>OZ002734.1:39097373-39697373 GCA_963924305.1 Polygonum maritimum
GGAAAGCCACCAGAGAGGCGGTGGCGAACTCGGCCCAAGTGAGTGTCTCCATATGGTGGCCGGTAGTTGTAAGGTGTTTGGAAGTTGTGGCTTGTGAAGTGTGATGAGTTTTTTGTGTTGTTAAATGGACTTATTTATAGTTGTACGTTTGTAAGTTATTGAAAAGGATTGAATTAAATAGCATAGGAAATAAATCATTGAGTATTGACTTGTGATCGATGAATTTCAGGGTTGTTTCTTAATTAGCAAAAGATTTAAGAGAAGTCTAGCTTAGCATATACTTTTCTATTGCTCAAAATCACTCACAATATGTATGAATTTCATGGTGTTGTTTCCCACGATAAGTGTATGTAGCATATAATTTGTGTTCTTCCTCGATCAAAATCAATCTCTCCCATATCTGGGAATTAACGTTCTTTGTTTCCTAAGATTGTTCCCCAACATGAACTACAAAAACCATTCGTTTCCCAATTAAATCAGAATATTTTCCCGTAGATTAAGTCAAAATGGTGAGTTAAAAAATTGTACGTACGTTAAGTATAGATTATTTCATAGCAATTTCGTGTCATGTTTCAGGGAAATGACAAGCTAATTAAGTTGCAAATTAAATATTCCAGTGTTGAATATACAGTATATTAACAAATCTATTCCAACTTGTCTTATTTTGATATGTTACATTTTCTACATTATAAAGAATAAAATGTCTTTTAATTTAATCTAAAAATGATGTGTTAAATTTCTGTTTATTAATTAGCACTTTTCCTATTGTTTAAACGAATTATAAGTTCACGTTTTCTCTCGTGTTCACACAAAACTATAAAAGAGTTGGTAGAGAAAACTGTGTGAAAAATGGGAGCGTTGACTATGCAATATATTACCTTCTCTAAATATTTGGTAATTATGATCCTCGCTTGTTTTTTTTAATATTATCAGTTACCATTTGCCACCAAAAAATGTTTAAATATTTGGTAATTATGATCCTCACTTGTTTTATTTGGTCGAAAAAGAGACGTGTAAATTTGCATAAATGAGTAGATATTTACACGTCTTTTTCTTCTTTCTATAATCACTTCCTTTTCCTAGAATTATTAAAATTCTCAAGCATTTCAATTATATACATACCTCTATCTTGTAGTCGTGCACTAGCATAAGTTTAAATCCATTTACTATTTATTTCTACACTTTCTATGCAATTGCATATGTGGTCAAATTTTTGTTAAACTGGAGTTTTTTGGTTGAATAATTCTCAGCTGAACTTTTTAATAAACAACTCTACAGAGAATAGGGTAAAGCGCCGTCCTGGAGCCTCGAACTCAAGACCTCATGGTACTACCATGAGAGCTCAACCAGTGAGCAAACGCATCGGATCCTCGTTACATGATGTACAACTTTCCTCGTTGATGAACACACATTATACAATAGAATTTGAATCAAATAAAAACTTTTCTTAACCTATAAACTAAAAATCATGAACATGAAATAAAAATACGTGAACATGGAATAGATATACGTCGACACGAAACAAAAAATACGTTAACTCTAAAATAGTTTATGATTTTGTGTTATTATGTTATTATGTGTAGCCATCTGATCCATAACGTACACATGATTTTGAGAAATTTTGTTATTACATATATTAATACGATCCATAATAAAAAACATGATTTTGTTCACATATTTCTTCCCATTGTTCACATATTTATGTATTTTGTTCACTTTTTTAATTTATAGGATAAGAAAAGTTTTCACCGGAATTAACCTCTTATACAATATACATATATATATGAATTACGAGAAATCTTCATTCTAATAACCAGTTCAAAATTTCAACACCACTCATACAAATTCAACCAAAAAAACAACCGATTGATTCCATAATTTTCACACGCAAGAAACTTAAATATTACAAAATACCATTACAAAAACCACACCAACCTTAAAACTATACTTTGATCTATTAGTATTTATATCAAATAGATATAAACACTTCTAAATCATACATCTTAGCTTATATAAATCATTTATTAACGTCAGCCATTTTTCATATGGTTACTTATATTTAAGTAGCCATCAAACACACGTACGGACGTACCAAGATCACATATTGTAAAGGTGACTCGCAAGACGAGGCTCGACAAACACTTCAAGAGGGTTCTTCTTAGGATTCGAGAGCCCGAAAATCTCCTCCATGTCAAGATCATTAGGGTTCACGCCCTTAGGCAACTTCCATACAAACCCATGCAGAAGATTAGCCAAGCTAGACTCGATCACCTTGAGACCCAAACTATAGCCGGGGCACATCCTTCTCCCTGACCCAAAAGGCAGCAACTCGAAATCCTGACCCTTGACGTCCACATTGGCCATTGGCCCATGGATAAATCGGTCAGGGAAAAACTCCTCGGGGTTTTCATAAACCGAGGGGTCTCTCTGTATGGTCCAAGTGTTGACCAAAACCCTAGTTCCCTCAGGAATGTCGTATCCAGATATTTGAACGTTTTCCCTAGCGATACGGGGCACCAGCATGGGTGCCACCGGGTGGAGCCGCATTGTCTCCTTGATGATGGCTCGAATGTAAGGAAGGTTTGGGATGTCTTTCTCTTCCACCCACCTTTCCCTACCGATGACAGTATCGAGCTCCTTCGTAGCCTTGTTGATTATGTCGGGCCTTCGTAGGAGCTCGGAGAGTGCCCACTCCACCGTCACAGCAGAGCTTTCTGTGCCACCTGCAATAAGGTCCTGCACTCGCAACATAGATCATGTTAATTCATGTGTATTGCCTATATTATATTTAGTCCATGGGATACTATTGCCTATATTATATTTGGTCCATGGGATACTTGGTCCATGGGATACTAGGCCATGAAAAGACTCGACTTGTATTGCATGTACTTTCTAGCAACTTTTGCTACCGAAACCTTATGCATCATTTATTTCCTACCCATTAAGAATCAACCAATACATATATGGTTGCTAGCGAATATAGATTTCTAAAAATCGGGCTAGGCCTACATGCAACTCATTGACGTGGATGTTACACTAACACACTATACTACTACAATTAGCCGGTGGAATGGACCCATATCACCAATTTATGTATTGTCATGCATATAGTTCTACTTATCACAACATGCCAAGTTTTTACTTTGACTAGTGCAAGATGGCAAACGAAAACGACGTATAATGTAAAATTAACAATAATGAATAGTTTAGGCCTTACTTGTGTGAATGCTTTGACACCATGCCTCTCGAGCTTGATCTCGAGGCTAGGATCATCAGCAAGCTCGAGCAACACATCAACCATGTCCATTGGGGCCCACTCCTCTACACTCTTCCTCCTTTCGTTATGCTCATCTAACACATGCTCCAAAAACTTATCAAACTTCTTAGCCAACGTTTTCATCCTCTTCACATACCCTTGCAAGTCCAAGAATCCTAGATAAGGAATCCAATCCCCAATGTTAAGCACACCATTTAGCAAGAACAACTCATCAAGCATCCTCTTGAACTCGGCCGGACTCACTATGGACCCGACCCCCTCGTCCATGTACCTCTTCCCTAGCACCATCCGGCTTATGACATTCAAGCTCACGGTCGTTAGGAAATCCTTTATGATGACCGGGTTATCAGAAGGGGTCATGTCGAACAGCGTTCTGAGGAGGCTCTGGGTCTCCTCGACCCTGATGTACTCGTAGGAGTCGAGCCTCCGGTTGCTGAAGAGCTCCATGAGGCACATCTTGCGGGCCTGTCTCCAGTAGGGCCCGTACGGGGACCACGTGATGTCGGAGTAGTTATAAGTGGTGAGCTTTCCCGCCGCGGTCTTAGGGCGGGAGGCAAAGTAGATGTCTTTGGTTTTGAGAATGAGCTTGGCGGTTTCGACTGAGGAGGCCACAAGGACTCGGTGGGACCCGAACCGGAGCATCATGACGGGTCCATAGGACTTGTAGAGGACGTGGAGGGAGCGGTGTGGGAGGGAGCCTATGAGGTTGAAGTTGCCTATCACGGGCCAGGGTTTCGGGCCCGGTGGGAGGTTGAGTTTATGGTGGTGGAGGAAGGCGGTGATGAGGCGGAGGAGGACTAGGGCCGCCAACGAGGTGGCGGCCAACTCGGCCCATGGTAGTGTCTCCATTTGGTGGAGGGTGGTGGTTGTGTAAGGTGTTTGGAGTGGGAGTGTTAGGAAGTTGTAGCTTGTGAATGTTGTGTGATGAGTTTGATGTGTTGCTAAATGAACCTATATATATAGTTGTACTTTGCTATGTTATTGAAAGGGATTTAGTTAATGTGAAATGATGAATGAAAAATGTATGCATTGACTGTGGTCGTTTAATGAATTTCATGGTCTTTTCCAACCCAATTTCCACGAGAGGTCTACCCAAGTGGCCAAGTGGCCAAGTACCAAGCATATAATTCGACCAAAAAAAAATACCAAGCATATAACTTCCTTTTGCTCAAAATTTACAATTATGTGTCCTTTGTCTAGTTAATGCACACGTCTTATTCTCAGCGGTTCGATTAGAATAAAAAATATTGACGTGTATATAATAATATTCATATCATGTTTCAACATTTTGAGAAACTGGAAATTTCCAGCTTTAATTTGTCGATATTAATTTTATTGTTACCATGCCAATTCAAGGAATAAACCACGGTAATTGAGAGTTTCTATATATTTTTGTATTTTTTCTAAAGCTTTTAATCAAAGGGTCCACACCTTTATGTCGAGTCCACACCAAACAATAAATGTTGTTAGGAAACAGTGTAAAAATGGTTAAATGGGAACGTTGACAACACATATAGTGTACTTATATTACATTATTAAGGCCATATGTACATACAAATTGTCGTGTTGTATGCTTCTTTTAGATGTTAATTTTGTACCTACCCAACTATGCAATAATAAAGTAAATGGAAACGCCTCCTAACAAAATATATGAATTAATATATGAGTTAATTGATGAATTAATTGATAAAGTTCCTTCCATCAGTACTTCTTGTAAATCTAGATGAATTAATTGATGAAATATATATCATATTTATATAACACTTCGTATAAGAGAGATCATTTTACAACCATACATATATTAATACCAAATCTTACAAGTACATATTGTTTTTTCCAAACTAAATTTAATACTAAAAGTCTTTAAAATATATATATGATGTAATTGCATGAAAGATATTTTTGTAAGTGAAAGCACTTACTTGTATTATTATATATCCTTTAATAATTGCTAAAAAAAATCCATTTCATTCAACACTTGCGCACTTTCTTGGCAATTGCTCGGGTTTGAATCTTTTGACCGGTAAAGGAGATTCAAATGAATGCATCAATCATCGATATATTCTTTGCATGACTTCGGGTCAACGTTTGTTTAAGTGACTAATGACTTATTAGGTGAGCTCATTTATACCAAACTACACCTGAATTTCATATCATATGGTGATCTATCACGCTCAATTTCAATTTTGCACAAGAATAGAAAATAATGTACGATTTTCTTAGAAGTTAGGAGGCTTTACCTCATGATGATGATACTTGCTTTCATCTAACTAGAGTTTAAGCTGGAACCGAATGCATGATTAGAACTTAGAACCAGAATTTCTTAGACTAACGTTTTAAACAAGTTGATTTGGCATTTGATATTAGGAGTTTGAATATTTAGAATGATAGAAATGGGGAAATGTCAAGCTAGGATTTTGACAAGTTGGGGGTGGGGTAGGGGTGTTCAACGGGTCGGGTCGCCCGCGACCCACAACAATCTGACCCGCGCCCGACCCGCACATAACAGGCCCGGTTGCGGGTCGATTTTTTTTAGTTTGCGGGTCGCGGGTCGGGTCAGGTTAAACCCGCGGGTTAGCGGGTCGACCCCCGACCCGTTACATTTTAGAAGTATATATATTTTTATTGTTTTTTTTTAATAAATCAATTATTTTATTATAATTTAATACTTACAAAAAGTTGGATGAGAGCCGAGCAACCAATTGTTTTATTAGTATTAAAATGAATTTTTAAGAAAAAATATATGTTTTGATACTAATATTTATTGTTTTATTAGTATTAAAATATATTTTTTAGGATTAATGTGTCTTTTAATAGTTTTATTAGTATTAAAATATATATTTTGAAAAATTCACCGTACTTGAAGTCGATCTATAATTTATATTCGTTTTGCAAAAAAAATACGAGCTTGATCAAGTCAAACGGGCCAACGGGTCGGGTCGCGGGTCACTTCTTAAAGTTTTTGCGGGTCGACCCGACCCGACTCGTTGAACACCCCTAGACTGGTGGGGTATTGAAAGCTTAGGTATATTTTGTGTAAATCTACCACAAGTTTCTCTTAAGCTCAAGTTTCTCCTAATTCATGGATTAATACATTTTGAGGTTGATCAAATGAGAACACCACATACTGCCTCTTCTATTTATTTATAAAAGTAACACTAGAAAGACCCATCAAATTAGATACCAATTACAACGCTATTTAACAATAGATTTCTCACTCTTATTCCTCACATCACTACAATATCAATGTCTCTACAAAGCTACTTACATATAATACAACACTATTAGGCACACCTCTTCATGTAACCCCAGGCTCAGAGCTAGGAACCATAAGCTCACAAGGCATAGCTCCAGCTCCACACCTATTCCTTAGGCAAGAACAAATATCGTTGTTATGATATTAAAAGTCTCTTCAAAGAGCGTAGGGATAAAATTGGGGCATAGACTCTCAAGGGAAAACCAAATATCGTTGGAAGTACCCTAAGCCTCTCCACGATAGGAACTAGTGCATGTATATCTTCCGTTTTATATATAAGCACACGTTCAAATAGTTGTTGATCATTCTTGGCTCCGGTAATATGGTAGAGACCATTCAAACCCATATGCACTGGTCTATTCCCTCTGCCGTACCTTTGAAATGACAGAGGGAATAAACTCGAGCCCCACGCCCCCACCTCCACATTCATATATATTGCTTCTAGCTCCGCTCTTCTTTTCACTACCACTGCGTACGAATCTTGTACATTTTAGTAGCCAATCTGTCTCTATAGTTAAAAGAAGTATGCATTCCTTTCTGAATTTTCTGGATAAATTTCCATCGATCGCCATAAATTGTAAAGAAGAGCGGAGATTTTTGAAGGCGTAAGGACCTGTAATCACTGTGAACTTGTCCGAGGCAATTCATGAAGCGACTTAGTGGATCTGGAATGGGTACATTCTGAAGCAAAAGAGTTAGTGTAATCCTAAAAGCCTCATAATCATCTTTCCAAATTAAAATATTGATCTCAGATTAGTGTTTGGAGGTCGGAGGAAGCTCACATTCTCAATACATCCTTCAACGGCACCACAATTGCAGATCTATTTATCAACCACGGGCTCATGTACCTTGCATGAGTTTGTTGCAATTTCGTAACAATTGCCTTGATCAGGTAATAGAACATATGATGATTAACTCGGGAGCCTTGTGCAATTTTTTTACAAAAGTACTAAAATTGAGTAAATTTTTGCTCAATAAAATGCTATCATTAGTAAATTTGTTGGATCGTAAAGTTTCATTACTAGTGAGTAATATAGTTGTTGAAAATTTTTCTAAAGATAAATTGCAAAAAAAGGGAAAACAATGTACTAGATTGTACAAATAAAAATAAATATAGACTATTACAAATTTATTTAGATAGTATTTAATTATATATGGTTCAATTGATCAATTCCAACTTGGAGAAAAAACGGAGGGCGCACGCATGTTGGGGATAATAGAGTCATAGGTCTAAAACTTATTAGAATGAATTAGCACTTGAGCTCATTAACCAAAAAATAGAATATTTTGATGGCCAAAAATCTTGGTCAACCACTAATTATGCTCTAATGGTACTTTCTCGTGGAATTAGAGTCTTTGTAGCTACATGGAATGTGGCTGGAAAATCTCCCCCTTGTAATATCCTTAAATTTTATAGGAATTGTTTTTTTTTTTATATTCATATTTAGTGAATACTTAATACTTTATCTCAAACTTTAGTCTTTTATAATAATGAAAACTTGTAAAGGAATATTTTTTTGGTATGGATGAATTTGCGAATCTAGATTTTTAAGGAGAGAGTAATTTAAAATTTAAAGAAAAGATATTAAGGAAATATATATATATATATAAATCGATAAAGGATAATAAGTATTATTAATTATCCAATTTTCAATTTGTTAAAATAAAATTGGACTTAAAAGTCCAGCCCATATTTTGACTTAACCAGCCCAAGAGTTTATTAGACCCTTACAAATCAAAATAAAAGAGAAACGCAGGTAGTGGGAATTGAATCCCAACCAGCATTTTTAAGCATTCTACTCCCTAGGGAAACATTCTAGCTTCCATAGGAACTCTATCGTAATTATTGTGTTTGAGTCTTCGTCTTCTACCTCCACCTGTGCAGCGTACGAATGGAAGTCCGTGAAATCCGGCATTTTGTCCGCTGTTCACCTCTGATGGAATCGATTATCTCCCTCCACAAGTTACCCCCTCAAATCTAACTAGCCCTAAAGCCATAGGTTTGTTGACCAATTGAACAAGATTTTTTTTATATAAACTAGAGGTTGGCCATGGAGATTGCCCGCAGAAATCAGTCCCCATCATTCCCTCTTTCCCCTCCACTTCATCTCTGTAAAAC
Source organism: Polygonum maritimum (assembly GCA_963924305.1). Lineage (NCBI taxonomy): Eukaryota > Viridiplantae > Streptophyta > Magnoliopsida > Caryophyllales > Polygonaceae > Polygonum > Polygonum maritimum. The sequence goes on from OZ002734.1 coordinate 39,106,026, forward strand.
CAAGCAACAACTAAGCTTCGAAGTTAGTTTGAATTTCCGCCACAAATCAGTTCAAATTCGTTTTCGTTCGATCGAAAACATGCCCAGAAAATTCAGCCTTACAGCCCCTCTGTAAAATGCGGTTTTCGTCTTCGTTACTCATCCATTTATCGATCCGTTTGAGCCACCATAAACTAAACTTTACGAACTTTCCAATGACACCTCATTTGCTCAAAACCGATTAGTATCGAAGCCGTAACGCTCCGTCGAAGTTGCTCATCTACCCAGAAAGCCAGATTTGCAGCACCTCTGTAAATCGAGTATTTCTCCTTCGTCACCCCATCATCTTCGAAACCGTTTAAACCCAGCATAAACTAGACTTCAATACCTTTCCAATGACACCTCAGTAGCTTAAAAACGTGGAGTATTGAAGCTGTAATCCTCCATCGAATTTGGTGTAAAGGCCAAGGACCACCGGGAAGAGCTGGTCGGGAAGCCTACTTTGGGCCACTCGTTCGCCGCCGTCCAACCACCAAGCGGACGTTAACTGCCAACAGTTGGAAGACCGTAACACCCTCTACCAACTGTCGCAACTTCCGCCCAGATCCGCCGCCGTACGACTCCGCAATTGCTTCCCGAAAACCCTTCGTCACCACGGTAATGCTCTTTTCCTGAAAATTAATTAAGCACTTATTTTATTCCGAAATTGATTTTAATTGAGGAATTAATCTAAGAAATAAATAATATAACTTAATATGATAGTATTATTAATTTAATTGGGTGTTTATGAATTTAAATCAAGTATTCAATTAATCCTTTCGAGAAACATTTTATAGAAATTATACGACGGGTATTTGTAAACCGATGATTTCATAAAAATCTTAATATCGTTCTGACCGTTCTAATAAGTTGAAAACTTAGGATTATAAATTATTGAAGGGCAATAATGTATATTATCCTTACAAATTATTATACGAGGATAATAATTCAAGAAGTTCCTAGACAAAGAAATAAATTAAATATTAATTTATTTCGTTATCATTCCCGTGTCTCGGATTAGGTCAAACTTCTAGGGGAGCTCGTTCACAAATTCCGTCTTCGTAAAGACTTAACTCTCGAAAATCAAAGGCAAGTGGATGGTTCTCCCTTATTACTCGATATTTGTGAATTCCTTTCCTTCTTTATCATATCCATCTTGTTGGGAACACCTTGATTGCTAAATAAAATGAACTTAGGATTATTATTGCTTAGAAATAATGACCCTAATGTTCGTATTGTTATTATCATTTCGTGTTGCGCTAGTACTTGGACTTAGGACCAATTGATTGCGGCCTTGTGTGTCTAAAGTGTCTCGTTAAGAGAGCTTCTCTGGATTAGTGTAGGACAGAAACATATTAAGTCCTAAACCACTTATGATAACAATAAATTATGTATGGGTCATGACTCCATTTACTTTGTTGACTTATGTCTTTAAGCAATGTCGGATCAGGGATTCGTCTTATGTCTTAAAGCAATGTCACATTGTAATAAGAAGTCGGCTTATGTCTTTTGCAATGCCGTATTTAAAAAAGTAAAAAGTCGGCTTATGTCTTTTGCAATGCCGCACTTAAAAATCACTAAGGCTTACGTGAATTGTTGAATTGAATTGATTTGTTGAAATGGATATCCCTCGGGTGGCTCTTGACTCTTATGAATTGCCACATCCGAAAATCGTTAAAATAAAGTGTATTGTTGAAATTGAATTGTCGTTACTAAACCGTGATGTGAACTAATAAGTTCCCAACAAAAATCTTAATCATCTTTCGTTCCTAGGAATCACCTCCTTGTGATTTCTTATTCTCAAAAGAAAGCTCGTTATTCACACCCCTTCGGATTCGTTCCTTTTATCTGAGTTGTACTCGAATGAAACCTCGTTCTCTACCTTATATCACACCCTCCCCTCAAAAGAACCCGATTTGTCGTGCATCGCTCAGCTCCCTTTAGACTTTGATGCCGACATACTTAACCTTTTAAGAATCTAGTCACATTCTACCACTTGCTTAGTCTCGCATTAGACTAATACCACTTTCTTTTCTTCCGGACATTGGTCGGCTGGTATTTCTTGCGTTTATGGAAATATCAGGAAGTAAAGACAGGTTTGCCGGAGACCAAAGACGAAGACTCGAGGATTTAAAGGAAGGAAGATTTTCAAGAGGTTTCAAGTTATTTTAGATATTTTGGAGTTTCCAAACTTTATTTTTGTGAAGAATCTTTTAACCGTCATTTTATTTCCGCTGCAAAATGATTTATATATCTTCTTCACTCGAGAATTGTAATTTTGTATCATTGACCATTGATTTTTAATTATGTATCAAACATTGATCAATTTTGATGTAATATAAGTTCAATATTTCGTTTTTATGAATCGAGTTGTGTTACCTATCGCCTTGGGTGACTTTGGATGGGAAAATCCGAGGTGCATGTAATACCCATGGTTTCAAAATAGGGGTGTTACACCCCTAGTCATCTCAATCTTGATGAATGACTTAATACCTCAACCTCTGCTGACATCTATGTTCGTGGGTATGTTTCTAGCAATTGGTCAATTTTTTGTATAAAAGCTTTTAGGAACATTGGAAAACTTAGTGTGATATTTTAAACATTTAGGTTTCAAGAAATGGTTCCCTTAAATGTGAGTAATGTGTTAGGGACCGAAGATAATGGACCGGCCAAGAAATGGCTAGCCCTTATCAGAGTAACTTTAGACAATATCCCTGACTGCACAAGTGGTAGTTATCATAGCTCATCAGATCCCATTGTCGAATCTGATGCTGACTTTAAAGGATCAATGAGGTCAAAGGCTTCTACATTCTACCACTGCTGATCCTTTCAGTCACTGAACCACAGTACAATGATGGACAATGACGTGTTGATGATGTCGTCAAATCATCCAAGGACTCATGGAAGGTTCAGTGTCTGTGACCGGGTCATGCTTGATCATAGAGCTAGTGATTATGACCCTAACTACAAATGGGTTTCGTCTGATGATCAATGTGGTCATGAGGTGTCACCGGTTAACATGAATTACTCACCCATGTGCTATAACGGATACTCTCCAATGGAGGAGAGTGATGGGCAGAGAGGGGATTCAAGATACAGTTTGGTTGCTAGTAAGCAGATGGTTGGGCTGTTCCTTACAATTTGGGTGAAAAATGATATCAGGGATGATGTTCGGAACCTTAAGGTGTCTTGTGTTGGAAGAGGGCTAATGGGTTATCTTGGAAATAAGGTAAAGATTATGCTATGAGGTAGCGTATTTACTCGCGTCCACTTTATAAAAATTTTATTTATATCATTTTACATGATGCATGTTATTTATGTCAATAAATAAATATATATGTGGATATACATTTATATATTAATAAGTCATGTTAAAAAGGTAAAACTTGAGTAACTGTATATTAGTCTATTTTCATTAAATCCTATTGCTTACAAATTATTTATTAAAAAAAATAATATGATTTTTCATGCTTAGATAAAATATTTAATCATCAATATTTATCTCCAAATAATTGTTGATGCTTTGTTTCCTTATATGAATGAAAAGAGAAAAATACACTTTTTAAAGTTTATTTTTATTGAATATATAGTATGGTTCAATTATGATACATCTCTCAAAGAAATTTATAAGATTTTTCCTAAAATATTACAATATATTTAATTAACAACTTTTACTCTCAATAAATAATAAAATTGAAGCGCGTTATGTTATTGTAAATTGATCAAATTTATACAAAGATGTATATAGTTATATTAAAAGTTTATTTAGATAGTATTTAATTATATATGGTTCAATTCCAACTTGGAGAAAAAGCGGAGGGCGCACGCATGTTGGGGATAATAGAGTCATGGGTCTAAAACCTATTAGAGTGAATTAACATTTGGACTCCTTGACCAAAAAATAGAATATTTTGATGGTCAAAAATCTTGATCCACCACTAAATATGCTCTAATTGTACTTTCTCGTGGAATTAGAGTCTTTATAGCTACATGGAATGTGGTTGGAAAACCTCCCCCTAGCCATCTCAATCTTGATGAATGGCTTAATACCTCAGCCCCTGCTGACCTCTATGTTCGTGGGTATGTTTGTAGCAATTGGTCAATTTTTTGTATAAAAGTTTTTAGGAACATTGGAAAACTTAGTGACTTTTTAAACATTTAGGTTTTAAGAAATCGTTCCCTTGAATGTGAGTAATGTGTTAAGGACCGAAGATAATGGACCAGCCAAGAAATGGTTAACTCTTATTAGAGGAACTCTAGACAATATCCCTGGCTACACAAGTGGTGGTTATCACAGTAGATCAGATCTCATTGTCGAATCGGGTGCTGACTTTGAAGGATCAATGAGGTCAAAGGCTTCTACATTCTACCACCGCCGATCCTTTCAGTCATTGAATCACAGTACAATGATGAATAATGACGTGTTGATGATGTCGTCAAATCATCCAAGGGCTCATGGAACGTTCAGTGTCTGTGACCGGGTCATTCTTGATCGTAGAGCCAGTGATTATGACTCTAATCACAAATGGGTTTCGTCTGATGATGAATGTGGTCATGGGGAGTCACCGGTTAACATGAATTACTCGCCCATATGCTATAACGGATACTCTCCAATGGAGGAGAGTGATGGGCAGAGAGGGGATTCAAGATACAGTTTGGTTGCTAGTAAGCAGATGGTTGGGTTGTTCCTTACAATTTGGGTGAAAAATGATACCAGGGATGATGTTCGGAACCTTAAGGTGTCTTGTGTTGGAAGAGGGCTAATGGGTTATCTTGGAAATAAGGTAAAAATTATGCTATGAGGTAGCGTATTTACCCGCGTCCTGGGCGGACTTTATTAAAATTTTATTTATATCATTTTACATGATGCATGTTATTTATGTCAATATATAAATATATATGTGGATATATATTTTATATATTAATAAGTCATGTTAAAAAGGTAAAACTTGAGTAACTGTATATTAGTCTATTTTCATTAAATCCTATTGCTTACAAATTATTTATTAAATAAATAATATGATTTTTCATGCTTAGATAAAACATTTAATCATCAATATTTATCTCCAAATAATTGTTGATGCTTTATTTCCTTATATGAATGAAAAGAGAAAAATACACTTTTTAAAGTTTATCTATATTGAAATATAGTATGGTTCAATTATGATACATCTCTCAAAGAAATTTATAAGATTTTTCCTAAAATATTACAATATATTTAGTTAACATCAACCACTTTTACTCTCAATAAATAATAAAATTGAAGCACGTTATGTTATTGTAAATTGATCAAATTTATACAAAGATGTATATAGTTCTATACAACGATATAAAATTTGTACGTACTCAAAGGGAAGTATATTAATAATGAAAAGAGAAAAGAGAAAACTTGTTTCACAGTAAATTAGGAAGTAGAAACCTAAAATAACCATGGAATATTTATTTTTTTAGATAAATCAATAGACTTTGAGATGAAAGATTTGATAAACCTGTTTAATTTTATTTGAATCAAATCTCTTGATTCGCTAAAGATTTAATGTGTACATTTTAGTTTTATTTAAGGAGATAACTGAAGAGATTTATATGATAAACATGTTTTACAGTAAATCAAGATATTAGATCTATATTGGATAATAATAATTTAATTAATCTTTATTCAAATCCTTCATTGAAGAAATTTCTTAATAAAAATAAAATTAAACACATTTATTTATTTTCTCGATGAAAGATTTGAATTGAGACACCAATAAGGTAAAGATTATGCTATGAATTGAGACACCGATAACACACATAACCTAGACACCAAAAAGGTAAAGATGAATATTTGTTGTGTTTTTCATGTACTACCTTATCAAAGCAATTGCTAGAGATTCAATCTTTGGGTCCTTGGTATCTTTGTTAGACATATTATTAATACAGTTGGCATGAAAACACTTACTTTTATCCTTTAATAATCGCTAAAAAAAACTACGTATTTCATTCAACACTTGCGCACTTTCTTGGCAATTGCTCGGGTTTGAGTGTTTTGACCGGCGAAAAAGATTCAAATGAAAGCATCAATCATCGATTCCCTGCACGACTTTGGGTCAACGTTTGTTTAAGCTACTATTGACTTATTAGGTGAGCTCATTTTGTGTAAATCTACCACAAGTTTCTCTTAAGCTCAAGTTTAACCCAATTCGTAGATTAATACATGTATATTGCCTCTTTTATTTATTTATAAAAGTAACACTAGAAAGGCCCATCAAATTAGACACCAATTACAACACTATTTGATATAGATTTCTTACCCTTATTCCTCACATCATTACAATATCAATGTCTCTACAAAGCTATTTAGATATAATACAACACTACTTATTACTACAATTAGGAATAGCTAAATCCATTGGGCCTCTCAGAGGCCCAAAATAACTAAACCAAAGCCCAAATCAGATAGTGACACTATTAGGCACTCCTCTGCATGTAACGCCAGGCTCAGAGCTAGGAACCATAAGCTCATAAGGCATAACTCCAGCTCCACACCTATTTCTCAGCCTAGGATCACCATTCCTCTTCTCAATCTCCCTCTCCACTCTCCTCATCTCCGATGAGAACTCGAAGAACTCCTCCACCATATCCGAGTCCCCTGTCCAAGTCGACGAGTGGGCCCGCTCCCCAAGGTACTCCTCATCCGGCGAATGAGTCGATAACGTGTCAATCACGGCAATAAACTTGCTAGTTTGAAGCACACTTGGCAATGCTGACAAGAAATACTTTTGCGGGTCCGCGAGAAAGCTCGAGTACTCGGGGTCGTTCTCATCGGGGATCAACCGTCGCATCAAGACCGGTCGGTTCGGGATGTAGCCACCATACGGGTATTGTCCGAAGTTGAGGGCGGCGTGTTGGGCGGACCCGAGCCAGATGAATGTGGTTAGGATCTTGACTAGGTCGCTCGGTGTCTTGAGCTCGGGCCACCAGGGCTCGTCACGTTTATCACCGTGGCCAATGTGAACGGCCTCGTAGTACCAGCCTTGGAGCTCGGTGTCGCTCTTGATTAGGCCTTCGTCGGGGTAGTAGTGGTCGACGTAGGTCTGGACCCATGACTCAATGGCTTGCCATATGAGAAGGCCATCGGATGCATATGGGTAGTCCTCTAGCACTAGCTTTATCCCTTGTGGTTGTGTTGGGTCTGGCTCTGCCATTCCCCTGAGTTATTAAACAAAAGTTACATTAGTATCAATAGTACATAGTCATGTATATCATTTACAGCTTGGTCACATGTACTATATAAGGGCCTGCTTAGAGGACATGCAGTGTGTAACAGAGTGAGTATATATATCATATATGTAACAAATTTTTTGAGTTGAGTAGGTTGCAAAACTTTGATGGTTGAAGAGATGTACCTTCTAACAAGATCAGCAGGGAGGCCTTCTAAGTCAAAACGCCAGTTCTTGTAGGCGGCGGCGCTCATCTCCATGCTATAACGCCCCGGGGTGAAGCTAGCCTCAATCACACCGTCGGCATTGATGAGCGCTTGTCGAGCCAGAGCGTTGATCTCTAGCGTGTACCTCATGTGTGGCTCTAGAAGCTTGTATATTGGGTGCATGGCACTCATTTGCCTGTGTGCTGCCAATATGAATGGCTCTAAGGCAGCATGTGTCCTTAACCTGCACAATTCATTCATAGTTTTGAAAATTAATTCAATTTCTCCTTTGTTGAAGTTCAAGCACAATTCATATACATAGGCCAAAAACTTACCAGTGGTTGATGAGCTGGTGGACTCCGGCGTCATTGGACCAGACATGGGCTTTGGCTAGTTGCCAGAGCCAGTTGGAGGTTGCATCCACAGGTGGGGACACAACTCTCTTTGATCTTGAACTAGGTCCTCTAAGTGTAGGGGGCAGGCACAGCTCGATAGCAATCGGCTTTAGAGTTCCAACCGAGGTCAGGAAGAAGACGGTACGAGTAGCATAGCATTTTCGGCCATCTAAAGCATTGATCCGGTCGACGAAAGGAAGGAACATGTCATGGTAGTCTGCAACAAACAGCCTCTTTGCATCCAAAGCCTGTGAATAAGTGACATAGTATTAGAACATAAGACTCAACCATAATGTATGTGTCTTGTATGAATCTTGGCAAGGTTTTTTGCTGATATATACCTCTTGAACTGATAAGCCATCAAGATGGCCTAAGATATGCTCTTCTTTGATGGCGGATTCGGGTGGGCCGTAAACTTCAGGATCAAGCTCACTGACTAGTGGAAAGGATTTGAGTCTCTCAATGCTCATTGGGTTAACTCCTGCTACGAATTGACGAGCAAACTCATCGTCTCGCATCCAAGCGCTCTTGTCCTCTGCAATTCGACGCAAAAAACAGATTGATTACTTCTTATGTTCCAACCTTGCAAGAAAGAATGAAGAAATGATTACTACATAGAGCTACAGGTGCTTACTTGAGATGATCATGGGAGTGTCAAATTTGAGCAAGCCTTGGCTAGTGGCTTGGATCTTGCTAACCACCTTAGGAAGCTTCATAAGGAGCTCATCTTGCAAGCCGATTTTTAGAAGAAGCCCTTCATTGAAGAGGCTGTCAAGGTGGGGGAAACCGGCAAAATCATGCTTTGCTGAGATATTAGTAGTCAAGTTAGGCAAAAGGTTGTGGAGCACAGCCTTGAGCCTACAAAATGAGAACGTCCCCGCCTTTGACTCCTCGAATTGCTCGTCTCTTGGCACGTACATTGGCATCGGTTTCTCAACTCGGCTCTCCACTTTCATGTCTGCAAATTGGAATATAAACTCTGGTCAATTATATCTTACAATCTCATGAAATGCATCATGTTATATTAATATTTCAAGTCGAGAAAGGAGGGAATGTAAAATTTACCGGTCTCGCTTGGAGGACGACCAGTGCGACAGCGTCTAGGATAAGGTATTTTTTCGCCTCCAAGAATCGGGCGCGAAAGGTCGGATCCTTTGTCAGGGTTGCCAAGGTCATTGTAGATATCGTAGTCATAGACTCTATCACAAAGCTTCCTCTCTCCTTTGCCATCTCCTCTCAGGTCCTTTAGCTCTTGATCTCTTAGTGCTTTGAGTCCTGCTGGTGTCTCATGTGGAAGATATGGCTGTTCAAACCAACAAAACAATGTGAATTAACTCATAACATCAGCTGACTATTGTTCATGTCTTAATTTTTCTTCTTCTTAGAGCTAACAAAGTCAGATTTATGTATAAGAATTTCAGTCATTATATATTTGTATGCACCAGTAGTTAACCATGAAAATTCAGGTTGTTTATATGTAGGTTCACACCAGCATAATGAAAATCAAAGAAAGGACAGGAAAAATCACCAAAAGAAGAGTGAATACTTCAAAGTGGGGAAAAATGACCATAAAAACTTGGTCAAAGCATGCTTATGAACACTTCAACTCTATAGCCAAACAAGTAAGCACATTTCAACACCAAATGTTTACTACAACATTAAGCAATGAGTTCATAGGATTGAAATTCTTACCTGATTTGAGAAGAAAACTCTGTTGCCTTTGCCAGGAAGATCTTTCTTGGATTGGACCCATGAATTGCAAGGGAAGTGAACAGGTCCACAAGCAAAGCCCTCAAGTGTGATGGTCTCTAAGAAGAACTCTTGTTGGTGTTTGTTGGTAACCGAGATCGCGCCGGGCACTCCGAAGCTCGAATCCACTATGAATTCAGCTGTGTAGTTCACTCTCTCTGATTTCAAGTTTGATTTCTTGGACCAGTCTTTTAATGCAGATTCACTACTCTTCCTTGGCCCTCTTTTTCCTGCACAATGAAACCAATATATCAAGACCAATTCAAAGCTTGTCCAAGATTCATTCTTGTTAAGTTATAATTAAACTGGAAAAAGAAAGTTACCCTCTTATGAATGATCAGATTTTGAGTATAAAGTTTAAACCTTTAATTCATCTTCAGTAGTATTAATCAGATAGGAGCAAAAAGAAAGCACCTTTTGTAATTACTACACTTACACACTCATAAAGTACTTTTGGAATTGTCTATTTATGCTCATTCCCATATTTGATCTACTAGTTTCTACATCATGTGATACACATTCCCTACTGTTTAACACTAATAAACATGACATCCTCATTGATTAACACTAATAAATGCAATTCATAGCAAATCCAGACAGACACAAAAAAGATGCAAACTTGATCTAAGGAAAAAACAGGTTAGTTAAAAGGGGTACTTACTAGGATCAATTTCAGTACTGAGAAGCTCAAGAACCACATTCCTACCAACCAAATCAGCCAAAGAATCCCATTGCTTAACAATGGCTCCTTTGAGATCCTCCTTGATCTTGTTCCTCACTGTGACCACAGCTCTCACCTTCACCTTTGCATTTGATGGAGGAGGAGAATAAGAGGATGATGAAGAAGAAGATGATTTGTCCAATTCTTGGTTGAAACTCTCCCTACTTTTAGGAGGCTTTGTCCTCAAAAAATCCTCACTAATGGCAGCCATAACCAACCCACCAAACCTCCTAGAGTGTTGTTGTTGCCTCCTAACCAAATGGGGTCTTCTCTTAAGACCTCCATCCGGGCAAAAATGGCGGCTTTGGGTCAAACTTGGGATCAATTTTGTGGAAGAGGGCAAAAGTGAGGATGATGATGAAACACCACCCTCTATTATTGAAGCCCTCATCATGTTTGTATGCAAAATAAATGATCCCTCCAAAGAATGAAGTGAAATCCTCTCTGGGTTTTTGTGGGTTGTAAAAAAGAGAGCTGTTTCTCAAGTTTGGAGATGGAAGTTTGATTTTTATGGTGGGTGTGTATATATAGCCATCTCATGGACTGAATGGACGGCAAGTGTGAGCACCCAATTTTGAGTTTTACTTTTTTATTTGATGAATTGTGTTGATTGATGTTTGAAAGTTGCGAGGACGGAAATTCGGCCGAAGGGTCAAAACCGAGTTTCGTTGAACGAGTGACACGGTCGTTGTGCACTTGTGCTATGGAGGTCAGATTGTGGGTCCATTTAACCATCCTTTTCGCTGAATAAAGAGTCTTTAAGTATGTTTGTTGAAAATATAATGGGTATGGTTTTGATTGTGTTCCCATAATTTGCACTTATAATTTATAGATATTACTTATATTATTTTGCGTATTATATTATACATGCCAAGGTTAAGTATATAATTTTGCGTAGAATACAACGGTTTTTTTTTCATTTTGAAGCCCATAAGGACTAGTTACCATTTTCTGTTTATATTATCCATGCCAAGATTAGGTATATGCATAAATGAGATTCATTATCAACTAATATATGTTGGTTGATATATGAGAGATCAGACGATAATACATTGATATCATAGTTTTATTTTGATTTCTCTTAAAAATAGGTACATTGAAGAAATTACTTATATTCATATAAGGGTACCATGTATTTTTATTTTTTATGGATTATTTATTTATTTCGAGGTCACTATGTTCGCAGTATACACTCAATAAGAAATTTAATATTGAGAATTTGTTTTACGTTATTAAATGTAATTTGATTGAACATACCCGGAATATTTTGGTTCCTTTAATTTACTTTCTGACGAATTATTGTAAGGAAAATATCAGAAGAAACATATTTAATGCACTAAAAACCATATAGCAATAAAAAAAAAATAGTAAGAACCAATCAAATCATAAGATCCTTGATTTTGTTTTTTTCTTAATATAAAATAAAAATATTGTGATACTATATATACATTTATATGAACATGTTATTTTTTGTGAATTATATTGAAAAGACAATAGTAAGTAAGAAATAAGAGATCTTTTTGTAAATGGAAAAAAGTATTTTTACCTCTAAAGGGTACGTAGCTTTTTTCTCTTGCTATATAGAGGCAATCAAATTTAAGATCGAAGTGAAATCATCCACCAAAATTTTACATCAATGAATAAAAAAAATTATAACATACGTATTCTTTTTTGCATTCCAAATGAGCCGGATTGACCTATGTAGCTTTATGAGGAAACTTGTTGTGTTGGGACATCTTAAGCAAACAAATTAAGCACGACATGTAATCTAATTTAGTGCTTACATAACTAATTTAATTACAATACTACATAGATGTGGAAGAAATTTCACAAAATATCACCTTAAATGGTAGCTAGTCTAACCGATATAGATTACGTACACTCGTATCCTTTTCGATCTTTATAATTCATCTTACATTTTACTCCATTTATATAACTATTCCATTTTCTCTCGATCTTTATAAGTTTGAACGTCTTTAATAGATCTGTGCTAATCTGAGTTTAATACACACAATAAATATTTATATTATGGTTTTGATTAAACAAGACCAATTGTTAAATTTAATCATTTTGACACCAATATAATTCCAATGGGCTGCCACAAGGATTAATCTTCCGGGTTTTGGAGTTAGAGTTTGATTGTTGCTTTTGACGATGAAGATTATACGTAGTACAGAACTTTCTAGGAGTGGAAATTGCATGCCAATTTGGAATACTTGGAACTTCCCCATTCAATTTAAGCATCAAAATGAAAAGAATTTGCACTTTTTTTTCCCTTGAGGACCAATTAAAGTAGACAATGAACATTTGGTTGAAGTAGAGCTAGCCATTGAACAATGCCGTTTCCACGTAAACCTTTGGCTATGACTATTATATTAGTAAATTAGTAAATGGTTGACTAATTTTTCTGGTTCACCTTTTGAATTTAATTTCATTCTTTTTATAATCAAATATATATAAAATACAATATAAAATGTATATATATATATTTTTTTTGGTAGAAATAAAATGTATATATATATGTTACACGTACATGTCAGTATAACATGCGCAGGTCTTACATAGCGATCTCCCTCTATATATTTTTATATTAACTACACTTCAGCAATCAACATGGTCAATAAATAAGAACTATGCGCATGTATGTATATAAGATTTCAAAAGTTGACCACTAGCTAGGCCAACCAAATTAAGTAGTAGATTATTTCTTAGTAGCATTCTTACGTACATATTAATGAAGTTAAAGTAGGTATAAATAAATACACACTGGTTTGTTGGTGTGCACATAGTTTTACATATGAAGGGACAGAGAAGTACACGAAGTTGGTCAGTAAGAGATATAGGAAATGGTCAATATTTTACTCGTACAAGATTATAGTCAAACTTATATTTCAGCAGCCAATAGTTTAGAGCCACTCTTTAATTTAGTTTCTATCTACCCAAAAAAAGTACTCATAAAAAAAAATACACACTCGAGGGGAAAAAATAGTCTTCCTTTTCAACCAAGAAAAAAAATAGTCTTCCTTTATACCTTACCGGCTTCGAGGAAACCCTTTAGCATGTAACTTTAAATCATTTGTTCTTCTCTTTTGAATGTTGACGAGGTTATATATAATTCCTACAATATTTTTCAACTTGAAAACTTTCAAAGGATACATTACATATATATGAATTAATTAAGGGTGAGTTCTTAAGTACGAGACAAAAAAATTCATTGATTGGGAACAACGGTGTCATAAACATATGTGCATGTGTGACAACTAATAACGTTCCCAAATAAGTTACACTTCCCCATATTATATATAGAGCTTAATTACTTAAATTAATTAATGATTGAGATATGCATATACTATAGTGTATGTCACTTTTACTTGTGGTATACCTAACTAGATCGAGTAGCTAGCGTACGTGCCATGATTTGGAGGTAAGTAATTAGTACGTACAGCAAGAGTAGGCATATGTGTTTTGAATTGTAACACACAAATATGGACGACCTAATTAATTCATCAGCACCGGCCAACCATGAACTACGAAACACAAACAACAACCACAATTTACATATTTTATCCATCACGTAAACTTCCACAAATCGTAATCATGTCAGATCAAAAAAAAACAAATCGTAATCATGAGTTCATGACCTTACGCTTTTCATCTCTTTTATGTACTTCTTCTAAAAATTTATGTAGTACAACTAATTAGGGTCTGGTTGTGAATCACATTCAAAAATGCATTATATATATACATATCTTATATTATAATGTAGGATTTAGTGTGCGATCTAAACTAAGCTTTCATATGTAACAATCTAAATTAGCTTTAAGCGGTCTAAATAAGCACCTAGTTGATATAAGCTAGGTTAGTATGTAGCCATTCACTAGATATAAGAGCATTATATTAAAGCTCTTAACAATTATAGATAAATCGTGAAAGATATATATAAATGAAATTTAGTGAATGAGAACCTTTTTAATTATCAACAGATGAAAAATGTTCATACTTAATAAATAAAATTAGAGAACATTGAAGTAATATCACTAATTCGGATGGACGTATGTAGTGCAAAAAATCACAAATGGGCCTAAGTAAAGATTTGTTAGTTGGGGAGTGGAACCCAACCATTCTTCAATGTCATCAATCATTGCATTGCATACATCGGATCTTGGTGGCATATTTGGAATTAATAATCTTAAAAATTCGATAGTTTAGAAGCATAGAAATACTCCCAAAAAAAATGTCTGATTCAAGTATATATTAGGTCAACTATTAGGCCTTTTTCTGAAAGAAATTGCCTTGGAAATAAATGGAAGAACAAAACAAGACAAAAAAACTAATATCATGTTATCTCATGATATTAGTGCCATTTTGTTTTTCACTAAGTGGAATGTGAAAATACATTAAAATGACTAAGCCGAAAGATTTTGGAGGAACCAAGGGTGTATTTGGATTTTTTCATATACATTTTTTTTATATCAAATTACTTCATGATTGAACGCAATTTAGTGTTTTGCATGTGAAGATTCGAAGGCAATTTAAAACGCATGCATGATCGGTTGTTTACCTGCATTTTCTCTTAATTATGGAGTGATGGACTTGGATATTTTAACTATAGTGCCTTGAGTAGAGGGAAAAAAAAACATCTTCTCATATTGTTTTTTGAGTTTTACGATATTTCCTTATAATTAATTAGTATTATACTAAGAACTTCTATAGAATAATGTGTATTAACTTCTATAGGATACACGACACATTATTATCGTGGCTACGAAATTACTGCTGTGCTACAAAAAATTGGTATCCACAAACTATGCAAGATTTTTACTCTTCGCTTCTAAATATCTATTTCCAAATTCCAAAAGACTAAATGAGTTTGAGATTCCTCTATAGCTAAATATAAACATACATGCACAAAATATATGTATATATGTGTACGTACGGCCTTTGTTTTTACTTCATTGTTGGTTTTACGTGTAGTAATGCATATGGATATATTTCGACCGAAAAAAAATGCATATGGATATATAAAGCCTAAACTATATCTATTTAGTATCAAGATTCTCGAGTTTACCACTAAACCTTCAACCTCAAAACTTAAACTTGAACATAGAATTTCAGAACCCATGACATAGAATTTCAGAACCCATCAAATTTATACTTCAATTTATGTATTTTTTGTTACTATATTACTATCTAACATATTTTAACTCGAGAATCGATTCAAAATCAATTTGCATAATGGCCGGTTCTATTTATGTATATTTATCTTACGTTATATATGCACCATTGCTCAATGACAAAACACAAAGCAACCAAGGAAAAAGACTCAACACTCAAGCCTTGAATTTGTACGTGTGGTGTGGATGTGAGTGGTGATCACCACATGCAACTTTTTTGATGGTTATTGTTGTTTTCTACTTTTACCACTATCACGTTTTTAATATGAGACTCCTCCGCCCAAATCCTTTTTACACTTTCTTTCCTTGGCTAGCTTTTTATGGAATCTTCATACGCTACTTCACATCATATGTAATACACTTGCTTAAAATCCATGTTTTATCCACCTTATCATATACTAATATTAAGGTACTAATGAAAGAGAGAAAAGCTTCATATTCATAGGAACCAATCCCAACTAACTATAGGTTACCCCGACCCTAAAAAAAACTAACTATAGGCTACATATATTCATAATATCATTTGCTGATTTGCTAACATTTCTCCTTGTGACATCAAGCTTGGAGCTTTTGTTTTGCACAAGCAAACAATGATATGTTTAAACCTACACCACCGGGAATATGCCATAAATTGTGCTAATGTCAAAACTATTATTTTTATTGTCTTACAAATACAAGTCGTTAAACTATATAAACGAGAATTGAAGTATATATATGGTGTGCAATTATGTGTTTTAGCCCAAGAAGGTAGAATCAATCCTAAAGCATCATGAATGAGCAATTCACCTTCTGTTAGAGCTGATTATGTAATGCTTCATGTCAGCTGCAAGGGATTTAGCAATCCTTCCTAAATTGACAGACCGCTCAGCTTTCTCCATGGCCTTTGAAACAAAACGCTCCTTGATGTCGTCCTTTTCCTTGACGATCTTCTCCCCAGTTATGTGGCCCGGATTGCCTTGATCGAGTCAATCCTTGTACTCACATAATCAAAGAAACCTTGGGGAACGGGTGGACAAGGATTAATATCCCTAGCCTTTGCCAACTGCAAAACGAAAAACCTACAATAAGCAAAATTTGAAATCGTTTGGATATTAAGATCTACTTCTGATATCAAGATCTACGATAAGCACAATTTGAAACCTGTCTACTTCAGATATCCAGATCTCTAAACCGAGAATTATTTAATTGAAATTATACACTGAAAACAAAGATCTGAAAACAATACAAAATTATCTACTTTTGAAACTGAGGATATCTAAACCAAAGAATAATCTAGATCTGAAAACAAGGAACGAAATCGGAAAAAAAAATCTACTTAAGAAGTGGAAACTTACCTTGGCTGCTAGTGAGCGAGGCATGGTGGGCTGAGAGGGGAGAAAGGGATATAGAGAGAATGCAGGAAACGCGATCGAGAGAGAACCAGGAAAATGTGATCGAGAGAGAATGAGAAAGGATCGAGAGGAAGTGAGGGTTTAGAGTAAGGAAATTTCTAAATCGTTCGATGGGGCTTGTTGAAGACCGCTGCCATAAGGTAAAAGTACCCCCCGATACCCCTCTCATACCCCTCAACTACCTTGGTTCAAATGCATATCTAGAGCTTTCTAGTAAATCTGGTGAAAATCGGGTGATTGTGCGAAGGTGAGGTCGAGGCCAAGGTTTCGAGCAGGTAATACCTTAAACTTGTGCCTTCTGAGCATGTAATCGGCGACTCCTAACCTCTTACTTCCGACAATATCAGGTGCAAGAGCGGCGATTGTCAACAATTAATTGCAGAGGAAAACCGCGACCTCAACGCCATTGTTTGGAAGGTTTGATCCTACCCTGTCTAGACCTTGCTTTGTGTGTTGTTCGATTTCATTTTGCAAGTGTTCGATTGGTGTTTGCAAGTGTTAAATTTCACACACCGGGAATATGCCATACAAATAAATTTGTGCTAATGTCCAAAATTATCTCTCTATATATTATTTGAGTAGCAATGTCTGTAAAAACTATTGCGTCACGTGGTGCGTTCTGGAATTGCCATGTGTACCAATAAAATCTCAAAAACATGCTTTTAAAATTATAATTTTCATCAGATCAAAAAAATATATATAATTTTCGGTGCGCGCCACGTGTCGCTATCTGAGAAGGCCATGGCCGGCCAATATGAGAGCGACACGTGACATTGGCTTTTAAGATGTAAAAATATCGTTTTTTTACATATTGGGAACTTTTACATGTTAAAAAATAAAAATTATACCATAATTCATAATTTGTTTTTCTCTACACATAGACACCTATATTGGATATATTTGGTTAAATATAAAAGTAATTATACTTAATCGTATTGCACGTTACGAAAAAACGGACGCTTCAATTAATAAACGGAACTACACGAAAAATATTTAACCCATTTTCGATTTTAGTAAATTGTATATGGTCTGCAATTATGAGTATTGCTAAGATTTTGATAATTACCAATTTTGCAGATGAATATGCTATATCACCCTTTCTTTTCTATTTTTAAATCAAATGTTAACCGCTAGTAGTCAATAATGGTTAACTTTGAGATACCAAATAGTATCTATTTTTCTATTCTTATATAATGGTTAATTACTTAATTTTGAGACATCAAGTATCTATTTTTCTGTCCTATTCCATAAGGGTATAAGATGAGAATCACTTATTCAACCAAAAAAAAAGGATGAGCATCACTTATTTATAGGTCAGATTTCATTAGAGCTGCCATTCAACTCCCATAACCGAACATGATCAAGAGCAAGATGTGGGCAAAAGCAGAACCAGGCTTGGTTTGGGCTGGGGAAGTCAACCTGAAGTTGCCAAAGCCTAGTCCTTAATGAGATGTGAGATGTCAAAGAGAAAACAAGCAAAAGACATTGAAGAGGTACATCAATCAAAGTGCATACCATAGATTGCCAAAGCTAATATTTAGATAGCAGCACAAAACAGTCTTGCACTTTGGTTTTTGTACCGAAAGTGTCATCCCCACACAAAAAATCCTTGAACACAGAAGAAAAAAAGCAAAGACAGTAGCTTTACACAGACCCAGGAGAAAGAAGTAACTAAAAGCTCTGCTTCCAAGCTATAGGCATATGTTCTTTAATGGCCGTACTTCTGGAACTCCCATTCGCTGTTATCTGAAGGGGTAGGAATAAGGCAACAAAGTTCAGAAGCCAAATTCTCAAGTTTATTCCTGGATAGGGTAAAAGAGTATAGTATAAATACATACCCAATGGGCAAACTTGGCGGGTTTTAAGCCAGCGACTGATGCAGTGGAAGTGGAAAGCGTGATTGCAAACACCTTGTTGAAAATATAGAAAGGGTCAGAGCATATTGAATGACAAGAAGGGTTAAAAGATAAGAAGACATAACACACAGAATTGCAAATGGAATGTGGCTCTTTCGATATACAAGGCTTAACAACATTCATAGGAGCCATTGGACAATAACAGAGACAAGCTGATTCTACTGCAAGGACATACTTTTAAGGTTCAATTGAAACTTGAAATTCCATTCAACTGCAAACTCGAAGTACCTAACTATGCAATACAT
The DNA here is from genome assembly GCA_963924305.1 of Polygonum maritimum. Lineage (NCBI taxonomy): Eukaryota > Viridiplantae > Streptophyta > Magnoliopsida > Caryophyllales > Polygonaceae > Polygonum > Polygonum maritimum. Next base: position 39,125,040 of record OZ002734.1, read on the forward strand.
CAAGGTTCCTAAACAATTTGTTCAGAATCAATAACTATGCAATCATTAACCTTTTCTACTTGTGTTAACATGATATGCACCTTTTCTACTTGGGTTAACATGATATGCAACTTGAATATGAAGAGATAGTTCAAGGGTTGGAGGATGTATGATGGTAAAAGTAAGATTCAAAGACACAACGAGAAAAACTTCAACTATATGTTCCCAGGTAGTGAGCAGAAGACTCTGGAAGGGACTATTTTGTAGCCCAGTTGGTAAGTATGTGTTTAATGACATTCACTACAGTATACAAGATTATCCCAACAACTTTATGTCAAGAGAATTTCCTGATGTCAATAAACAAAGTGAAGTTATTTGTTTTATCTCAATCAGCCCAACCTAGATCGTAAGCATATGACAAGATATAATCACCCACCTCACTCTTCAAGAATCAGAGAATAATTTAGCAGCAATATGAATGATAAATCCTATATATCACAAGATGGAAGGTTGTATGATGGACAAAAGATAGATTATCAGCAAAACCTAAGGAATTAACACATACACATTTTCAACATAGCAAAACAGATGATCAAGATGTACATAATACTTGGATTCAGAAGAAACCAAACTTAAGCAAGTTTTCAATACTACCCTACTACCAATTGATCTCCCAATTCCAATCATCTTGAAGATTATGAAACTGATTCAATTCTACCCACAAGTAATCACATATTTAGGTAACCCCAATACTATAACAAAGAAAAACCAACAGAGGTATGCCATACTTTTCCTGTCATTCTGTGATATGCACTGCAATTAAACTAAAACCACAAAATACAAAGATTACCAATACCCAGGCATACATTACTAACTCACCTAAACCAAATTACACGCACACTCTCACATAGTCTAGGTGGGTTACAAAGATTGAACAGCAGAATACAAGATTGTTTTTACTATGTGATCAATCAAACACCACACCAAAGCAACCACAAACTATCAATCAAATCCTACACAAGTATCAATGAGCAACAGCAGAGAAATAAACCCTAAAAGATAACATAACATAAAGCTCCTAGCAGCAAGCATATACCACGCCACCAAACAAGATAACATAACATAATCTATTAATCAACTTAACAAGAAACATGAAGTTGCTAACAACAACCACCTAGGGTTTGAACAACAGACACATACCCCAAGCAACAGTGCACTCCTCGCTAGTTGCGCTCGCCTGATTAGCTTGGCACTCGATACCTAATCGCCATCACAGAGAGATCAGAACGAGAAAGAACAATCGCACAAATCACATGAAAAGATTAAGAAACCGAAAGCTGCTTACACAGATCCATGATATGGTTCCTGCAAATCGCACAGTTGTCGACAACAATATCTGCAAAATCGAAACCCTAATTAGCACCAGAAAAGCACTAGAATCGTCAGAAAGGGGCGCTAAAGACCTAGCCGATTACCCCAAGCCCAGAGAGCGACAGCATTCCACTTTTTGATCTCGAACCGCTTAGGTTTCTTGGAGGAGGATCCTGCAACGCTCGTTCCCTCGCCTGCGGGGTGCATCTCGACATCAACGCCGTCCGCCATATCTATCGTCGGAGAGCAGAAGATTTGCTTTCGATTTTCTCTTGGATCTAGAATTTGAAGAAGGGCGTAACGATGAACCTCAATGTCGACACTATGGGGGGATTTTATATAGACGTGAAAGCGAGAATACTTGATTTTCAATTTTGTGGTTCGGATCCGGTCCGGACTCGGTGAAGTTTTAACCTACGATATAATTTCACAAATTAAATTAAGAAAGTAAAAAAAAAAAGATATTAATTGAGCTTAGCTAAATAAAAACTTAAGATATAATTTCATAAATTAAATTAAGAAAGTAAAAGAAAACTATATTAATTGAGCTTAAATAAATAAAAACTTAAGATATAATTTCAAAAATTAAATTAAGATAGCAAAACAAAATATTAATTGAGCATAAAGTCATAAAAATCTATAAAATTTTTTTATCTAAATTACCAAATTTGGGTGTAGTCTATTTATATTGGATGATAATAAAAAGGATCCATTATCTAGCAAAACCCCGACTTAGTGGCAGATTTTCATGCAGCTCTCACGAATTGTGATTTTGGAGGCTTAATTATACAAAATCACCATTGTGGTTGTTTCAAAGGAACTGATAATCTTGTTCATTTTTGGCGAATCAGACCTTGATTGATCAGGCAAGAACATGCTCTCTTTTTACCCCTTAGCTTGGTAAAATTGTTATAAGACTAAACCAAATACCAATTTACAAATGATTCTTAAAGCTACAAGATTTATAAACCTGCTATCATCTTCTCTGATATTATACATTCAGCCTACGGATATCCTCCTGCATGGGGCATGTTCCTATAGAATCCCCACCCACCTAAAATCACAAAGCCTGCCTAAAATTCCCCCAAAAATACAAATAAAGAAACAAAGATGATAGGAAGGGGAAAGTAGAGATAGAAGGGGCATCAAGAAAGCTGCTAAGTGGGTTCCAATAAGCTTTCAGTGACACCTTCTCATCAGTTGCTCTGCTTAGGCATGATTTGTCTTTCCCCTAAGAAGTTAACACAGAGATACTCGAATGAATGCGGCGGAAGCTAGCTCGAACCGACGGGAATGAATATCTGAAACCCAAAGGGTGAGGTCATGAGTGTGCTGTGCATGTGAGGGATCATGAGTATGATAGGTCTTCTAAGAAGCCATTTGAGGGCTTGTGTGACTTCCTCTTAAAGTTAGAGACACTGCATTGCGGGCATATGTATTCCAACCCGTCGGTCTTTGCATAATCCTACAAGACGAAATGTAAAATTCATTAGAACCATTGAGTTTATAAAAACTTTTGGGGTTATCTATGTCCCTAAACTTTATAATTTGTTCCTCATTGTTCCTTAACTGTCTCTGAATTTTGTTAGCACAGACATTTCAACAGTTTGGGGACCAAAATGGAACAACTTAGTTTAGGGATACGTACCTTGAAGGCACCAAGGCCTTGTCGCCTGTCACAACCAAAATGTGCCCACTCCCCACAAACACCACAGTTTACCCAGTCGCCGGCTGCACTACTGGTGAATGCAAAAAGGAAGAAGGTAGCAGTTTTAGAATATTTATATTTGATCCGAATGCTAAAATAACAGTTAAAAAAAATCTTATGTGTCATTTTCTTATCAGGAAAGAAGAGACCTGTTACAAAGCAAGCAACATTCTCCATCTACGTCATCATGAGCCAATTCATACTCTAACAGGTATGTCTCATAGTGCCTCTTTAGTGTATTGCCCACACCCTGATTTATTCCAAAAGGTAAAGCACCGTAAGAAGTTATAGAATGAAGCTAGAAATAGCTTTATTAGGAAATAGCGAAACAGAAGAAAAACAATCCAGAGATATCTAATGTAAGTATAATGCAACTTGGGTAGAGTGGCAGATCATACAGTCATCCTATTGGTTGACGTATAGTTCCTCATCTTGTAAAAAATTTGGCCTTTCCAGTTGATGCCATTGCCAACATGAAAGCCACCCCTGGAAACGACCTGAAAAAGTTCCAATTCCACGTGACAAGTTTAAGCATAATTCTGATGAATAATGAGGGATTATTTAAAAATAAAAGAGAAGATAATTAGTCATAGACATACCTCACGGTATAGATTGAAGAGGTCAAGTCTCTTTGAATTTAGAATAGCATCCGGAAACTCGGCTAAACCAGCTTGAGGTATGAGACGAGTGTGTCCCCGAACCATAAGAAATTGCAGGACATCTTTCAGGAACTCCTCCTGAAAGAGTTGACAATTATTCACCAGTGAAAATAATACTAACTTCAAATTCCAAAACCTAGTTTCTTGAAAAGGTCAAGTTGTGAATCACGTTCGATAGAAATGTTGGAAATGTGTTATTACCTCAGAGCACAACTGAATATTAGGCCTACTGCAGCCATGTTTCTTGAAAGGTAATGGGTTCAAGGATGCAACATGCTTCATTGGGTGAGTGTTGGAGGATTTTCTCAATGGAGCAGGATTAGATCCAGCAAGTCTCGGCATTGCAGGCTGATGAGCTAGCAAGTTGGTCTTAACTTGGTCTCCTTCATTACCATCTGGCTTGTAAAACCCAGTAAATGGCATCATTTTGCGAAGATTAGCATGTGGAATGGGCCTCATAGCCGCTGCTTTTAACTTTTGTCGCTTTGAACCCCCATTCATCAATCTTGATTCTTTGTATTCATATTCAGCTGTATTTGTAGTCGAATGATTTTCAATCCTTAATGTTTTATATGAACTCGGGCTTGATCCATGCCTTGGTTCTGCTCTTCTTTGACAAGGCGCTGGTGGTCTTAACCAACTAGGTGGAGTGGCAAGGTCAGCATCTAATTCATCAAAATCACTGTGTTGTTCTCTACAGAGAAAAAGTAAACGATCTGCATCTTCTTTCCCAAAAGAGGCAACTGCCAAACCCTGGATGCTGGCAATACCGAGTGCAACAAGACTACGATAAGAACTTTCCGGTGCCAGTTGCCTCAAAACCTATTAGAAATGAAGCAAGAGCTACATTAATTCTCATTAACCCCATAAATGTGAAGAATCATGCTCTCTTTACCTCTTAACTAAGGAAGAGCCAAATTACTTAAATGACAGACTACATAAATTTTGGTTGCATCATTCCTCAGAAGCTTGAAGCACATTTTCACAAAATAAACTAATAGAAGTGCTTCCATTCCTACTGGATACACACAGACACACAAAGAAGTGAGACGCAAGGCACTTGAAGGTGAAGTAGATGGAGTCACAGAGTGGATTCAAACAGTCAACAATATATATATATATATATATATATACATGATTTGAAAATTCATATTAAATGATAATTAACAACCAGAGCACGAAGGAAACAGCACAGTCAAGAGCAAACCTGCAACGCCCATGATGGCACTTTCATGCAAACTTCAAAAACCGTTGCCCCACATGCAATTGAAGCAGATTTCCGAGGATCGAGCAACTGCAACTTCGTTTCATCCACAGTTGAAACTGCATGAACTAGCTCGCTTCTATCAATGACCTCCTTTTTTATATGGTTCTCCAAAAGCTGAGAATGCAATGAGAAAGCAACACAGGCATGAACATCCAAGTGTTGATAACTTCTTAGCATTAATAGAATGAATCAAACCAGTATTACATCAAACAGCAGATTACCTGATAATCAAAGCAAGTTTGTGCACTGCCAGATACCAACAGAGAGATGTGAGCAGAACTAGATGTAGAAATATCACATCGCATGGTAACAACACCGCGAGAGAATGTCCCTGCCTGAAGTGGCGGAGGAGGTGCACTGAAGTATTAAGATATTTTGCAATCAGCAACTCAGCTAATAATAAATGTACACACACAACACAATACAGGTTAAACATAAATGACTTTTAACTTAATTTAGAGCCACTGCTTCAATATAGTCCCATCATTGGTTTTTAACTTTTAACACAATACACAATAAATGGCTTAAACTTTTAACATAAATGACAACCATAAGCAAATAAAAAAAATGCAACTAATCAAAGATATATAGTCCTATTCTATGTGTCCTTTTGCAGACAGGCATCAATGGAACTTGTTGAAATCAGCAGATAAACAAAACATCATTTTTCTATCATGTATGAAATCTCCTCAATTGGTTGCACTTCCTCAATTGCATAATATTTTTTTTCTCCACATTTTATACTTCTATAATCTTAAATATGGAGTTCTGAACATGTTTCAACATGCCCGTGGGCCATTTCTGAATTTGCAAACTTAACAAGACAACAATTGATAGATATATTATGCATGAATGTGGATTTAAATACACATGGTCCCATCCAATAGCAGTTCAGCAGCATACCTAAAACGATTGTGAAGTTTGCTCCCACGCATCTGACAGAAGGATTAAGCAAAAAGACATTTATATTAGAGCCTTATAGAAAAAAAAAATGAAGTAAAACAGAAAGCCAAAGAAAATATACAAAAGATAGCAGTCTTCCACATTCAGAAACCAAACTTTGCATCACATTATAGTGCTTGGTGACGTCCTCATAATGGAAATGAAAATAATTTAAGGCACTGTAGAATGCGGAATGCCAACCAAAGTAATATATGAGCACAAAATTCAGTAAAGGAGCGGCAGTGCTTACTTCAATATTCAACAGGGCATTTAGGCCAACTTCAAGACATCCTAACAGATTTGCATCCTGGAAAAGAGCATGTCAAAAAGATTTCCTCAAAACAATGTGCAGGAACAGAAAGAAGAAAGGTTCCGTTTAGTATGACCCACCATGCTGCATGGCTTTCCGCAAACCAGAAACCCCACATTCACTTCATCATCATGAATCTTGAGAGAAGCTAGATCGCCTTCACTATTATCTTCATCTTCAGCAGCTTCAATCTCAGGCATCACCACATCAATAACTGGAGGGTCCCCAAGAAAGCATGGGCCCACATTACCGTCATCATTTTCCCCGTTCGTACAGAGAGGCAAGTTATTCCTGATACAGTATAGTCTAAAGGATGCATGCGCAAGCTGGAAAGCATCCCAAATATGACAAGAAGTACTGCAGTGGAAGTTAGGAACTGTTAGAAAGCAAATCTGAGTAGAGCATAAAAGAAAAAGCATTTATAAAGCGTTGTCTATCCTCCAACTACAGTTTTCACTAGTTCTCAACATATATCAGAGAGAACTAAACACTCACTCTAACATTTTGTACCAACCTTCCCATTTGAATCAGGTTCTAAAACTTAGGATACTCAAGACATAAAATCTATAAAGAAATCACATTATTAGAGTCGAAGTAACTGAGACCCACTACATCAGTGACATACATAACAATAGATAAGCCAAGAACCATGAGGTCAGACGAACCATCATACAGTTTGTCGGTTCTATATTCCAGCTACCACACAAAAGACGGCATTCATTTCGGATAGCTGATCATAACACACACAAATATAGACATCATGGGACGCATAAAAATCAAACCATGAACTAGCAATCATGAAAGATAGATACATGTGAACTTAAAGACTGGAAAGACATCAGGTTGAATCATCCTTGGCATATTACGGGCCACTAAGATATCAATCTTGATCCAATCAATAGTAACTGCAACTTACAGCAGTCCAAACCAAGCAAGTGAAACGAGCTGGATTACATACCATAAGTAGGTGTCTATAGGGACAAAGTTAAATGTTCCTATAGTTGCACTTTTTTTAAAAACGGGAAAGCATCTAGATAGAAATTCTAATTCTAATTTATAACACGCACTAAAGAGCAAAATAACAGCCAGAAGTACACAGGCACACATCTAAACACTCGTTGAAGAAGTGAAAAGGAATTGAAAAACATTTTACCTCTGCATGACCGAAAATAACGCATGAGCAAAATGAGAAGCTGCGTAGTGAGAAAAAAAATCCTTCCAGAAGATGACAAAAGGCACTCCCTGTATTAAAAAAAGAAGAAATATATTAAAAAATGCAGGCATTTCAGCTTCAAATGTCAAATCTCCAATATCTGGTACTACAAACTCATGGAAGCTAAAGATAAAATGACACTTCCTCTCACCTTAGACTGAATTGCCTCTGCCATTTGCTCACCGTCTGGAAACTCCAAATAGACCTTCAAAAAAAGGTCAGGCAATATCATGTCATAAATCCAGCTTTTGGTAAAGCATGAGAAATCACCTCAATCAGATATTCAATTAAAGGCACGCCCAATGCTATAAAAGCCCTCAAGTGATACAATGTGAACCATTTAGAGAGCAGATATGAACACGTTCACAGCAAACAATGTCAGATTACCATCAGAAAAGAAAACCAATACTTCATAAAGTCTGGAGCCATGAAGGGAAAACATGTGCTCAAAATCTCATCCTTAAACATGCTCAAGCATTACTGATTTACATGTTACTAGAGGCAAATTAAAGCACATATTATAGCTACCAGAAGTAATGCATATTAGCCTTGAGATTGAAATTGAACACATCTATTAAGTTGAAGCATGTGATCCACACGCCAACAAAGATTTCAGTTCGATGAGGATTTGCATCACACTGAAATTTCCTTCATACATCAGAAGAGGATATGTAGCATTTACCATGGTAGGCAATACAGAACCAAAAAGATCAGATATGGCTTCAGGTGTAGACAGGTAGACATCACTCAATCTTAAAGAGCCAATTTCTTCATTTGCAACACGTTCTCCTCTGAAGTATACAATATTTGGCCGAAATGACTCGAGTGTTCTCGAGAAATCATCCACACTAGGACTGGTTAGAGACTGAACCTGCAACCAATAAAAAATACAGATCCTGAATCTTAACAAGTTCTATACATCTTCTGGACATCAGAAAAAAAAAATAGATCTCTTTAGGCATGAAGAAAACTTGATAAGAAGCACTACCTCCAAAAGACCATATGATGCTAACTCTGAAATAGGGTAATGCAATCTATCATATTGAGCATCTTGCCACTTTTTATCTTCAGCAACTCCACCACAAACAACGGTAAGTATACTGTACTTTGAAGCTCCTTGCATATGGAGTGTCTCACAATATTTCAGCAATCAAAAAGCTAAAGTAGGAAATCTGCAAATTTGCCAAAATGGGTAAGTATATCAACTTTTCTGGGAATGGATTTGTATTTATATAGGGTTGTTTAAATTTTAAAGGGTTTGCTTATTATTCTTTAGGGTTTTAGTTTCTAAAATAACATTCTTAACCCCTAAGGCGTAGGTTAGAAATACTACAATTATTAACAGTAAGAACAAAGAATCAGGATTAACAGTAAGAACAAAGAATCAGGATTAACAGTAAGTAAAAATCATGTTATAATGGATTTATCAGCCATGTTTATGCATGTCATATATCAACATAACATCACTCTTCAACAGTTACACTTGGTGCTTGAATTGTAAATATGTTTCTCAGATATCTTAGTCTCTTCACATGTCCATCTTTGAACCCTCAAAGTAGCCAGAAAACAGCAATTGCATCACAGCTGATAGCTACTAGAAAGGGGGAAGCGTATTAACACTCATTATTCTAACATGTTTAGAGTCATTCAATCCAAGGCTAACGCTAATGACTCCTCACCATGAAAAAAACTATAAGTAAAGCATTTAAAACGTTTAACTCGATCACAATTACTTGGGACTTACACTTGGTCATGGATTATATTTTACCACCCAACTAGCTTGAAATTCATAAGTAAGTGACTAAAAAGGATGATTGAAAACCTAAGCAGAATCAAATTGCTCACAGCTTTGCACTTAATCGAACAACCACCAGCAAACAGTCGATAATAAGAACCAAATTACACACTCTAGGCATGCGAATCCATTTCTAGGTCAATGCATAAACAAATGAACTCCATAAGGAGCTCTAAACGTACACCTTTCTCTTTCCCTCACTATCCCCCTCCATAGAGGGCTCTGTTTCGTACCACCACACAGAGCACTCCAAACAGAGTTGGTGCGAGTAATGGCTCAAAAACTGAGCTCAACGATTCCACATCTACCTTCGAAGAGCTCGACAGAAACAAAAAGCAAACGGAAGAAGGAATCAGGAGGCAGGGAGCACTCGTACCTTGTTGGTGTGATCGATTCTCCTGTCTGGAACCAGCGAGAGAGGATTTTGGTGATGAATTCGAAGGAGAAGATGAGATCTAGGGCAACGGCGAATTCAGAATTTGGGGGTTTCTCTAGTTGTTTTAATTCATTATCTGTGCCCCTACTTTTGGGTTCCGAGTGTAAAATCAAAATTAATTCTGAAGCTTCAAGCATCAAACCAAGCATTTTTTTTTATCTTATCTTTTTTTCCCTGCTTACGTATTTTGGAGGTCTTTGATCGTTATTTTCTTTTTGAAGTGTATTCTCTTTAGTTTTTAGTGTTTTTATTCATGCAACGAGCGACATATTTATGAGTGGCCCATTTGACCCAAATGAATTGGCCCGTATAAATAGTGACCTTGTCGATTTACCAAAACTTTACTAATGCCTTGGTCCAATGACTAAAGTTAATGTTGAATTTTTTACTTTCTAGGAATTTATTTTATTTGATATAAAAACTAAAGACTTTTCTATTTGTAAAAAGAATTGGTGTACAACTTTCTAGGAGATAAATTTTCAAAATTTTATTGTAAACCAAACACTAGAATTAGGACAAATTTCTAAGAAAGTTGTACTTCCTGAAAAGTTAAGCATAAATTAAATGAGGGTTTAACACTATTAGGGTCACTTAAACGCAATCTAAATTGAGGTTAAAGAATCTTATTGGAATTTATGCACATACATCTCATGCACCTCATTTGATTAGGGCTTATTGAAGCTTATTTGAGTTGGTAGTTAAACTTTTGTCCAAAATTTATGCTATATCCTCCAACTTTATATGGATCTATGTAAAGTATGTTAGAAACATTTGTACGTATTACCCTTAAACTATATATATTAATTTTATTTGACTTGTTCTACTATCCTATTTTATAACTTTTATCTCGATTATTTTCTAAGAGGTTTATGCACCAAAATAATTGTCGAACTGCTAAATAGGTGTCAACTTTTCAACTCAAATGAGCCTCATAACTCGCTAACAAGTCCTAATTAGAAAATTCTCATTAGTTAGAGTAGAAAATAGACTTACCATCTTTTTAAAAATTAAATTTTCATTTTAAACTCAAAAGTTTAAATTTCAACTATAAATATTTTCCCCGAATCTTAGGATATCAAAAACATAGGAATTTATTCCTAGGGACTAGAGAGTGAGTATGTTTCCTTCTTTCACCTTAATGATTTAAAGTAGGATAAGTATCGTTATCGTTCTCAAGAAAGGTAAACAAGCATCTAGTAGAAACTCCTCTACGAATTGGTGAGTAGTATCGAACACTCGGGTAGACCTTTATTGGTGAGTTATATTCATATCCAAGTTTTCGAGCAACCTCATTCAAACTAAACAATGGCTCAAAACATATCAAAATAACATTACTTTTAATATCCTTTAATGTTGTATCATAGTTCAGAATCACAACTACATCCAAAGGTCTGAAGATAGACCTATACACCAAGTTAATTCATCGGCACCATCATGAAAGATACGGTGGTCATTCTGCTCCAATGTAGTCATTTACCTTCAACACAAGAACTAACGACAGTTGATTTCTTGTGCCACGGGCAACTCATTTCCATAGTTGATGGTGTTGCCAGTATATGCTCAGTAATTTGTTTATTTTATTTAGATTGTACTTATTTAAATTGTGTTAAACAAGGGGAAGGTGTTGTTGATGTTATTCTGTCTTGTACCAAAGTCAGAAAAATTAAATCTGATCAAATTAATTAAGAGAGTATCAAAGTATGCAATACAGTTAAACCTCCATAAATTAATAAGGTTGGACCGGAATATTTTATTATTTTATAGAGATATTAATTCATCGATAAATTAATATTTATTAATTTATAGAGATTTTAGCGATAAAAATATTCCAATTACATATTATCTTATGTAACTAAATTGAATTTAGGAAATTTAAGTTAAAATAATACCAAATATTGTCATTGGACAAAAAATAATACCAACTACAATGGAATCATATTTTACTAAGTTTTGAAAGTTCTCTTAGGTATATATAGATGTGTGAATTTCATGTAAATATTAATTTATGATTTTATTGGGACCTTATATTTCTATAGTGGTTTTTTGAAAATTTATTATCTTATTATCTTATCGAAAATCGGCAAATTTTACACTAGCCCAAGTCGGGACCGGAGAAAACTATTAATTTACCATGTTTATTAATTTATTGAGTATTAACTTATGGAGGTTCTACTGTATAGTGTTATTTCTGCAAAGAGTGGAGTCAGATTTAGTATAGTGTTATTTTTTGAAATATGTAGGTATTTATATTAATTTGGACTTCTGATATATTTACTTCAGTGGTAAAATTGATGTATTTTCTGTGTTTCCATCCTTATTCCTATAGTGTTAAAGGTTATAAGCAAACGTAGTTCAAAATTTTAAAGCCTTTATATATTCTTGGCATTGTTGCAGAAAGTTGGTGAAGCGGAGGTCTTAAGAGCTTTTACTAATGTGTCTAAGTTTGGATTAATTGAAACCACAATGGTCTTAACAACATTCTCTTACTTCTATCTTCCAATTTTGACAGCTTTGGTGTCACATCCTTAACATAGCCAACACTCCCAAACACCCTAAAATGAGTCACTACTGGTGGTCTCTCATTCCAGGCTTCATAGGGTGTAGTATTTTCTAGGTTTTTAGTTGGTGATCTATTCAATATATATACAACCGTTAAAAGCAATAATATATATATTTGTTATAAGCCAGCTTGAAACCACGGTGAGAGAGAAAACATAGGCGATACTGGATATGTGGAAGAGTAAATTTGATGACAACCCGTATGAATTATATGAAGAAACAAAGAGAAGAATGAAACAAATAGAGTTGAAGAACGTTGCAAAAAAGTAACAAGCAAAAGGCTTAATCATCTTGATAATGAGCTGAAACATCACCTCCTTATTCAACTAGAAGAGGATCCAAGGTTGTGAGTTTATGCTTATCTTTTTAATCATCTTTTGGTCTCTTTTGAATTCTAATTTTTTGTTTTGTCATTGTGATATGCAAACACATCTATGGTGTTTTGGAGGTTATTAAAAACCGCCTCTCCAAGCTTGAAAGCATGGACGTGTCCCTTGACCTGTTGGATTCCATTGGTGAAACCTCACTCAAATGCTATCCTTATTGAAATCCAAGGTTGTGTAAGATGTTGTTTTGGTAATGTGTTATGGCTTGTCTCTTCATTAATTAATCTGTTTGTTTATGGCAGCTTGAAGAGAATGTAAAAGGGAAGTTATTTTCAATCGGATTTCAAAATTGATTGTTGAATGCATCTCTTCACTTCTTATTGTTCTTAGTCCTTACTGATGCTTGAACTTACGTTGGATCGTTAGAATCATTAGACATAACACCCTTTTATTTATAGCATGGTCACATATTCAAAGATTAAAAAGGATTTTCCATCAAGAAAATGGTTTGTGTGAGGAACGTATCTTATTTAAAAGTCTTTAAGAGACTATGAGGGACGCACACGTGGCATTTAGAGATGGACTCTTTACCTCCCTCATTAGATACATGCCATATGCCATAATCTGGATAGTCTTGATTTTTTTTAAAGCATTTAATAATACAAAATAAAATTATTAACTTTATTTTTCTATTTTTTATTTTATTAAATACATAAACTTAAATTCTTTGTACATACACATCCATCTATACTATATCATAAAGTTGTACCTTTTTTAGTCACCACGTTAATTCTGACCTCAATTCATATTTAAAAAAATATATATTTTTATTTCTATGATTCCAATTTTTTTGTATGAAATTTCGTTTTTTCATGTTTATGAAATATTTTCTTAAAAAAATAACTAAACTTTATCTTTAATACCAAATAACTCACCATCTGATATATCTTTAATGCATATAAAAATCTATCAAAAACTTTATCAACCATATTTTTGAATGATTGAATTAATGCTCTTAAGCCTAAAGGTAGCTATTTGATAAATACATCTCATGCACGTCATTTGATTAGGACTTATTGAAGCTTAATTGGGTTGGTAGTTAAACTTTTGTCCAAAATTTATTCTATATCCTCCAATTTTATATGGATCTATGTAAAGTTTGTGAGAGACTTTTTTATGTATTAGTGTATTACCCTTAAGCTATATATTATTTTTATTTGACTTATTCTACTATCATATTTTATAACTTTTATCTCAATTATTTTCTAAATGTTTTATGCACTGAAATAATTATCGAATTTCCACTATAAATCCAACCGCTAAATAAATGTCAACTTTTCAACTCAAATGAGGTTCATAGCGCGCTAATGACTCTTAGTGAGTGTAGCAATTAGACTTACCGCCTTTTTTTAAATTAATTTTTTCAATTTAAACTCAAAAGTCTAAATTAAATGATTGAGTAAACACTTTATATAACACGTCCGGATCATATTACACCTATCTAGAGTGTATATATTTTAAATCTTAGGATATCAAATCATAGGAAGTTATTCCCAAAAGGGTAGGGAGTGAGGTTTTAGGAAGTACTACTTTATAAATTCAACTACAATTTTTTTATTAATTAACTTAAAATAAGTGTCTTTATCGTTCTCGAAAAAGGTAACAAGCATCTAGTAGAAACTCCTCAATATATTGGTGACTAGTGTAGAGCACTCGGGTGGACCTTTCTTGGTGAATTATATTCAAACAAAACAATGGCCCAAAACAAAGTTAATACATGGGTACCAATGCTTTTATTGTTCACAATGTCCATCGTTACCATCAGGGAAAGATGGTGGTCATTCTACTCCATTTACCTTCAATACAGGAACTAACCAAAGTTGATTCCTTGTGCCAGGGGCAATTCATTTCCATAATTGATGGTGCTGACCAAACAAGAGAACAAGTCATTAGAAAGATAATAATCTGCATCAGAAAGATTGACAATTTGAGAAGCTAGTTTAGTGAGTTGTATATATACCATGTTGATCGCCTCATGTATTGTTTCCAAGAATCACTTCCTGCTTCCCTGCCTCCGCCTGTCGCCTTTTCACCGCCGAAAGCACCACCAATTTCAGCACCATTTGTAGGAATGTTCACATTCACAATTCCACAATCACTTCCTAAAGGCCTGCATTCATCCAATACAAAAACCAGCAGATTGTAATATACAAACTTATTCTCAGTTTTCACAGGGACAGAATTTTCCTTTGTTCTTATGATTATAAAGTGAGCATTGAAAAGAAATGATAACTAACCCGATCCATTTGAAGAGAATTTCAGGTTTACGGGTGAAGATTGAGCTACTTAGCCCTTGAGGAACTGAGTTGTTAATGCTGATTGCTTCCTCCAAAGTCTGAGGAAGGAAATGAACCGTTAGCCAAGAAAAACAGATTGTTGCAAAATTCAACAAAAGCACAGAGCTTACTTTAAATTTCATGACGTAAAGCACAGGAGCAAACAATTCTTCCTTTACAACATCTGTATCGGGTGTGATCTCAACAATTGTGGGATGCACAAAATTTCCTTCGGACTCAACAACTGAACCACCAGTAAGAATTTTCCCACCCTGTAAGAGGTAATTTTAGTCAGTAGACGATATCAGGACAAATTGAGTTCAAATACTACAAAAGATTCAAACACTTGGAACATTATCAGCTCCTCCTATGAGCAATGCGGAATTCACTAAATCCACAGGCTTTCAGGTTTCATTTGGGTTCGAAAAGTGGCAAAATTTGTAAGATAAGATTTCATGTTTTATCGTGTGTATCCATATAGCAAAAAGACCCTATTTTAAGGGAAAGAAAGCTTGAGGTGAAGATAAAATTAGATTGAAGGAGAGTACATGCCTGAGATTTGATTTTCTCAATACCCTTCACGAAGTTTTCAACTGATGATTTTGTATGCAATGGACCAAGCAAAGTACCATTCTCCAAGGGATCTCCTATCTTCACTTGCTTGTATGTAGTAACTAGTTGACCAACTACCTCCTGGTATATGCTCTCATGGAGAAGCTTCACAAAAACAAGATAAATATATGACCAAGTTAGAAGAAGTGTTATTTTTCAGTTCATAAATAAAGGTAAAGGTTCTGCAGAAATGTTTCAAATTCTGTCAGCAAGAATCAACTCACCAGTCTACGGCAAGTTGTGCATCGTTGACCAGCAGTGCCAACAGCAGCAAACAGAACGGAACGAGCAGCTAGCTGAATGTCGGCATCATCCATGACGATGATTGCATTGTTTCCACTTAACTCAAGCAAACATTTACCAAATCTCTGGTTTACAGTTTGTTGCACCATGAGGCCAACCTGTCAGAAGAGGATCAAGTTATGATAATTACAATCAGCATAAGAATAAATAAGATGCGCCAGAGGCATCACGTTAAGAGTAAAACTATCAATGAAAGTAGACAGCCTAAATGCAGCTCAATTCAGTATGTTTGACATATACAGGAAGACGATCATGATCATTTTTAAACTTGTTACAAGTATATACGACACAACAATTCTTCAATCAGGCTGACATTCAAGTAGTCAAAAAGTATGAAGGTGTAAGGCTACGGATGCAAGATTATTAGTGTAGCATGCACAATACAAGCAAAAACCACAGAGTAAAGAGCACATGTTAAAAAGAAAAATTAGAATAAGCTTACTTTAGAACTTCCAGTAAAGGAAACAAGTGGAATCCGCACATCTTTTGCAATAGCTTCACCAATTTCAGCACCTCCACAGAAGGATGTGAAAATTGCACCTGGTAAGTTGTTCTTCTCCAAAACTCCAGCAACAATTTTTGTCAATGCGAGAGTTACCAGTGGAGTTGTTGGGGCTCCTTTCCTGATAATGTGAAATAAGAAAAAGGATCAACACATACTTCACTCCAGTTCAGAGGCCACATTTCTAAGCTAAGATAAAAGGATAGACAACTAGGCATATCAATAGCCATCAAAGGTGTAAGTAGCCATCAATAGATTTTGAGTTGATTCACGTAAGGGACATCAAATGGAAAAAAGGGAAGATAACAAATCCATATGACAATGACGATGAGAAATTATGGCAGTTAAGTTTGTATTACTAGTAATTAGACATTCAACAGCCAGACAAGCAAGTCATATATATTAATATTCCACAGATTATGATTTTCCTAAATGTACCTTCTTTCTTTCCATCTGTCGATTCTTGTAAGCAATTGAAAAGTAGAAACACATTCAGATTATCAGGGAAACTCAAAATTGGACCTAACTAGAGAAGATTTAGACATGCTTGTTGAGAGTTGGAAGACATAGACTTACCAAACAACACAATTGCCACACACTAGCGCAAGGCATGCATTCCAACCTACACATATTAAGAATCGGGACATCATAATTCATTAGGAAATTTCAACAGAATAGATTATTTATCAAGGAATGTTGACAGCTCAGTAACGTACCAAGAACAGCACAAGGAAAATTGAAGGCTGTAATCACACCCACTATTCCAAGGGGATTCCACATCTGCATATAGCAATCAGGTAAAAGAAAGATACAAAACTATGGGGACCATTATATAATCTTTGACTTGAGTATACCTCAAGCATTGCATGATTTGGACCTGTAATGGAGAAGAATTACCAGAATTAGTTGAGACTTGAAAAATAGGTATTACAAAAATTCAGAGGGACAAATATAGAAGCAAAAGGTACAAGGGAAAGGGATTAACTAAGGCCACATGAGAAGAACATCAGACTCTGATACATGTACATAAACCACAATACACAGCAGTATATAGCCCTTAAACGCCAAAGTTAAATAAGAATTGTGCTCTTTTTTTATCCCACATGAAAAGCATAGTACAACTTAAGATTAAAAGCAGATTAGAGCATACGTTCAGAAGGTATGATAGACCCATTCAGCTGTCGACTCAAGCCCACAGCAAAATCACACATGTCAATAATTTCCTGCAAAAAGGTTCCACTTCTCAGTCAATAGTATGTCAAAGTAAATGAAATGTGTGCAACATAGTTCTGAGCAAGAACTCCTCATTACTGATTTTGGCTGCTTGTTTGATAAGATAGTATTAAGGAGTATCACTATATTGAACATGAAGCTTACTTGTAATCCTGAAACTCCCTAAGAAACCATTTAGGATATACAATCTACATCATATCAAGTCAACTTGGCTATATTCAAAAGCAAAGGCCTTTTGGCATTCAGTTAAACATACAAACTGACCAAGCATTCCCATTTCAGTAGCCATCCAGAATAGATCCTTCATCCGTGTAAACCACCAAGCCATGATCCCACTAACACATACTAGATGTAATAAACTTCAGCAATAAGTCACACCCAGAACTTCCCTCCAATTTATAATGCAATATCAAATACACGCCAGCAAATATATGAATTCAAACAACTACATTGTTCGCATTCTTACAACTCCTATAGATAAACATAATTTGCAAAACTATATTGTTGAAAGGGTTTGTTCCTGATATTGCACAAATAGAAAAGTAATGTCCAAAACTATAGGTGCTCAATACCTATTCATCTAGTTTACACAAGGTGTGCAATTCTGAAGACACTGGCTCAGCCCATGAATCTTTCTGTTTTTGTTCTCATCTGAACTTACAAAGTTATTCTTATCGTTTGTGGAATTGAATATTCTGAGTTTGCCTATGTCATGTGCAATATCATAAATTCACATTTTTTTGTTATGATACTAATGGCATGTTGCTTCTTGCAGTAACAATTGCAGTAATTGCTTCATTTAGGAAGGTGACAAAAGTCACAAAAGACATTGCATTGGTAGTAGATGCTCAGAAAGAATCATCTTTTCTTGCGAGTACTGATCTTCTTGCATCTGCTATTATGACACAAGTCTGCTGCAAGACTACACTCCTTGCTTTCTTATCTACTGTTTCAATTTGAGTAATTTGTCATGGTTTAATGAGAAGTTGCTAATTTCGGGATCAGGTTGTAAGTGCTGATGAAAAAAAGGTTAGAAGACTTAATCCTCTTCCACTCAGCCAATTCAAGGATCCCATTCCCAAGGTATCCTTCTTATCCATGTTGTACTTTTTTTATATTGTTTGCAAATTTTGAAGTCTGACAAATGCACCCTAGTTACGCACTGTTCTGGTAGAGAATCTTCCTGAGGATCATTCAAAGGAGAATATCCAGAGGATATTTGGCCAAGTTGGGAAGTAGGTTTCTACATTTTTTTCAAATTTTGTTTCATGATTTGCTCTGTTCTGTTGAATGGAAATTGACATGGTTCACTGCTGCCTGAATTAATAGCATAAACAGCATTTGCGTCTGTGACCCACATGCTGCTGAATACTTAAAACAAAACAGCAAGGCAGAGAAGGTGATTAGTGGCAAGGTACCTCACTAATTTTTGTAAATTTTGAGCAGCTATGGTGTAGGCGTTTGAGTGTTAGGATTAATATCTAAACTTTCAATTGGAGTACTTGATATTGACCCAGATGAAAATATGAGCAACTTCTAAACATAAATCAGTTTTTCAAATATTATTCCACTCAATTCAACCTCATGGAATCAAGGTAATATATTTGAACACAAGATGCACCAGGCAATATCTTATGTGGGACATGACTTGATAAGTAAAATGTACCTGAACCTCCCCTATTCCTTCAGGCAATATCTTCCCCATCTCAAGGGACACAAGCCGACCAAACTCCTGAAGTTTATCCCTCAAGGCATCACCGATCTGCCTAACAATTTCACCTCTTTTTGGTGCAGTAACCTGAAAGTGTTCCATATCACACATTTGAACACAACAATTGCCCACACTTTGAGAAGCAAAATTAGCAATAATCCAGAATTAAACAGGTAAGACACAAAATCACACCTGCATCCACACTTTTGCAGCTTCAGCACAAGATCGCAAGCCTTCTTCGTAATCTTCAATCGAGCCCTCGACGACTTCAGCGATTGCCTAAAACAACACAAAGATCTCCGGATTGAAGCAATTGGATACTTAAACTCGCATTCCACTCAATCAATCGATTGATCACCTGATTGGTAGCGGGATTGGATGTGGAAACCACGGGGCCGCTCGCCTTCCACTTGCCGTTGACATAGCACCCTAGATTGCGAGGGCTGATGTCAAGCGCCTTGAGAAACTCGTACTCTTTCTTAGCGAAGCTCATCTCTACGAATACAGAAAGCACAACACACACACACACAAGCAATTTCAGCGATCGGATAAGGAAGAACACGTTTCGAAAACGGAATCGGTAAGGAAGCGAGGAAGAATAGATTACTTTCAGAGGATGAAGAATGCGAGGCGCTTGATTGCAGATCAGGACAAACAAGTCTGGCGAGGAAGAGGAGAAGATGAGGATGGTGACACTCGAAAACGTACTACGCACTTTTTATATAGTGATCGAGAGGCCGCTTCTTGCACGTAAGTGAAGACACGTACATTAGAGTGGGTAGATAATTAGGCAGGCCACATCAAGATAACATAATTAAGCTCTTCATAATTAAGAGAATATTGTTCGACCAAGAAAAAAATTAAGAGAATACTGTGATTAATATTTTAAGATCGGGAAATAATTTAATAATTAAATTATCGAAAGAAACATTGCTTGTGAATCGGTAGATAACGTAACGAGAGATCGAACGAGAAAAATAAAACAAGAACGACACACAGGTTTACGTGGTTCGATAACCTACGTCCACAACGAGATCCCCGTGCTACCTGTCACGGTGTGTGATCCAGATTCAAGACACGTTAATTAACACGCCATCCATAATTTCTTTCACCTTCAACACCACTAAATCCAAAAACCTCACTTAAGTCTCCCCTTAACTAATGCCAATTCATAGTATGGATTCGTATTGTCTAAACCGATTGATTGCAATATTTTTAGGCTTGAATGTAGATTGCATTTGGTACAAGTTGCTTGGTATGTTTTGGCCTAAACTCATTCGATCACGAATGTGGCCAAAAGTAATAATTAAGGGAGTCGTGACTGATGAAGCAATCTTTTCCTTGTGAAAGAGTATAGTTTTGGGAGGAAGCGACACGTCCTTGGACAAATGGACTATGCTTATGGCTTGTTGACCAGTTTTTAAAAAGATAAGGGTTTTAATTTTAATTTTTGGATTGATAAGGTTTCCAGAGGCTAATAAGCTGTGATGGTGACTGATGAACATTATCTTATGGTGCATTTTGAGTGACTTGTAAAATCACCAATTATTCAGGAAAGTTTCAAATTTGAATAAACTAATCTTCTCTTTTGTTTTTGGGAAAGCATTGCTTAATTGAATAAAATGTCACATTTGTTTGTACAAGAGTTTCAAACCAAGGTTGCAATGAGGAATTCACCTCATATAATGAGGTCACTCTATGTCTCACCGGTGTGACGGGATCAATGAGAATGGGGACGAGAGGAAGATATCACATCACATGCTAACAACGTCGTCCACTGGGTTGAAACCTGAATCCATTGAATGTGATCCGATTTAAAGTATTTTAGAATATATAAAATAAAATGATTTTGAAAATGATATTATTAAAATATATAAAAAGTTACATTTTATTACTATATTTTGTTATTTAAATAATGTTTAAATTTTTAATATACTTGATCCGTTGGGTTGACTCGACCCGATCCAAAACCCGCAATGACCTGACCCAATTGTCCCTTGACCCGTTATCGACCCGAACCCGAGAAGACTCGACCCGACTGACAAGTCTAATGTACATGAACAAATATGCAATGTCATGCACAACTACGGCTTAAATTTAATTTTTTACTTATAGGCTTATTAATTTAAATATAAATTATAATAATCAATTGATTTTTATATAAACTTTTGTAGACCCAATCCGAAAAATAGAATATGTATAAAGTAAACATAGCTATCTACAAAATCCTTCTAATTTTTTTTCTTGATTTATTTTATGTAGCATTATATAGTGTATATTAGCACCTAGCCCATGTGAAAACCCCTTAAAAAACAAATATGTAACATGTAGAAAATCTTCAAAATTGGAATTTTATTATAAACATAATCTACTATAATAATATAGTTACACAGTATAATGTAGAATCCATGTCTTTTTTTTTTTATATAGGTAAGAATTAGACGGGCTCCCTTACAGAGGCCGGTCTAGAGCATCCAGACGGATGAGAACATTAAGTTCTGGATAATTGGTGATGTGAGAGATAGGGTATATATGATCCATTTTGGCTATTTCATCGGCCACAACATTACAATCTCTAGTCACATGTCGGATGCTAATTGTCTCAAGATTGCGGAATAGCATCCAAATATTCGCAATGAACATGTCGATTTCCCATGGACTTGTCCCTATTCCACATGTTGCATTGATAACTGTGAGATTATCTCCCTCAATTTCTAGTTTTCGTAGCCCCCTCTTTACTGCTTCTTTAATTCCTTCTTATAATGCAGAATCCAGGTCTTTGTGAAAATTTGCGCCACGTCATCATTGCCGATTTCAAACGGCAAAAAAATTTATTTAATTGTGTTTAACAAGGTAAAAAGCATGTCAAAATTATCTCCCACAAACAAATTATGTTGATAATTGTGAGATTATCTCCCACAAAAAAATTTTGTAATAGACGATTTCAAACGTAAAAAGCATGTCAAAATTATATTATATTTTTTACCTTTATTATATTTAATTGTGTTTAACAAGGTAAAGGTGTTGATGTTGTTTTTTTTTCTTATACCAAAGTTATATTATGACGATTATAGGGTTGATGTGAATTATAGAGATGGTGTTCAAGTAAATGTCAAAAGCAAGAATAGCATTGTAAGAGATGCACTTTACCTTAATGTTTTTCTTTTTTTGTTCATAAGGTGGATAATGGCTGAGCTAAGATTATTTGGTAAGAGGGTCGAAAAATTCATTGAATACATATCTAAATAAATAACATAATTGTGCATATCAAACTCCCCCACACTTGAATTTAACTCAGCTCGAGTGAATCAGAAAACTAACACTCATAATCAATAAAAAGTCTAGATCATCAAGTGTAGAGAAAACCTACAACTAAAGGTAATAACAATAATCATCAAAGTTCCAAACCAACAAACCCATCTCAAAAAACAAACCCATCTCAAAATATTACAATTTCAACACCAACATCTAACAATCCTAACCACTATCTAACAACACAACTCAACAGCTATAATCAACCAATCATCAATCCACCTAGCACCAAATTCATACATCCAACATCATCCAACAATATGCACCAAATCATCAACATACTACACCTTATTTCTCCAAGTGAAAACCTACCCGAAAATACTTATATACCTCATTTCTTATGTCGCCAGCTTCAGTCGAGTTGTGAGGTTTTCGATTATGTGCACAAAAGGGCAAAGTCATATATACATACAGCTCTAGTTTCTCTCGATTAGTCAAAGTTTCCTAGATGAGATACTAATTTTAAGCATCCCTCTATTGCACTTCCATTGTACGACGGTCTTCGCTATATAGCGGGTGGAAAAACAATACATGCATTAGTGTACCCGCCTTTCCAAACCATGCAAAACGTTTTCCTTAGGGATGACGTTTCAACTATCATTGATTCTGGCAAGTTGCATCATGACATTGTTGCCCTTATTCGTGGTTCTATTGAAGGCATGCTTTACCTTCTGGAGAACAATTATGACTTAGAGAACTAGGTCAAGAGCCGCTTTTTTGTTTTATTCCCTAAGGTGACGGCCATTTTATCAGTTCACTACTTTGAGTGAGGCTCTTAGGAAGATGTGCGAAGCTAAGTTGGATATACTTCTAAGAAGTTTAAAAGTTTTGTTGGATTGCATGTTGAAAGTGGATTTTAATCAGTTGGGATTGCAACTTCTTAAACATCCCATGTTTATCTCTGATATGGAGAAGGCCTACTATTTTCTTTCAATTTGTCAAAAAAGCACGCATTTATCTAACTCATACGGTCAACTTCTCCAGGCTCATAAGGTACTTTTTTTATATTTATATTTTAGTTATTGAAAATGATTGTTTTTGTTGTTAACTTTAATCTCTTAAACAAAATCAAACAACTCAATCAGATTCAAAACAGAGAAGTTTTTGTTGGTGCTTTCGTGAATTAATAATATGAAAGTTGAATTCTAAAGAGTCACATCTCATTACCAACCGGAGGTACACTCCTAGTTATTATGACTTGTGTATTTATAAAAATTTCTACACACACGATTATTATATACTAACATTAAAAATCACTCAATTACATGTTGACATCTATTCAATCACTCGGTCACATGTTGCAGACATGGAGGCAACGTTGTAACAAAACGCTCAAAGACTTACGTGTCTACACAAAAATGAATATATTGTCTACTCTAGGACCAAAGAAAGAAAAGTTTGCCTTAAATTGTTCATCTCTTACTAAGAATTTTTGCTTACATACTCCATCTTCAGCTCCTTATCATGGTCCTTGTCATTGGGATCACCCGACAAATAAGCTCCAAAGAGCTCCTTTACTTTGTCAGTAGTTTGCCCTCACACCCAACTTTTTGTAATAAACATCACAGCAACTCAGATCTGTTCGAACAGATATAGTCCTCTGGAACACGTTGGGTGGAAAGGGAATGCCAACATGACTGTCAATCCATATCTTTGTAGCGTTACGAACCAGTGCGCTTTCAGTTGGACACCCCATATCTCTAATTTGCTCATAGGTGAACCTATCACCCTTCATTTGGAAACTTATAGTGTCAAATTGTCCCTTGTCATCAACCATACGCCATTCACCACATTCGGCACATCTCAATGCATATCCATCAATCTCCCTTGTAGCTTTAGCTGATTTCTCTCTATTTGCTGCGCAGAGCACTGTTGACCTTGGAGCCAACTCCATGATCAATTCTAATGTTTCTAGCTTATTGTTGTTTAGTGAAGTGATTCAAGAACTTAACGTATCTAAATGATATGATAAATTCGGTATATTCAATGCAAAAAAATTTCAAAGTTTTTCTTGCATGTGAGTGATCCATACAACATTGGCTACTAGCTAGTCAAAGAATTATTCAAGTTATATTTGGGTTCAATTTTAACCATAAATTTGTCCGGTGACTTGTCCAAACTAGGAGGTAAAAATCAAATAAGAAGCCTTGTACACCATAAGTTGGAGCTGTGGAAGAGATCGATCGTTAGTTTATGCCATAGCCCATAGGTGAAATATTACAAGCTCATTTTAAAAACAAATACTTTGATATGTTCCTTTCACGTGCATGAAAAAGGAGTGGAGACACGAAAAGGATGGGAACGTTGAACGGGTATGAATTAAACCATACAATTCAATACACATGATTTAATTTAATTTATAATTTGAAGATCAAAATATCTCATAGAGTAGCATATGATGGAATTAAAACAATTAATTTGAATTTGGATCGGTGGTAAGCATCACTTGTATTTACTCACCGGAGGGACTTTTATTTACCCTTACCATTTTAGATTGTGTTTGAGACATGAAGGGGCAGAGCTCCTTCAAGGAGTTGTAAAACTCAGGAAAATGAGGCAATAATCCATTTGTCCTCCACTTGAAGAAGATTGAAAATAACTTCCCTTTCACATTCTCTTCATGATGCCATAAGAAAGAAACAAACAGATTAATTAATGAAGAGACAAGTCATAACACATTACAAAAACAACATCTTGCACAACCTTGGATTTCAATAAGGATATCATTATATCCGGTAGCCTAATGTCAAACGTTGATTTGAACATGTTTCATTTGAGTGAGGTTTCACCAATGGAATCCAACAGGTCAAATGAAGTGTATATACTTTCAAACTTGGAAAGACGATTTTTAATACCCTCCAAATTAAAACACCAAAGACGTGACTAGATATCACAATAAAAAAATAGAATTCAAAAGGGACCAAAAAATAATAAAAAGGTAAGCATCAAAACATTAATAGATTCTCTTCTAGTTGAATTAGGAGGTTATGTTTCAGCTCATTATCAGGATGAAGAAGTCTTTTACTTGTTGCTTTTTTTTTGCAACATTTTTCAACTCTGTTTGCTTCACCCTTTTCTTTGTTGCCTCATAAGATTCATATAAATTTCTATCAAGCTTACTCTTCAACTTATCAAGTATAAATTCTGTTTTCTCTCTCACAGAGTTTTCAAGCTGGTTTATAACAAAAAAATAAGGTGGATAATGGTCGAGCTAAAATTATTTTATAAGAATGTCGAAAAATCCATTGAATATAATGTGAAGGTTGAAGTCTAAAGAGTAACATCTCATTCTCAACCGGAGTCACCGTCCTGGTTATTGTGATTTGTGTATATATAGACATTTCTACACACGATCATTATATACTAATATTAAAAATCATGTCATGTCGACATCTATTCAATCCACCTACATGTTGAATAATAAATCATGTCATGTCATCACGTAGTTTAAAATGGAAAAAAGCATATGCCTTTTAATTCTTGCACGTTTTCTTCATTGCTAAATCATTATTCACTTAACACATAAATATACTCTCGTAGTTATACTTTTCTTTCAGAGCTCCGAAGGCCGCCTTCATACGATGCCTTTTGTGATATATCAATTGTGTAGTTGACCTGTGCCTGACTAATATATCCTAGTAATTGTAACAAGTCATTAAAGGATGTGCCACATCAGCGTGAAAGTTGTTAGATGGTTGTAATAGCAAAAATTTGGATCTTCTATAGGAATTTGTTGAAGACACTTGTTCCCGTTACTGAGAGATTTCGGATTTTAAGAGCAAAGAAATCACATAAGAAA
Organism: Polygonum maritimum; assembly: GCA_963924305.1. NCBI lineage: Eukaryota > Viridiplantae > Streptophyta > Magnoliopsida > Caryophyllales > Polygonaceae > Polygonum > Polygonum maritimum. The sequence goes on from OZ002734.1 coordinate 39,151,413, forward strand.
AGGTGATTTATTTGCGTACTCTAGTTTTTGTTTCGCAATTCAATTTGTACGCATCCCAAAGTTGCACAACATGAACCAAGTATTACGTGAACCCTTGTGTGCATTCCCAATCAGCACAAAAGGCGACACCGAGTTTGGCAAAAAATAAGTCCATTTGGTTGCTTTCGAATGCGCACAACATAATTGTATGGGTTCATGGTGCACAGACACTTATTCATTTAAAATTGAATAAAAAAACGAACTGTTTGGAAAAAACGATCTTGTGCGGTTTCCAAACCCGGACAAGAGAGGATATAGATCTTCCTGGATAGACTATGAACCTGCACAAGAGCTTCTAGATGCACGTATTGTGTGTTTTCTGAATCTGTCTAAGTTTGTCTAGCTTTGGTTGTCCATCACCAACTAGCTCTAAAACTAACCTATAAAAACCCCATGGTGTTGTTCAATTATCTTCAGCCTCAAATAACCATCTTTAAAACTCACTTATCTTAGCTGCAACTAGAGACCTACTTCTCGAGAAGTCTTTAACCATGATAATCATCATGGTTGAGGGCTTCTTGAGAAGCTGATATCTAATTGGATATGTTCGATATGGAGAGTTGATTTCTAGCTCTCATCGATCTTTTGTTTAAAGTTTTGAAGGAGAAAACATCAATGGGCATTATCAATTGGAAGGTATGTCACATACCTTAGATGCAACTTTCCAATATCTTGTCTTTAGCTCTTACCGTTGAAAATCATCATAGTTGATGTGCTTCTCAAAGAGTCAATGTTTAGCTATATTATATGTTTTGCATAGAGAGTTGTAATAGAGGTTTGTGACAAACCTCTCATCGATCTTTTTTGAAGATTTTTAAGGAGAAAATGTCAAATGATATCATAAAAACAAGTGGCCCTCTAGTCGAAAACCGAACTCACACAAAGGGCAATTTCTTACCGTTTGCGCATGTCCGGATGCCGCACAAGGACCCTTTTGCGAATTCGGATGTTGCACAAGGGGTGTGAAAGCACACAAGTGTCTAAATATAAAAACGTCAAATGACTTTTGCATATCTTTTGTGTTGTATTATCATGGGTCAATCGAGTTGGGTTGTTGAGGGTTTTTGGACGGATCAAGTTAACAAACATGTAAAAACATCGAGGACTTCAAATTTATTAAAATGATACATCGAAGTACTTATAATATTATCACCCACTATTTTTCAATTGAATTATCTGTAAAAAAACGTTATCTAATGTGTCGTATAAGATAAGTACGAATAATCAACAACTAGTATATTATAAAATTAATATCAAAATTATGAATTCATAAATGATGTAGATTTTTTTTTCAAAAATAGGCAATTTTATTTATTTATTTCCTGTATTAGGCTCGGATGAAAAATTATTCCGAGAATAGACACTATTTGGTCAAGAGACTCTATATGGGGCAGTGGGTTTCGGTTCAGTATTAAATCGCCGTACCACACAACGTGTTTAGTTTAGTGTGATAGTCCTCCTAGCGTGTTTGCCCACCTTTTTTTTTAATGAAGATGTCACCCATTAAGGGCCCGTTTGGTATCCAAAGGCAAAATCGGAAACGGAATGAAATGGAATGGAAACGAATCTAGTCCACTTTAGCATCATGATACATGATGAGTCACCCCAATTTTCATTCAAAAACTATTGCAAGGGGGCTTGCGGTACCCTTGTAGCACCTCAATCATTCCCTAATCTAAGGGTGGGGTAACAAAACACTTCAATCATTCCCTTCATCCCTTCTCTAGACACAAATTTCAAAGTTTAAAATTAAAATATTTTTTTCAATTAATGTATAGTGACCCATAATTGGACTATGCTCATTTTCATTCCATTCCGTTTCCGATTTCGCCTTTGGATACCAAACGGGCCCTAAAAGTGATTTGGACTTACATACATATAGCAATAAATTTGTAAATGTTATAGATATAATATATTTGTAAAAGTATAATAAATTAATCACATTATATATATATGTTTTAAATACTTTATTGAAAAAACTAATGTGACAATTAGAGCGGTTAAAACCTGACCCGATGCGAAAAGACCGACCCGACTCGATCAAAAATTTTAGGGTTGAAACTCGAACAAAAAAGAAGCGAGCAAATAAAAAACCGAACTTAATTGACTCGAAACTGATTCGGTTGATACCCGAACCCGACACGATTCTCTAAAGATGAATATTTTTTATATATTAGATTTGTATTAAAGACAATTTAATTCATTAAAGATAATCTAGGTAGCGTTCCCGATCTTGTGTTTTATTTAGTAAAACGCTAATCAGGTGTGTGTTTTTCCATGATTAAATGAATATATTCGCTAAAATGAATCAGATGAAATATATGATAGTCACTATAGGTGTCAAACGGGTCGGTTCCGGCGGGTTCAGGTTGCCTTGAGTGCGAGTTCAGGTCAATTGGGTTACAACTTACAAGTCAAGTTGGATTTTAACAGGTTATTGTGCAGGTTCGTGTTCGGTCTTTTTGGATCGGATCAGGTTTCGACCACTCTAATTGTAACATTTTAATTTTTTCAATTAACTATTTGAAAATATATATATATATATTGTGTGATGAATTAATTTTACTTTTACAAATATATTATATCTACAACATTTATAAAATTGCTAAACTTGTACGTAAGTCCAAATCACTTTTAATGAGTGACATTTTCATAAAAAAAAAGGGGGCAAACACGCTAGGAGGACCATCGTCTATTACACACTAAACACGCTGTGTGGTACGACAACTTTATACTGAACTGAAACCCGCTGCCCCACCAAATAGTGCCTATGTTCAAAATAATTTTTCACCCGAGCCTAATACACGGGAAATAAAATTTTAAAAATACCTATTTTTGAATGTAAGCTCAATTTCGGCCCAAAAGTTATCAGAGTCCACCTAAATTTGTAGTGTGTTATAAACTTATGATTGATCTTGCATGTTTCTTCAAGTTTGTGCCAAATCGTGCAACACGTTTCTCACAAAGTCAATCAAATTTAATTCATAAATGAGGCACCATTCTTTTCATCTAAACAAGATAGATATGGCTTGCCGATAATTTTGTTAGAGAACATTGACTACGTACGTTACATAACGTATAGAGAGAGCTGTACACTTCTTGACTTGTTGGATTGGCTAACTAGCTAGTTGTTGTACCTCATTATAAGCTATTAACAGTAAACAAACAAACTGTAGAGGGAACAAAACAAGATTATCTAACTTCTCAACACAACTTGAAGAATGTCAAAAACAGTATTAGCTAAAATCATGAGCAAAACACAGACATTTTGCTTGTATATTACCTAACTCTTCTGCATTACGTCTTCGTTGCGCATTGCAAGGGGTAGGCTCATACTAGTAAACGCCATGCTGCTAAAGGAAAACGCAACCATCTTACGACCGCGTTTTCGAAGCTTGTACAAAGAAGATGATGCTCATGTGGTCGTAGCCGACGAGTTTTCTATGAGTCTGTCCGAACCGAGTACACCGCCACTCTTCGTCTGGCACCAAATGTGTGGAGTTACTTGTAATCCTTGGAAACCGGGTCAAGTCCTATGCCAAGAGGGACACAAATTAAGGTGGGTCTCGTTGGAGTTGTTTTCAAAGGAATGATAATGGAGGATCATCGATCAAGGACCGCCATGATTTCGATACGCAGCGAAATCGAAGCAGGGAGTCGAGATAGTATGTCGGAACATACGTATAGTGGAAGACGAGCTTCGTCTAGTCGAGATAGCATGGGAGTTGCTCAATGATATGCATGAACTTTTCTATAGAATGATGAAGGTTTGAGTTTGTTACGTTTACAGTGAAGAAGGAAGACGAGCTTCGTTTCATCTCAGCTATCACAGCATCATATCACAGAAAATTAGCCAAAGGCTTGGAAGTTGCAAAAATACATCTCACTTGAAAGAGAGCAGATTTTCTTGTACAAAACCAAATAAAAACTGTAAAGACAAGTTGCATAGGAACTCGTTTCCTCAAAATAATGCAGCAAACTTGGATTGGGTGTAGCCTAGAGATATAACTGAATGTGCTCATCGCTGACCACAGAGGGTGTCAAGACTCCTAGATCAGTGAAGATCAGAGGCAGGTACTGAGGCGGCGTGTAGACGCGTGCAGACTTCTCGACGTCCACCTTGTGACATAACGCATGAAGAGATCACAACCAGCGGTCAAAGAGATAGAGGTTGCATCCCATGCCTGAAATAGCATAGCGTAGAACATGTTATTTAGTTTTTTACATGGGGAAACAATGGAAAAATGCAAAAACGAGAAGGAAATACAAGATTAAAAGCACCGAGGTATCCAAAAATTTGAGTTCTTTTGAAATCTAACAGAATAACTTGTACTGATCACTAAGTTTCAGCAAATAGGCCATTCACTCGTGATCAACACTCTCTGCAGCTTCACATAAACATATCCGCCACAGTTTTCATTTCGTCCAAGGAGTTCAAGTTCATCAATCTTAACCCAATCCCAGATCATATAGAGTTGGAAGAGCAACAAAACTAAACATGCACACTAAAGAAGGAAATTTTCAAATTGAGCTGCTTCATCATTTTCAAATTGATGTTTGCCCAACAAGACAGTTGGCTCGTTCTCATTTTACCTGCTTTTATCCTGCTCAAAGGAAACGGTTCGATCATATGATAGTTATTGCTGAAAGAATCGATTTTTAACTACCCATTTATCAATTATAATCAGGCATGGGCTCATAAGTAGTACATAGCAAAGCACCAGCAATTGCCTTCACTGCAGTGGGGAAACTTGTACTATTTCAGGATGCAAGACATAAGGTAATCATTTCTATCCAGCAACATATCAAACTACTTGCTGATGAGCTTTGCCAAATTCCCAACAATGTGGCTTCTTTTTTATATAACCAATGAACTGAACTTGTGGCAACTCAACAGTGTGGCTTTACCCTTACCTTTTACTAGTCAGCCTCTCACTTTGAAGATTTCTAGTTCATTCATAAATTGGATATAGAGATGTTACCTGAAGTTTTTATAACCGCTGTCAACATATAGATAAACACAAACACTGAACATATGGGGCAAAGAAGAAAATAACAACTCTTCCTTTGTCAATAAGATCTTGTCTCGCACCATGATTCTTGAAGATGACCATCACCATCAATGTGTCAAGCAAACTAGAATATCATAAATCAATAAAAATTACAGAAAGATAAGTTCAAATCTTTGCATAAAAATGTTGCATAAATGAAAGATAACAAGATTGGAAGCGCTAACTTGTTTATCAATCTCCAAGCATCATCCTTCGACGATACAAGCAAAATATCAAAATACCAAAACATATAATTATGACAAAAAAAACACATCCTGATGTGAATGATTTTCAATTGAGAAGGACTAAGGTCTCCTTGTAGAGGGCCGCATATGATGTTTGTCTACAGCGATTACGTTGTATGATGGTTTCCTGGTGGGTGTCCAAGTTGTATGCTACCACTTCATAACACCTCTTCCCCAACAATTTGCGCAGAAACACCGCATTACCACCCCATTCCTTTGGGGGCAAGAGGAGGTGTATGAAACTGATCCTTACCATGTAGCGTTTAGTCCAACAAACCGAAACATCATTCACGTCCGTATCGGTTTCCAATGCCCATATTACGCAGTCCCCAGGTCCTTTCCAAGGTCTCCCAACAGCAGCCAACGTGCTCCCACCATCCACCACAGCAAGTCCCAAGCGAACGCTGTGGTCGGACATGGCCGGTGGTAGGCTTTTATGATTGAACTCCTCGGTGCTCAAGGAAAACGCAACCAACATCGTCTGTTTCTTCTGTTTCCGGGTCTTGTATAAGGAGCCCCTGAAACTGATGGGCTGCTGAAACGGATCAGGAGAGCTCCAATAAGAATGTTCATCTGGTCGTAGCGGCCGAGTTTTCCATGAATTTGCCCGCACAGAGTAAACAGCAACACTTCGTCTGGTGTCCCCCTTGCGGAAGAATGTAAGGACATACTTATGGTCCTGGGAAACGGGGTCGAGCCCTATACCGATTTGGCCGCGAAAATCAAGTGGACTAGAGAGAGGAATGCGTCTGCATCTTCTGATGGATGGATTCCACAGCATTGCCTCCCCGCTGAGGTTGGTCAGCAACACCAGTCCATCATTTGCGAAATCAGGTAGCCATTCGTCAGTATCCGTACCTGCCAGGGTAGGAACCAATTTGGTTGTTTCGAGTGTCTGCGTACACAGGGTTATGCTACCGAGTGGAGGAGATAAACTGCGTAGACGTAATTGAGGAATGAAAAGGTGGGTCTCCTGAGCGTTGTTCTTGAAGGAATGATAATGGAGGTAGCAGAAGTGAGGGTCATCGATCAAGGATCGCCATGATTGCGATGCGCAGCGAAATCGAAGCAGGGTTTTCACAGGGAGGCGAGAGAGTATGTCGGAGCACAAGTCTAGTGTAAGATATGGCTGGGAACGTGATTTGACTCTTCTTGGATCTATCTCAATTGCTTGTTTAGTCGGACACCCAACCACCATCCACGGAGTCACCATCTTCTTCGCAACAACACTACTAACAGTAATAATAGCACAAACAGGTACAACTACAAGCACAAGCACAACAAGGAAAGGAGATGAAGACTTCAAGATACATACCCAAAGGCCGAGTCTTTAAGGATTATCAGGGAAGACAAACGAGGTGATTATCAGGGAAGAGAGAGAAATAATTTAGAGGTGAGGTGATTATCGAGGGCGTGAACAATTGGGCATGTATACGAGGATCTTGGGATACATTTGGGCTAGGGTATGTTAATACGGAGTAGCCTAGGCCGTTAGAACGGCCTTCGTACATCGTCTGTTTGAACTCAAGTTGTTAGATGAGATGCCTAAGATAGTTTAAGATACAGAAAGAGACACGACTCTTGACACGAACTTTGTTTTCATTATTCATTGTGCTGATATGGGTCGGAATAAGCCAAAAAAGGCCTGGGAATTGCTCAATGATTTGCATCATCTTTTCTATGGAATAATGGAGGCTGCAACACACTACTCTTGACTTCTTGAGGGTTTGATTTTGTTATGTTTACAGTGAAGAAGGAAGACGAGCTTCATCTAATCTCCGCTATCGGTTTCTATCGTACACTGAGCACACAAAGCTATTTAAGAAGAGACCATCGCTCATATCATCATGTCACAGAAAATTAGCCAAAGGCTTGGAAGTTGCAAAAATACATCTCACTTGAAAAGGAGCAGAAATCCTCAAAACAATGCAGCACACTTGGATTGGGTGCAGCCTAGAGATATAACTGAATGAGCTCGTCACTGACCACAGACGGTGTCAAGACTCCTAGATCAGTGAAGAGCAGAGTCAGGTACTGAGGCGGCGTGTAGTCGCGTGCAGATTTCTCGACCTCCACCTTTGACGGGATTGGAACGCCAAAGTCGATTGGACGTAATGCAGGGGCCATGTCTTTTTGGTCCAGTGGATATAGGCGTGCGAACTATAAGAGTACAAAGGTAAACCCTTTAATCTTCAAGTCCAAACCTCTTTGAAATTATGATTCTCATTTTCATAATTGCAATTCACAGGAAATTATGCACATCAAACAAAAAAAACATAGTTATTGTACCTTGTAACTTTCAGCAGCTACATAAACAGGTTTGCTCATGCTCTGAGCTACCAAAGAGATTTGATATGTACCCATCATGTTAATGATGCCACCACTCTCCACCACCCCATCTGCCCCGAAAAATACCATGTCAACCTCGTCCAAGGAATATGCCACTGCTGAATCTATAAGAAGCTTCACAGGAACATCAAGCTTGGCCATCTCATTTGCGAACCTTAACCCGGTTCTGTCAGGTCTTCCCTCTACGACATTACAGAGAATGACTTAGGATTTAAGAATATACACAATTACAAGCGAGCAGAAAGAATAGGAGAAAACAAAGTGTAGTTTAGAATCTACAAATCAAACATGAAATTATTCCATAGATTTTATTTACTTTTACATCAAAATTACTGCAATCTGTGCCACTACATTACCATAATGCCAACCAATGTTGCTTTAGAGGATAATACAGTCAGCTGATACTAGATGATTAACATTTTGACAGGAGAAAAGAAATTGCATAATGCTGTGACTTGATCTTTTGCTCATAAAGGACACCAGTAACAAGAATGAATAGTAAAGAAACCTGTGCAGAAAACACGGAATAACTTTTTCTTCTCTGCTGCTGTCTTCAGGACTTCCAAAACTACCCTGGAAAAACCATGCACCAAAATAGTACAACCATCTAATATGAAGTCTTGGGCGAGACCAGCAATAGTTTTACGCGCCTGAAATATGAAAAACAAACAAATAAGTTCCCCAAATAAAGCCATAAGCCACTGAATAGAAGCAAAGCTCCAGAACATACCCTGCAAGATATCTCACCAAACTTCTCTGCACGCTCAAGCAAACGCGACTTAGCTGAGTTGAAATCCTCGTACTCTAAAGCAGAAGTTCTTGTGACATAACGCATGAAAAGATCACAACCAGCGGTCAAAGAGATAGAGGTTGCATCCCATGCCTGAAATATCATAGCGTACAACATGTTATTTAGTTGTTTACATGGGGAAACAATGGAAAAATACAAAAACGAGAGGAAATACAAAATTAAAAGCATCGAGTTATCCAACAACTTGAGTTATTTTGAAATCTAACAGAATTACTTATACTCTGCAGCTTCACATAAACATATCCGCCAGACCGCCACAATAAAATTTACAAAACTAACAGTTTTCATTTCATCCAAGGAGTTCAAGTTCATCAATCTAATCCAACCCAATCCCAGATCATATAGAGTTGGAAGAGCAACAAAACTAAAATGCACACTAAAGAAGGAAGATTTAGTGTTGATTATTAAAAATTACCACTATTCGTAATGCATCAAATGCAAGTCACAATAACTTATCAGGAATCAGGTACAAATGCCTCCACTATAAGGAGTTGCAAGAGATCACACATAGCAGAAGATAGGTTTTACAAAGAAATTCCCCAACCAGCAATTTTTTACTTTTGTCTGCTAGATAGTGATTTCCTACTTCCTGAATCCTGATTGCAGTTACTAATCTCAATAACTTTATGCAGTACATGGGTTAGTTTTCCCTAGTTATAGACCTATGTTCCCTAGTTACTGACTTTTTTTTGTTAATAAGTACTAGAAGTAGGCTTAAATTGTCCCACTTTAGCCAAGAAATGTGGATTCTAATAGCCTATCTACGCCACAAAGCATGCATGGGATAGTTCATACTAGCTTGTTTAATCACTTTGTCTGCACCACAAGCCTCTGGTTAAAAAGCCTTGCACTAAGTTCAAATTTATGATATTGTTTCTTACATTGACCTATAATTTAAGCTCAATCCCTGGTGTCAAAATTCCAATAACAACAAATCCCTGATCCAACAACTGATAGCAAAATTTCGGATTCCAACAATATAACCAATCAAGAAGCGAAAACAGGCGAAAAACAGATTAAACATTTTCTGAAGCTCAATCTAGAAAAAAAGATCCAAGAGACTAACTTTGAGAGAATCGGAGGCCTTCTTGAGCTCAATCTCAAGCTCCATCATCGTCGTGGCCTCACTCGACCGAATCACGGCCGCCAAAGCCCTAATCGCGGCCACGGCCTCGGCCAAATCCGGCTGCTTCCTCCAGCTATTGAACTCGTCAATCACACTAAACTCCCTGCCACTCCCACCACCGGAGCCACCGGAGCCCTCCGCCGTCGATTCATCCGATCCCCGGCCAATCGCGACGGCGGACTGGGCCTGAGCGAGCCAATCGCTGGTCACAACCCCGTGGTGCGCCGCCCTCGTCTGGTAGTACGCGGAAATCTTAGGGTTAGGGTTTTGAGCGACGGCGAGGGGGTCCGACATGGAGGAGGGAGGCGGAGGCGGATTTGAGAGAGGGAACGAAACGCCGTCGTTTGGGGTATGAGTGACTGTGTTCCGCTGCCGATCGAGGATGAATGATGGTGATCTTCGCCACATTTATTTTTTGTGGGGACAAATAAAGCTGGTGAATTTTTTTGTAGGAGGATAAATTCGATGCTGTTTTCACCGCCGGAAAAGGAGAGGCCGATGGGGGAATTCAACGCTGACCGCCCTACGTAGAGTGAGAAATTTTATTTATGTGTAGTAATTAGCGAGGGGGTGATTTGGGCCGATAATCCGTATTTTTACCCGTGTATCGCGTTGGATGCTTTTCATGATTACAGGCTACTTTCATGTGATTACTTGTTTGGTCCATTTGGGCCATAAGTCGTTTGCTTTGATTAAGTAAGGTTTAAATGAAATTATTAAGTATGGTTCAAATGAATTGATTTGGATATAGCTTGAGTATGATTCTATAATATTGGATGGGAAAGGCTTCGATGATGCTCGAATATGGTCCAATTAGGCTCGTTTAGATATGATTCGGACGTGGATTAACTCGCGAGATTTTTAAGAAACTTAAGAGTTAGGAGAATGATTCGACGGGAGAGAATGTGCCAAGGTGCCAATTGAAGACTCTAGATATTTTTTTTTCAAATAGCTAAAAAGCTCATAAAAACGGAGATTGCTTAAAAACTTAACTCGAATTGGTTCGAGTAGAACTTGATGATTTTAGGAGTCGATTTCTGACAACTTGATGATTTTAGGGCTTGTTTAACTTTTTTGGATGTAGTTTTTGGTTGAAAAGTGATGTTTTGGATGAAAGTTTTGTCTTGTAAAACGTAAAAATTGAGATATGATATGTATGTTATCAAAAGCTAAAAAGTACTCCTAATAAACTTAAGAGTAAAAAATATCACCACAGTTTAGATGAATGGCCCACGTACGCTTAACTTCGGCCCAAAAACGTTGGTCCATAAATTAATCAAAGTCCAGTCTACAGATTGGCTTGTTGAACAAGAAGGGGGAGAAAGTTAAAGAGTGAAGAAAGGCACAAAAGAGAAGAGGAGCTTCTCAGTTCTCACTGCAAATCTTCTCCATCGCGCACTCGAAAGACGAAACCAGGTAGAATTTCTCTCACAAGCTTTCACCGCTATAGTTTCAGCGTATGGTGTTTGAAATCTCACGGTTGTCGATCCTGTTTACGGTCTTCGATCTGGTCATTAGGGTTTAGTCATTCTGTGAATTTGTTCCTGTATGCATTTCATTCTTAATCAGGTTGAATCAAGCGATCTTAATTTTCCCTCGCTATGGAGCATTCCTCCTTCCGATATTCTAATTTTGTAGTGTGTTTTCATTGATCTTGCAGGTTTTTTGAGTTTCTGCCAAATCGCGCAACATGTTTCTCACAAGGTAAGAAGATGTTGGAGTTTATGTTTACTCTACTGTTTCATGTTCAAAATTGCCAATTAGTAAATTTTGGCTCTGTTTGTTTTTGGTATTGAAGGACTGAGTATGACAGAGGAGTCAATACCTTCTCTCCTGAAGGCAGATTGTTTCAGGTTGAATATGCAATTGAAGCGATCAAGGTAATCCAGTTTTGTTATTCTAAAAGTTTCCTGATTGATTTAAGTGTTCAATTTTAAAATTGGCGATCCTAATCTGTATTGTTTGTTGGAGTGAGGTTCTTATGATTTGAATGGATATCTATGCAGTTGGGTTCAACTGCAATTGGGATCAAGACTAAGGAAGGTGTTGTGCTTGCTGTTGAAAAGCGTATCACCTCTCCCTTGCTGGTATGTATACGTTTGAAACTTGTATAGAGAAGTAATCATGATTATTGTTGTTGTGGTTACTGTGTCCTACTGCTAAGAACATGGAGGTATTATTGATTAGGTCACTAGAACAATTATTTGATGTGGAATTTTTACTTAATATTTGATGAGTATCTCTGTTTGTTTTTGGATGGAAAGAGATCTATTATAATTAAAGTAGATGTTGAAGTGCATGCACTAGACTCTCTTGAGGAGGTGATGCATTATAATTGAGTACAAGGTATTTTAATGCCATAAACATTCTTGTGGTTGATAAATGGAGGGAGGGGGATAGGAAGAATGATACATTAGGATTAATTAAGCTGCCTTTCCTGTTTGCTAAGCTAATGTTGATGGCAAATGCATGGGGAATTTAGGTTCATCTATTGACACAAGTACCTAGGGTAATGGATGACTATGTGAATGTACTTAAAATGCTAGAAATCCAGCTAGGTTGTTTATTTTGAGCTACATTCTTTTCACTCTTTCAGGAGCCCTGCAGTGTTGAAAAGATCATGGAAATTGATGAGCATATAGGGTGTGCTATGAGTGGATTAATTGCTGATGCTCGTACACTTGTTGAGCATGCGCGTGTTGAGACCCAGGTAATATGTCAGTATAGCCAGCTATGAGTGGATTATTATAATTTTTATCTTCTCAAACTACAAGTAGGATCATTAACACTTTCACTGCTTGCCAGAATCATAGGTTCTCATACGGTGAACCCATGACTGTGGAGTCTACAACCCAGGCCTTGTGTGACCTTGCCCTGAGGTTTGGTGAAGGGGATGAAGAGTCAATGGTGAGGCTATGCATATAAACTTTTTAGTTAACATTGAACTGTGCCAAAGTAGTTGTTTATATCAAATGAATCTACACATTCCTATCAAGTAGATAAAGTGCTACAATCTACAAAAATGCCACCATTAATTTGACTGGAATACATTCTATTTATTAACTGTAACCATGCTTCTCTGACCTTTTTGGACAGAGAACTTCAACTATAAGAATGACTTATTTTGATTACATTATACTTTTTGGACATCTTAATATTGCATTGTGTTAAATGTCTAGATCAATCTTACAACCAACATGCTTACATTGGTTATATCAGCAGTGCTGTTGTCTAATTAGTGAAGGCCACTACTGGTGAATTTTGATGCTGTCCTGATCCTCCTTTTTAGTTTAGGCTTTCAAGGTGTAAAATACATTCTAAAATTAGGTTTCCAAGTATAGGAAATGAGTTGCTTGGTTTGAAAGGTTTTGAGACTAAGACACTATAACTCTTCACATTACTCAGTCATAGTCATAACATAAGGGTCATGCTTGACAGGTTGCAATTTCCTGTTCGACTCACCTTGTTTTTCAGTCATTCGAACATAAATTTTATTTACAAGTCTATGTTACATTTAGCATTTATAGTTTGTCCCTTTTGATTTTTCTTCTTTTTGATATGCAGTCTCGTCCTTTTGGAGTATCTCTTCTCATTGCTGGCCATGATGAGAATGGACCAAGTCTGTAAGTCTTCTTTTCATGAACTTGATTCTGAATAAACTGTATCTCTTAGTTTGTTCCTTTATAAAACTGAACTCCACTCTTAGATTATGCCTTTCAGCTGTCCAACTTCCTTCCTATCTTCTTTTGATGGTTTCTCACATCAAACCTTTTTTTTTCTTGTACGGCAGATACTACACTGATCCATCTGGAACCTTCTGGCAATGCAGTGCCAAAGCTATAGGTTCAGGTTCTGAAGGGGCAGACAGCTCATTGCAGGAGCAATTCAACAAGGTATATATTAGTCTCATATATGAGACTCCTCATGAGTGTTGTATTTGCAACATTTTTAAGAACACAATTTATTAAATAAATATGTGATCATATCTTTCTTTATCCTATCAATAGGAGTTGACTCTCCTGGAGGCTGAAACCATAGCACTGTCAATCTTGAAGCAAGTGATGGAGGAGAAGGTGAGTTTCTTACTTGGGATCTATGAGACTATCTGTATTAGTTGGTTTGTCACCATGAAAAATTGTGATGGAATTTCCGGGAAAAAAGAAAGAAACTTCTGAATGATAGGACCCTTTACATTCTCATCATCTCCCTCCCACATACCCTTGAGTTTTTAGCTTTTGGCATGAAGATGACATCCACATCTGTGTTGGTTACACGTTTTAAGGCATTGGGTGTGTGTATTGACAATGGTAGAGAAGATGAAATTTGAAAATGGGCATCATATATAATGATGCCCTTAGATTCCTTGAAAGTCGTGCTTAGTTGATTAAGGGCATTGGGTGTGTACCATTTCCTTAGTGTTTACAGTTTTTTTGAATGTTCTGTTGAATATTTTCAGGTGACACCGAACAATGTTGACATTGCCAAAGTCGCCCCCACATACCATCTCTACACCCCATCTGAGGTAGAGGCTGTCATTGGCCGCCTGTAAGGATGCTCCCTTGAGCTGTTCTCCCTTTGATTCTGACCGATCGATGCCATAAGATTGATTGTTGAAAATGTCTGGTTGGAAGAGAATCATTTGTGTTTTAATTTGAGCTTCACTCTTGATTTTCTTGAAACTGTACGGCACAATGAGGATTTTTAAGTGAAGAACTGACTACTTGTTTCAACTAGATTCCTTATTTGGCCTTAATCTTCTAGTGCTTCTATCTGCAGCATTTCTTCTTTGATACAGTACAATTTTCAAATGAATTCTCTTGACATCTGTTTTTCACTCACTGAAACCTGATACTGACTGAATAGACTGATATATTCTCGTCTAGGTGTCCTCTAATGCATCATAAATGATTTTTTTTGATGTATAATGACATTTTCTACATTTTGAAGAGTGAAAAATATGATTAAATTGGTTGATATATGGCCTGGTGTTTGACATTAAGCTGGGAGTATGGGCACTGGCTAGGCGAACTTCCTTTTGCTGAAACAGTCTGCATAACTTAAATTTGTGAATTGGAGCCAATGGATTTTTCATTGTGTCAATGACTTTGTTATGAACTAATCAATCGAATATCCACATGCTCCAAGCTAACCAATTATGGACAAAACATGCTTCACAAATTGATTACACATTGACGTACATGACTTTCTTATAATCAATCGCCAACGGTAAAGTCGTTACGCCATCAACAAATTTCACCAGCGATGGATGGTTTCTCAAGCAATTTCTCTCTATACACAACCGATCTTCATAATTTCTGGAGTTAGTATTAGAGGCCTTAATTTAGGGTTTACCCGCGAAGTCAGGTTCGAACACTTGGACCAGAGATGAGAGCGGCGAACCTGCTACAATGGCGGGCGATAGTGAAGGAAGCAGCGGAGCGAACAATAATCGTCGCCAAGTTCCTCTCTTTACTCCACATTACCAACACCTACCTATGTACCCCTACTCTCGTATACTCCTCTTTCTCTCTACTCGAAACTTCCAATTCGTTTCTGCAGGAATCGGAACGAATTTGACGGCGTTTTTGCGATTTGATGAGCAGGTGTACGGGCCGAGCATGCTCCCGACCTTGAATTTCAGGGGAGACGTCCTATTATCGGAGAGGATCTCTCACCGGCTGGGGAAATTGGGGCCTGGCGATGTCGTTTTAGTCAAGTCGCCTCAAAACCCTAGGAAGACCGTCACCAAGCGCATTGTCGCCATGGAAGGCGATCTTGTGAGCTTCGCTGCTGATCCCCGAAGTGAAGACGCCATTGACACCGTCCTCGTATGTCTAGTTTCTTCCAATTCTTTTATTCATTGATGCAGATTGTTTCTGTAATAGCTTGAATTGAATTGTAGAATTTGGGATTTGTCCTTGTACAGGCGCAAAAATGGAGTTTTTGGGATTTGAATCCTTTTGTATTGTTATGATGAGATTACAGTCTTTATATTACCTAGGAGCACATAAATATCCCGGCAAAATAGGGACTTTCTGATATACACAATTTGAACTTCAATGTACAGATTTAAGCTCAATTGTCTTTTGCTGAGTCTGTTAGGCCTTAATAAGTAATCTTGTTGGGATCTTCTGTTGTGCTTAATTTGGTAACTGAGTTTGTTAGGCATGTTTGGATTCTAAGGGGACAATGTTTGGATTCTAAGTCTAGGTTCCAAAGGGGCATGTTTGGATTCAAGGGGACAATGTTTATGCATCATATGATTCAAGAAATTTCGGTCCAGTGCCTTATGCTCTTATCCAAGGGAAAGTGTTTTGCAGGGTATGCTCAAATCTTTCACATTTCTTGTCTTGAGATGAGCAGTGTATTGAAATCTCAAATATTTGCATCTGTGCAGGTATGGCCTCTTGGCGAGTTCGGATCTCTGGGCTGATGTACTACACTCGCTTTGTCTGTATGTTGATCTAAATCTTACAGCCTAGTCAGGAAATATGTGCAGTCTATGCGCATAGGCCTTGTTTTTTCAGATGAATTGGAGGTGATTTTACCATAATATGTTTGATATATCAAGTTTTAGCTGCATCAGGAGGTGATCAGCTATAAATTGATTCATTGTTAGGAATGTTTTTTTGCCTCTGAACTGAACATCTTATGCTTCTCAGCTTCTGCAATATTATGTGAGTCAGATAACTTCTCTGGTGATCAAGAGTAAACTGAATAAATGGCAAAGCAAGCTCTACTGTGTTACACATTAGTCAGAGTAAATTAAACATAGTGTACAGTTAACCTTGTATGCATTTATTTATGATTCTTTATGGGCATGGAGCCTTGTTGTTTTGTATATATTGAGCTTTATTTTAGTTTATGTATTTCTTTTAGATATTAGTCTCTGAAAACAATATTTAGGCAGTAATTTTTCCTTAGAATTGAAGTCCAGACAGGTTATTTGATGGCATATAGGTGAATGTGCAGCTTATCATGATATGGAGGAGGTCCATTACATGACTTTCTCAAGACATATTATGGACTAATCAATAAATTTTTACTATGCTCAAAGCTCACTAACTATGAACAAAATATATTTTTTAAGACATTACATGGACTTTCTCAAAACCAAACAATAAAAATACTGTTATGATCAAAGCTCAGCAACTATGAACAATTTATGCTTTGCCAATTATAGACTTTACATGACTTTTATCACAAACTAATCAATCCAATATTGATATCTTCTATGGAAAAAATATGTTTTGCCACAATTGATGATTTCTGAAGGGCCAATACAACCTCTTACCCAAAATCAACGTGGCCATCAAAATCCAACTATGAACAATTTCTTCTTCTGTAATTAAAAAAAGGTGAGTCTTGATCTTTCACACCTGCTCGTCTCCAAAGCCTGAGCTGCTACTACAAGGAGAAGGGCTAACTTTTTTCCCTCTACTCAACATCCTCCTCAAAGACTTCATCCGGCTCATCATGGGCGAATGAGGCGATTTCTCTTCCTCCTTTGATGAGTTAGACGCATTCGAACAACTCTCTTCTTCCATTGGTATATCAATAACCAGACTCTCAGCTGAACTTCCTGAAGAACCACCTTCTCCAGACGAAGCCGGCTCTTGCGACGTTCTAACTTGAGTTTCATCTCCCCAAAACAGAACATTCGTGGGGAAGTTCTGGGGCTCAGCTGAATTCCCAGATTCAGTCATATCAATTTCTTCTTGCTGGACCGCATTCGAATCCAGAACAGGCTCAAGAACAGGAGCTCGACAGATTGGGCAAGTGGAGTGTGAACGAAACCACTTGTCAATGCAATCCAAATGAAACCCATGACTACAATTAGGGAGAATTCTAACTTTCTCATCTTCTTGCAACTCACTCAAGCATATGGAGCATTCTAAGCCTTCCTTGAACTCCTTGGGATTGTACACAGCAATGGGAAGAGATTTGAGGGCTGATCTGTTGAGCCCTTTCTGGCGCTGCCGAGTAGCGTCAGATTGGCGGCGCTCGCCTGCCAGCTGGCGGCGCCACGCCACGATTGCAGGGTCCTCTGGAGTTGTCGTCCATAAAAATCTGGCGTAGAGATGGAGAAGGAAGACGAGTATTATCACCACAAAGAAGACAATCACAGCTGATATCATGATCTTGGATGAGATCTCAAAGGCAGCTGAGTTATCTGAATAATCACTCATATCTTGGTAATGGTAATTAAAGAATTGTTCTTGCTCAAGATTGGTTCTTGAATGGGAATGAGGGAGTGTTTGCTAACTCTGAGCAAAACCCAAGAGCCAGATTCAGGGTTTATGATTTATAGTGCTCAAAAAAAGGGATTTGAATGCAAATTGGGAAAACCCAGATGGAGAATTAGCGGAAGAATGAAAGAATTGGAATATGATTTGTGTGTTGTGAAGTGTGTGCATTTTATTTGAGGATGGATGTTGGAATTGGTCTTGAGCGTTGAAGTAAGCGAGCTAAGAGAAGGAAGAAGGGAGTTGCTTGGAAGGAGAAGTTAGTTGAAATTGAAGAGGTTTGAATATGTCAGCAAGAAAATTCAACCAAAGGCAACGACTTGGAATAAAAGAAGAAGAGAAGAAGAAATGGCAACTACAACTTGTGTTCAAAAGCAGCACGACAAGGTTTTTAGAGATTTTGGGAGGGGGGCGTCAACAAGTAGAATTGGAGAATAAAGTGTGTAGTGATGTGATGGAATCATGGAATTGGTTTCTAGAGAGGCGGCCATGGAAGGTGAAGTTATAGTAGATTCTTTAAATAATAACTTTGACTATACTTTTCTTACTTCATTCGAACGATTTAGGCTTCCTCCTATTATGACCATGCTAATAGTTCATACTGTATTTGGTTACAAAACATGTTTTTATTGAGCTGGTTACAAAACATGTTGAATCTGAATTAAAAAACAAATATATGTTTTTGTTTCGTTATACTTCACCACTTGTTACTACAGTATTGTTTAAAAATCTTGTCACTCAAAACACAATTTCAAGTTATAAAATTTGTTTCACGAGGTAACTTATTAATTTTAGCAAATTTGTCAACTTATTATTTCAAATACGCCCTAACTACGCTTAATTAAATATTTTTTGTCAATTGTACAATGTGATTGAAAATGGACATAGAAAAAATAATTTCAGGGAAAAGAAAATGGATCTCAATAGATATTAGAGATTTCAACCAAGAAAAAAATAGATGTTTGAGATATTATTCATATACAGTAAAATATTTGGACCAAAAAAAAATACAGTAAAATATTTCTTAAGTACAAAATAACATAAAGTATCCAAATTTTAGCCTAAAAAATGCGAATTTAAAATGATAAGCCGGAACCCAAAAATGTTGAAAGTTTGACCCGACCCGATGTTGAACCGGAACCATGGAAATCGAACCGGACCGCCAAAAAATCCGTCCACATGTCTGGCCTTGTCACCATAGAAATTCCATTTATCCCCTGCCCTTCTCCCTCTGTGACCTTCTTCTTCGTTTTTTTGTAATCTTACAATTCTACCCAGAAACCACTCAAAAGATATTATAAGCCAAAACCCTATAAAAATTCTAATTCGGCTACGTATCAATGTCGGTCTCAAGATAGAGGAGGTGCATCTTTTATTGCCAAAAAATTGGGCATTTTAAAAGCGGTGCAACGGAGTTTGTTCATCTGTGAATTCTGCTTCCAAGTTTCTCTTCTTTGACTGAATGAGCTCCCCATGCCGTTTTTAGGTACTATCCCTTCTCCTTCTTTATGTGTTTTGATAGAAGTTAGTGGTTAAAGTTGCTGTCTTTCACATGGGCAACCGAAGCATTTGACTGACATACAAAAGGAACTGGCAAAGCTTGCAATTTTATGTTAGATTTTAGCATTAACACACAAATTTCTGATTTTTGCTGTGCTTGTTGCATCTGGTATATCCATTACAAAAACAAAATCAGTGTGAATTTGGATGGGGTAGAAGATGATGTAAGGGTTGAATGTAGAAGATTATTTATAGACTTTTGAATCAGTTTTTCTATTAAAAGAAGGTATTTTAAAGGGTCAAGTCTTTGTGGAGTAACATCAAGAGAAACCCCTAACAGAAATCTCTGAGAAAGGCTAGATTAGTGGGTTCTATATCAACTGTAGAAGCATTTGTTTTCTTATCTTTGTGGTGAATTTTACGGAACTATTGTACAATGAATGACCTAAGAACCAATGAGAGCAACTGCCCTCCATGTTTAAGAATTGGTTTCTCCCTTAGTATTTTTTTTTTTTTTATCAATTCATTATGGTGGTTAATTTATTTCAGCATTTCCCTCTCCTCAAGTTGTTATGCTCAATATCCTTGAGCTACTATACTCGGATAGGAAGTAGGTGATGTGGCCACTTCAGCAAAGCATGAGCCAAATCACTTTTCAAATCCGAGGTGAGAAGAATAGGGGAGTGGCTGAGTTTGCTAAATTTAAAACTAGTGGTAGTTATGTACTTATCTCCAATGTGTGTCATAATTCAAGGGAGATTATTGTAGATAAAGCCCTATGATTATATGACATGATTCAAGGGATTTTAGTGTAGTTCTGCAAGAAATAGTTGCTTTGTATGTTTGTTATTGTGGTGGTTGCTAATTCAGTATTTTATGGCTTTGTTTCATGGCAGATATTGCTATTGCACAACCTTCCTTCCTAAGTTATATGTGTACCCCAAGGGTGGGAACATCCCTCGACAATAGAGCTTTGAGAAGCAAATTTACTTGTGGGCATGGCAATAAATTGGCCTCACTCCGTACATTTGTCCAGAATCCAGAAAATGCAAATTTTAGTATGGTTGCTGTAAAGTTAAGTCCTGCCAAGTTTGTGATTAAGGCAGTTGCTACTCTTCAGCCTAAACATTCAGTCCAAAATGAAAATGCAAAGAAGACTTATGAGATGTTACCTTCAATCCCTGAACCAGTAGCCCCTAAACTTGACGTTGAGTCTCCAGATGAAGTTTCAGAAGAAGTGCATGAGAGAGAGAAGTTGAGACGAGAGAGGATTTCTAAAGCAAATAAAGGAAATACTCCATGGAACAAGGGGAGAAAGCACAGTCCAGGTACATAACTAGCATTTATTGTGTTTTTGGCATTTCGGACTTGAGTCTCTTAGTTTTTGAATGGTTTCTTTTATTGTCATGCAGAAACCCTTCAGCGGATCAAAGAAAGAACAAGGCTTGCTATGCAGGATCCTAAGGTGAAGTCATGTAAGAGTAATTTTGGATATTTGATTTTAATAGGATAGGAAGAATTCATTGTGCTTTTTTATTGGTGAACCTCTAAGTTTGAGGTTCGTTAATACAATAGTTTAGTTTTTTTTGGTTGAAGTAATACAATAGTTTAGTGAGTTTGGTGTCATTCTAAAATATCTATTTAGTTTGATGATGTACTGATTCTGTTGATCAGCTAGAAATGTGACCTTTCGCTGATTAGAGCTACAAAACTAGGCGATCAACTATGTTTATTTACTCTCCCTTACAAAGAGAAATTATTCATCGCAGGTAAAAAAGAAACTCGCAAACTTGGGGCATGCTCAAAGGTGTGTTTTCAAATGCTCAGTTTCTTCATTTATTTTGTAATTAGAATTGTATCAGTTCCTGGTAAAATAAAATTTGCAAAGACATCGTATTTACAGTAATGAGACAAGGAAAAAAATTGGTCTTGGAGTCCAAGTTGGTTGGCGGAGGCGACGTGAGAAGTTGAGGCTCCAGGAGACATGCTACTTCAATTGGCAGAACTTAATCGCAGAAGCTGCTAGACAAGGTCTTGCTGATGAGGAGGAACTTCAATGGGATTCCTTTGAGAAATTGAGTGAGCAGCTACAGCGCGAATGGTTAGAGAGCGTGGAACAGAGGAAAACAATGTCTAAGCCAAAAACCAACAAAAGGGCACCTAAATCCTTAGAACAAAGGAGGAAAATTGCTGCAGCCATTGCTGCTAAATGGGCAGATCCAGTATGTCCCTTTTTTTAAAGATAAAATTATACAATTGGTATCACTTCCACTCGTTTCTGTATCATCTATAATTGGAAAATTATGGCTTCAAAATTTTCATTTAAGCAAACAAACATTTATTAATTCCGTGTGAAGTGATTTTAAAATACTTTCATAGGATAAATTTGGACTTGGCCCTAGCTTGATAATGTTATTTTGATTAAAACTAGAGCATATGTAATGTACCAAAATATCAAGTAATTATTATTTCTGTTGATATGTTGTTTATTTACCTTAGGATTACCGAAATCGAGTTCACACTGGCCTGGCTAAGTATCATGGTACTCCTGTTGGAGCTGAGAGAAAGAGGAGCTCAACTGGTGGAGGACCAAGAAAACGGCCACCCAGGAAAGAGGTCAATGATGCAGAAATACTTGCTGCATTAGCGAAAAAAACTAGCATTCGACCTAAGCCAAAGAAAAGCAAGGGCCCAATGTACAAGGATCCATTAGCAAAGAAGAAGTTTGAGATGATAAAGAACATCAGGGCAAAGCGAACTTCTACTGATATGAAGAAGCAAGAAGCACTAGAGCGAGCAAAGTGAGTTCTGAAATCTTGCAAATTATAGGCAATTTGTAGGGCTGCATTTGATTGAAATTCAGAATTGGTACATGTAGAAATTAGAGGGCAATTTTTGAAGTGTATGCAATTATGGATTTCAATTGTTAAAGTTATAGAAGTAATTAAGGATACCTTGTATAGTGTCTCCAAGTTTTATACCAATAGAACCTATTAGTGCCTAACACTAGTCCAGCCAGGCAAAATCTGAGTTTTTCATGCTGATATTCTTTTGCTTATACTATTCCTCTCTTCTTTTTCTTCAGGAGTTTGATTACAGAGGCTGAGAAAGCTGCAAAGGCTCTAGAAGTAGCAGCAGCAAGCAGCCCTATTGCTCAAGCTTCACTAGTTGAAACAAGAAAGCTCATAGCTGAAGCAGTTCAGCTGATCCAATCAATAGAAACCGAGCAATCCACACCCGTTGAAAGCCACAACATACAGAATTCATCAGTGGAAGAAGATCAGATTGATCACTCACATCAAGTACCACTGAATGGCACTCATAATGTGGAAACAACAAAAGGTGACGTTGAAGATTTTGACTTTATGAGACTTCCCTTCTCAGATTCATCAAACGGAACTGAAAAATTTTTCGACACATTTGAGATGCCAGAATTCGCATCATATAATGTGGTTGACAAACAAAGTCTAAGGGAAGCCATTGATCTGCCTGGGAACAATGGATTGGCTATCAAGGTCAATGGAGCTTCATCAGTTCTAAAGGCTAATATAGATGGGGGAAGTATCAAGATTAATGGAGCAGCAAAGCCAAACGGGGCTTTACTGCAGCCTACTAACCCGAGAGATGAGCCGCCCATAACTGCCGCTAAGAAGAGATGGGTTCGCGGGAGGCTGGTTGAAGTAGAAGAAGAGTGAAATCTTGTCCTTTTTGCTTCTTTCAAATTCAGCTTCTTAGAAGAGATGATTGAATATGGGAAATTCAGCTTCTTAGAGTGGTTTCTTGGAAGAGAGGAGCTAAACAACAGGATTATAGAGTGATACAAAGCTGCTTTCTTTTGTTCAACTTGGACCCAGTTATGTAAAATGCATTTTGAAGGTTCTCTTCTGGGGGGAAATGGCTGTAGCTCTAGTGTAGTGAAACTGTGACAGGGTTATAATTTCAAAGACCAAAGACTCTTCTGTATATGCTTGAAAACTTGCTGGATTTTTGGACCTGTTGAATTTGTTATGGCTTTGTAAACATCAGCAAGGAAAATTTTCTATAACGACTTGTTCAGTATGGAGACATAAATCAACAAAACTATATATTTGCTACACTTTGCCATATAAAAGTATTTTTTTTAGAGAAAGTATACTTTTTCACCTTGGAATATGCAAAATGTAGTTGATTTTTACAAACTTCTAGAGAAAAAAATATGGAGTACTTTTTAACTAAAAGTACTTATTTTTACAAACTTCAAAACAAAGAAAAGTATACTTTTTTAACTAAAAGTACTTTCTAATACTCCTTCTGTTTCAAAATACTTGACCATTTGGACACTTTTTCTTGTTTCATAATTCTTGTCTATTTTACATTTTTTCCTATCTCTTTCCATTTATACCCTTAATAATTATCTATATTATAATCATTACACTTTTTCATATTTCTCAAAATAAATGATTAAATCTACATTTGATAAGAGTAATATAGGAATAATATTTTTTTAATATATGTGCAATATTCAAATGATCATGTATTTTAAAGCGGAGGGAGTATATACTATAGCAAGGCCGATCTGAAGTATGCATAGTAGTTACTCCCTCCGTTTCATAATAAGTGTCGTTTTAGCACTTAAAATTTGTTTCATAATATTTGTCATTTTAGGTTTTCAAAGTGATTTAATAGGGGTGAATGATGATAATTTTTATTGGAATGTGTATTTGTTGACTAAAGTTGTTCATGCATTGGCCAAAAAAATGTAATGAGTGGTAAGATTAAGTAAAAGTTGTAAGTTTTAAAGTGAATGATTGCTTTTCTTAAAAACTGTGTTAAGAGCTAAAACGACACTTATTGTGAAACGGAGGGAGTAATAGTTAGGGCATGTATGATGCATATGTACTAGAGTACTAGTGTGAGCCGGAATAGGTTAAATTGGGCCATTTTCCTTTCCAAGACTTGGGCTTTTAGGCCCAATATTTTAGCCCACTAATTTTCAGGCACGTGCATGGTGTCTGAACCGTGAAAACAGTTGAGCGATCTCTGTCTCCCACCGACGGATCTTCGTCTTTCTTCTCCGAGCACACAAAATTTTCACTTCTTCACTTCTTCAAGCAAACTACGGAAAGCTACTCATTACCAGTAGATCTCATTTCCTTCTCTCTCTATTTCACAAATCCTCTCTCTATATCAATTCCCCCAATCTCCGTTATCTTGAAACAATTCAAATTACACTCCATTGAACCAAAATTCTCTGTTTAATTTCCTGACTCATTGAATCTGTAAGCGTTAATCACCTCCGGATCCGAGTATTCGGCGTTTGGAAGCTTCCAATTCGAGGCAGAGATGATGAAAGAAGTTTCGAGAGAGAGTCCGCCATCTTCAGACGACGAGGAGGAGGACAGGCGAATCCTGATCCCGGAAAACGACCATGCTGAGCCTCGAAGGCCACGTGGTTCGGATCTTCACTCGTTCCACATCGACGAGAAGCTCGGATCGTCGGTAACGTCTCGTTTCAGCGGCTTTAATTTCCGGGATTTAGGCAGGAAGAAGAGGTACCTTCTGATGGCTTTGGTTCCTTTTCTTGTGGTTTTTCTTTACTTTGCCCTAGATTTGAGAGGCTTGGTGAAGAGTTCGGGTGTTTGGGATGTTAAATTCATTGGCTCTGCTGAAGATTCCGCTCGGATGAGGGAATCGGAGTTGCGAGCTTTGCATTTGTTGAAAGAGCAACAATTAGGGTTAGCAAATTTGTTGAATTCGATTCGGGACAATAACACAGTACATATTGACAGTAAGAATAACGGTTCGGATTCGAACAAGTTTCAGGAAATGAAGGCTAAGATTTACGACCAGATTTTGAGGAATAATGAAGTGCAGAAAGTTCTGTTATCGACCCATACGTTGGGGGATGTCAATGTTTCAGCTTTAGGTGGTGAGTTGGGGAATTTGACATTTGGTGAGATTGATTTGTGTGGGAAGAAAAATGCTGGCCTTTCGGGGAGAAGAACCATAGAATGGATCCCCAAGGCCAACAAGTATTTGTTTGCTATCTGTGCTTCAGGGCAAATGTCGAACCACCTAATCTGCTTGGAAAAGCATATGTTCTTCGCCGCATTGTTGAAGAGGATATTAGTGATCCCGAGCTCGAAGGTTGATTATGAGTATAACCGGGTTCTTGATATCGAACATATAAATAAGTGTCTGGGGAGGACGGTTGTGGTCACATTTGAAGAGTTCAGCGAATTGAAGAAGAAGAATATGAAAATAAACAAATTCATTTGCTATTTTCCAAATTGTTATATCGATGAAGACCGTGTAAAGAAATTGAAGTCGTTGGGGTTATCTTTGCCGAAGCTTGAGTCTCCATGGACGGATGACGCAAGGAATCCAAAGGAAAGGATGGCTGAAGATGTGGAGAAGAATTTTTCATCTGATGATGATGTCATTGCAATTGGAGATGTCTTTTTTGCTGACGTGGATAGGGACTGGGTGATGCAGCCTGGTGGGCCTATTGCTCACAAGTGCAAGACGTTGATCGAGCCAAACCGTCTCATAATGCTCACTGCCCAGCGGTTTGTTCAAACCTTTTTGGGAAGGGATTATGTGGCCCTTCATTTCAGACGGCATGGCTTTCTGAAATTTTGGTATGTATTCTCTAGTCCAAAGTTTATGCACCATTTCTTACTTCTTAGTAAGTTTTTGCTCTGTGCCATTCAGGACTTCTGACTAAGCTTGTTAGTTATATTTGTTGGGGTTGTACATTGTTTTAATTCAAGTGAGGATTGGAGTACGGCATTTATGAAAGCAAAGCAAGCGTCTTTACCTTCATATGCCATTTAAATGTTAGAGAAGAGTTTTTCCATTGAGCATATATATACTTGTGTCATTAGGCCATTGTCTAGACAAAGTTAGGAACTTGAAAGAGAAATACACTCTTCATGGAGGCCTTTACTTTAATTATATCTTATCAGTATTACAGACTTACTATAAAACCAGTAAATGTAATAATGATTTGTCTTTCTGCTTGGTACGGGCACTTGACCAGCTATGCACTTTTACCTTGAAAATGTTGTCTGTGCTCTGTAGAAGAACAAATTTGAACATTTTAGCTAAGTGCAATTGGTGGATTTTCATGTCAGCTATTTAAAGTTATATATGTATGTGCAAAAGAAAATGATTCCTTTATACTTTCAAGTTTGCAGCAGTTCTTGTTATGGTAAAACACATTAATAATTTCACTTCCTTTGACACTCCAGCAATGCAAAGAACCCGAGTTGCTTCTTTTCTGTGCCACAATCAGCAAACTGCATCAAACGTGTGGCTGAAAGGGCCAATGCCCCAGTTATATATCTTTCAACAGACGCAGCTGAGAGTGAAACTGGGTTGTTGCAATCCTTGATAGTAGTTGATGGGAAGCCCGTACCCCTTGTGAAACGTCCCTCACGTAGTCAAGCTGAGAAATGGGATGCTTTGCTTTACAGACATGGTCTTCAAGATGATTCACAGGTTTGTTCATTGTTCGTCTCCTGTAAAGTAAAAACCATTCTCTCTTCTTATCTGACTGTATTTTGATGTGGCCCAATAAGTAGGAGTTTCCAAATTGGGATATGAGCTATGAGCTATTAGCTAATCCAACTCAATGAGTTGAAATTCTCCTATATGAATACAGTTTTCCTTGTGGGTTCATTAGGCTTAGTTTCTATAAACATAATTCTCAATCTAAGGGCCTAGGTTACAAAGACCAATTTAACTGTACATTTGTTCCTTGATGTAGCCCAATGAATGTTTTCATAGTAGGATACTAGGATTCTACTAACAGGCTTACAACATTCTCTTAGAATTCATATATGTACAGTAAGGATTTTTTTTTTTTTTGTCGAAACACATTTCAGTTTGAGATGTTATTTGAGTCTAACCTTCCCTACATTTTGTTCCTTCCTATGAACTAATTCTGCTCAAAGTTCATTGGAGCGAAAATTTGCTACATTGTACTGTTACATATAAAAATAAAAAGTGAAAACCTGCAACATAGTGTTACCTTTCCCTTGAATTGTTCTTGATACTGAATTCATAAAAATTAACCATTTTCTAGGTGGAAGCAATGCTGGATAAAGCAATATGTGCGTTGTCGAGTGTCTTCATAGGATCATCGGGATCCACATTCACTGAAGATATCCTACGGCTCAGGAAAGACTGGGGATCGGCTTCGCTGTGTGATGAGTACATCTGCCAAGGTGAACTCCCTGACTTCATAGCAGATGATGAATGAATTGGATGGAGCAGGCCTTCTCCTTCCACTCTGTTGTAGCTGTTTAGTGGGTACTCTGCGAACTTGTATTTTTTTGTATGATAATGGCTTTTGTTCTTCTTCCTTGTTTTGTTCTGTGGTTTTGTTCTACCATTCTTTTGAATGCCAATGTTGAGTGACTTGATATGGTAAATGGTAATAATATTCTACTATTCTTTCCCCTAAGACCTCTAGTTAGCGCCATGAAAAAGGCTTTGTAATGACAGTCAAGTTTCTCAAATTTTGTTTGCAGTTGCAGCCTGCAAGTGATAATCTTATCACACATTTAACTACCATATACTAGTATTTGTTATTTTGAAGAACAATGTATTGGAACGAGATAAAATTATCTCTCAATGGTATAATGTTGATCGGTTTTTCTATTGTGTACCCTAAGGTGACATGATAAACATATCAAAAACAGAAACTAAAACCCTAAAATGGAAATAGCTTAAAGAACAAATAAACGCATTCCCATACAGGATTGAAACTTACCTTACCAGTAATATTCCAAATTTATGAGCCATTTAACTTACCATATACGACTAAATCAACATTACATAAACTTTTGGAACAATAGTGCAATTTCTCAATTTTGTAGTCCGAACGCAGCGTTTCATGCCTTGTACCACCACCAGATGTCGTTTAACGCTCTTCTTCTTCCCCTCTTCGACTCCCAAAACCCCCCAACTTTCGAGTCCCAATCAAACAAAACCCTCTCAAGAAACCCCCCTTCTAAAGTCGCCTTGCTCCATACTCCTCCTCATTTCTTGCTCTAACCAAGAAGATCGATCACAGATCGAATCAGGGCTCCAACTAGATCGAATTCGCACGAACACTAGATCGTTAGTGGTTGAAGATGAGAGCGAGAGTGATTGTGTTCCCTATCAAGGGTAGAAATTGGTGCTTTAGCCGATCCATTGACCCGTCTTTACCCAGGTCGGGCTATTCAGGTACTTCTGGAACTTCTCCTACGACCTTGAGAGGCCTCTGGAAGGTATTGTCTTCCGATTCGAAGCCCGTGACTGCTAATGCTGAGCTCGTTGTCGATTTTGTCTCCAATAAGGTTTGATTCTTGCTCCGTCTTTATCTATTCCGCTGTTTGTTAGATCTTTCGGTTTGATGAAAGTATATGTCCTTTTTAGCATCTGCATTGTCAAATGATGTGTTTCATACGCGTTTATTAAGTACATAAGTAGCCTAGGTCGATTTGTGAGTGATCTTGAAGATGCAATTCACCTAATGGAAATAGTTTATGGGATGATCTTTGAGACTGGAGTGTTTAGATTCGTGCTCCGTCTTCATCTATTCTGCAGGTTGTTCTCGTTTGATCTATCGGTTCGATGAAAGATGATCTGTGGTGACTGGAGAGTTATGATCTACTTTGATGTGATTGTCTCTTGTAGGATTTTGCTGAGTATATGTCCTTTTTAGCGTCTGCATTGTCAAATGATGTGCTTCATATGCTTTTAATAAGTACATAAATAGCCTAGGTTGATTTGTAAGTGATCTTGAAGATGCAATTCACCTGATGGGAATAGTTTATGGGGTGATCTTTGAGACTGGAGTGTTTAGATTGATCTGTGAATTTTATGGACTTGAGTTCTTTTGGTTAATATTTGTTTCACTGTCAGATGAATACTGCGTGGACAGCATTAGAGAAAGCGCCAGAAGGATCTATCAAGAACAAGGTTTATGGGTATGGTACTTGAATGATAGAATTTTTTTGTCATCTGAATGAGCATTTAAGAGATGTTGATCCAATTGAATGTATTTGTATGTAGCGTGGGTGTGTGGTTACTGACTCGTGTTAAGCCTTCAGAACTGTTCTTGAAATCCATATCGAAAGATGTTACTGGAGTTGATATTACATACCCAGCTAGGTTTGCTCACTCTTCTCTCCGTCTCTTTCAACTGAATCTTTTTTTTTTTTTGTGCTGTTATCTCTTCAGATAAATGACTACTTGATGTGGTTTATTGTTACGAACTAAGAAGCATAGGCCCTTTATCTCTTGTATGTTAGTCATGGATTTTCATGGTTTGGTAATTGGAGATGGAAATCCAGGATATACTTTTGAATGCATTGGAACTAGAGTTTACAAATATGATGATTGATGAGAAACTTGCTTCTTTGAGAACTATGGCTATTAGCCTGTTATATAAACCATAATTAGGAATCCTCAGATTGACCTGGCTAGTAGTATGTGACTTGGTTTTATCTTCTTGCACATTTTTAAGCATAGTTCCTGGAGTGAGTTTTTTTTTTTCACCTTTGAGTTTACTACTATAATTCCTGCAGTTTTGTGCATCATAGTATATGGGTGTAAGGTTCGGATTTTAACCTATACAGGCTGTTTGAACCTGCAGCTTAAATGCACGACTTGTACGTAGAAGATTGAGACACATCGCCTTAAGGTATTGACTTCAGTCCTAGTCATACTGCCTGCATAGAGAGCAATATAGATTGAGTAGTGTGTGGTATTCAATATATGCATCAAATTTTGCATATAGACACTGTGATACGTACAAGCAAAGAGGAGATCTTGTTGCTGATGTAATAAGAAGTTCAGATGAATACAAGGAGATAAAGATAGTAAAAGTTTGGTTATTACTAAGGTCATGAAGAATATTCAGGAAGAAATGATGTCTAAATGAAAGTACTTGGTAGATATCATGTTCTATGCATTATTGTATATCTTGGAAGATAAAATCAGGTCAATTAATCCTGTTTACACTTGATCTACAGTGGAACAACAATTCACAAGAAGTACTTGTATGGCTCAGCTACGTTATTACCTTTGACAACTGCCTTTACGGTATGATTTTTTAAGTGGTCTTGCCAAGTCTTTCTTGTTGCATCTCTCTTAGTATATTTATATTTTTTCTTGTGATGATCCAGGTATTACCTCTTCCTAACATCCCATTTTTCTGGCTGCTGTTCCGCACATATTCTCATTGGAGAGCTCGTCAGGTTGGTAATCACTTGCTGTGGCTAATCGTTTTCTGTGTTCTGATGTCATTTTGCGGAAAGGATGTAACTAAGTTGTACTTACCAGTGACAAATTAAGATTTCTTTATACTAGGATACTGCAAACGAAGAGATGCATTAGGCAGGCCACTACAAAATGAAGCTGCAAATAAGTGCAAATACTACAAGTTTGATATGTTTATCTGTGCTAGAGAATTGTCTTTATGTATGGGTGCAGGAGTGTAGTTCATATCAATAAGAGATCGTTCCCATTCTTTGTTGGGTCTCACTGGATGTGATAGGCTTAGTTACTAATAGTCTGTTTGGATGCACACAACATGTGGTATAAGAAATTTATTTTGCATTGTAATGCCTATTGTCGAAAAGGGGTGTTTGCATTTCCAACCAAATACCCCCTTTACTTTTTTACCATAGATCTTGACACTATCTTGCTTATTGATCCTACAGGGTAGTGAGTTGCTTCTCCAATTAGTCTCTGATGGTCCCCAACTTCAGAATAATAACTCAAAGGGAAACAAAACAGAAGCTGGTAGTTCACAAGGGAAAGAGATGGCAGCCAAAACTAATTGGGTAACTATCTTCATATCAATAATCTTTCATATAAGTTCCTTAAATTTACCCAACTTATTGTGCCTCAAATTGCAGGTTCTGCAACCATCTAAGGAACTCGATGAGCTTATGCGTAGTGCTTCTGAAGACGGACTTAGCGATGCTGCAATAATCAAGCTATGTGAGACTTTCCATTTGAACCCACAAGAAGTGCTCAAGTACAAGTGAGATTAGCAAGTTTGTTTGTTTGTTCTTGGTGCAGAGGCAGGAGATTATGAAAGTTTTTGTTAACCATAGGAGGAAGTTAGATATTGGACAATTGGTAGAAGTGTTTTTTTCATGGGGAAAAAAAACTAATAATCTGTCAAAGAGAAACAAGCAAATTTCTTGCTATTTGGGTTGTGTAATTTTTGTATACTGCTCTATCCTAACCTTGCTTGAACAGAGAACTGGTGTTTTCACACACACCCATACAGGGCCCGTCTAAGATGGTCTTGAAAGCTCAGAAATGGCTTGTGTGTTTGGATGCATAAAGCATTCAAACATGTATTACACAACAAGTTGTATGTACTATGTAGCATACAACCGTCTTTTTGTAGTGTTTGTGTGACAAATTTGAAATGCATCATATGTCAAACTTCAAATGTGTGTTTAAATTAGATGGTTGTATACGACGACAGACAAACAAACAGACCCTAAAATCAAATTTGGAATTTGCAGAGCTCAGAGTCCACTCTTAATGTTCAGTAATTTTGATCATGGGAGATCTACGCCAAAAAAATTTTTTGGTTGAGAGCGCTGCCCATAAGAGTCGAACCGGTGACCTCTAGGTACTACCCTTGGAGATTTAACCGCTTGACTAAATGCCCGAAGGCTAGATCTATGCCAAAATGGACTGACAAAATTAGCAAATTCATTACCTATCAAAATATTTATAACCTTCACATAAAAGATTTAGAGATTGAGATTAGCTTCTTTGCTACTAATTCTATCGGAATAAGGCGGTCCGGATCCTCTGTCCCCATAGTGTGTCCCCTCTATATGTCCCAACATTGTCATTGAGCCATCTGGAAAAAAAAATCCAAATCAGCCTCTTTTTTTTCTTTTCATGTTACAAATTTAAACCTAATTAAGCTAAAACCTCAACCCCTTTTTTTTCTTTTTTTTTTTTCGTTCAGATCAACCCCTTTTTTTTCTCAGTACAAATAACTTGTACATACATTCTGGAAGAACTCACACAAGGCTTTCAAATAAATTATACAGTATATGCTTGCAGCTCATGGACATGTAAAAAATTATGTCAATGGAAAGTATCTATGTACAAAGTATCATCAAAGACCCCAAATTTTTGTGCATTGCATACCCAGCGCACAGACATAGTCACTCTTAAGAGCTTTATGGTGCTCAAAATCCACATACCAAAGATGGTAGACAACTTAACTAACAGATGAAAAAAACGTAGGAAGAAAACATACCAAATTCTGAACCAAAGCCTTAAACTCCTCCTTGCAAATAGGCAGCCCAATCTCTTTCTTCGAGTGTTATTCTTGTCTGTGACAATTCATCAAACACGTGTGCAACATTCAATAGACCGGATTATAGTCACCTACCAAGAGGGAAAAACCCTAGCAGAAAGAGAATAGAATACCATATCAAACATCCAATTCAAATCCAAGAGAAAGAGAGGAAAATCCATGGTTTGGTTTGTAATTGCGGTGCCATTGTCATGCCAAGCCAAAAAAAATTCAACATCTTCTCGTCGTGTACAGAGCAAAAAAGGGGTTGAGTATTTTGTTTAATTAGGGTTAAATTTGTTAAATAAAAAGAAAAAAAAAGAGGCTGATGTGGAAATTATTTCCAGGTGGTCCAATGAAAATGTTGGGACATAGGGAGGGGACACAAAACTGGGGATAGAGGATCCGGACCGGGAATAAGGCCAAGTGAAAGTGTACGGACCTCGGAATATAGAAATCCCACGTTCCCACTTTTTTTGTATCAGACTCAAGTTCCTCAACAAATCTCTTTTGGTTATTAATTACTCCATATTTTGTGAAATTCAACGTCTAAAAAACACATCCCCGTACAAAACCCAAGCATACATTGCACGAAGACCAAACCCTAGTTTCAAGAAAAATCTCCTCTCTGGTTTCTGGCTAGCTTCCAAGGTTCTGCTTATCTGACCTCCAATCCTTCCAATGTTATAAGATCTAGTGCTTGGCAATGAAGTTGTATGCTTAATGTTGCTTAGTAAACAATGAAAAGTAAAACTTATATAATGAGGTTTAATTAATTTTGAGTTTAAACAAACATACGTACCCATGCAAGGACTTTGAAGAAATCATTTAAGATCAGTAGTAGATTAATTAACCGCCCAAATCTATGATATGTCCAACTTATAAATTTGTAGAGATTGGGACCATCCCTAATCTTCTCATGCATGTGGAAACCCGTTAAACCTCGAAAGAAAAGTATTACTGTTTGAAATCCATTAATCGATACTACACGTATTTTCTTTACCCAATGTTGTTGAAATTAGGAAAAATGAAATAGGTCGTTAAGATATACGGAGTAGTGTTTACTTGAAACTTCACCAAATATAAAATTCGATAATGTCAAGTTGGTACAAAATTTCTTGCTCAGCCAATGTTATGTTAGCAAACTCATATTTGTATTATAATCCTAACATGCATAAGTCTTCAAAGGTTTTCATGCGATTTCTTTCTTTTCTTCTCACCATCTACCGAATCTCTCTTGTTTTAATTTTCCTATCTAGCTATGAGGAATGTATATGAACATTATACTTGTGAGATTCGAATGTTGTAACATAAGTAACTACGTAGCTTGATGTGTTATTTTTTTTGATCAGAATAGCTTGATGTGTTATGTACGTATGATGAGGAACCAAACAAGGCCTAAAGCCCCAAATCTTTTTGAGATCTGCGTGGGCTCATGTTTTGGGTAACCATATAAGCACACATTCTTCTCCTACAAATGCTTGCTTTGCTACTTTTATAATCTTCAAATTGATCCAAATTAAACAACCAAATAAGCACACATGCATGAACCCGTATTTGAGGAGATCGGATAGATATATGGTACCTTATGACTTTTGTTTCAAATTTGCTTTGGAATAAGGAATATCATGTTGCTAAAAAAAAGGAATATCATGTATTAATAAAAAATTAGTTACGTAAACTTTATTTTTATTTTTTTATCGGCACCCCTTATTATTACGTAGTATTATTATTATTTTGGGTTCAAAATGGATATTTTTATCAGACGGATCATTTTGCTCACCTGCCCATGCAATAAATTAAATTCCTAGCTCATTTAATAAACAAATTTGAGATCTCACTATAATTTCACTCTCTTTTTTTGGTTGAAACTAAAATTTCACTTCTTTTTTCTTTGGTCGAAACTAAAATATTTTCACTTTTTATAAAACGTACTCCACCGAATATATAATTTCTAACCATAAAGAAAGAAAAACAATAAGGATTATCTATTTTTAGACTGACTACATACACTCGATCTCTCGGTCTCCTTCCAAGAAAGTCAGCTTAGCCATTCATTTTCTTAGTGTGTATAATCCTCTCGATCTCTCTCTCTCTCTATATATAGCGCACCTCATACAACAACTCTTGTAATCCACTTTTTTTTTTTGAGCTGACCCATTGGCTATTTCCTCAATCCCTTTTATCATTTCACTTCACTTCTACCACGAAAAAAAAACACCTCTATAGCTCGTACGTATATTTATAATTTCATCAAATGGCCCAACTTCAAAGATACAGAATCGGTGGCGCCGCTAAGAGGAAGGCGGGCGGCGGTGGCTTCACCGGGAGGTGCGCCACCCTCGTGAAGGAGCAACGCGCCCGAATCTACATCCTCCGGCGATGCGCCACCGCTCTTCTTTGCTTCTACATCCAAGGCGACGACTAAGCACACTTCAATTCCCAACTCCATTTACATCCTCATCTTTAAATAAAATTGTTATGATAAAGCCACTTTTATCGTAACAAGTGTAAGTCATGTTTTAGCCTTTACAATCCTCCTCCGTTTTTGGGTGTGTCTCTAAGTTGCTGACTCGGTCTAGGTTCGGTCCGGTTTTTAGTTGTGCAACCTTTTGTTGTGTTTCCCGTGGAAGACAAAACTTTTTGACCCAATTTAACATATATAGCATATGGTGTGTGTGTGTACACGTGTACGTATATGTGCCTATGTTTTGTGTTGGGTTTTATGAACATTTTTGGGGGAGCACAGAAGAGGGTGTTAATTTTACGGCCATGCATTCTGCTTGCTTTTCGCCATATCGGGCACCACCGGCGACCAGCCTCCGGCGAAGGTGGCGAGAGCTTGGAGAAGACTTCGATCTTGGAGGAGGGTGAATATGTGTAATACTATTATATATGTCGTTCTAAGCTATATATGAATTATTATGTGTATAGCACTTGCATTTTGATAGGTAAAGCTAGGAACCAAAAAAAATCAAGAAGACAAAAAGCCAAAAAAAAAGACTCTTACCATGCATAATATTGCAGTGTTAATTTATTTATAAGTGAAAATGTAATAAATATACTGTGTGAGTGTGTGTGTTTGTGTTGATAGACAGATAATCTTTATGCCATAGTTGTTTGTGATTAGATTCGATGCTTGCTTTCATCTAAAGTATAACTCATAGTATCATTATATGACCCAAGTGGCTCTATATTATATCATTATTAATAATTAATAGATACACTCGCCGATTCACATCGTTTTTTCACTTAGAATTTGATTCATATTATGTGTTGTTTTAGGTTTCCTAAGTAAATTTTTATTGGAATGTGTATTTGTTGACTAATTAAAGTTATTCATTTATTAACCAAAAAATGTGATGAGTGGTAAGATTAAAAAAAAGTTATAAGTTTTAAAGTTAACTATTGCTTTCTTAAAAATTGTGTTAAGAGATAAAATGACACTTATTTTGAATCAGGGAGTATAAATTTGCCTATCAAATTAATAATGCATGGTACGTAAATGCGCAATTAGATAATTGATGATTATAGTACGATGATAAACAAAATCGTGCTGTTGACGTGGATTACGCGTCAGAATATTTGTGCTAATAATTACAATAACTAGTGGTGATGCCCGTGCGTTGCACGGGTCAAATTATTCGAATGGACATAATATTTCTAAAATTGTGGATTGAACTAATGATATAATTTTACTCAATAATATTTGTTAAAAGTGTATCATTGGTTTTAAAAGGCTTAAATTGTATGTTATGATGAC
Source organism: Polygonum maritimum (assembly GCA_963924305.1). Taxonomy (NCBI): domain Eukaryota; kingdom Viridiplantae; phylum Streptophyta; class Magnoliopsida; order Caryophyllales; family Polygonaceae; genus Polygonum; species Polygonum maritimum. Next base: position 39,187,858 of record OZ002734.1, read on the forward strand.
ATTAAAAAGGTTCATGGTTAAATTTGTATTTACATTTTAATAAATAGTATGTTTATTAAAAATAAAAATATATCAACACATAAAAAATATAAATTTATTATTAAAATGTAAGTTGAAAATCTGACTGAAGCTATTAAAATAAATATGCACAAATACATATTAGCACATAAAACAAATACAAATTTAGCATTACATGTAAATCAAAAATCTAATTTAAATTAAGGTGAGTCGAAACTCCATTACATACATCTACAAAATCTAACCAAAATTAATTCAAGTAAAAAATCTATTATATACATCTAAAAATATTAGATAAAAAAATAAAACACAAGTAATTGAAGCCTAAAATTTAGTACAAAAATTTAATAAATATAAAATCTATTATATACATCTAAAAATATTAGATAAAAAAATAAAACACAAATAATTGAAGCCTAAAATCTAGTACAAAAATTTAATAAATATAAAATGCTTGAATCTACATAAACTTCAATTAATCTCATTGTAATATGTTAAAATTTCTTAATTAAAGAGAAATGATATATACTCATAATCCACGTACATGGTTTAATTACCCTAATTTCCCTAATCTTGAAAGGTCCCACTTAATCAAGCAAAAGCAGGCCAAAGGCCTTCTAGACATCATCCCAGATAGTCACGTACCCTCAAATGAAAGATTGATTAATTTATTGATTATGTATTTATGTATGCTTTATGGCCTTAATTGGGCTCTTTGTCATGATAACTTATGTATACACATTATATATGCTAGTGTGTGAGCACCATATAGACACAGCCAATATAGTCCTGATAAAAAGCAAGCATCAATTCTTGGTAATAGGAGGTCTGAATAGTTGGAACCTTGATTGTGCTTAGATTAGTGTAGTAGTGCAGCTTGTTCTTCTGCATTTTGTTTGTTCTTGCAGAGCTCATATATCTCACATTAGTTAACAGGTACTACAAATGGAGACTCACAGTCATAGGCAGACAGAACCGATGACCTTTCCTGAGAAATCCAAATTATATGTACTACTTATACAACTTACATTTCACAGACAAAATATACAACTCACCATCACATTTCACAAAAGTTGATTAATCAGTCGACCAAATTTTCTAAAAAAGGAAAACCAAAGCCCATACTTCCTCCCGTTCCACTTGTAGAATGTAGCAGCATTGTCAGTGGGCTCTCTATCTCCATATCTGTTTCACCCAACACCTGCTTTTTCCTTTTTAGTTAAATGAAAGAGAAAAATTCACATAACAATACCCATGGAAAGCACACTCCCGAAATAGGTCTATGGAGCAATGCCAGAATTCCAATACGAAACTGAATAAACCAAACATGCAAGAAGTTAATATGGAACATTACAACAATAGACTGAAATTCCAAACAACAGTTTATAAAGCTTACAAGTAATTCTCCTCCCTCATCACATAGTACATGAACATAGCTGTGATGAAAACGCAAACAGAAGTGAGCAGGTTAACAACGAATATGAATTTCAGGAATTCCTTGAAGCCCCATATAAGTTCAGTTTTAAGGAAATTATCCTCTAGGTCTTCAAGCTCCTCTTCGGTTTTCGAATTGGAGCCAATTTCGACCCCAACACCTATTGAACAACAATCCAGACTCCAGAGCACTACGCAATGAAGAGAATGGATGACGTGGCATACATTCAACTAAATTAATTTATGTGTAATTTGATCTAATTAATTTCTCCGCCAATTATAAGTTTCATGATTAGCAACCAATTATAAGGACAATACCAAATTGGTAATAGACAAATAAACTACGACAAGCTCATTATACAGGTGCTGATTTTGTGTGAGCTAGAAGCAATTAAGAAAAAGCACTGTAACTATATTGTAGAGTAATAATACTTACAGCTGAAGGACGAATACCACCTAGGGCTGTATAAAGAGAGAGTTTCCCAACGGGTATTCCCATTCCCTATGATCATGTCCAAGTTTATTACGCCTCAAATTCAAAAGGAAGTGGTATTGAAGCAAATGATTATCAGTGATATCATAACCCAGGATGGAGATACCAAGATCACCAAGTCCAAGAATTCGCTCACCATCTGTGACAACAATGACTTGAATATTTCTCTCTGGTCAATTTCTCAATACTTCAAGAATCTTTCCTTTGGAAATAAACATAAAAAACATGTCAGCCAATAATTAAATACATGACAATTTGATAGCCCAATAAAGATTTCATAAGGTTGAGCCAAACACACTTCTCTTTCAAACTAATAAAGAGACCCTGAGGTTGTTTGAAGATGCATCCATATTTTTGGCAAGCCTCGCCAACAGTTGGAGTGTACACCACTGGAAGCAGCTCTTCAACATGATCAATAAGAAGCTTGTAGAACAATTTTTCATTTCTCACCTACAATATTACGCAAAGCAACGGTTGGTAGACTATTAGGGATCTTAAGTTGTTAATCAAGAATGATAACCACAGAAAATGCATTTTTATTTCTTGCAAAAAAGTTCACCAGGACTTTATGCCACTTATTACTAAATTTCAACAGAAAATGACAAGTTGTATTGCAATTATAGGAAAATAGGATAAACACAAAAAAATGCAACAACTTCAATTTTGCACTTCCTCTATACAATCAATTATACAGGAGAAATGACTGCATAGATTAACCATGCAGCTTATTTCAAGGCTCTAAAGCAGCAGCATATTCACGAAAGAGAAGTGCATTAACCTGAAGATCTGTCATAGCCATATACTTCTGCAAAGGAACGTGATACTGGCGTACATTGGCAGTCATTTTCCGTACCTACCATGTATAACAAAACGATGTTTAACAGCACTGCTAAGTACCAGAAAGTAGACATAATAGCAGAAGACAGGAAGAGCCACATATGAACTCAGACAAAAAGCTTCAGCTAATAAGTAACCTGAAGCTCTTGACTGGCAACCGTTGTGGGTGGAAGACCACACAAGAAATGGGCATCCTGTTCTTTTTCAACAAACGCAAGACCCTTATTGTGGTGAGAATCCCGCAATAGTGTATAGCCGATGCATAAGAAAATATCACCTTCATTATCTACCTTAAGAGGGCAGAACATGAATGGAAACGAACCTTGAGCATCTCCAAACTATACATGTAGCAAAAGTGCAGAACTAATTTGCGTGAACACAGAAAAAGCAGCACTGTTAGGTGAGCCTAGGCTCCTTGAGGAATTCATATAACCAAAGGTTTCAAACAGAGAAAAATATGTCAAAAGGGATTCTATTTTCAATACAAGAAATTGTTGGAAAAAATTGGTTTCTGAACAAGGCACAAAGAAAAGAAGAAGTGAAGGGGGGAAGATACAGTGGACACACAAAGTTCCTTGCCGAGTGACCCTAAGTTCCTTGGCGGAATTTATATCACCTGAAACCTCGAACAGAAACAAACATGTCAAGAAAGATTATAGATCAAAGTCAACAAGTTGATGGACAGTTGGTTTCTTGACAAGAAGGCAGAAGAAGAAAGGAAGAATGAAAAAGATACCAATGAAAAGACAGTGAGAGACAAACAAAAAAAAAGCAAGCTGACAAAAGAAATGTCTGCCGTTTCAAAATCTCACTTGTTCCTCAGACATGTTGATCATATATAATAACCAGATCCCATAATTACTACTTTATATACTTTCATGATAATTTGGTTCATACAAACTCGAATCTGAGCATGAAATTCAAGTTAGTTCTCATCCTCAAGACCTCAACAATTGCAAGAATCCTCAAGTTGAAAACAGATTAACAGAAACCAGCAAGTCCACATAGAAGAACCAGAATCAAATTATTCCAACAGACACAGCCAAAGACAACAACAAATCAAAAGCCAGGCGATCGCCATCAAATCTAACAAGATAAAGGAATAAATATACGGAGAACAAGAAAGCATAGGAATCATCGACTCCATCAATATCACAATCCATACCTAGCGACGGTGACATGCCAAGGCGTGACGTGTTGGTCCCGGTGGCCAAGTCCTCCCCATACACATCCCGAACTCCGCCAGTAGCCACCGCCGACTTGGCACTCAATTCGGCGGCCGTCGGAGCAACAAGCGGTTCTCCTCCTCCGCTCTTCTCACTCTCCGTCAAAACGACGGTGTGTCTCACGAAATTCATGCCCAATGTCAGTACAATAAATCCCCAAATTCAAGAATCTTAAGAATTGAAAATTGTGAGGAAGACGTTTTTACCACAAGGGGATGACGTGGTGGTCGCAAATCGGACTTTTGGTAGTCGGCCCGTCGACATTGGGCAAAAATCGATGCCAGAGGTGTAGATGGCGGCGCAAGACGGTAATGGAAGGGTTTGGTTGCCGACGAGGCCAGGGTTTGCACACACAACGAAGAACGTGGCATCGATGGCTGCGTCCGTTTCAGAGGCCCAGGACATGGCCTTATACACAATTCCATCGATTACCGCAAAGAGGTGGCGCATGGTGTAGCTCAACCGACGAAGAAGCCAAAAACGGCCGAATTGGGAGGCGAAGAACCAATAACGCTAGCAGGCAAAGAAACACGTGGAACTGGGAGAGGAAGAATCAATTGGAGAGGGATTGTATTAAATGCTCGGAAGGAGTTTTTATGGATGCTAACTTTTATAGTTTTATAGATTAGTGTTATTGATTGGAAAAAAAAAAAAGCTGTTTTTTTGGTGCTAAAGAGAAGCTGGTTTGTAAACTAAGCTCCAAAGATACATGTTTAGAAAAATAGTTCAAGTTCAAAAATGAAATGGAAACAAAAGAAATAAATGAAAATAGCAGATGATCGATCGACAAGATATAGTGATATACCACTGCCTTCAATCATAATTCATAATACATCATTATAATTGAAAATATATTATATTTCAGTTGAATCATTGCAAACTTATAAATCATTGCTCAAGGACTTAGCTAATTAATTAATTGCATTAAGAAATAATATGATTATCTACCAAAGCTATACCTAAAACGTTACTTAGCCACCTTCAAACTTTAATATTATGTACATTAACAATTCTATGTGACCACTTCTTGTTAGCAAAGTTCTATCATGCCATCGATCAATTAGTTCGAACCAAGTTAATTAATTGTAAATCATATATAACTTTACCCCGGAAATGATCAAACTAGCTAAATTCGTGTCAAGTAAACTAGCTAGCTTACAATAAAACATTATATAATTAACATCCAATATGTGATTAATTTTAATTTGTAGATTCCTAACTACATAACTCTCCTAAGAAGAGCCAATAAAAGGTCATTCCAAACATCAATTGGACCAGGCAAACACCAATGCACACAATCGTTGTAACCCTTCTTCCTCTTGTCACGCCAATACTGACCCGGGTGCCCGTCGGGCCTCATCAACATGGCCCATGTTATGTCCAAAGCCTCAAACACCAATCCTATGCCTTTGCCCTCTTGTTTTGCTCTCTCCACTTCCTCCACTTGAGCCTTCCTCACTTTCATTTCCAACCCACCATTCATAAACTCCTCCACCTCGCCTCCTCCGTCGCTTCCCAAGGGTCCCCTCCTTTCACACCGCCCTCCAGTCTTCCACGTGCCACCTTCAAAATGGGATGGCGATACAGTCCTTACCAGAGTCACTGTACTTTTTGGGTAAGACGCGTTTTTGTTTTGTGCCATGATGTGCCCTAGAGAAGTCCTGAGAGCCCTTCTGATGGAGAATACGGGGCCTAGATCTTTGGTGGATGTATCGTTGCAATACGTGCAACCGAGAAGTTGGTTGTTTTCGTAGAGGTAGTTTTCTCTGAAGAACCATTGGGAGTCGGAGATGATGACATAGTGGATCGGTGGCTGGTTAGGATGGAATTTGGTGGCCCAAGACTCGTCGGGTTGGTCAAGATGGAGGTCGTATATGCCGATTGGTGAGCCGTTGATGCCTCTCTCCTTATGCTTGACTAAGAACCTAGTCCATAGGATCATTAGGGTGAAGTTGTGCCTTGGGAAATACCTGTGGATTTTATAAGATGGATTCATATAGATGGCGCAGGACATATAGTTAAAAATATTGACTAATGCACTAGCTAAGGTAGAGTAAATGTAATTCAGTTGGTCAATATTAGAAGCATTTGAGAGACATAAATTGTTGATTTGCGACCCAAGTATCATGCATGGTTTACCAAAACTGAATTCTCAAACGTTTTTGAACATTTTCATGAACATGAATTAGCATACTGTGAGTCAAAACTACTTTTTGATGTTTTCTTAAGATTGATATATCACTTGCTATTACATATTTCAAATCAACACTACGTTGTTTGACCATAACCAATTACTATCGAGATACCCGTCGATGATCTCTAAACGAATTAAGTTAACAAACTCATCCACACAAACTAAGAAACACACAAATAACTTTTCAATCAATGGCCATTTTTGGAGTTCGGTACGTTCCATTTCACTTTTCGAGTTCTATCTAAGTAGCTAGATAAACGAATTGATTGATTAGAACCCTATTAGACGATGCTTAGATAATGAATTTCGCATGCATGTTGATGATGAGAAATTCCTCCTCCTCCTTTTGCAAACTAGCTCTCAATTCGATTAGTGAATTCTAATCAAATACCACGTGTGCAAACCTTCTTGCCTCACATTCCCAACACCAAAAAACAAAACGACGGAGAAAGCAAAGAGATGAGCGCAATATAATCATTAATGCAAGAAAAGCCTAACCAAGTACGTGACCGATCCTTGGCGTCCTTGTACACGTCCACAGGCACCTCCGCCGTGGCCAGCATGCAAAGCAACGAGTCCACGTGGTTCCTCGCCACCGAGTCCCCTACGAACGCCGCCGTCTTTCCAGCCACCACCTCTAGGAACCCTAACGCGTCAAACGCCGCCAGCTGGCACCCGCGGCCCTCGGGGGCCCACCTCCACCGGAGGAACCCGGTGTCGGGGCGGCCGTGGAGGAGGCAATTCTTGGAGGAAGGGAGGGTCCCACAGCTGACGTTGCTATACAATGCTGGCCACGTCGGATGTTGTGGGACCCACCGACCCTTGAATAGGTCGCATGCGGGGCCCGCATTGGCGGTGGTGTTTGTGGTGGTGGTGGTGGTGGTGGTGGTGGTGGTGATTAGAGGGAGGGGTGAGGGAGAGAAGGTGAGGATGAGGGAGAGGAGGAGAATGCATGCTAAATATGGGGAGGATTGATTCAAAGTTGGTTGATAGTTTGTTAGCATGGTAATTTATGTAGAGCACCTATGTTTAGAAAAGGAGAGGATTTTGAGTAGTATTATGCAAAATTTGGTGATCGAATTTATGTGAACGTGATGTGTGATGGAAGTTGAGATAAAGGAGGAGTTTTGAAAGTTGAAAGTCACGAGATGATCGATAGAGCTAGTTGTAATCTTTATAATTTTGTTGTCTTTATGGTTCAGCATTTATAACGTGTATTGATATATCATATAGTTGACTCATTGTATCATGATGAATTAGTGTCTTCTTACACACAAAAAGTTGAAGGAGATAAAATATGGCATTTATAATTTACAAATAGCCAAGTATATATGATATTATTAGTTACCTTATAAATGAATTTAGTAAGGCTTCAAATTTAAATTATGCCTTTCATTCTTTCTCCCTCCCATTCTAGTCTCTTCAAGTCAAACAGGCTGACTTTATCAAAAAAAAAAAAAAGTCAAACAGGCTGACAATTAGTTAAATTGGAAAGTTGGAAGGATAGTAATTCGAAGTAGGCCCACGAGTTTGGGCCTTCTCACTTAATGGCCCATTTGGGCATGCATCGGAGAAAAATTCTATAAGAAAACATTTTATTTTTAGCTATAAGAAGAAAAAAAAGGAGTATGAAATTATAATTAGAATCTGCAAATTAATTCAGACCTCACTTATTTAGATGGGTACGTACTCCTATCACGATATTAGATACGCTTACGAATAGATAGGTGTATAACTATATAATTATATGCATGCATATCTAACGTTCAAGATAGTCTAATATATACAGAGAGTTAGATTCAATTCTATAGTGAACAATGTGTCGAATATTCGTATATACTGTATATATCAATATAACACTTTTTGTTGCTTCGAATATTCATATTAGCGAAAGTGTATGGTAGTGTTATTTTGCTTCTTTTTTTTCCAACAAAAATGTTTATATCAAAGACATTATACACATCCATACAGACCATACCGCTATAATCGGTAGTGGATATTTATTGTAGCTCATATCTTTGGTATCTATCAATACCAATGTGTCGTTAAATTACATCCGGAAGCATATGAAAAACGTGCATGTATCGACGTCGATACACGATGTCTCGTATCTTTGGTATACTGTCTCTAATTCTCTATATATATTCGGCTTATAAGTTATGACGACCAGCATAGTAAAATGGTGACAGAAAATGAGCATCGAGTTAGTAGTTAGAAACCTAACCAAAGTAGCAAAAGATGTACTCCCTCCGTTCCGAAAGTTTGTCCATAAAGCAAGTTTTGTAATGTAGTAGATTAAGGCATGTCAAATCATCCAAAAAAGATGGGTATTTATGGTGTTATTTTGTTGAGGTGGAAGAGAGATATTGTGATAAAGTAGGGGTAAAAGTAGATAAGGAAAGAGAAATGAAGAAGAAAGAGGTTGTAAAAGTAGATAAAATGTATGATTGTTTAGGGGTAATAATGTAAATGTGATGTGATATAAATGGAAAGAATTAAAAGGTGGAGAATCTTTTGGGAACATCCAAAATGGAAATATGGACAATCTTTCGGGAACGGAGGGAGTAATTAGTTAGCGAGACGTAACAGCTTGTTGGTGAATTTATCATCTGCGCGCCCTATAAGCTAGAAAACACAGAACAAACATACGTACTGTTGGGAAATGGACCCCTCCCAGGACACTCGTACACCCACTAAAACCCAACCGAGGCAAAGACACAATATTACAAAAGTGACTTTGTATTATATAGTGGAAATGTACAAGGCTAATTATACGGGTGACTCGGGACTCTTTATAATGGAACACCTACACACTCTAACTTACACGTGTGACACTACCCACACCGACTCTCGATCGAGCCAACCCAAGACTATTGCTCGATCTATCCTACCCACTTGATCACTCTAGGTTGAGTGATGTCTTGGACAAAGACTACAATTGCCTATTTATAGGCAAGCTACCCTTTCACCCACTACAAGGAGATATTTACATAAACTTCCCTAGATTTTTCTAGAATTATCCAACTATCCCTACTTTCCAAAATATTCTAGAAATATCCTTACATCTTAATTATCTTCTTCACAAATTTAGAAAATTCTTACAAATACACTTCTCACATTTTCTAGATCTTTCCTTTTTGTTCTTGTTTTAGTTTCAAGACTTATTACCCAATTAATTTTGGGCCTTCAATCTAGCTCATTTAGTATTTGAAAATACTAATTACTCTTAACAATTCCTCCCTTAATTAATATTTCCAAATACCTCCACCAAACGTACATGTGTACGCTTTCCAGTCTCCCGCCGCCATGTGATCAAGCACCTCCTCTCTTGAACACCTTGCTCCACTCACGTCATGAAGAGTGGTGTGTACCGTCATCAAACCTCTTCCTCGTCTGCGGTACCTACAACCGTCAACTTCTTTCCATCATTTTAAGCTGCGGTGACCAAACTCTTCATCTCTCCTCAAGGTGTCATGTAAGCTTGATCTCCACACACACGCGTCGAGGCGGCATCCATCAACCACACAATCTAGGCAACTACTCAAGTCGTTGCCAACCAAAACATCATTCTCGCAACAACACATACCATATTGGCGTGCCGGTCACCAACACTCGTCCACAAGGACCTCTCTCATCTCCTCTAGGTCCTCCCTCAACCGCGGACATCTCACTCGCATGTGACCCTTCACTCCATCTTGGTTACCATGCCCACTTGACCGGTACCTTCAACATTCACGACCAATATGTCTCAAACCAACTCCGTCGTCACAACGTGAAGTCAATCTTCCCATCAAAGAGTGAGATCTCGAACACATCCTCAACAAGTTGGCTGTCCTCACGCCAACACGAGATCCTTCCACCAACGAGTTCTACCCGTATCTCTAACAACGACACTCACCAACTTGGCTCTGATACCACTGTTGGGAAATGGACCCCTCCCAGGACACTCGTACACCCACTAAAACCCAACCGAGGCAAAGACACAATATTACAAAAGTGACTTTGTATTATATAGTGGAAATGTACAAGGCTAATTATACGGGTGACTCGGGACTCTTTATAATGGAACACCTACACACTCTAACTTACACGTGTGACACTACCCACACCGACTCTCGATCGAGCCAACCCAAGACTATTGCTCGATCTATCCTACCCACTTGATCACTCTAGGTTGAGTGATGTCTTGGACAAAGACTACAATTGCCTATTTATAGGCAAGCTACCCTTTCACCCACTACAAGGAGATATTTACATAAACTTCCCTAGATTTTTCTAGAATTATCCAATTATCCCTACTTTCCAAAATATTCTAGAAATATCCTTACATCTTAATTATCTTCTTCACAAATTTAGAAAATTCTTACAAATACACTTCTCACATTTTCTAGATCTTTCCTTTTTGTTCTTATTTTAGTTTCAAGACTTATTACCCAATTAATTTTGGGCCTTCAATCTAGCTCATTTAGTATTTGGAAATACTAATTACTCTTAACACGTACGTACATTAATATAATATGCACATCGAAGAAAGGGAAAAAAAAGCACACTTGACATTTGAAATTTATTTACATGCGCCCACCACCATATCTATGATCTATCTGATCACCTGAAATTCATTTAATTCATTATAGTATATATGTATATATATACACAGACAGTAGTTTAGGAAGTTGGTGTGGTGCCGTCTCGTGAGCTAGTCTTAGTTATGTTATGTAAAGTATAGAATAGATGAGTTAGCATGTGATGCAACTCTATGTTTACGTTACACACCGATTAGAGAAATAGTGACTCCCACCCACGCGAGCAGCCCACTTTAATTAAGGATATCCTCAACAAATTTCGGTCTTCAAAACCCGCCCCAAACCAATCTTTTATATGAAAGTATACAACTAATACAATCAGTGTACCCTTTCAACAAATGTAATGTCGTTTTTGGACTAGGGCTGTTAACGTGTGAGCTCTTTCATTTAATTCGTGGTCCTGCATGTATGTACCCTGTACGTGACATGCATATATCCACCATATATATCTTAGCCTGAGTTATGTTATGTATATTAATTATCAAGACAGAGGATAAATAAATGTGGGTAGGTCTTAATTTATGACCCCGTTGCACTGCCCCAACTAATTGTAATACGGAGTATCATTAATCTTCCCGGATGATCAGACCCCAAATCATAATAAATAGTTAAATATCACGTTTCACATGAATATATTATATATCACGAGGGAATTATAAATCAGAATGACTGGTGCTAAATCCTCTACAGTATGTGTTGGGATATAAACAACTCATAAATAGTAATTGCAAGGACTGAATTCATCACCAAACATCTTCATAAAAATTTATTTATAAGAAAATTGATCAGTACGTATAACTACTATTAAAAGTGTACGTAACATCCTGCCAGATGAAGCCAAAGTAAATAGATTGATTAATGTCCTAGAATTCTGGCTGATCCAATTGGAGAATCAAAGAACAAGACGTATCTTATAAATTGCCATGATTGGATACTTACGCACACACATGATATAAAACTAGTCAAAATTAACACTTGTTTATTTCGTGGCATGATTATCTCATAGAGCATCTTATGCTAATTTCGTAGGATTGGTTCATTCAGGATATCATAAAGTTTACTCCGCATTATTTAATTGGTTAGCCATTTATAGTTCCTACCTTCTGATGGTATCTTAATCGATCTAGATTACAACTAATGGTCAACGTACGTTCATAAGTACATTCAATATTGCTTTTGGATAAAAGGCATGCACGAATATCATCATACTATGTTTCAACCAAAAAAAAAAATATCATCATACTATGTATAAATCTATTCACCTGGTCAGAATTCTCTAATTCTAGCTCCCCTCGAGAAGTCATACAAGTGTTACATTAACATCCCTTTCGTTCTCTTGGGCCTATAGCCCTCAAATATTCCATCCAAACAAGACACAACAAAATACACAAACCGTACCCAAAGGTCCCAAACTAATAATTTACTATGAGTGATGCTAGTAGTACCTTCAACATGGATGAAGAACAGAGTAATGGCAGTGGCAATCTTCAATCTAGGCTTGAGGTGTTAACTGAATTTGAGTTTGATTCAAACCCAATTCAGGAAGTTGAAATCAGAGAGCATGCTAATGGTCAAAGTCCTACAAGTAGCCCTTCTTCTCCATTCTTAGGCAAATGGCCTCGATCTTACAGGTTAGTCGTCGTTTTAACACTTAAACTTTCGACTATATACGTTTTCGAGGCAATTAATTACGAGTGAGTTATGAGAATTGTTATTCATATTAGTCAAGATTGCAGGAATCTTTTGAATTCCTCAAGATTAGTTTTTTTTAAAACAGTTTTGTTGTTTGATAATTTGAGTATACAGAGATGCAACCGACTCGTATACGATTGCTGCATCGCCGAGATATGGCAGCCCTCTTCAAGCCCGTCTCACGCCTCATTTCAGCAACAGGAGTCAAGAAATCAAGGATCCTTTGCTTCCAAGTTCCATTGAACAAAGAACAAATGGAAATTCTACTGAAAATGATATTACATTACAAGCCAATTCCAATGAAGAGCCTCTTACAGTTGATACTCATGGCTGTAGCGTTTCACAGACTGTCTTCAATGGTAGCATTTCTTTCCGAAAAAGATCAAAAGATTTCTGGGTTTTTCCTTAATGACATTATTTCTTATTTATATTGGTTTATTTCATTTAGGAGTCAATGCATTTGTTGGAATTGGACTACTTTCCATGCCTTCCACAGTGCAAGAAGGAGGATGGATGAGCGTTGCATTGCTGATTGTTTTCGCTTGCGTCGCTTACTTCACTGGTAACCTATTGAGAAAGTGCTTAGATTGCAACAAACAGATTGTCATTTATCCTGATATAGGCCAAGCTGCATTTGGAAAATATGGCCGTCTGTTCTTGTCTGTGAGTTCAGTTTTTACCTTTTTACTTGTAGGATAAGGTACTTAGGAAGCATTTGGATTGCCCAAAACAATGCATTATTTTGCAATATAATGCATTATTCTGGGAAATGCAAACTCGTCCGTATATTTGAAAATCTATTGGCCAGTGTTCTGATTTTTTACTGTTTTGCATCTCTGTACAGATCATATTCTACATTGAGATATATGTAAGTCAGTACAAAAAAAAACTCATAATTCATATTTGTTACTAGTCAGTATCAGCACCTACATTATGATCACAGAAAATACTCATTGTTTTTGTTCTCTTTCAAATCTGTATGATGTCAGTTTTGTTTGGTGGAGTTCATCATCTTGGAAGCTGACAACCTCGCCAAACTATTTCCTAGCGCTTCGCTCAATCTCGGTAGCCTTTACATCAGCCCGGAACATTTGCTTGGAATCATCGCCGCTGTTATTGTTCTTCCATCTTGCTACATGAAGCAACTCCATTCAATTTCTTTCCTTTCTGGTAACTTGCATACCAACTACTTATGTGATCCAAACACGCCCTTAGAATGGCTTCACAATCTTGGATTTTTATTCAGTTGCTTAAGCTTTGAAAATTTATTTTGCAGCATTTGGCATGCTAGGAGCTGTTCTGATGGTGGTTGCACTTATTTTAGTTGGTACAATGGAAAACATAGGATTTGATCAAACTGGACCTGTGGTAAAATGGAGTGGAATTCCATATGCACTTGGTGTTTACGGGTTTTGCTACTCGGGTCACTCGGTTCTTCCGAATCTCTATCACTCTATGTCAGACAAGTCTAAGTTCAACATAGCACTTGCAATCTGGTAAACAGAAACTGCATTTCTCTTCATAAGTTTGTTTTGTGTTTTCTGATGCTTGATAAAATTGACCTACTTTGTGGTAACTCTTGTAAGTTGTCATTCAGCTTTGTTATCTCTACTTTGATATATGCTTCTGTCGCCGTTCTCGGATTCCTTATGTTTGGCGAAGACACGGACTCTCAAGTGACGCTAAATCTTCCCCAGGACTCCATTGTTTCCCAGATTGCATTGTGGATAACTGTATGTGTACTAAATTCAGCTTCCAAGAATGAATATAGTGTACATGAATTAATTAAATGCTCAACATTTTGTTCCTCTTTTGACTTCTTTTTTGTTTTCAGGTTCTCAGTCCATTGACTAAATATCCTTTTTTAGCATATTGATGTTCTCTAGCATTACAGAACATGTTAGTCACCCTAATTCTCAAAACTGTCAACTAAAAGTTTTTTATGAGAAATGTTATACTTTAACGAGCACGCGACACATTTGCATTGATGTTGATCCCATTGTCAAGGGGTCTAGAGGAGCTTCTGCCTTCAAGAATTGGAAGAAATTATGGTTGTTTGATTCTTCTCAGGACATTCATTGTCGTCTCAACTGTTTGTGTCGCGTTCCTTGTTTCTTTCTTCGGTATGATGACAATGCAAAAAAATTCTTAGACATTTTTTTCCACAAGACTTCTAAACTACTTCCTTGTGGTCTACATTTCAGGTTTGGTGATGGCCTTGGTTGGATCGCTTCTTTGCATGCTCGCGGTAAGATTACATTCGATGACTTAGGGAGCATTTGGATTGTCGCACTTTTTATGTCGCGTTCTTATGCTTAAGTGTATTAATTAATGTGGACCATTTCATGATTTTGCATCTGTAATGCAGTCCATCATAATGCCATGCCTATGCTTCTTGCGAATCGTCAGCAAACCGACGCTAGTGCAAGTATGTAAAGTTTCAATGTCAATCTATGGATTGACACAAAACATAAACACAGACAAGTTCTTGGATCTAAGGTTGATTCTGACTGTCATTTTTGTTTTCAATTTTGTAATGCAGAGAGCAACGTGTTACACTGTAGCTGCTATAGGAGGAGTGGTTGCAATACTTGGGACCTATTCTTCTATTTATGATATCATTGAGAGCTATTGAGCTTTGAGAGGAGTTCCTTCCTATGTATGTAATTTGCATTCCGACACTGGCATGAGAAATGTGTTCAAGTTGGCCCTTGGTTATTTTTGTTGCTTCATTTGGAGTTTGGACTCTAATTATGAGTAAATCTGATATAAATTAGGGCCAATTTGAGAAATCTTGTAATGTTGGAAATTATAGTACAACCAAATTAAGCTCTAAGGTTGGTTGAAGTGTATATATAGTGATTTGTCAAAGTTTAAAGCAAAAACGAGCTAACTAGTAAAATGAGCTGATGCTTAGAAAATGGACTAATGCATACAAAATGAGCTTGTGAATGTGGACAAGAAGCTTAATTGAAAATAATTAGTATTACTCAATTCTTTCTCTATCAGAGTTTATCTTCTTTTCATACCCAAAATAAAAAACATAAAATATCATTATCAATCACCTTCATTAATTCTTTTTTGGTCGAAAACGTTTTATAAAAATTAAATCAACTAATCGTGTATTGAATTTGTCATGTATTGGTTGTTTCAGTGTATGAAGTTGTAATTTTCCATCTAGCACTAATCTCAAGTCTTATCACACTCTATACGTACTACCATAATATATGATCCAAAATGCAAGCATATTGAAAACATGCACGCTGTGTCGTAAATATATAGCACTCCAGTTAGTCAAATTTATTTCCATTAATTACGTGTAGGTTACTACTTACTAGGGCTTGTGATCATGTATATATTAGTGGCTTTATTGGTATCAGTCAAGTCATAAACGTTCAAGACACCAACATAAAGTTCTACTATCCCATCTCTTTACTCATGTAGGAAACCTCCATGCCAATTAGAAATTCTATCACATCTCCACTATTGTGACGATCTTATCAAAACAATTGTGTTCAACTTTGATTTTTCTTCAATCATAACTCAATTCTTGCGTCACCAATTACAACTTCTTTTGATTTTTTTTTATTGCTAGTTCGAACAAGCCAAAATTAGGCTACGTTTTAGTTACAAGGATAACCTAGCAACTTCTTTTGATCTTGAAATATGTTCTTCACACCAATAGGTAGCATGGCTAACGCATGAAACATGCTCACCTTCTATAAGTGTGGTTGGTCATCGTTGGTTTTTGGATTTCATTAACTAGTACAAACCCCGTACCATGTACGGGTAATGTAAATATAAAACCGAATTAACCGATTTGAGATCGAATTTTGATACGAATACGCTTTTAACTCGGGAACTTATAATCCAGATCTGATAGACCAAAGTCCGAACCTATTGATCTATATATACTTTTATCATACAATTTTAATTCTAAAATAGTTCTATTCAAATTTTCAAATTTATATTATTAATAAATATACTATTGAAACATGTGAAATATTTTCACTATTCTTCAAGATTCAATAATGACAAAAATGTATATTAATTAATAAGAAAAAAAAGTTAAAGAATATAAAAGAAAATCACTTGAATTTCCTTATTCGTATAAGGATATATAATTGAGTAAGATATTAAGTATACATAAGGAAATTGGATAAGATATATAACTTATTTTTTGAAAATCAATGCAAAAAATAAAATCATTATTTTATTCAGGATTGATGATGTGGCGCAAATTTTAACAAAGACTTGGGTTCGGCTTTATACTGTATTATTATACTGTAGTAGATTACAGACCAGGCCCAATAAACTATACAACAATGTACTCCCAATGGGTCCAATTTAATTACCAGACCGCCATATTAGAAAAAAAGCTTACAAAAAAACCCGTCGATAAATCCTCGAAGCCCCCGGAAAATGGCGACGGCCACGGCACCTCCTTCAACCTCGAGCTACAATCGCCTGGTACAGCGCCCAGGCTGTAACTATGCTCCTTCAACTATCCTCCGTTCTATCAATTTCATTCCTTCGCTCCGCAATCCGAAAGGCATATCTCATTCTTGCTCTTATACTTATGTAAGAGCAATTGGGAGTGTTAATGGAGACAAGAGGGCGGTAAAAACGGCGTCGTATTGGGACGAAGAGCAACCATACGAGCTGCTTCCAGGCGGAGAGAAGTCGTATTTGGACGAACAAGATGTGGTGACGTTTCTCGATCCCCCTAGGGAGCTTATCCCTAATGATCCTTCCTCGTACAATCCTGCTTCCTACTTGTGGTATAATTTCTTCTATTCTTCATGCTTGGTGTTGTGTTTAGATTGAGTTGATATTCTGAGCTCATAGGGCAAGTAGATCATGATAACATCAGCTCTGTAGTTGTAATTCAGTTGATTTTGTGAGATGGTACTTCAAATTGGTGTAAATTTAATGCTCATCCTATGTAATTTCCTTTGAGCTTGAGGATTTTGTTAGTGATTTGTATGGCTAGTACGTATTGATTTTGCTGATGTTTGTTGAGCTCCTCTTTTTCCATAGGAGGAAGATAGACGATATACCAGAGGAGAGGCGAAAGCGGTTGATCCTACTGCTAAAGCCTAGGTATCATTTTACCTTTTTAAATCACAGCAGGCTTTATGCCATTCTGTGATTAAGTTATAGACTTATAGTTGGTTGTTAAAGTTTTTGAATCTGCTTAAGCATTGAAATATGCAACAGTTGAGGCAGCAATAGATGTGTTGGATGTATAATATTAGGACGTGTCTATGAATGCAGGCATATATCAGCTGCTTGGGCAATAGCCGGGGCACGATATGATGATGACAAGTTAATGAGAAGATGCTCTTCTGATTTGCTGTCTCGAAAGGCTGAATCTGTATCACTCGAGTCATGGTACTGTCGTAAGAGCGGAGGTAATATATCTGAAACAATGCTATCATGTTTATACCAATGTGGCATTGTTTCGCTGACATTGGTTTTGGATGATGTGTAATATAGGGCCACTGCCTGTGTCTTTTCTGAATTTCTTCAAGATGGTGAGTTCTATCCTACATGTAGTGTATGAAGTTGTGAATCTTGCTTTCTGGCTCATTTTGATGGTTTTGTTGTTTTTGATGTTTTAGGCTATGTTCTGCAAAGATGGAGAGTGTTATGGGAGATTTATTGGTAAGTTCTATTGGCTTCAGTTTAAGCCTAAAAAGCATTCTTGATAATGAACCTATTAATTGCATCTCTTGCAAGGGGTTTCTTGGATAACACTCCCTTGGAGCTGATTACTTCTGTGTTGCCTGATCCCTGTCATGTGGGATGAGTTTGTTGTTGAAATGCTGGGTCTTGACCCTTGAATAGTTTGTGTTTTGCATTTTCATATGATATGTGATTGAGAAACTTCACGAGTATGTGATTATTCTGTGGATAAGAAGTCCTCATCTGATTTATATTGTATACTCGTGCCTGTATTGATGATTATCCATTACAAACCCCCATGGTATAGACCTGTCTTTAATGTAATGTTTCATATAGAAACAAATGGAATAGTTCTATAGTATACTTTGTAGTTATTTAGATTCCATTACAGATCCCAATTCCATGACTTCTGGGAGCATGTTGATGTTGTGTTTTTCGTACATGTGAATTTCATCTCTCTACTTGGTGTTCATCTAGATAGCAATATTTACTGTGATGTTTAAAATGTGACATCTTCCAAATTCAGGGGGATCATTTGTTAGTAGATTTGCAAATTCTTTGAGCCCTTTATATTTTACTGTACAACAACTCCAAGAAGTGATGTCAACCGAACAACCCTGTGACTTGGCTTGTGAACTCGGGGATGGACTTTTAAATATCCAAGATTTACCACCTGGCTTCCCAAAACCAGGTAAAAAAGTTCCTACCAAAACATTTTTATTATGGTTGGTGCAAGGTAAATTGGGTAATGCTGGTTATTTCTTTCGTACTCTGCAGCCAAACATCCTCAGCCCTTTGATGATGATGTGGTGGTGTACATTCGTCACGTTGGGCCTGGAGTTATGGTGGGACAAGCGTGGCAAGAAGGCCTAGACTTGGAACAGATACCCAAAAAGTTTTGTGGTGAGATCTTGATGGTGAAAGATTATGATGCTTCTAAAGTGTAAACAAGGAAGGAGTTGCAGTGTTTATGGCTTCTTGATTGATCGTGTACAAAAAGAAAATGATGTTTGTAGTCTCGATATTCCATTTTTGCTTGATATGTTTGGTTTGCTGTTTGAGGAATGCTTTGGAACTAAACGGAGTTAGAGAAAGTGAGAAGAGTAGATTCAGCATTGCAGAGAATCTGTATCTAAGCACATACTTTGGATTCACTGACTGGGTATATTAATTCAAATAGGCTTATGAGTTATGACATTAACAAACGAGTGTGTAGAATTTGAGAAGCTGTAGAATATTGGAAAATACTTTCTTGCTATTTACTGAAACCACGGTTACAATATATAGGAAAGGACTAATCCTCTTCCCCAAGATACATACAATATACTAACCATATATAACAAAATTTAATTATCTAGTAATATCTCTTTACTCCCCCTCAAGTTGGAGCGTGCAAGTCCAAAATGCCCAACTTGTCGAGAAGGTAAACAAATTGAGATTTACCCAAAGCCTTGGTAAACATATCCGCAGGCTGTTCATTTGTACGAACGTAGCTTGTAACTACATTACCCGATTGAATCAAGTCACGTACGAAATGACAATCAACTTCAATGTGTTTCGTACGTTCATGAAAAACCGGGTTAGAAGCAATATGGATAGCGGCCTGACTATCACAAAAGATACGCATAGGCGAAGAGTGTTGAACCCCGAGCGATATCAGTAGAGACTTGAGCCACACCAGCTCACAACACGCAGACGCCATTGCCCTGTACTCGGCCTCAGCCGACGAGCGGGACACAGTTACTTGCTTTTTAGTTTTCCACGACACCAGTGAACGACCAAGCCGTACAAAGTAGCCAGAGACGGAGCGACGAGTGATAGGACACGAAGCCCAATCAGAATCACAATACGCGGTTAACTGTAAGTCACTTGTAGACGAGAGCAAGATACCTTGACCGGGATGTGACTTGAGGTAATGAAGAACACGGACTGCCGCTTGCCAATGCGCAAGAGATGGAGATTGCATAAACTGAGCCAACATATGAACAGAGTAGCAAATATCAGGACGGGTGATGGTCAAATAAATCAAGCGACCAATCAACCGTCGGTACTTATCCGGAAACTCATACAGAGGAGTGGTAGACGTGGCCAGCTGATGTTGTTGTTCCATAGGAAACGAACACGGTTTGGCTGCTAACATTCCAGTTTCTGACAAGATATCCAAAGAGTATTTCCGTTGGGAGAGAAAGAGACCGGACGAACTTCGAGCAATTTCAATCCCAAGGAAATATTGCAAGGTGCCAAGATCCTTCATGTGAAAACATGAGCTAAGATACTCTTTGAAGCGAGAAATCGCCGTCGAACAATTACCGGAAATGATCAAATCATCCACATAGATCAAGACATGAAGAGTAGTATCACCTCGAAACAAAGAAAAGAGGGAATAGTCGGCCTTACTCTGCTGAAACCCGAATTGCCGTAATGCCGATGACAGCTTAGCAAACCAATTACGAGGCGCCTGTCGAAGGCCATACAACGGTTTCCTTAACTTACATACCTGTCCGGAAGATGCCCCAGAATAACCTTGTGGTTGCTTCATATAAACCTCCTCGTCAAGATCACCATGGAGGAAGGCATTATGGACATCCATTTGATGGAGCTCCCAACCTCGGATAGCGGCAACACTCAAAAAAACACGAACTGAGACCATTTTAGCAACCGGTGCGAAGGTTTCAAAATAATCTATGCCCTCAACCTGCCTATTACCAAGTACCACTAATCGAGCTTTGTGTCGTTCAACTTGACCATCAGCCCGGTACTTAATTATGTATACCCATTTACACCCAATTGGATGCTTGCCGGCAGGCAGCTCACTGAGTACCCACGTGCCGTTACGTTCGAGGGCCGAGATCTCACTTGCCATAGCGTCTCCCCAAACGGAATGACGAGCAGCCTCGTGAAAAGACGCAGGTTCTGTCTGAGACGTGATGGCGGCGAGAAAGCCTGAATAACCTTCAGAAAACCGAGAACTATCAAGGACAGACCCGATCGGAAATAGAGGAGCAGCGGCTGCGGGCGCATCTGAGCCCGAGCGAACAGTACTACAAATAAAATCGCGAAGGCGAACAGAGGGTTGCCGAATTCGTGTGCTCTGTCGAACAGCAGCGGCGCCGTCATCGCCAGAATCTGAGTCGTGACCCTGTGCGGGAGGTTCGGGCGACACAGCTGGCGGTGAAGCTGGCGGTGATGCAGTCGTGCTGATGTCAGCAACATTAGATTCGGACAAGGCAGGAACAGAGGGTGGAGAACTCCCCCTGGCATCAGACAGCTGTTCCAAATCATCATCATAACGAGCGGAGTGCTCAAAAACGGGTACCGGTGACGAAGCAGGAGATGGGGATGAGTCTGTGAATGGAAAGTGGTCCTCATAAAAGACAACATCTCTACTGACAAAGAAAGATCGAGTTTCAAGATCATACAAACGCCATCCGCGCTTACCAAGGGGATAGCCAACAAAGATACTCTTGCGAGACCGAGAGTCGAACTTGTTTTTACTTCGAGGAAGCCGAGATGCATAACAAAGGCATCCAAATACCCGAAAATGCTTGTACGACGGCGGTCGGCCATAAAGTAGTTCATGAGGAGTACGTCCATCAAGAACAGGGGTCGGGGTCCGGTTTATCAAGTAAGCAGCCGTAAGAACACATTCGCCCCAAAAACTAAGAGGCAGCTGAGCGGTAAACCGGAGAGAACGAGCCACATTGAGAAGATGCCGGTGTTTCCTCTCAGCTCGCCCGTTTTGTTGAGGAGTGTCAACACACGAGGTCTCAAAAATGATACCATTCTCAGCAAAGTAGGAACGCAAGGGCAAGAACTCGGTACCGTTGTCGGCTCGCACACGTCGAACAGGTTTACGGAATTGATTAAAGGCCATAGCACAAAACTGTTGAAGTAGTTTCACTACCTCTGTTTTAGAACCCATTAGATGAACCCAAACAGTTCTAGAGAAATCATCAACCACTGTTAAAAAATACGAAGCACCAGAATTTGAGGGCGTACTGTAAGGGCCCCATACATCACAATGTATCAACTCAAATAAATCATCTGCTTTATTCAAACTAACGGGAAAAGGAGTTCTTGACTGTTTAGATTTATGACAAACATCACAAGGTTGTAACTTGTCTAGTTGACTAGAACTAATAGCTAAATCTGAAATAGAGGACAAAACAGAAGCAGATGGGTGCCCAAAACGGCAATGCCAAACACGAGCCGGAACGATGGACGATGTAGCCGATGCGACACGAGCACCAGGTTTCAGCGCCCTAAGCCAGTAAACTCCTCCAGACTGCTCAGCCACTCCAATCACTGTCCTGGAAGCGGAGTCCTGTAGCACACACCAACCACTGGTGAGAAGAGCCAAGCAATTCAGATCAGTAGTCAAACGAGCAAGAGACAAGAGGTTGCATTTCAGACTTGGCATGTACAACACATGCTGAATACTGAGCAAACCAAAACTGACAGTTCCCTCAAATACAGCATTGGCGGAAGAACCATCCGGCAAAAGAATACTGATAGAGTCAACAGATACTAAGTTACGTAACACAGACTTATCACCAGTCATATGATAAGAAGCACCCGAATCAAGAATCCAGGGAGTGGAAAACTTACTGGACAACTTGTCAGATGTAGAATCCGCATTCAAGGATTGACAGAAATTACGAACCGAAGCCCACTGTTCAGCCGTGAAAGAATTGCCGAAGGCAGATTGATCAGCAGCTGAAGGACCGGACATCATACCTGAGTTGGAAGCCGACTGCACAGCTGCAGCCACACCAGATGGCGACGAAACAGGCCTAGAAGATGAGTTGGATGTGGAGCCACGACCAGCCCCTTTAGGCGGCTTACACCAGTCCGGAAAACCAGTAATTTGAAAACAAGTTGCTTTGTCATGACCGGTACGACCACAGTGAGTGCAAGTAAGAGACTTGCGATCAACATTACTGGAAGATGAAAGAGAACGATCTACTGACTGGGGGAAACGACGAGCAGCAAATGCAACTGAGTCAGTCTTAGGCTCACGAGCCTGCATCATAGAACGAACCTTTTCATCCTGAATAGCGAGAGAGTACACCCTGGCGAGAGGAAGAAGTGGTTCCTGAGCCATAACATTCGACCTCATGGTAGCAAAGTTGTCGTCGAGGCCGATTAAAAACTGATGCACACGTTCTTCTTCGTGCTTAGTACTGGCTTTTTGATTCACGTTACAAGAACAATTACCACAAGTACAGGCAGTGGGAGGAACGTAGGAGTCAAGCTCCTCCCAAAGACGTTTGAGATCACCATAGTAAGTAGCGACGTCCTGGCCGTTCATACGCAGATTAGCAATTTCAGCACGAAGCTGTAGCACCCGAGGACCATTACCAACGGAAAATCTTTGAGCAAGATCATCCCATAACTCTTTGACACTGTCAAAGTATGTGATCGATGACAGAAGAGAAGGATCAACGGTCTGCACTATCCATCCAACTAGCATGGAGTTTACACTGTACCAGTCGTCATACTCAAGAGAGCCAGACTTCGGAAGGGAAATCGAACCATCGATGAACCCTAATTTTCGTTTGGCGTGAAAAGAGTGACGCATAGCCGTTGTCCATTCCCGATAATTATCGCCCTTGAGAACAACCGAGCATATGGTAAGGCCCGGATGATCGGAAGGATGCAAATAATACGAGGACGAAAGGTCATGCATCGGACGCTTGTCACCAGAGCCACCGGAACCATCAGCGAGTGTCTTGCCACCAGAAGACATAGCGGAAGCAGACTGAACAATAGGATCGAAGAAGCCAGCGACGACCACAAGAGAGGGTGGCGGCGCTAGGTTTTAATCACCGGTAAAAAAAAACTTCCAAAGCTCCGATACCATGTAGAATTTGAGAAGCTGTAGAATATTGGAAAATACTTTCTTGCTATTTACTGAAGCCACGGTTACAATATATAGGAAAGGACTAATCCTCTTCCCCAAGATACGTACAATATACTAACCATATATAACAAAATCTAATTATCTAGTAATATCTTTTAGAGTGCGTTAATTCCTTTTGTTGTTGAATTTGAGACACAATAGGCTATTGGATTTACCCTTGGAATTTGAGACATAAATGGGATATTGGTGACATTAAACGAATGTTGTTGAATTTTGTTAAACCAGTTTTCTCAAACACAACAAAGCAATAAAATTAAAAATATTTTGCTCCGACTAAACTTTGACCTTATTTGAACTTTTCAGATATGTAATTTTCATTATTTTTTCCATTTCGGAAATATTTAACTATGAGAAATTTATTATTTTTTGCTTAAATAAGGCCATGTTCGCTAAGTGCTGTAACGAGAGAATTTGGAAAATAATTGTGTGTTATTATCGTCATGGGATTTGGGAGTATATAACAAGCTACTAGATCTGTCAATCGGGTCGGGTCGGGTGGGTTCGGGTCGGGTCGTTCCGGGTTCAGGTTGAGTTCGGGTTCGGGTCAATCGGGTTATGGGTCAAACTGGGTCGGGTTGCTTCGGGTTTTCGGGTCGGGTCGGATCAACCCAACGGGTCAAGAATATCAATTTTTTGACCAAAATTTAAATAAAATATTATTTAAATAATAAAATATAATAACAAAATATTATTTTTAAATGTTTTAATAATAAATATATCCTAATTTTCTAAAATAAATTATATATATTGTAATATAATTATAACCTTTGAGTGCACGATTACCCGTCAATCTGTCATTTCATTATATTAGAGTGTATACCAGAATAAGTTTTCTGCCTTATAGATTTCTTGACCCAGCGGGTTTGACCCGACCCTAACCTAGAAAATTTCGGGTTTACCGGGTTCGGGTTCAAACTGGATTTCGGTTTCAAATTTTCGGGTTGAAACCCAGAATTTTCGGGTCGGGTTTACGGGTCAGGTCAGCTTTTGACAGGTCTACAAGCTACTATTCTCGAAAATAAATAAATATAACAAGCTGCTATTCTCTAAAATAAATAAAAATAAATAAATATAACAAGCTATTATTCTCAAAAATAGATATAACAAGCTAATATTCTCAAAAATTAATAAATAAATATCCCTTGTGCGTGCGTAAAAATAATAAATAAATAAATAAAAGCTTACGCCATTTTTTTGATCTGATTGTCGGTCTAACTAAATGAATCCACTCCCTTGTGCGTGCCTAAAGCTTACGTCACGGTTAAACCCTCGGCAACAGCTGTCAGCTCATCTCTTTCTTATCTGAACTATCTCTGCAGTTCAGTTCACCAGAATTCAAACTCAATGTACTGAAACAAGCGTAAGAACAACGCCGAGACCCCGTAGAATGCAAATCGCCCTATAAAGCAAATCGCCCTAATCTTCTTGATGGGGGTTCTTTCTCTCCCATTGGTAATCTCTTCTGTGCTTAAATACCAAAAACCCCCTCATCTATTCTCCCTCTCTTTCCTCTTTAGCCCTACCCGTCGTTGCTTCTGCTCCAAGTACCCTTTCTCCGGCCGCCGGCGTTCCCTCTCGGCCGTTTCTGGTTCCGAAAGCGCTTCTTCCGCCCAACGTCGGCAATTCTCCGATGTCGCCGTTAGTTCCTCGTCCGCTCGCAATGCTTCCGTCCCCACTTTTCAACAGGCTATTCAGCGTCTTCAGGTAAGTTCTCGTTCCGCTTGTTCTTTATTCAGATTCTTGATTTGGTTTGCGGTGTTGGATCTTCGTTTTCCGTTGACGAAATTTGTGCATTGCTTGTGCAGACTTTGATTGTATTGTCCGGCTTGGTTTTTAAATTCGATTTAGGGTTTGTGTGTCGAAATTCGATCTAGGGTTTGAGTGTCGAATTCAATTTAGGGTTTGTGTGTCGAAATTCGATTTAGGGTTTATCCTGCTACATACATTCCAATAGTCCAGGATTACAGTGGTGTTATACGTATTTCTTAAAGCTGTTCTTCACCCAAGGGGAAAAAAGTTCAAGATTCAGCGTAATCTATGTATAATTTGTCTTTATCTTGGAGTAATTAACGTTTCAGACATTATATTGCTTCCTTTGATAGGAATATTGGGCTTCTGTTGGATGTGCGGTGATGCAATGCAGCAATACAGAGGTAGAATGTTGGGCTTTTGTAAATTATTTCTTACTTGTTGCTGGTGATCATTATTGTCAGTTTGTCACCATCTGTGGTCATGGTCTGACTGAATGAACTTTACACATTATACTGATGCTGTTATTAACCCTTCCATATTGGCAATTCTTGAATTTCATGTCATCTTTCGTAACTTGAATTAATTGTTATGTCTGATCTTCTGTGTCTGAATTAACTTGTTAGGTTGGAGCTGGAACTATGAATCCTTTGACTTTCTTACGGGTTCTTGGCCCAGAGCCATGGAATGTAGCGTAAGTGTGTTTTGAATCGTAACATAGCGTCGTTCTGTTTATTGTTTAAATGCAGTACCCATCTTTGATTTAGTTTGCTGTACAATATCCTCATCCTTTATATCATGATTTCATATCTGAACTGAAATGGTGAGCTGCATGCAAAAACTATAATATACTATCCTTTTGCAACTGCAAAAAGTTCTTATGTTTAGGCCTCTTGGCTAAAGGTATGTGGAGCCTAGCATCCGACCTGATGATAGTCGATATGGTGAAAACCCAAATAGGCTTCAGCGTCACACTCAGTTTCAGGTTGGGCTGCCTTGTTGCACCTATGATACAATTGCTATTTTTTTGAAAAATTTCATGTGCAATTGCATTGATCTTGTGTTTTGTTGTAGGCTTTGACTCACCTGATCCTAATTGGATATGTAGGTTATATTGAAGCCTGATCCTGGAAATTCTCAGGACCTATTTATAAAGAGCCTATCAGCATTAGGTTGTTACTTTCTCTGCTCTTGCTATGCTGTTTCATTTTGACTTATCAGTTTTTACGCCGTCTTCTTTATCTCATATCAGATATATTGGCTGATTTTTGGAACAGGTATAGATGTAAATGAGCATGACATACGTTTCGTGGAGGACAATTGGGAAAGTCCGGTAATTTTATGTTTCCTTTTTAATGAATCTTTTCGGCCTTGTCATGTCACAGTAATATTATAGTGGACAACTTTAGAGAGCTATTGGACAATTGATGGGCGTTGTTGCTAATCTGTATTGCTTTACTATTTTATCTATCTTTATATGGTAATTGCTATAAATGTTTTTCTTGTTCACTTCAAATATTTTTAGGTGCTTGGTGCTTGGGGTTTGGGATGGGAAGTCTGGATGGATGGCATGGAGATCACTCAATTTACCTACTTTCAGCAGGTTGGATATTTAGACTTGTGAACTTCTCTGTTTTCCCTTTTTTTATTTAGAATACTCAACCATAATTGTTGATGGTGTGAACTCTGTTTATATTTGGCTGGACAAATTTCTTTTAGCTTTCTGCCACCGCATTGTGTATTCAGTCCCTTCTTCAGTATAGCAGTTTGCTGCAGTTTCATTGACATCCTACACGTCTTGCTTCAGGCTGGAGGTATTCAACTTTTTCCGGTTTCTGTGGAGATCACCTATGGTCTTGAGAGAATCCTAATGCTGCTTCAGGTTAAGACGGACATATATTTCAGTAATTTTACTTGTCCTTCCTTCCCATATTTTTACTGAAGTGCTCTGGGTACCATTGGCAGGGAGTCGATCATTTCAAGAAAATTAAATATTCAGAGGGTATTACTTATGGAGAGTTGTTTTCTGAGAATGAGTTAGTACTCTAGACCAACTATCTTTTTTTCCTTTTTTGCTGTGATATGATCTTGATTAGCAGTATACTATTCAAATGTACCGCATTTGACATTTTGTTACCAATGACCTTGCTTCGACACTTAGCTCTGTTAATGGTATTGTCATTTTCTGTTGCTGCAGTATTGGTTGGACTTGTTTATGGAATCTTGACTATGTCTATGTTAGGTTTTTTTTGTGTGATTTGTACACCAATATGCCTCTGTTTTGGCTTCCTTCATGGGTGAAACTACAAAAGACCATCCTAATGCACACAACACCCTGTGTCTGTAACATCATTTCTTACCTTTTCAGGAAAGAAATGAGCGCATATTATCTTGAGCATGCCAGTGTGAGCCATATTCAGAAACACTTTGATTTTTTTGAAGAAGAGGCTCGCTCCTTACTTTCCCTGGAGCTTGCTATCCCTGCGTATGTCATCCAGCTTTCATGACATTTTATCAAACTTTGCGTTTTTTTAATAATTTTATTTGGGATATGTGCTAACAACATTAGATATAAATTGTGCTAGGTATGATCAGCTTCTCAAGACATCTCATGCTTTCAACATTCTAGATTCTAGAGGCTTTGTTGGTGTAACTGAGCGTGCTCGCTATTTTGGTCGAATGCGTAGGTAAATGACTATATCCCGAATTCCAATGTTAAACAAGAGTCATGCTTCATGTTCAAGACGCTTCTGCCTCTTCGACTATGTATATGATTTTATGTACACAACCTTGATGCCTCTAGACGACTTTTCTATGCGGCATACATTTCTCCTATTCCTTCTCATAATGAGCAAGCTGCCTTCACTAAGTTGAAAACTTAAAATATTAAAATCTTAAAAAATTTGTTCATTGTTGAATAGTCTTTGACAGAAGAAATGTTTTCTTCATGGAAATGCCACATTTTTTATTGATTTCCCGCAATTTAGGATGTGTATAATGCTAAGCTAACTTATTTATAAGACTTCTAACAGCAAGCTTTCAAATTTGCTGGATGCTATCTTCTACATTCTGTTGTCACTTCACTTTTGTATCAGTAATTCCCTTATAACAATGTACTTTTCAACTGCATTTGAAACCAGTTTAGCTCGTCAGTGTTCCCAACTATGGCTGAAGACGAGGGAGACTCTTGGTCATCCTCTCGGGGTTGTTTCCGAACCTGATCTTTCCGTTTGTCATAAAAACACTCTTGATTCATCTATTGGAAAGGTAGGTAGGACAGTGCCTAAGCAATGCATAGTTCAGTTTAATGAGGTCTCTTATGATTTTATATTCCGGCGTATATCCATGTATTGATTTGTTTTTGTTGTCTGTGCTGATTGTTGGAAATAATTTGAGCTTATTTGCTTACTGTACAGCAGGTGTCTGATGAATCAAGGATGTTTGTTCTCGAGATTGGGACAGAAGAATTGCCACCACATGATGTAGCTAGTGGAAGCCTGCAGGTGTTGTGTTCTTTGAATTCAGGAAATATATGTTCTTTACTGTGCACCGAGTGAAGATTTTCTTCCTGATCATCAGTGGTATCAAATAAATACATGCATTGCTTATGCAAACCTAGTTGCATAACTTCAATTCATTAATTATGAATTATGAATGGAAGCGGTATATGTTCTGTTTCATTTATAAAGATAAACATGGTACATTTCATGTGATACTGCCCTCTTTTTCTTCCTGCCTTTACCCACTATGTGCTAATAAGCTATGCATATGTCCTCGAAGGGGGCATTCGTAGTGCAATTGGCGGTTTCTTTATGGTCCTTTAAAGTTCGTGAAGCCCATTACTGTCTGCAAATGTTAATATTCATAAATGTTTCTTACT
The DNA here is from genome assembly GCA_963924305.1 of Polygonum maritimum. Taxonomy (NCBI): domain Eukaryota; kingdom Viridiplantae; phylum Streptophyta; class Magnoliopsida; order Caryophyllales; family Polygonaceae; genus Polygonum; species Polygonum maritimum. The sequence goes on from OZ002734.1 coordinate 39,217,575, forward strand.
GCAGTTAAAAGATATAATATCACAGTTGCTCACAAAACAGAAGTTAAGTCATGGTGAAATCCTAACATTTGCTACACCACGTAGACTGGTGGTATGTCTCTTCGTAGCCAAATTTGCTTCTCTTTTCAACTTTATTTTGCAACTATTTTTATGTGCATCAATTTAACTTTGCTGGTAATTTATAGTAGTTCCTCTGCTTAAGGCACAAAGTTCTGTACTTGACCTTGTAATTACTAGTTACTGCCTTATGTAAAGGATTTTGATACATGTAGTAGCATCTATAGTATTGTATTTACAACTGTGTGAAGATGAAATAAAGAAATTGAAATTATCTCTCTGCTCTTTGCAGGTTTCTGTTGACGGTCTTGATATGAAGCAACGGCAGAATGAGGTGGAAGCTCGAGGACCTCCTGTTTCAAAAGCTTTTGATGCCCAAGGGAATCCCACTAAGGTCTTTCTTGTTTGCTATCTTAGCGATTGGATGACAAACTTGTGCATAGTATATATTTCTATATTGGTTATTTCTGTCCTGTTAAAAAATGTGTTCTGAAGACGAAAGTTTCTAATTGCAAAAATTGGATTATATCCAACTAACATTTGCGTTCAGGGAACTAATGGTAATGATAGCAGAGGGTACAGAGTAAAATTTATGAAAAAAACATTAGTGTGGTTATGAATATTGGTGCGTTGTAATTTTAAGTAATGTATAGTAAAATCAAAGAGTTGCTAAAATTGATTATTAGCCTTTGTGTAGCATTTTAAGGAGTTGCTAAAATTCTCAAAAGACTATTCTCAAGCCAATATTTTGTTCTTTTCAGGCCATTGAAGGTTTTTGCCGTAAAAATAATGTTTCCTTGGACTCTTTATATAGAAGAGCAGACGGTATGTTGATAAAATTGTAGCCTCTCCACTTTCCATATCTCTTGACATATCTCGATTTATATGCAGCATGGTAGGAAATATCATGAAGTAGCTTCTATTTTTCTACTGAATGACTTTGTAAATTCCACAGCTGAAAGTCTAACTAAAAGGTGTAGAGGATATGGTTAAAAGAGCAACTTTTTGGTTACTAGATGTTTGGGGGTCCCTAGAAGAGTTTCAATTCTTTGGGGATAATTCTCTCTGTAAATTTGTAGATTTAAAGAACTTGTTTGATCTTGCAGGGAAGACAGAATATATGTATGCCAATGTGATGGAGCCCTCCAGATATGCTTTGGAGGTTAGTACACTTACATTGCTTTTTTGGAACTTCTATCACGAAGGAAAGAATATTATGAGCGGGGAAGGAAAAAATGACTTGTATAAAAAATTCAAGCTGATTGAGGAAGTAAATATCATCCAGCATTTGCTAGAACATTGAACATAAAAACGTATATCGGATGCATCATTTTCTTATCACTTTATTTTCCATTTCCTTTGCTTGATTTTGTTTGAACATTGAACATATGAACATATATTGGATGCATCATTTCCTCATAACTTAAATGCTTAATATTGGACAAGTGATGGGAGGCAGTTCACGAATTGACCAAGTTCTATATTGACTGAGACTAGTCAGCCTGCAGCATTCTGTATATACTAAATCCAAGTTGCATGCATATATAAACTTTCCTTGAAAACATGGTTAAGAGCTTGCATTAATATACTCAGTAAAAAGCTGTCACCCTTTCTATATTTGAAATGTATTTGCTCGATAGTGATTTATCTTATTTCTAGTTTTCCTTCAAAGATTTGTTCTAGGTACTAATGTGACTAATGTGCTGGTTTTAATTTCTCAGGTTCTCTCCGAGGATCTCCCTGGTGCTCTTGCTAAGTTGTCATTCCCTAAATCAATGCGTTGGAACTCTCAGGTTGGTACATATCGTGCCATACTACTTCTATTTGAGTAACAAAACATGCTTCATTGTGAGCCTATGCTAGTACCATACACAAAATACTATACCTAACCATGCTGTGCACAATGTAAAACACCTAACACAATTAATAATGAGTAGCTTGTCTAATGTCTATTATTAGATCTTTGGTCTGTAATACATTTTGTGCTAGTGACAAAATTGGTCAAAGCCATTATAGGGGAAAACATCTCTCGCTTGTTTATTCTTCTTCTTGCAGACTGGATAATGTTTTGTCTCATACCATAGGTCATGTTCAGCAGGCCCATTCGATGGTTTATGGCTCTTCATGGCAATCTTGTCGTTCCCTTTACATTTGCTGGAGTTAACAGGTGATTTGGGCTCTTATTCTTTCAATAATATTGATTCATGGAGTTGTTTGTACTGTGGACATAGCCAATTGTATGCTATGAGAATATCTGATTTTTATCTTAAACTTCATTTTCAGTATTGATGATTTATCATCTGCCCTTGTTTGTAATGCCTGACGACTTTGTGTTTATGCTATATGTTCCATTCTATGCTTATGCATGCAGCTATTATATACTCCCTCCGTTTCAAAACACATGACCATTTGAACATTGCACATATATTAAGAAAAAAATGTTATTCCTATATTACCCCTATCACATGTAGAGTTAATTATTTTGGTAGAGAAATATGAAAAAGTGTAATGATTATGATAAAGATAATCATTAGGGGTATAAATGGAAAGAGATAGGAGGAAAATGTGAAATGGACAAGTATTATGAAACAAGAAAAAGTTAGCATATGGTCATGTATTTTGAAACGGAGGGAGTATTATGCAATGCACTCTAATTGCTTTTGCTCATATGTAGGCATCAATCATTTGTTCATTGTCTTATGAATTTTGGATTAGAATAATAGGAGGTTGAAGCTTAAATTTTTAGTTTCCTTTTCGATGCAGTGGTAATATATCATATGGTCTGCGAAATACGCCATCAGCAACCATTGAGGTATGTGAATGACTGGCAATTTGTCTATGCAAGAGTATTACCTCAGCTTCTTGTTCCGTTTATCTTCAATATTTTGGAGACAATGGATTTAAATTAATCCTGAGAGAACACAATTGTTTTCTCCATGAGTCTAATCTTTAGCATTAGTCTACAGTGTTATATTTTAGATAAAGATGCATATGTTCTGCTTTGCTGTCATCAGTAATCAGTCTTGACCTGCATATTCTATACCAGGTGAAAAATGCAGAGTCTTATGCAAGTCTATTGAGAAGTGCTGGTATCTCTGTGGCAGTTGAGGTAAAACTTAAGCTGAAGTATTTCTACCCTTTCTTTCTTATCTATATCTGGATCCTGCAGTTGCTACCTTAGCTGGATCAATAGTCTATCCACACCAAACTTTGTTTTGGATTGCCTGATTCACATATTAATGTATTAATAGGTACGGAAGAAGGCAATTCTAGAACTGTCTATTTCCTTGGCGAATGGCGTTGGAGGCCAGATAATTGCGCCAAATAGTTTGCTTGATGAGGTATCTAACATATGTTTCTACCAAGCATCATAGGAGAGGGAATTATTCTTTTCCCATTGGAAATGGAAATAACCAGAAAAATATATTGTATTTCTCATTAACCTAGGTGGTAAACTTGGTTGAAGCACCTACACCAGTTCTTGGGAAGTTTGATGACTCTTTCTTGAAGCTGCCAAAAGATCTACTCACGATGGTAAGCTCTTAAGCTTTAGAGGGCCACTTTTCTACAATGCTGACATAGCCACAAGGTTCTTAGTTTTGGAACAAAACTCAATAAGACTGTTAAAACTCTTTTCCATGGGAAGTTTCATTGGTACTTTTAGAAAGTGTTCTTACTTCACATACCAATATGTTCAATCGTAGTGACCCTATTTTCCACTAATTATTTCTTTATATTAGAATGATGTGTTTATCATTTTATGATGTAAATATATTGTTTTTCCTCCATGTTGTGTAAAGTAGGTGGTTCCCATTTGATCAGTTCCTTTCATAAAGCAGTTATAGATAGGTGCTAGGTTTAAAATTCCAAGGTGGAAATTGTTTCAACTTCTGATCAGTTGCTAGGAAAATTTTTCGATCTTTGGCCTTCACAATTTAGAGATTTGTTTTTATCCTCAACTTTAAGTCTGTAATTGTCAATAATCTAACTATGAATGCTTCAGCTGTATTGCCATTTGCAAGTAAGCGTCTTGTCTTTAATAGCTGTACTGATACTACTGCAATGTGGTACTTGCCAATGAATTCATGTTCTTCCAGTTTGAGCCATGAAGATCTTTTTTTTTTTTTTTTTGACGACTTGTAACTATATCAAACCATGTTTGAGAATGATGCCAGAGAGCTTAGTCATCTTGTGTATTTGTTCTATCATGCAGGTCATGCAAAAACACCAGAAATATTTTGCTGTAGCTGACAATAGTGGAAGCTTGTTGCCGTACTTCATAGCAGTAAATGATTCTTCCTTGCTATATATGTCTCTCCTTCTCTCTTGCTCTCTGCATGAATTTTTTTTTTATGCCATCTGATTCTAATATGTTCTATAGGTGGCAAATGGCGTAATCAACGAAACTGTAGTGAGAAAAGGAAATGAAGCTGTTCTCAGGTTTTTCCCTTTTCTTGCATAGTAGAATTGAACTGGCCGGTTTCTAAAATGTTTTAACTTTCTGGCTTAGAAGCATTGAGACTGATTTTTAAACCTTGGAATATCACGTCCCAGATAGTAGTTTGTCATCCTATACAACTGCCTCTTTTAATATGGTGTCATTTCCCAAGCTTGCATTTTCTACCAGCAATAGTAGCACACATATCCCTTTTGACTTGTTTTCTTTTCAATTCATGTTCCAGTTTTGACGCTTTTGTGTCTACTATGCATTTGGTGCAGAGCCCGTTATGAAGATGCAAAGTTTTTCTATGAAAGTGACACGAGGAAAAAGTTCTCAGAGTTCCGGAAGCAACTTAAAGGCATTCTTTTCCATGTAAGCTTATATAAATTTATTACTTGCAAATTTTGGCTTCGCCAGTTGTAGCAACTTCTACATGATATCCTGGTTTCTCGTTGATAAGTAATATTGAGATTTGCAACAACTGAAGAAGATTAGGATGACTAGATTTATCATTATTATTTTTTCAAAATGTTTATGAAGTCGAAATCATCCAAGCTATGAATTTTATGATTAATATTGGAAGTTTACAGTCTTTCTGTGAATAAGAACAACTTTTTGAATTTGTATTAATTATTACCCATGCTTCTGCTAATTCTTTTAGTTCATTGGAATATCAACCAGGAAAAGCTTGGAACAATGCTGGACAAAATGACCCGTGTTGAGTCTATGGTTACCAAGTTAAGCTCGTTACTTGATATGAATGTGGACAGTGTCAAGATTGTCCAGGAGGCTGCATCACTTGCTATGTCAGATCTTGCAACTGCTGTTGTTACAGAATTTACTCCACTGTCAGGAATAATGGCACGGCACTATGCTATCAGAGATGGCTATTCAGAGCAGGTTTCTAAACTTGTTGATGCTGCTCTTTTATTCCCTGTGACTTTATAATACACCCAGCTTTGACTTTGATATCAATTCTATTGGTTTCGTACTCTGTTTGATCACTTGACCAGTTTATTTGCTACATGTGATTATTTAAACCTGCATCATTTTTTTCCTTCTTTCTGCACTAGCATTGCATTTTTAGTGTCATTATTTCTATTCGAAGGACCTGATTTATCACTTTTGCCGTATTATGTATTCTTTTTTCCTAGAAATATCGAATGAGCTTCATTCAGTATTGGCAATTGCAACATTTGGCATCATTAATCTTCCATGACAAAAAAATGATTTTATGCACTAGATGATGCCTTGATGTTTCCTGTATGATGCTATTTATGTGTATATTAATTTGTGTATTGACAGGTTGCAGAGGCCTTGTTTGAGATCGTACTTCCAAGGAATTCTGGTGATGTAGTTCCCAAAACTGACCCTGGGATTGCTCTAGCAATTGCTGACAGGTGAGTAAAGCATGTTTATTTTATCAACTAACACAATAGTTTTGTCACAGTTATCGCATTATTATTTCAACATGTCTTGTTGTGTTACTCATCAAGTACAAAGCAGGATGAATTATTTAGTTTGAACTTTCTGTTTTTGCGTCTTTGCCTGAGATGTGAAATATTTTGCAGATTAGACAGCCTTATTGGTTTATTTGGAGCGGGGTGTCAGCCAAGTTCCACCAATGATCCATTCGGGTTGCGGAGAGCTTCATATGGCCTTGTACTTCAAAACATCTCAAGTTATTTCAGATTTATTTGGTTGTATCGAGATTTTTCTCCTCCCTTAAGGCGTTCTTTAAACTTGATTTCTGCAGGTACAGATCTTGGTGGAAAATGATAGAAGTTTTGACTTAAAGCATGCACTGGAACTTGCTGGTGGGGTGCAGCCTATAAAAATAGATGGAAGTGTAATAGATGATGTAAGAATCACTTCTATTTCATCATGCTTTGTCTTTGATGTCTTTATAAAGACATTTTCATTTGCCGTGTGCTTTAAGAGGTTAGAAATTATGGGTAGACTAGACATAGTAAAGGGGATAATCCGCTCTTGAGCTTCTTAAATTGTGGGCCTAGTAAATGGAAACAATGTCAGAATAAATAAGAGAGTGCTATATAGGATGTTAAAATTTGTATAAACTGATCTATGATATGTTCTAACTGGTGAATTTCTTCTACAGGTATACCAATTTGTTACGAGGAGATTGGAACAATACCTGGTGAGAATCCTCAATTTCGCTATGTGACTACAATGATCTTGTGACACTTATCTTATAATAAAATGTTGAAGTATGAGTGAGACGGCTGCATATGTCTTGCCTATCCATAGTACCTACCTGGGGACTTGTCTTGGTATCAGCCTTTGTTCTTGATTTGTTATAAAGTAGATATGCACGTGGCTATGAAACTGAGGTCTTATTGAACGTCTGCTTGGTGCAACAGTCTACTCATAAGCTCCATAAAAAAAGAGATCGTCTATTCAGGAGAATTAAGTCTTTTCTTTTTAGTGTAATCGGATGCTGAATCAGTATTTTTTCTGTGTTCTATGCATCAACGTTCTGAAAAATATAATTGATTGAACTGTTTGTTCCTATATTTGTTATTAGTTTGTAAAATTACATGTAAGGGATTAGGTATCTTAGAATTTCTATTTTCTGTTGACAGGTTGACAGGGGAATTAATCCGGAAGTGGTTCGTTCTGTGCTACTAGAACGTGCAAATTGTCCTAGCCTAGCAGCAAAATCTGCACATAAGGTTCTCATCTGTCTTCTTAAATTTGGAACAATCAATTTCTGTTTCTATCAACCCATTGGAATCCCACTTGAAGAGGGGTTCTGGGGGGTTAGTAATGTATATATCTCAGCAAAATGGTTTAATTTGTGAATTTTATGTGCATACAAAATTAGATGTGACAAGGTGCTATATAAAGTGATTCCTGTGTTCTTTTTATCAAAATGTGATGAACTATCATACAAATTGGGGATGATGTAATTAAATGCTGTACTAAAATTTTGTGGCACATTACAATCATAAATCATAAGGACAAATACCCTTCATCATACCTGTGATGTTTGGAATATAACTTGTGCTTCTATGTCCATTTTATTTAGTTGCTGAAAACATGAATGTCTTTATCATAATTGACTTTTTTCTTGTAATAGATGGAAGAAATGTGCAAAGGCGATCTCCTCCCAAAGGTTGTTGAGGCATACTCTCGGCCAACCAGAATTGTGCGGGGGAAGATTTTGGACTCCAACGAAAAGGTATGTTGATGATATCAGTATGTTTGTGCTTTTCCCCTCATATGCTTATCGTTTCTAATCTACTGTTAATTGTGTACATCCTTTCTCTTTTGATTCTGAAACTGTTATATTAGGTTGATGAGTCTGTATTTGAGACCGAAGAAGAAAGAGCTCTGTGGATTGCTTTCTTATCTGTGAAAAGAAAAATTCATCATGGTACGTCATTCATATATCATTTTGCTGATTGAGAAGGGAATTTTTTTTTTGTGGTTCTGTTTGTTGTTTCTTAGGCAGGAAAGATTCAGGCTTATATTGCTGGTTGTTTAGCAGGTGTTGAAATTGATACCTTCTTTGAAGCATCAGAAAAGCTAGTGCAGCCACTTGCAAACTTTTTCGATAACGTATTCGTAATGGTGGTATGTGAATTATTACTATAAGGGTCCTAACTCATTAATTCTTATAAATCAAAACGAATATTTAGTATTTCTACACTCTTGTCCAAAATCCTATTTTTGAAATTCAAACCCTTAAGCTAATCTAAATGATATATTGATTCAAATATGTTGTTTTTAAGGAAAACAAAATGCTAATCAAAATCCCTAATTTAACTAGTTTCACATCTAAAGTTCTCTTGTTTTTATACATACAAAAACAATGTTAGCATTGATTTATGCTGCCTTGTTCCAGGATGATGAGCGAATAAGGAAGAACAGGCTTGGGTTATTGAAGAGCGTTGCAGACCTTCCAAAAGGCATAGCAGATCTCTCTGCTTTGCCAGGATTCTGAGCTTTATCAATGTTATGAGATGAATGAGTTTTTTCCCCTGTATGATTATTTATGTTGTATGTGCGAGTATGCACAAAGTTTTGTAAGGGAACTTGCTAACAATTGAAGAAATAGCGGAAATGGATCGGATAAAGCGGGATTAAGATAGCGAAAAAACAGTCAAAAACATGATAATTTGGATATCGGGTAACCAATATCTTTCGACAAAAGCGGTTATGTTTAGTTGAAACTGCGACAGATGCTGATTATGCTCATCACCTGCTAAAAAAAGGAATGCAGATGATTCAGTTATCCGGATATAAAAATTTGGGCAATCGGATACATGTATATGAATTTTTATTCGTTTTCTGATTTCATTGTTGGAATTCTCGGATATCCGAATAAGATTTTTTTTTTAATCGGAAGAACAAGTTCAACCATAATGGTGCAAAATATATAATCTGGAAACCGGATCGGATATTTATAATTTAGAAACCGGATCGAAAATTTATAATTTGGAAATCGGCCCGAAATTTTAAATTTTGGAAACCGGATCGAAAATTTATATTTGGAAACCGGATCGGATATTTATAATTTGGAAATCGGCCCGAAATTTTAAATTTTGGAAACCGGATCGGATATTTATAAATTGGAAACCGGATCGAAAATTTATAATTTTTGTAAACCGGATCGGAGATACTAAATTCGGATATCCGGATACGAATTTTTTATTTCCGGATTAATCTTACAAAGCGGATCGGGTGGATGAATTTCAAATATCCGGTCATGGATTTTTTTATCTGTCAGTAATAATTCGGATACCCGGGTATGAAATTTTATATCATTTCCGGATATTAACAAAACTTCGGATACCCGGATTACTAAGTCCTTTGTCATGTACATTGCGTTTACAAAACGGATCGGTTATATAAATTCGGGCATTCCAAGTATTCTTGCAGCATTTCGGATCTATCTCCAGCAAAAGACAGATCTTGCTGTGCAATTGTCTGTTATTTTGTTACAGTACCGTTCAAAAATTCATTTATCTAAAATTTCCATATGCAATGATACCTAGACTTCGAACCAACATAAAGGTATGCAGAAGAATGGTAAGAAGTACATCTCGAGAAAGTTTTCAACAGTCCTGAACAACAAAATGATATGGTAAAAAAAATGAAGGGTTCTCAAGGGGGATGAACACACACAAGGGTGAGAAAATACACGGGGGGGATCAAATTGTCGAAATGGACACAATTTAGACTCGTGAACAACAAAAAGATTGCCTATAACAAGGGTAAAATCCTTCATAATAAAGGGGGCCTAGAAATTGTTGTGAAGCTTTTAAGAGCCTCCCTTTTGTTTGAGCGTGATCTTGTCTCCGAGACTGAGAGCAATACCTTGTGTCTTGCTCCTTATCCTGATGTACCCACTCAATTTACCATCTGCTTGCTTCTCTATACTGACATTTACAAGAGCATCCTCACCGAAGACGCTCTTAGCATAGAGGTTGGCAGCAAGGAATCCACATTCACCCTCCAGAGCAGATCTAGCAACAACAACAAAAACAGTTCATAACTACTGAGCAGAAGAAAAGAAGAGTATTCATGCTTGCACCTCTCCCAGAATTCAAAAATATACCGGACATGGTAAAACTATAAAACAGTACAACAAACCATAAAATAGTTCATCACTGATAAGCAGGGAAGACACAAGAGGTAAAACATAGAGCTCCTTCCTCATTACCACTATAAAAAGATTTTAATCTATTAAGTCCCATGAAATGCAAGAGAACACAATGTTACCTCACCTTGAAATTATTATAAAAATAATACTCTAGTATTACAGGGCAAAAGGAAGTACTTTTGCAATATAAATACTCTTTGAAAAATACAAAATAAAAACACCCAAAGACTTTTTAAATAAATTTTTTTAATAGTTATAATGTAAATCAAGCCCTTGAAAGAAGAGAAGAAACAGGATCACAGAGCGTGGAAAAAAGAACTATTCCACACATTTCATTAGAACCTTGGATTGATAATGAGTTTAAGCACCCAAGTTAACACACGGAAGAGATAAGAAAGCATTTATTCTATGGCGTTTAAGAAAAGGCTTACGGTGGAGTGAGGCACTTCATATTTGTTTGTTTGACTATATGATCCAAAAATTCCTTCTCACTTTGAATGACAGTATTGACAGCAACCTGAAATTTTAGGAGAACTTAGTAAGCAAAGAATTAATGGTAACAGGACTAAAAGTAACATTTATGACCACTAGTAGAGTAAAAGATCCAAACAAATGCTGAAAGTTGCAGGATTGATCAGTAATTTGACTGATACACCAAGGTACATGTGTGTCAGATAATCCATACCATGATTGGAAAAAACAATTACTTCTTTCATTCATTGGTTAAGACAATTTGACTGAAACAGTGATAGATAATCTACAATTTTGAACCCGGTTTTATTTATAATTACCTAAGCTTTAATTGATTACCAACCATTAGTATGCAAGTATAAACCTAATTCCAATATTCTTCCATTTTGGCCCTTAATATAGAAAGCCTTGCAAAAAAGAGCCAGGAACCGCCCAGCAAACACAAAGAGTTAATGAGAAGGCATAATTAGAATAAAAGGAACCATAAAAGAAATGTTACCAATGGAATCCAATAGGATAACACAATACACAAGTACAATCTGACATGACAAACCCACTAAATTCTGGAGTGCTATACAAGAAGACAGAATAGTTGGGAAACAACTCAAATGACAGCACTTTAAACTCGGAAAACAAAAAAATTGATCCTCAAAAGCTATTTGATTTAAGCCAGCTTAGATCTGCTTTTTGTGCAGTTATCCAAATGTTCTATCCCAAGGTTACATGTGTGTCAGATAATCCATACCATGATTGGAAAAATAATTACTTCTTTCATTGATTGGTTAAGACAATTTGACTGAAACAGTAATAGATAATCTACAATTTGAACCCGGTTTTATTTATAATTACCTAAGCTTTGATTGATTATCAACCATTAGTATGCAAATATAAACCTAATTCTAATATTCTTCCATTCTGACCCTTAATATAGAAAGCCTTGCAAAAAAGAACCAGGAACCACAGGGCAAACACAAAGAGTTAATGAGAAAGCATAATTAGCATAAAAGGAACTATAAAAGAAACGTTAACAATGGAATCCAATAGGATGACACAATACACAAGTACAATTGAAATGACAAACCCACTAAATTCTGGAGTGCTATACAAGAAGACAGAATAGTTGGGAAACAAGTCGACAGCACTTTAAAATCGGGAAAAAAAAAATTGATCCTCAAAAGCTATTTGATTTAAGCCAGCTTAGATCTGCTTTTCCTGCAGTTATCCAAATGTTCTACCCCGAGGTACATGTGTGTCAGATAATCCATACCATGATTGGATTAAAAATTACTTCTTTCATTGATTGGTTAAGACAGTTTGACTGAAACAATGATAGATCCTCTACAATTTAAACCCGTTTTTATTTAAAATTTAACTAAGCTTTAATTTTATTTTTTTTGAGAAAAACTAAGCTTTAATTGATTACCAATCATTAGTATGCAAGTATAAACCTAATTCTAATATTCTTCCATTCTGACCATTAATTTAGAAGGAACTATAAAAAAAAAAAAAAAAAAAACTGAAAAAGAAACGTTACCAATGGAATCCAATAGTATAGCACAATACACAAGTACAATCTGAAATGACAAACCCACTAAATTCTGGAGTACTATAAAAGAAGACAGATTAGTTGGGAAACAACTCAAATGACAGCACTTTAAACTCGGGAAAAAAAATTGATCCTCAAAAGCTATTTGATTTAACCCAGCTTAGATCTGCTTTTTACTGCAGTTATCCAAATGTTCTATCCCGCAAATTGAATCAATGCAGCATAAATTAGAACTTTTTCCATGAAAGCATTACTTTATTTACTGTTAAACATATCAGCTAAATGTTTCTAGTTACTAAATAATCATATAATTAGACAAAACAAGACAAAAGGAAAACTTACCTTGTTTTCCCATTCGAACTCAGCCCACATAGTCCTGAATGCAACATCAGCACAAGTTGCAGGGGAAATATAATCCATTATGTCAATATGAATGTCATTAAGAACGACAACATTTCGCTCCATGACATTAGAAGTCTCATATACAATGTTTCCAAAAATGACTCCAGTCTCTGTGGAAGAAACTTTTATATTGGCCCTGATTTGCTTGCTTGATTCAGGTGCAAGCGTATAGTTCTGAGGACGCTCCACAAGCTTAAGATCACCCATTGTGGCCAACTCCAGGCACAAATTCTGCAAGGTGTCCTTTGTCCTATTGATAACAGTGACATCTAGCACAATATCATAGTGATGAACTGTTACGTAGGCCTCAGCATAAACCGGATCACTGAATCCAGTGAGCTGAAGGATGCGGTTGAGCTTGTTAGCATCATCATTATCCTTAGTAAATTCACCAGTAGCACGTTTAAGATCATCTTGAACCTCATCTTCCAATTCCAACTGGCTCATTCCCTGATTTTATACAAAATGCACGATTTTATTAATTTTATGCGCTTGACTTCAACAACTAGAAGGATAACATTCTTAAGCAGGTAAAATAAAATAGTGAGCCATAATTGTTAAAATGTTATAGTTGTCTTTTTAACAATATGCCAAATAATGAATTTCACAATAGCATGCAGGTTGGGTGACAGAATATGATAATTTCTGCAGTTGAATTCTACAACTAAGGATAAACTTAGAAATAGCGTATTTACCTTCCTACTCTTTAGGTGGTAGAAGTCAATAAGATCATCTGGCTGTGCATGTGAAACCTGTGCCTTAGCCTTTCTTTCTTCAGTCTCACGGAACTGCTTGTCTGCAAGCATTTTAACAAAGCTCTGTCTACATGACTGCAGCCATATTTTCCTTGTTTCATCTCCAGTATTAGACAGAAGCCTCATGCAAAGAACAATTCTGTCATATGAATCGTTATCAATAGGATGTGGAAGGAATGACGATTGACCCAGCTGAAGCATTGAAACCAAAATTAGCAATGTTTGTGTAGTTGCTTTGTTCACTTCAGTCTTTGCCGGTTGAACCTCTTCCAGCCTTAAGACAAGCTTTGTCAGTGTACAGGCAACTACTGCCCCAAGGAAAAAGTCCCCAGACAAGAGCAAAGATCTCAAGTTTCCCTGGGAAGCCAGTGACCCTTGTACAAGTGTAGGAGGTGACATAGCAGTTTCCAAGGCAGCACTCTGAGTTGCGTAAGTCCCATCTGCAAGTACAACAGGCCGCCTAGAAGATGCAGTAGTCACATTGCTCACAGGCTGATTAGATTTTGGAGCTTCAGAGCCTTCTCCCTCCTCAGACGGGGTGTAAAATGGAAGATCCCCGAGGCATTGCTTAATGGTTGAAATTCCACTCTCAACCTCAGAAAGAGAAAGACAGTACTCTCCAACGATCCAAAGAGCACAAGAACACACTCTTGCTGCACGGATCTGATAGAAAGTGTCCAAGAGCCTTGTTATAATGGACACCCGTAATTTGGGATTAGTTTCAATGATTTCCCTAACAAAAACAACCACATCCATGGCTGAAGCAACATTTGTATCCCCTAGGAAATCCATCAGCACATGCACAACAGTGCTAGCCACCTCAGGAAATTTAATAGCACATGCATGGATAGCTTGAACTAGCATCTGCCTGTACTCCCCATTCTTTTCAAGCTCTCCACTCTGAGTCTTCACCACTTCCTTCTTCAGCAAAAGAACAACTTCATCAACATTCCTGGGGGTGATCAACTCGAGTGCAATGTCCAGGGTTTTCCTACGGATGTCAAGGTTGGGGCTCGAAAGTGCACGAAGAACATCCATAATCATCTCAACCATAATCTCCCTGTGAAGGGACTTGAGCTCATTAAGCCGATCTAGCACAATAAGCTTAACATTATTGTCACTTTGTGAGAGCAGTAGTTGACAGTAGGTGTTGGCAGCAGCCCTGATAGCTGTAGGTGCTGATGAGAGGGAGACAAGTGTCCCAGCACACTCGTATACTACTGCAGCTGATGGGGCAGTGAGCAAAGAGATGATGATCTTGATGTATTTTCCCTTCTCGCCCTTATTTGTCCTGCAAACCTTACGGATCAGCTCCAACACAACCATCTGCAGCTGCTCACCCCAATCCAAGATCCGTTCAATGTTGGTAAAGAGGTAGTTAACTGCTCTATCTTGGGCACATGTAAACAGCATAAGGAAGGCATTCCTCTTGGCTGATGGATCCTGCTCTGTGGAAAGAGCCTTCTCAATGGTCTCTGGGGCATCAGGCAAAAGCTGCTCCCCATGAGGAAGCTTACAGATCGCTGTCACAGCAAGTATGGCATTTCTCCTCACAAACGGGTGTCTGTGCTCAAGATTGCTCAACACAGATGGGATCAAGGGTTCAATAATCTCAGTTTCATTCAACCGACCAAGAAACCTAAGGGTCACTCCTCTGATGTACTCATTGGGGTGTTGGAGATTGTTCCTCAAATTTTGACAGATCAAGATCATTTCGGGGAGAACCTTCCCCTTTGAATCGGTCTTGTCAATTATCTCCAGATACAGCAGCAACAGCTTTTGAATAGTATGATCCTCAGAAGGCAAAACATAACGAACAATGGTGATGAAGAGTTGCGGGATCGTCTCACCGTTGAGCAGAAGCATGACCGCCTTCTTCATGGCTTCAACTTTGGCGGGGACATCGTTGCCTTCTAAGGCCTCCTTGATCTCATTAGCCAATGCCGGAGTCCCCTTGTCAAAGTGAACCAACAAGGTACAAGTTTTCTCCATCGCTACCTAATTTCTCTGTAATTCCCCCTTTCGCTGCCTCTAGTAACTATAATGACCTAAATTTCGTCAGATCTGAAGAAAATGGCACAAGAAAACGAAATCAAACGATCGATTACGATCACCGACCCTCCGATACCAGAAATTACACATTACAATATCAGATCACAGAATTCAAACGCATCAAAACCAATCACGATAATCGAAATGCGTTTACTAGAAAAGATCGAACGAGGATGAAAGGCTAGGGCACAAACATACCTCTTAAGCGAGACGAAAGCAGATCGGAGGAGATCGGGATCAAATCTTGATCGTGCGGAGAGAATACGATGAAATCCGCCGACGAATTTCAAGAAGGAAGAAGATCGAGTTGGGTGGAGAATTCACAGATCTGGTGCTCTCGCGAGTGGAGCAAGCAGAGGGATGAGAAATGAAGGGGTTACTTAAATCTGGAAATGAGCGAGTGCGAGAAAGAAATTGACAAGTCACGTGGATCGCACGCGGGTGATGGATCCCTTCCTGTATAAGCATTGTGATAGGCGGGGTTCCGGGCCAGGCCCATATTTGATAATGGGCTTGCTTTAGACTGCTCTTGCTAATCATGCCATTGTAAGAGAAACATGCCAATTTTTTGGTCGAAAGAGAAATATGCCAATTAGACTTGGCATAATGATGGGCTTAATATGATAATATGGGCTATTTACTATGGAGTAAAAATTTATATATTGTTGGCATTGTAAGAGGGAATTCAGGGAAGCTATACATTCAATACAGTATCTATAAATGGCATTAAACAATTAATATATGAAGAAACTATTACATTTAATATCTATAAATAAATGGCATTGTATTTAAGCAATTATTGCTATCATTAAAGGTTCTAGCACCCATATTTAGCCCCTTTTTTTTTAAATCACAGATTTCATGTACATTTTTAACTCAATATGATCCCCTGTTTAAATATATGGATTCAAATGAAAAAATACCAAAGTTTCCAAGTTTTTTTATTAACTAGCTTAACCTGTCGTGCCATGCACGACTATTTCACTTAAAAATATTAAAATAAAATTATATATATATGGAAAATAGTATATAAGTTTTATTGTATGAACATGTTTTAAAATAGTATATAAGTTTTATTATATGAACATGTTTTTTATCTTTTAATTAAAAAGAGTGATATTGTTTTTGAGCTTTATATAACCCAAAATATATATATATAAGACATAATTTTTTCACTCTTTTGTAGTCTTTTTTTTATAAAACTTGATTATAAGAATATAAATTGATATTTTCCTTATAGGTTTTATCATATATTAATAACGACTATCATAAATGTAAATATAATTAAAAAAGATCATCAATTGACAAATTAATAAAGTTTATGAAAATTTAATAGAAATTGGCTGAAACCACAAATTTACTTGTACTAAAGAAATAAGTTGAATCCAATGTTCATAGATTTTTCTTAATCTGTTTGTGAAATTGTTTTCCCTATAATGCTTTAAGAATTAAGAATTGACTAAAGCTTTTTCTTATAAGTACATGAGAAGAAATTCAATAGGAAACCCCTATATAATGTGAATAATAAAAAATAGTTTTTCTATATATGAGTTAGGGTCAAAATTAATGTGGTGGTTAAAAAACGACCACTTGTATGTTTGTATTAGAAAAATAAGGGGCGTTTGTATAATTTGAGAAACTTTGTGAGATTACTTTGTAATAAGTAAAACTTATGAAAAAGATTACGTTATCAAGACATAAATTGAAATTATTATTTATCTAAAAATCAAATCAAATATAATGGGTAAACAAAAATAGTAGATCATGTAAATATAGAAAATAATTAACTTAAGCTTAAAAATGCTAAATTTATTCAAGTAAATAAAATAATAAAGTAAACAAAAATTAGTCTTTCTATTAAAAAATAAATAAAATTTTATCTTAAAAATTTTAAATTTAATCAAGTAAATCAAATATAATTAGTTCATAGTAGTAAATCATATTTTTCAATTAAGTGATATATTAAAAAGATGGAATATCTTAACAAAATTCGAAATTTTGAATATATCTTTTACATAAATAGATAATAAGAAATGTAGTTACATTATTTATAATAACATAAATAAAAGCTATTTTTATCAAATATGCGGTGGGATCAGAATCAATATGGTGACTCCAAAACAGTCGCGTTTTATAATATATATTGATGATTGATTTTCCATTAATATGATTTTCCATAATTATTATTTTATAAATAAATTACACCTAGAAAATTAATCTACTAAATAAAATAAATCATTTTTCTAAATAAAAAATCTACTTATATTCTTATATGTGTTGATGTCACTAAACAAAATTAAGTTGATCACTCATACTTAAATTATGGCACTACGGGTGTAATCAAATTCAAACAAATTCAAACGTAAATATGCTACGTAAACAAAATTTACCCATCAAAAACAAAATTATGGATATTAGAACAAAACATGTATGGATAGATATACACTCGACCATATGGATAGATATATTTTGATATCATTCCGGTGCAAAATATGGATAGATATATTTTGATATCATAATTTGCCAAATTATGATATCTAGTGCAAAATTATGGTAGTTAATTAAGAGAATTTAAAAATTATTTTGGTTAAATATTTGGTGGGGCCAGAATCAACGTGGAGGCTCGAAAACGGTCGGCTTTTATAATATATATATATATATATATTGATTTTGAAATGGCCTTTTTGACAAATGAAAATATCAAGATAACTTAACCATTGCAAAATACACTCATTTTACCAAAAAAAAAAAGTACACTTAATTGTATCATACAATGGTTTTAACGTTTAAGTGAAGATGAAAAAAAAAGTATACTTAATTCAACCATTCTCAGTGAAGATGAAAAGATAATCACCATTGCAAGTTTGACTTGAGCGTGAAAAATATCAATGCTTTTAATTAGGTGGGCTAAACTTTGGGGGTAGTTGCATTAGTTGGTTGATAGGTCTTGTTCTTCACCTTCCAATAGGGACTTTTAATTGGTTGGATTGGACTGGATTTTAGTCGCCTGATTAAACAGTCTTTTTTCAATCTTAAATAAATTAGAGTCCTAAATTTTAATTAAACTATAAGTATCATTAATTAATAGTATTAGTAAGGTCCAGGGCCGTGAATGAAGGAATGGTCATCTTGCATGAAAAACGGGAAATTTGACCATGTACGTCGATGGATACAAACAAAATAAAAGTGGATCTAATCTAACGCACATGATATGACTCATGAGGTTTATACAATGCAAGAGATGCTATGCTAATATAGCAAAAAAAAAAAAAAAAAAAAAGGAGTAAGATTTCGTAAATATACTTGAATGGTATGCTAGTAGCACAAACACTACACATGATGTAGGGTTGCTCCAATAACTTCATACTGACTCCATTTTTCCAGTTTTTACATTATAGTATGTGCTCATTAGGATTTGTTTACTTCATATGGTTAAATTATATTAAAGATTATTATCTTGCAGGATTATTACAATAGCAATAACATTAATTTTTAGGTCAGACTTCACATGGTCAAACACCCATCATGGACGATTCAATGCAAGACCAAACAACCATATTAAAAAGGAGGTTATGGTCCTTATGGAGTATTAACTTATTCACTTAAATCTTTCTTTTGTAACTTTAAATCCAGCTGTAGAAAGTACTCTAGTAATAACTCACTTTCAACTAACACCATATTTGTCTGACCCATTTCGACCAAAAAAAAAAGTATTTGACTGACCCATCCAACTAACATCATACTCCGTATTTGTATCCTTGTAAGACTTCCAAATGCAATAGTGATGCATTTCACAAAAATGGCGATGGGAATTTCATTTTTGATTATAAGAGCCTTTTCATGGTATGTTTGGGATCACATCAACACTGGGTTATTTATAGAAACATGGAAAATCAATCACAATCACATACTTGCCAAGTGAGTCATCTTTTGAGGACATATTGTGACACTACTATCAATCTCATTTGCGCTTTTACTAGACAATGTTGATACGTACAGTATATTAGTATAAAATAAAATTGCATGTAAGTTAGTAATTAGAAATCTTTTGATTCAACTTTCAAAAATAAATAAATCTTCTGCTTCACAAATTGACAGGTTGTAATAACAAAAGCCACTCATTAGGGAAAAAAAAGGTTTTAAAAACGAGAGAATCAGATTTTAGGAAGCATATCATTGTCTTGAATTTAGTGTCGGTGGAGAAAAGAAACCCTGCCCAATTTACAACTTCCACACTCACTCTCACGCCTCTCTTTCCTCTACTCTCAAGTCTCAACCCCCTTTCTGTATTTGTATTTATATGCCAACAAGTGAACAAAAGCCACTTATGTCTAGCCGATAATCTCGCTCCCTTTCTCCCTTTTATCCTCCTTGAAATCCCAATTGGTTTCTGGGTTTGATTCTTTGGCGACTTCCCTCAATTGGGTTTTCTGGGTCTTGCAAAAGGGTTCCGGATCAGCGAGTTAGACGAGATCAACAATGGATAGGTTTGAGAAGGATAATAAGAAGAGAGATGGTCCATCCGGTCCTTCCAAGCTTGCTGCATTTGGGGGCTGGATCTCAAGCATTTTGATGGATCCAAGGCAGATTCTTGCTGGCTTTCTTACCTTCACCATGTTTGCTATGCTCGCTCATATGATCAAGAGAGAGCACTTCGATTCTAGAGTATAATCCCTTTCTCCCATTTGCTTGATTTCCATTATTCCATTGCTACTTTCTGCTTAAATTTCCTTCTTAAAACGCTGCTTTTACTGACATGAAGTTTGCCTCTTTTTGAGCTTAATTCCAAGCTTCCGTATTTCCTTATTTTTGTGTGGTTGCTGATAGTGTGAGTTGGCCAGATTTACAATTTATAAGTCATATGATAATATCAGTTCTCTAAGCTCTTGCTGGTTGTTTTGATGCCTTTTGTGAGTTGAATTTTGAGCTTTTGGCTGGCAATTGTGCAGATTTGAACATGTTGTAACTTACAAGTGAAAAAAGAAGGATGATTTCGTGAATCCAGGATGTAGCTTTAACTTATTATGTGCTGATCTGCCACTCTTAAGTGATGTTTGATGCTACATCTGAAATTGGTTCATGTAGAGAGTTCAGTGGTTTGATCTGTAGGGGTGTTATCTGACAAGTGATTGCTTTTGTGTGAATTTACTCAGTTTCAGATCCCACAACACTCCCGCGAAGATTTCAGAATTTCTTTTGGAACTGATGGGCTATGGAAAGAGGATGGCCCTGAGCTGAAAGCTTGCTGGGCAAAGCCAACTTCTGGTTAATTTCTAGCTTCTTTTTAGTGTTTTGTGTGTAAATCTCAAGATCTTGAGAAGTTTCAAAGAGCTTATATTTAACTGCTTTCATGATTTATGCGTTTCTGGATCAACAGATGATGCAACATTGTCCGATGGATATGTCACGTTCTCTCTAACGGATGGTCCTGAGTACCATATCTCTCAGGTATATATACACACTTTCCCTGGGAGGATTATGATTCATGAAGTGTTTGTTTTGAAATTGCCTCAATAAAAGATTATCAGTTTAAATAAATTATTACTTAAGTGGAGTTTTTGTATGGATTTTCTCAATACCAGGCGAATTATCCAATACTTCTCTATGAGATGCCACTATATGAATAGATTTCCGGCTTCCAAACTGCATAATTGTGTTGATTTGGGAACTGCTTAGTCTGCTTTACAAATGTCAAGGAAATGGACTAAGCAATGGATCTCAATATAGCCTCTATAAATATTCTTCAGTTCACTTTATATTCTTGAATTTATATCTTATGAAACTTATTCATTGCAGATTACTGATGCTGTTGTGGTGGCTAAGAGTATTGGAGCAACTCTTGTACTTCCCGACATCAGGGGAAGCAGGCTGGGTGATAAGAGGTGATTTCTCATGTCTTCTTCTTTATTGCTAGTTGCTAGTACCATAGGAAAACAAAAGTGACACTTGATTGCTTATGAGTTTTTGAGTAAAAATTCTATCCAACTTACAATTCTTATATAATTTTGTCAATATGTTAATACATCTCAGATGTTAGTACCAAAAAAGATGTTTATGCATGGTGTTGACAGATTTGCTGTGCAAGCATTTGACATAAGATATTTTAAATATACAATTGCAGGAGCTTTGGAGAAGTGTATGATGTTGACAAGTTTGTTGGAAGCTTGGAAGGAGTGGTCAGAGTGGTGAAAGAAACACCTTCAGAGATCTCAGCAAAGAACCTTGCAGTTGTTAAAGTCCCCAACCGTGTCACAGAGAATGACATTGCTGTTCATGTTGAACCTGTCTACAAAAGCAAAGGCAATATAAGGTTGGCGACCTACTTCTCTTCAGTGAACATGAAAAAGAATGAGGAAAAGAGTGAGAGTGATGCGGTTTCATGCCAAGCTATGTTTGGTTCATTGGAGTTGCAACCTGAAGTTCGTGACGTTGTGGATTTGATGGTGGAGCGTTTGAGAACTTTGAGCCGTGGCTCAGATGGGCGTTTTGTGGCTGTAGACCTCAGAGTTGATATGTTACAGAAGAAGTCTTGCCAAGGAAAAGGTGAAGATGGACACAAGAATTGTTATAATGCAAAGGAGGTTGCAAAGTTTTTGAGCAAACTTGGATTTGACAAGGACACCACCATTTACTTGACTCAATCAAGATGGGATAAGAGCCTTGAGCCATTGAAGGAGTTCTTCCCAAAAACATACACTAAGGTAGTTTCAATTTTCATCCACCTCTCCTCTGCCTTAACTCTGAATTTCTTGCACCAAAATCACAATGTGTGACTGAATTTATTCACATTTTCTAATCATAGTACCTTCTTTCTAACCTAGGCCCTAGAACACTTCTTTTGGTAACAATTGTCCTAAATATTAAGGTCCTACAAATCTTTCCAGATCAGGATTCTTAACAGGGCCATGGTTAGAAAAATCTTCTTTTTATTGTACTCCCTTTGCTAGTCATTTTATTCGCTTCTCAGTTCATCGAGAACCTACAATACTAGAGTTTTGGTGATAACTTTTCAAATCTCTTAAAATCATTGCAGGAGGCAATCATCCCAGTAGAAAAGAAAGACAAATTCCTCGATGCAGAAGCACCCACACTTGAAGAAGTTATTGACTTCTACATTGCCTCAGAGAGTGATGTCTTTGTTCCAGCAATTTCTGGGCTGTTCTATGGAAATGTGGCTGGCAAGAGGATCGCTTCTGGAAGAACCGAAATACTCGTCCCTGCTAAGATTTCCGGCTCTTCTGCTCCTCCAAGTGATTACATCTCCTCTTATGTTACCAAGAAGAACCACTTGGCTTACTCATGCTTCTGCTAGATTATTTTTGTGAAGACAACCTTCACAAGAAAACAAAAGGAAAAGTAAAACAGCTTTTGGTTAGTTGTGTTTAAAAGTGGTTGTTTGTAATGAAGTTAAGATGTACTCCTGCATTTGCTGCTTGATATTTGACTAGCTGTGTTTAAGTATACTGGTTGTTCATTCGGAATCCTTTGTAGCTAGTGTAATTCAGTCTTTTGTTTATGCTGTTTATGAAATGTGGCTGTCAAATGTCAATACCCTTTGCTGTTAAGAACAGCTTCTGCCTGTGTTATTCTTTTTTGCATTGTAGAAGACATGCATATCTAGATGGAAGTAGGCTTGCATCATTTGCTTTTTAAGCTTTCTCTGCTAGTGTACAAGCCAAACCATGAGTGTTTTTAGAGTTTTTTTGTAAGGATAAAGGGCCGAAACCAAAATTTCTTTTATAGGAAATAAGAAGAAGAAAGCCAATATCAATCATTGTTTATGGAGATTAACTTAATCAAATTTTAAGTAATCCAGTATACATATGGTTAGTGGTAAAAGTGTAAAGACTCAATCAAATGTGGGTGATGAAAGTTGAGTTCAAATGCTCCTCCCAAATATCCTCCTAGAAGATAACATGTTTTTGATGCATTTGGAACGTTCTTTTGTGGGAGTGGGCGACTAATGAATACGGATTTTGAGTTTATCAACCCCTCAATCCACTTCTTCATAGACATGGATAACAAAAATCAATCTATTTTTTTTTTGGTCGACACAAAAAGAGACATAGGATTTTCAATCTATCATACCATACGAGAATGCAAAAGAGACATATTTGTATGTTTGTTTTGTAGGGTCAGCTAATGCCTTCTTTATGGGCTTATTGAACAACAGCTGATTTCAAAACCGAAGCCCAGTGGGCGGGCTATATGGACTACACAATTTCGCCTTCAAGCCGTAGGATTTTCTCGAGATCCAACGGCCTATAGAGAATGTATTAAAACCCCAAATAACCCTAGTCATGCATTCTCTTTCCGCCCAAAGTAAGCACATCGTCCCCTTCCTTGTCTTGAGGACGTCTCACCACCATCGCCGCCGAAACCAGGTTTTTCTCGCTCTTCCCTTCTCCTCTCTTTCATTTCTCCGTTTACTTTACCATGTGGGGTTCTGTGGTCGCCTCTCTAAACTAAAGATTGCTGCTTTTTTATTGTTATATTCAGTAGTAATGTGTGGCTCATTAGTTTTCATCAAAAAAAAAGTGTGGGTCTCATTAGCAATGAGATATCAATCAATGGGTTCCAAGTAGATAGCTAAGGATCACCACCTAAATGTAGAATTTGGCGATGAGTCCTTTTTCTGTGGATTAGCATTTGAATGTCTGTGGAGTGAGCATAAGTGTTGAAGATTTGGTACTTGCATAAGAGTGAGCATTAGTGCTGAAAATTTTCTCAAAGTGGAGTTAGTAATGGAAAATTACCGTACAAACTACAACGTTTCATTTTCTGATTTATTGAACCCATAATATCTTGACTTGTAACAACAATAGACTTTCCTTATTTTTGCTAATGGTGAAATTGGCTGCGTGAATCTGACAGAGATGGGTGAGGAAGGTAAAGTTATTGTTCCAGAGTCTGTTTTGAAGAAGCAAAAGAGGGAGGAGGAATGGGCTTTGGCAAAGAAGCAGGGAGTCGATGCCCAGAAGAAGAAGAACGCAGAAAACAGGAAGCTCATTTGCACCAGGGCTAAGCAGTATGCTCATGAGTATGAAAACCAGGTATGTCCATTGCCTTTGATTGTTTGTCTAATTGTGTTTAAATTCGCATTAGTCCGGTTCTTGACATCTGCCTTTGCAGGAGAAAGAGGTGATTAGCTTGAAACGCCAAGCCAAGCTTAGAGGAGGATTCTATGTTGAGCCAGAAGCTAAGCTTCTTTTCATTGTCAGGATCAGAGGGTTAGTTTTGCTTGTTTTGACTTAGACTCTGAGTTCTTGAATTGGTCTGAATGTCTGATTGTTGTATTTTGATTTTAATAATGATTTGGATGTTTGTTTTTGATAGTATTAACCGCATGCACCCCAACACAAGGAAGATCTTGCAGCTTCTGAGGTTGAGACAGGTATTGCCTTTGAAAATTCCAGTGCTTTGTATCTTCCTGATTTCTTGCGCTTAGAACTGTTGTAATTGATTATTTGAATTGTGAGCAGATCTTTAATGGTGTCTTCCTCAAAGTGAACAAGGCTACTTTGAACATGTTGCACAGGGTTGAGCCATATGTGACCTATGGGTAAGCTATTTGCATATACTATATATGGGCATGTTTCCTTGAAAAACCTAATCTTTGTTGGAATAGCTAGTAATTAGCTCATAAGCTTACTACTCTATAGGCTAGTGTTTGTTACATTGCAAACTTCTCTTGTACTATAAGATTCTGTTCTTGTAAATGATGGCTGACTCCATTAGTACTAAACTATAAATGTAGTTACCCCAACTTGAAGACTGTGAAGGAGCTCATCTACAAGAGGGGCTATGGAAAGGTCAACAAGCAGAGGATTGCTTTGACCGACAACTCCATCATTGAACAGGTCTGTAGTCTTTATCCTTGAATTGTTTTGGAAAGTCAAAAGAAGTATTGTGAATGAATTGTAATCATGAATTGTGATTGTTTGCAGACCCTTGGAAAGTATGGCATCATCTGCATTGAGGATCTTATTCATGAGATCTTGACTGTTGGACCCCACTTCAAGCAAGCCAACAACTTCCTTTGGCCATTTAAGCTATCAGCACCATTGGGCGGTCTTGAGAAGAAGAGGAACCACTATGTAGAAGGTGGTGATGCTGGAAACCGTGAAGGTTATATTAACGAGCTCGTCAGGAGAATGAACTAGATTTCTTGTTGAGGTTGTTTTCATTAGAACTTGAACAAGTTTAATATTTTATTTTTGAGACCACTGAGAGTTAAAGTCCTTGATTAGCATTGTCTTGTTTCCCCACAATATATTGGATCTTGCTTTGTGTTACTGATTGCTTACAATTTTTCAGGCTTCAACATTTTTGCTACCATCTTGTTCACAGTTTTTGGGTGTTATACTGTTATATCATTTTTATCCTTTCCTGTATCCTGAGCTGTCAGCATGTTGTTTTTAGGCAAGCACAAATTCTGTCAACACATAACTGAAGTAATGACTAATTGAATTATGAAAGATTCTGCTGTTTAATAAGAAAAGAAGATAAACTCCTGAAATGAAAGCCTTGCTGGGTTCATTAGCTTGTAGATTACAGATGGTTTTCTTATGAATGAATGAATATAGTATTACATTATGTTGCAATTGGGTTGTGAGCTTTAACGTGGACATATTTAATCCCAGGAACAATCTTCTTGATTTCATTTTCAAGCCTTTCAATCTCACTTCCTAAAGCAGCTACTACTTCCTCACCTGCCATAACAAATACAGTTTCATCTTTCTAGTAAATCTTAAAAAAAAAAGAGAGTTATATATGGTTTGATTGGACAAAGACAGTTGCATCTCTTGAGCATACCGTAGCTTGACATGAGTGTCATAAGTGCAGCATTGTCTTTCTTCTTTGAAGCCTTTCGAAACTGTACAAATTTCCATGAATTTTTTTCCCTTCTAAGTACAAACTATGGTTAAATTACACTCCCTTAAGCTGATTCATGTGTGCTGAGATCAGGAATCACCTGCCTTGCCCAGGTTTTGCAACCAGCACTCTTTATGTAGTTCTGAACCAGCACGATACCGTTGAATTCTAACTTCCACACCATACGGTTGCACAAATTACATTCAGTTACATGATCTTGAGAACAATAGTATCATCCCATTTGGAGGTCATATTTTGGGCTTAGGCATGTAGCATGAGCTTTGTATTTGAACAAAACTTCACATTGCAAGACAAATAGGTGAAAGTATTACCTATTTCTGCCTTGAATCTGAAAAACCCTGGCCCGATCACCTCACTCTTGCAATCATGTAGAGCCTCTACAACCTGTCCAAGTGCGATGCAAAGTTTTAGACGCAGAGTCATGTGAGAAAGCATTCGAAGATGGGAATAGACACATAACAGCATACTGGGTCATTCTTCAAAAATCTCATAACCTTCTCCATTTCATGATCATCAATTGCCCTGCCGATCAAGGATGCACATCGTAAGAGCATACCTACTTGGTCTACAAATTGCACACAGCAAAACAAGCAGTGTATTCCAAACACATCGTATCGCTCCTCTAAACGTACACCGGCCTCGTCGACATGCACGTGACCAAAGCAAGCTCGTCACGTGACCAAAACGTCCTCACGACACACCCACCTCGGGTCATTCTTAGAATCTCAGTACACGACACGACTTCACTACAAAAGTCGATCATCACACCTTCAGCAATCTGCATTGCTTACTTGGGCCCATTATTCAGGCCCGCTATGGCGTAATAACCCAAATAAATCAGACCCGGCCCGTTTACGTACATTTAATGAAATCCGCACATGGGGTCTTCGATCTCATCCAAGCACAATCACTCTCGTACCATGATTAACTAGTTGTTCACAATTATTCGGTATACAAAAATATTGTTAATTGGTCATCATTCGCCAGCTGTTCTTTTTCCCCATTGTTTTGGGATTCTCTGTGGGCGAAAACCATCCATGCAAACTACAATAAATCAATTGACACCTACCCACAGTATATTTGTTTCCCTTGGTTTTGCGTTGTGAAATATGAACCTCTAAAACCAAAATACAAATCAACTTTTTTTAAGAACAAAATATTATTGTAGATGGAGTGGCTGTGGCTCCCATTGCTTGCTAGTTGCTATAAAGCAAAGCTAAAGCATTACGCAAATCTTTTTCCTAAAGATGTTAGGCATATTTCATTGTTTTTCACTTTTATCTTATTTTCTTTGACTTTTTTTTTTAAATTTTCTTAGAAGAAAAATAGTCCTTTCACAACTTTAAAATATCAGCTCGAGGAATATGTATAACATATGTACCATGATAAAAATAAGTTAAAGTTCCATTTTTTGTTTGTGGCTATATATAATTTGAATATTCATGTTTGTTCACGTACTCATGATCGAGTTAACCACCATGATGTTGCCACGTACGCAAGTATAGTAGTGCTCGATCGTATGATCAATGATTCACATTCATCTTTTATATGGGCGTATTGGCATCCACATAGAAATTTCCATTTGTGGTTGTGCTTTCATATTCTACAATGATCTTATAGTACTATGCTTTGGAGCATATATACAGCAATAAAAATTTACCCTGCAAGTAAACACTAATAGTGTACGTACCATTATTCACCGCACTAATGCATCGTTTATGGCATTATGGGTGGTTTACATTTCTTGTGATTTACAAAAAAAGTACACAAGTGGTGAACTAATATCTTGGAAGTTATATGAGATATGTGTAATTAGTAAGGGAGTTTAAATGGGTAAAAATAAATTTAAGAAAATCAAAATTGTATCTCACCTTAAGACTAACTAGTACAAATCTCGTACCATATATGGATAATGTGATTATGTAAACATAACTTAATTGATTCGAGATCGAATTTTGACTTAAGCCTGTTTTTTCTTAGATAATGTATATATAACCCAAACGCGATGGACCCAAATACGAACTCATGGAACTATATATGTATTTTATTTTTTGATGATTTAAATTATGAAATTTTTTACTTTAACTAATTATTTAGAATATTAATAAAGCATTAAAAATCTTTTCAGACCAAAAATGAAAAACTCTTTAATAATTTAAATGAATATTATATTTTCTTAAGATACCAAAAATAGGTAAGATATCAAAGATATTGAAAATTGGATAAGACATGAAGTGGATATAGAGATAATTTCTAAAGAATACAATTAAAAAATAAGATCATTATTTTATTAAGGGTGGATGACGCGGCACAAATTTTAACTTGGTTTCTGCTTTATACTTGTAGGATCAGTTAGTACTTCGAAGTCGTCGACACCTACGATGTTGGCCACCAGAGTCAACAACTTATGTTTACGCAGCGGAATAAAAACACAAGAAAGACTTAACAATACCAGATTTGAACACGGTGATTTAGAGTGGAAAACCCTTTACAAAGCAACTAGTTTGTCTGGGGAAAAAATCACTTGGCTTCCAAGTTTCAACTTGAAAGGACTCTAAAAGCACTTCGCTCGCTATATTGATTTCTTGGATTACAAAGGTATTCTTACTCCAAGATGTGAATCTCACTTTCACTCTTGCAAGTATTCTTACCTTAGCCTAATCCTCACTCACAATAGCTCGCTCACACTCAACCTCACGAAGACCGAATCCCACGATCTCCCTACAGCACCACACTCGCAGTTACAAGATATTACTTAAGCTCTTTAGTTCTATCAATAAAGATAACTAAGAGGATTGACACCCGATTCATTCAATTGGGACGAAATATGAATCGTGTGCAATCAATACAAAATCTTTCCTTAAATATCATCCTAAGACATGATAAAATAATCTTTAATATTTTTCTTGATCTCTTGATATCATGATTTTCTTCTATGTACACACTAGCCTTAATAATATTTTCTGCAGCAGCATTCGGAGTTACCATAAGCAAAAACACGGCATTGCCTTTTATGGAATTTCTGCACGTGTCTGTCCAGGAAGTCAGGAACCCAAGTCGGGGATCGACTACGTCAGCGACCTTGGTCAGGTCAGCGACTTCACCTGTTTGGAACTATCAAGATACGAACACAGAGAAGGGCTTTCTAACAATAGTGTATCATAGTAGATGAGATATGTGTATTAATACGGGAATTTAAGGGCTGTTCTACTTTGATGAAAAAAGTAGGTTTTGTTGTATTAAGACATGTAAAAAGTAGAGAGTAATAGAAATTAAATTTTGATGCGATTGAAAGTAGATTTTTTGTTGAAAAGTAGTGAAAAAATAACAAGGCCTAAGTGAGTTCGCGCTCAATTCAAGTGAGATTAATATATCATACATTTATACCGCTAGGTTTTTTTAATTATGCATATATTACATAAGAACACAAAGATATCCTTAGAAAATTAAATTGAATCTTCAATTCCCCAGCCTAGTTCACTTCATACGTTCAAGATGTGTACAAATTGGGGCAAAATTGATGATGCAAAAGAAACATTACCTGAACTCGGTATAATACAGTAGAATTTGCGTACAAAACAAATAAAGTTTCACAAATGGAGCGAACAAATTAAAGGACAGATGGAAACTAGTGGTTGAACTCGGTATCCATCTCCATCACACATTTGGGTTTCGAAATATTTGTTGCGTTGGTGAACGATCACGTCAATGACTCTCGAGAGTCATGACATGGTCAAATCGTGCCACGTGGCGGGACGATGCGGGCGCAACACTTACTTTCCATCGTATCGTTTATTCGGTTTGTTTTATTGTGGGGTGGTGGGAGTTGACACTCCAAATTCAAATTATTTGTTTTAATTCCATCCTATGCTACTGTATGAGATATTTTGATCTTCAAATTATAAATTAAATTAAATCGTGTGTATTGAATTGTATGGTTTAATTCATATCCGTTCAACGTTTCCATCCTTTTCGTGTCTTCACTCCTTTTTCATGCACGTGAAAGGAACATATCAAAGTATTTTTTCTTTTTAAATGAGCTTATAATATTTTACCTATGGGCTATGGTATAAACTAACGATCGATCTCTTCCACAACTCCAACTTATGGTGTACAAGACTTCTTATTTGATTTTTACCTCCTCGTTTGGACAAGTCACCGGACAAATTTATGGTCAAAATTGAACCCAAGTATAACTTGAATAATTCTTTGACTAGCTAGTAACTAATGTGCCACTAATGTTGTATGGATCAAGATATACCATGATCATGAAAAAGGCTAGACATCGGAAGGAAAAAAATTATATTCACTCACATGCAAGAAAAGCTTTGAGAAATTTTTGCATTGAATATACCGAATTTATCATGTCATTTAGATACGTTAAGCTCTTAAATTACTTCACTAAACAACAATAAGAAACATAGATTGATCATTGAAGAATTATTGTTACATAATTAGTAATTAACAAACATAACTTGCATTTCTTTTCTTTGCAATGAAACATTAGATTGATCATTGAAGAATTATTGTTACATAATTGGTAATTAACAAACATAACTTCATTAACTTGCATTTCTTTTCTTTGCAATGAAAACAAGAAATCACTATGGACTAGTCCAACCATTGCCAGCACCAAAAAATTACTTAATACGTACGTACTATCATTTTTTGTAGTCTTGTCTAATGGCTCGTCGAATTCCATCAGCTAGTTAGCCTCATTCCATGTCACTATGTCACCATGTACCGCTCATTATGGCTAAGCGCGGATCAGCTCAAACTGAAAATGTGAGCTGAATTAACTCACCTAGGTGAAACCAAACCGATAATATTCAGTTCGGTTTTTGGTTAAAGAATTTAACAACTCTCGTTTTGGTTTTTTCAGTTATCATTTGGATTTTCCAAAGAGTAATATCTATCTTGAATCAGCAATAAGTCAATAACGAACCGATCCAAGTCAATTTTGTTCGGTTCAATTTTTAGTACACTTTAAGTTAAATTTCGGCTTTTGATTAGGTTTAATTTTTACCGGTTCAGTTTGCTTAACAGTTGAAGTGAAAACACATGTACAGGACAACCTTTCGCATGTGGCTTTTCCAAAATGCTTTGATTTAAGGGTCAAAATAAAAAAAAGTCAACCCTCTCCTCTGAAAGCGCCTCACGCGCATAAAGTGAGCGAGCGACTGAAGCCTCCGGCGACCGGCGACCGGCCTCGGACATGGCCAGAAACAAGAAAAAGTCCAAGAAAGTGTCCGAGATCCTTGCAGTGTCGCCCCAATCCTCGTTTCCCCCAGACATTGGAACCCCACCGGACTCAGATCCAAGTCCCATCCCCGACGATGTTTTCATCTCCAACAACGCCCGTCACCGGAACCCAGCCCCAATTCCCCTTGTCGCCTCCATTAGCAGCCAAGAGGTCGATATTGCGAAAGCCCTCTTCTCCGGATCTGCTGATGTCGACCGCAAAACTGCATCCAATCCCCCCTCTTTGCCACTCGACTCCGACTTCCCGCCGCTCCCTGGGGCTGCCGACCCTTCACCAAGCACGGCTGGCCCCTCCCGGCCGGAAGCCCTAGCGGTGAGCCCCGCCGCTTGCCCCGCGGACCCCCCTCTGGCCCTGAATTCTTCCGAAGCTGTTACAGAGCCAAACCCTAAGTCCACCTCATCGCTCGCCTCCGTGGATCTCGCTCCTTCCACCATTAGCCCCTCCACCGCTAGCCCCTCCCCGCACTCGCTCCCTCCACCGCTAGCCCCTCTCGCTCCCTCCGCCGCTAGCCCCTCTACCACTTCGATTCCTGCTGGAAACCCCCCTCCTCCTAGAACCTTTGCTGCAGTCGCTCGTGATAGAAAAATCGGCCCCAGACCTGTCCCTTTGCACTTTGTTAAAGGCATCCAGAATGGAATCATTCACTTCACGACTGAGGATGTAGCAGACCTTGTTTGCAAATGGAATCTCACTCTTGTCGGAGCCCCCATGGGAGAAAAGGTCAGCTTTAAGGCCATGGAGCGCTTCATCTCCAACAACTGGACAAATATTACGCTGCCAAAGCTGATCAGGAAAGACAATGGCCTGTTTGTATTCCACTTCTCCAAAGAGGAAGACCTTATCTCCATTCTGGAACGCAGCCCCTGGACTATGTCCGGCCAAAGAGCAATCCTTCTTAAGCGGTGGCATGAAGGTATGGAACTCAGCCCCGCTTGCCTAACCGGCGCCCCCGTCTGGATCAACCTCCCAGATCTCGACGTGCGGTTTTGGTCCGAGCATATGCTAGCTCGACTTGGCTCTGCTGTGGGAACGCCAATTCTCACAGATTTTACCTCAGTCAGCCAGGACCGACTTTCATTTGCGAGGGTTCTCGTCGAAATCTCCGCAACGTCCGATCTTCTCCGACAAGTTCGCTTCTACGGCCCGGACGGTGAAATTGTCGAGCAAGCTCTCGAGTATGACTGGCTGCCAGCTAGATGCTCCAAGTGCCGAACCTTTGGGCACAATTGCAATGCCCCAGCCTCTAGCAGCAATGCTCACCCGAGGTCGATGCCAGCTAGGCGGCCCCCACCTCCCCCAAGCAACCTAGCTCCGCTTCTCCCCACTCCCGATCCCTCTTTCCTAATCGATCACACTCAAAACAACACCCCTGAAGTTCCCCCTTGTGGTGGCCAAGACTCCCTACTCTCTGGTGACAAAGATCCTCTCCCTATTCCCTCTCAAAGCTCTCTTGCCCCCCTCTCTGCTATTGATAACAATCCCACCAATAAAGAACCCCCAACTAACTCAATTGAATGCTCCTCTACCCCCATTTCGCCCAAAGTCAACCCCCCCTCTGTCCAACCCATCACAAATCACACTCAAATCTCTCCAACTAACACCAATCAACTTCCCACGCCCTCAGCCTCTGTAATCACCCCAACCCCCAATGCCACAAAAACTCCTGACCAAACTCCCCCACCAAAACCCGAAAAAACCCCTAATCAATTTGCTCCTGCTTCTAGCACAGACAAGAGTCTCTCTAAACCCACTATTGTTGCTCATGATTAGTGCAAGCATTCTTTGTTGGAATGTGAGGGGACTTAATGACCCCAAAAAGCAAAGTGAACTCCGACATCTTACTCTCCCTTCTAAATTCAACATTGTCGCTGCTCTCGAAACCCGTCTCAAGCCTCAAAAAGAAGCTCGCCTGTCCAAAAATCTTTTCCAAAACTGGCCCTCCATCTCTAATGGGCACTGCACCCACAACTGCCGAATCCTCCTTTGGTGGGACCCCACCACCATAATCATCTCTCCCCTAATCATCACAAGTCAACTCATCCATGTCTCTATATCAACCAAATGCAACTCCCAAACCTTCCTAGCCTCCTTCATCTATGCTTACAATGACAGAACCTCCCGAACAAGCCTCTGGCATGATCTCCAAAACCTTGCCTTAAGCACTACCTCTCCATGGGTGATCCTAGGAGATTTCAATACAATTCTTGACACTACTGAGAAGCTCCTCAGAGATGGCAGCCACCCGCTGGGTGTCTCCAATGAGCTGGCTGATTGCTTGTTGACCACGAATACCCAAGATCATCCCGCCTCCGGCTGCCATTTTACTTGGAACAATCGGCAGGAAGGCCTCGATAAAATTTGGTGCAAACTAGACAGAATTCTTGTCAACCAATAGTGGATCGCTTCCTTCCCAAACTCTGCAGCCCACTTCGACAATGCCGGAATCTCTGACCACTCTCCCATGTATCTCCACCTGCATGCCTCACCCTCAATCCAAAAGCCTCCGTTTCGCTTCAACAACAATTGGGTCAATCATGAGCAGTTTTTGCAAACCACCTCCATGATCTGGAACACTGAAGTTGAAGGAGGGAAAATGTTTCAGGTCTTCCATAAGCTAAAGCTCCTTAAGCCAGCTCTCAAGAAATTTGGCAGCTCCAAAATTGAAAATCTTCACAAACGGGTCTCTGAGCTGAAAAATGAGCTCACCAGTATCCAAACTAATCTCCAAAATGACCCTCTTAATGGTCCAGTGCTAGAAGCTGAAAACAATACCCTCTCTGCCCTCTTTTAAGCCATGAGCGAACTCCACTCCACCACTAGCCAACTCGCAAAGATCCGATGGGTCAAGTATTCAGATCAATGTAGCTCCTATTTCTTTAATCACATTCGAGCAAGGCGCTCCGCAAGCAAGCTTATCACCCTCTCTGACAGCCATGGAGCTACTCACACCTCAGAACCCGCCATAGTCAAAGCCCTTGTCAAGCATTACGAAACCCTTCTTGGTACCGCTAAAAAAACCCTCCCATTCCTCACCCGCTTTGCCTCGGCTGGTCCTTGTCTGAACCCAAGCCACCATAGCCAGCTCATTGCCCCCATCACTAACCTTGAGATTAAGAATGCCTTCTTTGGAATAGGCAACAACAAGGCGCCGGGCCCGGATGGATACGGTGCTCTGTTCTTTAAGAAGGCTTGGAATATTATTCATGATGACGTCACTTGTGCTGTCCATGACTTCTTCAGCTGGGGCAGACTTCTGAAACAAGTGAACCACTCTATCATCACCCTTGTCCCTAAGGTGAACGACCCGACGAATGTCACCCACTTCCGGCCTATCTCTTGTTGCACTACAATGTACAAGGCTATCGCAAAAATCATTGCAAACAGGCTTAAGAGTGTGCTCCCGGAGCTGGTTTCAGGGAGCCAAGGGGCCTTCGTTCCGGGGCGATCAATTCGCCACAACACCCTCCTCTGCCAAGAGCTTCTCAAGCACTATGATCGAGCCCACATCTCAGCTCGCTGCGCCATCAAAGTGGATATCCACCGAGCTTTTGACTCCATTGAGCATAACTTCATCTTACAAGCTTTGCGAGCCTTTGGGTTCCCTGAAACTTTCATTAAATGGGTGCGGGGATGCATCACCACGGCCAGCTACTCCGTCAAAATCAATGACAAGCTGGAAGGGTTTTTTCCTGGCCGAAGAGGACTTAGACAAGGGTGCCCCTTGTCGCCTTACTTATTCACCATAGCCATCGAGTACCTCTCTCGTATCCTTTCCTCCCAAACCGATAACCCCAACTTCAACTATCATCCAAAGTGTAGTCGTATCAAAGTTACCCACCTTTGCTTTGCCGACGACCTCATTTTTTTCTCTCGGGGCGATCTTGAGTCGGTTCGAATCCTTAAGAAAGCTTTTGACCTTTTTGGTAGCATTTCTGGCCTTCAAGCAAATCAAGCCAAGTCTTGTGTGTATTTTGGGGGAGTGTCAAGCGATACCCAAGCCACCATTTCCAGCCTCCTTAACTTTAGCATCGGTAGCCTTCCCATGAAGTATTTGGGGCTCCCAATGGGATCTCGGAAACTCTCAATCTTGGACTTCGGTCCCCTTATCACCAAAATCACTCGGCGAGTGCAATCTTGGTCGGCGAAGAGGCTTTCCTATGCCGGTCGCATGCAGCTCATCTCCTCCGTTTTGTATAGCATGCAAACCTATTGGTGTAATGTCTTTCTTCTTCCCACTAATGTGCTTGACAGGATTGAAGCTCTCCTGAGAAGCTTTCTTTGGAGTGGGGAGGAGAGAAGCAATCGGAATCTTGTTGCTTGGAATGTGGTCACTAGGCCCAAAGTTGAAGGCGGGTTAGGATTCAAAGAGCTACTTGCTTGGAACAAAGCATCACTTGCCCGATCCATCTTCGAGATTGACGTCGCCCAGCCAAGCCTTTGGCTCTCTTGGACAGCGTCTTATCAGCTGGGCAGTAACACGATCTGGAATGTCAGAACCAAGTCCACGGATAGCTGGGCTTGGAAATCCATTATTGCCGTTCGAGATGAACTCCTCTCCCATCAGCCTATTCACTCTCTCTTGGATACTATGACATCGCCCCGAGGCCACTACAATGCAGCGGCTGTTTATGATCTTTTGCGCACTCGCTCCCCTGCTGTAGAATGGGCGTCCATTGTCTGGGGTGGATTGAATACTAGCAGGTGCAGTTTCATAGCGTGGCTCGCCCTCCTCAAGCGACTTCCCACCCTTTCAAGACTCCACAGCTGGGGTATTTCTGACAGCCCCACATGCAAGTTATGCAGCGCCGCTCCCGAGACCGAGGATCACCTTTGGCTCAGTTGCTCCTACACCAATTCAGTCCATGGCATTGTCTCCAACTGGTTGCGTACCGGCACTCGTTTCAGGAATGTTGAGGATTGGGCTGCTTGGCTATCCAACAACACTAACCCCAATTCTTTTGTGCATAAACTCAGATGCAACAGCCTTTCCTCAACCATTTACTTCACTTGGCGTGCCCGGAACCTCCTCCTCTACCAAGCAACAACAACCACTCCTGAAGAGTGTGCCAGCCGCATCATCAACTCCATGCAGATGAACATCTCTGTGAATTGGCGTTGGAGCAATCGAAGAAGCCCAGCTCACTAAGCTTTTTCCCTTCTACTAACCGCTAGCTAGCTGATTTGCATTGCTCTGCTGACTTTTGTTTGCCTTTCCTTAGGCCTTTTGTGTTCTTCACTCAAAGCATGATCTCTGTAATGATCTTTGCTCATTTTTTGTGTCCCATGCTTAGGCAAGCCTCAAACAATGCTTGATCCCAGTTTTGTAAATTCCTTTCCCTTCTCTCTTTCTAATACATGAAATTTTTTCAAAAAAAAAAAAAAAAAAAAAACACATGTACAAGAAAAATGTGTCTATATTAAAATGTGGCCGTAAGCCAACATAAAGTTTGCCCAAATAGATCAAAGCTCTAGAAAGGAGGAAGGTCCGCAGATCCATACCATATTGAATTGGAAAAATGAGTGAGTAAGGACAAAGACGATTATGTGGACGAGGAAGAAAATAGGATATAGAAAATTAAATGAGAGAGGGCCCCAGCAGGTGGTAGTTACAATACTTTGATATTCCCCACACCACATATTTCTTTCCTTCTTTCGCACACCACAACCCCGCTTTGTTAAAAAAATCAAATCCCGTTGATTCCTTCTTCCCTTCCTCTCCATTAATTCCTTTTTTCCCTTTTTCTGAAATCCAATATATACGTTACCGTCTCTCTTCTTCCATCCTCGTAAACACACGAATTCGATCACTCTTGTACGCCCACCGCCATTTCCGCGTGCCCATTTATCTCCATACACCTCCCTCATTTCCCTGCATCCTTATAATTCAGCTCAACTCCCCTCATCCATATATATAATATCACACACGACATTCGATTGTGAAACCATCTCTGGAAATGCCGAAGGACAACGCTTGCTCGAGACGGTGCGAGCTCTGCGGAGGAGCAGCAGCGATCTACTGCCCCTCGGACTCGGCGTACCTCTGCTGGAACTGCGACTCCGGCGTCCACTCGGCCAACTTCCTGGTGGCTCGCCACCTCCGATCCGTCCTCTGCGCCGCCTGCGGGGACTTCGACGGCGGGCACTTCTCCGGCGCCGGCCTCACCCGATCCGGCCCCGCCGCCTGTAAATCGTGCGGACGGGTCCCCGCCGAGGTCAAGCAATTCGACTCGTCCGAGACCGAAGACGACGACGACGACGACGACGACAACGACGATGACTCTTCTCTGTCCTCGGTTTCCGTGACGACGAACGAGTCGAGCACGGCGGTCAAGTGCGCCAGGGATCGGGATTGCTGCGGGGAGGTATCGTCTGTGATGCGGCGTAGGGAGATCAAGCATGTGGACGCGAGGCTTGAGGGCGTTTTGGTAAATTGGTGCAGGAGGCTTGGGTTAGAAGGGGACGACGTCGTTCTGGAGGCGGCGGGGAGAGCGCTGGGGGCCACCGGGAGTCTCGGGAGGCTGGCGGTTGTGCCCGTACGCGTGGCCTTAGCGGCGTCGTTTTGGGTTGGTTTGAGATTTTGTGGGGACACGTGTCGGGATTTGGGGAGGGTGGAGAACGTCACCGGGGTGCCAGCTAAGATGATTCTTGCTCTGGAGGCCAAGCTCGACCGCGTGTTGAAGTCGCGGAAGAGAGTGGCGGCGAGCCACGACGGCGACGATAAGGAAGGATGGGCCGAGTGTTAGGGTACCCGGCCGAAGCCCGCTTACAACGAATGGGATAAAAAACATGTTGCTATTGTTTTTTTTTTTCACTCTTTCTTTCTTGTTCCCTTTGAAAGGACAGGAATGATGATTATTTAGAACGAAAGGCTCCGATTTTAGGGAGATGGAATTATGCTTGATCGATGATCCCTTTTTTTTGGGTTTAAATTCATGAATTGAGGAGTGGAAAATGATAGAAGTAGACACTACAGTAGCTCCTAGTACTAATTTTCTATATATGTAAGTATTTTGAGATTCAAGCCCTAGCAATTAAGCAAGCGTGTAATATGGTACGTACGTTTGTTAATTAGATTGTGTTAATTTCGTGCTTGTTAGATACTGTACAAATTTTCAGCATCTCCTTAATTTCAAATATCGATCTCGTGAGCTATATACCGGCCTACAGTTTGTTCTAAGTATTAAATCGTGTACGGGGTGTAGAATTGATGTGTCATCGAATGCCGATGCATTTATTCGACTACATGCAATGATCATTTTGATTTGTACGTATATGGTTATGTATAGGTTAAGTAGATACATGCATTTATAAGAGATAGCTTATGCAATATGGTCCGTTGATTTTAGTTAGTTGTTTTCTTCTTCAAAATAAATGATAGAAAACAAGTAAAAATCTAAAGAAACTATATGTAATTACGCGTACACCTAATTAACTAAGCTGGGGCGATATGAATTGAAGAAGAGGACAGGGTTACATAATTTTTTAAAATATGCTATAGTTGACAAAACGACGTACTTATATGGATTGTTTAATTTGTTCAATCAGAGGGAAGCCAAATGGGCAATTTACGTGGATATAAGATTTTAATAT
This sequence comes from Polygonum maritimum, assembly GCA_963924305.1. NCBI lineage: Eukaryota > Viridiplantae > Streptophyta > Magnoliopsida > Caryophyllales > Polygonaceae > Polygonum > Polygonum maritimum. The sequence continues at coordinate 39,256,677 of OZ002734.1, forward strand.
GTATCCTGTTTTTCCATATATCAATAATATTCCAGCATACGTTTAAGTCGTCGAAGACAATATTAAAATGAATAGCAGGATCTTATGGTGGAGGACGATTTGCAAGTTGCAAAGCTCAATCCACTAAAGCTAATAGCTAGCCTAATAGATTATGGGATTAGGTTAATTGAATAATCACTCTCTCCTTATTGCAAGCTGGCGTAAGTAGTTATATATAGTCCACATCTTTTAACTATACAAAATGGATGGTTTTGGGGTTTGGTCGATCTCTGGCTTATATATATACTTGTTCCCTAATTAATTTGTATGGTTATTGGTTAATATAGTTATCATGTAACTTTCTTGTTAGCAAAAGTCGTAATTACTTTGCAATCGAGAAGGGGCCATTTACATATCATACTATATGCTTTGATATAGCGAGTAAGAAGCTAGTTTCGTGCTCTTTCTGTATAATGCAACATTAAACTATAAACATAATCTAATGCATCATTTTTGCGGTGTTTCTTCGATGAATGATTAAGACGGATCTTATATACATATATATGCTCAACATAAAAATTATATTCTGACCCAGCAAGTAAGAAGCTAGCTTCGTGCTCGTCTGAAGAGGGGCGAACATTGGACAATCCATTTCATAAAGTACACACTAACATGCAGGTACGTACGTAAATACTTTGTATAACAAATTTCTCTTGTATAGTTTGAATTTCGCAAATTCACAACTTGAACAACTACCTCTTTTGCAAATGAACGGTTGGAGAAAGTGCCAAGAAGACTTAAACAATGAATCAATGATCTAGATCCGGTGGAAGCCTAGAACCACGGGTACGTTCGGTGGACGAGAATTCGATTTTGTGGTGTTTTTTCAAAGAATAATTAATCGAGATCCTTTCTCAGTTGGGAATATTATGAAAATTCTATGTATAAAACTTATGAAGGTCGTGTGAGATCTAGCGTGGGCTTGGTCCTACTAGAATTATTGCTCGATATGGACCAACTCACCAACAACAGCTAGCTCGATCACAACTTGTGTAGTGTGTGTGCTCCAAATTAAAGCTTACGTACGTACATTCTGCAAAGCCTTGCAGGTTGCAGGCATATAATAATGTAAGAACGGCGCGTGGGATATATGATGATCACACAAGCATATAGCATAGTACATTAGTACTATTATAAATTGTGGTACGTACAATTATTTAATAAAAGAGATGTATGTACGTAATCTGGATCGTGTGGACTGAATCTTTACACACCGCATAATTGGTTGTTGAGAGACGTCCGTGTTTATTAATTCATTTGGGTATGTACGTATGCCAAATAATTTTACTATTATATCAAGATGGTGTAATGTACGTTGTTGCTTAATGATCTTAAAAATTATGAAGAAATCTCATATAAATTGTTGGTTCAATACGTGGAAAAGTAGTGGTATTAGTAGGCTTAGCAATCACTTATTTTGCTACGTTACTAAAAATTGACTGATCGGCACTCGATCTTTAACCTTGGCATAATTTAAAAACTTCTCATAATTTTATAACAACGTGTCAGCTCAATTGGTGTTTGTACACAACTTTATGTAAGATAGCGTGGTGGGTCAATCAAAGCACTAGCGCGCCTATGTTCGAGTATTAATGTCTGGCTTACTATGACACTTCTCAACATTATATGCACATTGTGCGTGTTACAAAGTGCAATGTCTAGCTATTAGTTACTCGATCAATTGCTAGGGCTAAGGCATAAGGCATAGTTTGTGAATTAATGACATCCATCAAACATAGGGTAATCAATTAATTAACATCCATTTTCGACCAAAAAAAAAATAATTAACATCCATTTAGTTCAATCTTCAAAATGGAAATATGATTAAGATGTGATAATCACAAATGGATAAGCAAAAATTAGATGTCCAATTATGGGGAAGCCTGCAATTTCTCCCTTCCACCCACCCCCGACATAAGTTTTCTTCCACCTCCATCCTCAAACGGTGTGGGCGGATTAACATAGTTAATTAATCACCCCCATTAATTAATAATGTCTTCGTCTCATCATCATCATCATCATCAACTCCTAATCCTCCTCCTCTTGGCCGCCTCCGCCACCGCCGCCCCGTCCAGCACCGCACACGCCCTCAGGCTCCATTACTACGACAAAACATGCCCCGCGTTCGACACCGTCATGAACCAGGTTGTCACCACCAAGCAAACCACCACTCCAACCACCGCTCCCGCCATTCTCCGCCTCTTCTTCCACGATTGTATGGTGAGGCCGGTTTACAAGTAATTGATCCTAAGGAAGTTGTTTATCTATTTCCATTACATTTTTTTTTTTTGACAAGGAAAGGATTAGACGGACCCACCTTACGGGGGTCGGTCTAGGGCATCCTGACGGACGAGAACAATAAGTTCTGAGTTATCAGCAATGTGATCAATAGGGTGATCGTGGCCCAGTTTAGCAATTTTATCGGCCACGGAGTTAGCATCCCTATTCACATGTCGGATACGTACCATAGAAAAATGACGGAGTAGCATCCAGATGTCAGCAATAATCATATCAATTTCCCATGGACTTTGCCTAAGCCCTTGGGTCGCATTTATGACTGTGAGGTTGTCACCCTCAATTTCTAGTTTTGTAGACCGAGTTTTTTTGCTTCTAGCAGCCCCTCTCTAAGAGCGCGAGCTTCTATTTGGATGACAGAGCTATGCCTGCTTATGGACGAACCTATGCTCACCACTTTGCCTAAATGATCCCTAATTACAAAGCCTGTAGATGCTGTGCCTGACTCTATTTTTGACCCATCAAAATTCACCTTTGCCCATTCGTGTTCTGGTTTGGTCCATCTTGCATGTTGTTTTTGTTTTCTTGCTCTCGCCTTTCTATGTTTGTGGGTTGTTTCTTCATCTTCGTCCCATTCCTTAGATTTGGTCCATTGTACTATTTGCGTTCGAATATACTTGTCAAGATCTTGGACGTAGTCATTTGGTGTGCTTTGGAACACCAATTTGTTTCGTATTTCCATTACATTCTTTCTCGTGTTTTTGAATAACTATATTTTACAAGTTTGAGCAATTATTTATTATTAGCCATAATCTTGAGCAAAAAACCGTGACATGAAAATTCAACTAGTTAAAATTCATTTTATTTATAAATAGGTGAACGGGTGCGATTCGTCCACGCTCATCACATCCAACGCCTTTAACAAGGCGGAGCGCGATGCCGATGACAACCTCTCACTCCCAGGGGACGGGTTTGATATGGTGACAAGGGCGAAGACCGCCTTGGAGATGAAGTGTCCAGGGGTGGTGTCGTGCACCGACATTCTAGCGGTGGCGGCACGAAACCTTGTGAGGATGGCCGGTGGGCCATTCTATGAAGTTAAGTTGGGTCGGAGGGACGGGCTGGTGTCCAAGGCTTCTAGGGTCAAGGGCAACATTGCGTTCCCTACTATGACCATAACCCAACTCATCGATCAATTCCACTCCAAAGGTATTTATATGTATATATGTATTGCCTTTCACTACTTAAAATAACAACATTGATATATGAAGCTTAGTCACGAGAATAATAGTTGTATGGTATGTGGGCGTGGTTTAGCCTAAATTGCACATCATTTTACATAATATATGAACTTGTAGCAAGAGCTTAAACCTTCATTATCTATCAATAATATATGTTGTAGACAATTTAAGTGTCCAAAGTCGGTTAATCATTGTTTCGGGTAACCTATAAGTTTCATTAGTAAATATGGTAAACGGTTACAAGTCACAACTAACGGTAATACAAGTACACAACCATGTTACGGTTCAGTTTTAGGTGGCGTTTGGTATAAAAATTATGGAAAGCAGACGGAAAGTAAACAAATTTGTATAAAAAATGGTGATAATCTTCTCTTTTTTGGATGAAAATTGGAAGGAGAGGGGTAATGGTTAGAGGAGTATGAGGGATAAAATTACCCCATGTTGAGGGGGTGGGGAAAAATTGCTCAAATTTTGCATGAAAATTGAAAGAAAGGGGTAATGGTTATCGTTTTTATCAATGACCAAATAATGTCTAGATACGTACCTTAACTATTTTAACATGCACTTAGTGTGTTATTGCCTTATTGGTTTGGTTCGGGTCTTTGGGATTATTTAACCATATAAAAAATGAATTGCTGTCTTTTGTAATATCTCGATTCATAAAATTTCAGTTCGGTTAACTGTATATCGCTTAATTTTTGTCGAAGCCAGGGTTTAGCCCTCAAGAAATGGTGGCCCTAGTCGGGGCCCACACGATCGGGTTCTCACACTGTGGCCAGTTCAGCAATCGGATCTACCACTTCAGCCCTAAAACCGAATCCGACCCGAAGCTAAACCCGCAGTACGCCAAGAGACTCCGACAGCTCTGCTCCAACTACACCAAGGACCCGAGCATGGCGGCGTTCAATGACGTGATGACACCTGGCAAGTTCGACAACATGTACTACATTAACCTCCAGCGTGGGCTCGGCCTGCTCGCCTCGGACCAGGGTCTCATCGACGACCCGAGGACACGACCGTTTGTCGAGAGGTACGCAGCCAATCAGAGCGCCTTTTTCCATGACTTTGCCAAGGCTATGGTCAAGGTTAGTGACTACGGGGTTAAGACAGGGAAGGATGGTGAGATCAGACTTAGGTGTGACCAGTTTAATAACATTAATGTGAATCAGGTGACTTCTTAAGTGTGTAACTAATATTATAGATTAAGCTGATTTTAGTCTTACTGGTCTAGTCTTCGCCCGAGTAACTGGAATATTTTGCGGATGGATTGAAGTTGGAAATGCAATTCATGTAAATTTGTTACATCAACGTTGGGAAATTAACTATGGTCTTAAAAAGAGTGACGTGTAATTGTGTAAGTACTAAGTACAGTAAATTCAATTACATTTTGTTTTTGCGGTGAGATTAGGATTTTGGGCGTGCTCGGCCCAATTACATTCAATCGAGATATTACATTTTGGTTATTTGGTGCAATTAGGATTTTGGGCGTGCTCGGCCCACGTTTTAATTCGGTCTATAATAGATGGTCGATTCCATGACGAATGGGCTCGGTAGCCCATATATAAATAAAGGATTTTGACCGGCAAGATTTTTAATAACATGATGAACAGTTTTAGTTCAGAAGACACCCCTCCCTCGCATTGTAACGCTTTTAGGTACTCCTCCATACAAGGACCCGAGCAAATCTGTACTCGTACTTTTACCAGCGGATATCGACAAGAAAAGATAGTATAAGCTTAGAGAGGTTCGACCTAAAACGCTAACCATTTGTGTTCAGTGTCCGGGGTCTTGTTCTTTGAGTTGAGCTTTAGACCAAAACTCAACGCGGCCGGATCCGCTTATGGTCAAGTCTACCTTCTAACTATGTTAGAAAGAATCGGCATGAAAAAACACGTACTAGTACTTTTTTAAGAAAATGAAAGATTCTTTGGTACTCCATAAAATAACACCAATGAAACATGTGTTGTGAATTGTGATTACATCAACTCACAAGTCATACAAAGCCTTGTTAAAAAAACAAAAGATCCTTTGATACTCCTTAAAGTTGCTATAAATGAACAACTTTTCATCATCATCAACAACATCAACCGAATGCACAAGGAAGCAGAAATCAACTACAAGTTTTACATAAACTCAAACCTAATTCCACTACAAAAATCTCAGACAACATAAATACTGTATGATCAATTGAGGGACATTTTCCAGAGCTAGCGCGTGAGCAATTGGTTGTAGTTGTATTTTGCAACATGAAGTTGCTTGTATTTCTGCACAAAATCCTCCAGCTTAATCTCCTTATTTGCCAACTTCCCATACAGCACCTCAGACTCGTCTTTCTTTTTCATCTCGCCTGTTTGTTTATACACACATGACACAACACAAGATCGAATCATGCATTTGTAAGAGCAGCAATCATCAATTCAAACAGATCCACATAATTGTTATGCATGTGCCTTCTTACCACCTCGGGATCTTTGTGGGATGGACACACTAGGAAGATTGCAATTGAGGATTTCTAGCTTTTGCCTCGCTAACTCATTTTGTCTCGCCCAAGCAGAGTCAAGTTGAGCCTTGAGAGTTTCACACTAGAAATAGATGAACATAATTGCAACACAATTAAATTACTTATGCCATTTGTGATAACATAAAGAATTATAAAAAAAGAATGCCAAGGTTACCTCCTTTTCCAGATCCGTTAACTGTTGGGCCTTGCCCCAGTTGTTAGTGGCAAGCTGCTTGAGTTGCTTCAATTTCTCACCCTTCACCCGATGTAAGTTTTAGATGGTGAATGATCAATTCAATGGATTTGAGGGTCGGATTCATGATCAAATGAATGAGATTGTAGCAAGTTTTATACATATATATTATCAGGTTTACCTTGGAGGGATCGACTCGCCCTAGTTTGGGTTTTCCATGTTTGGAATCAGGGATCAATTCGATCCTCTTCTTGGTCTTTTTCTCGACTTCTTTGATCATCTTTTCAGGGTCGAAGCTTCCGTCGACGAAGAGGGTGAAATCGTCATAACCGTTTTCATCGAGCGTCTTGCTAACCTTTGCACTCTCAACCCCTAGATCCACAGATCGAGCCCAACAAATGTACATGGAATTTAAATCAGATTGTGCGAATTCCAAGTTTTGAATAAACTTAAGAGACTTACAACAACAACAAATCAACAATGAAGTAGAGGGTTTTTGACGTGCATAATTAAGTAAGATTGAAAGGTACCTTGGAGCTTTAGGACACATTTCTTGATTTTGCGGGCACACCCCTCGCACTTGTGATCATCGATCAAAGTAAACGCAAATGCCATGATTGATCTTATGCAAATCTAAAACAATTGGATTGATTGAAATTTTATGTTGAAGAGAAGATTGAGCAAAAGTATATGGAAGAAGAAGAAGAAGAAGAAGCAGAAGCAGAGGAGAAAAGAACAAGTTGGTAGTAGAAAAGCACCCCATAAAGGGGTAGCGCTTTGCTTCTTTATACAGGGGTGGTCAATGTTTAAGGACCAAAACATATTTCAAAGTCAATTATGTATAATAAAATATATGAGTTGGAACATTATTAAACGTTAATGACAACTCATAATCATACACCGACCGTATAAAACAGTGAACAGTCATAGACTTAGCAAGTAAGGCAGCGCATGTTTAGGCAAATTGCAATGTGTAATGCACATATCATGAGAATATACCTGGAAAATTTCACGACGAAAATAAAGTTGTTAGATTAATTATTGGGCTGACCGTTTGGTAGTCGCTAGTAGCTTGACGTGCAAGCTTGTGAAATGAAATGAAAGCGATAGACCAGGGTCGGTGCTTTCAATCTTTGATGCCTTGTATCGCCATCGATATGTCTATCTTTTACTTACGTTACTAATTTTATATTATCATAGTATATAGATATCAGAATCTTCTTCTTCTTCTTCTACTTTAGTGTGTTTAAACTAGAATTTAAAGTAGCTTGACGTGCAAGTACAAGGCCGCATGTGTTATATGAGTTTAATGTACAATTTAACTTATTTGGTTTGTTGTTATTCACGAGTTTAAATATAATCTTACTATACAAATGATATGAGAAAAAAATATTACTACGCTAGTTAAATGTACTCCGAAATCAGGTGCATCGGGTAAGTGGGTGAGTGTATTCTTGATTTACACTTATGATAAAATTGTTAAAATCAATTACAATGTAAAATTCCGAGCTTCTAGATGTTTTAGATTAATGCTTCAACATAGTCTATGTTTTTTGGAATAACAATGTAACATCAATTTTGGTTCAAAAGTTTTTGGAAGTGACTCCTTTTCACTCCTCATATTCATGTAAGAATTCAAAGTGGTTTATTTAGAAAGAACTGAGGTATGAGAGATTGCTTTTTCCAATTCAATAACATTTTAGTAACACAATACCTTATGAGTAATTTAATAAAACTAAATTCCATTTGCGGGAGGATTTAACTAAGTTTTTAATCCATCAATGTGTTTGGCTTGGCTTGGTAACAAATTTACAGATTTGCCCTCATTTTTTGTAAGCGATGACGTCTATCTGTCGGCGAATTGTACGGAGTGCGATGAAACGGGGGCTTCATACGTACGGAAAGATCGGGCCTTCTCTCGTCTACAAGCCTGGAACTGAATCCCAATTGAAAAGTGTGATGAAATGGGGAGATCGAGCCATAAGAGCACATCACCCAAGCAGCTGATACTCGTCTCCCTCGTTTGCCTTCTCGGAGTCGCCTTTGTCGCCGACTTTCTCTGGGCCTCTTCTTCCCCCTCTTCCTCTTCGCTTTCATACCGTTACATTGCTTCCAATTGGTACTCTCGGAGCCCTCCCACCGTTATTGTCCCCAACCCCTCTTCCACAAAGGTTTTCCCTTTACTTGATTCGTTTCCGCTATGAGTTTTTTGGACTGATTTCATTTGGTGCTTTGAATCTGTGTTTTCAAGTTGAGATTTGTTGTATAAGGTCTGGAATTGGGCGTTGGTTGGGATTGGAGCAGGTTTTTGTTGAATTAGAGCAGTGCATAATGTTTTTGAAAGAAGAAAGTCTGGATATTTACCAGTTAGGGAACATGAATTTATTGCTAGACAAATTTGTTGAGCAGAATAGCTCAACACTGCTACAAGTTGTGAGATGCTTGATCTTCATCTTTGTATGGATCTGGTCTGGGTAATTTAGGGTGGAGTTATGTTTGCAGGAACATGTTAAATCTGAACAAAAGAGAGATGCTTCTGGGAGGATTTTGTCAGCAACCTTTGCTGATTTGCCAGGACCCCAATTGCAATGGGATAAGATGGCGTCTGCACCCGTGCCACGTTTAGATGGAGCTGCCATACAGATTAAGAATCTCCTCTTTGTCTTTGCTGGGTATGGTAGCATTGATTCTGTGAGTGTCTTTACTGGCCCCTTTTGTTGATTTAAACCATATGACCACGGTTCGTATGTTACTGAAGTAGTTAGGCGTTTTCCCTGATATGTAGGGTTTGACTAGTGATGTTTTTCTTGAATTCCAGGTACATTCTCATGTTGATATTTACAATTTTACGGACAACACCTGGGGAGGAAGGTTTGATATGCCAAAGGAGATGGCACATTCACATCTAGGAATGGTAACTGACGGTAGATATATCTATGTAGTCACGGGACAATATGGTCCGCAATGTAGAGGGCCTACTGCACGTAATTTTGTGCTGGATACCCACACAAAGCAATGGGGCGACATGCCCCCCATGCCCGTTCCCAGGTACCTTCATAGTGATATGTGAAACCCCTATGCCTTGTAAATTCTTAGCTTACTTCAACGTAGATGATGGTTTCCTTCGATCAGTTGTGCAGCCAACTACTGAAGTGAAAAGCTTGTCATTTTGTGTTTTTTTGCTACTGTATATATGTAAGATGGAACAATTGTATTGATACTGAGATCCCCATTCAACTGCCTGAGGCGTTCATAGCTTTGAAACCTGCATACAGTTGATCATGTACATTCTTCAGCATTGAATTAGCGTTGTTAGTTTGTTTTCTCTGTTTCCCAGCTTATGACAACATGATTGCTCATGATTTCTAGTGGAAAATAATAGTGTACCTTATGCAATAATATCCTGTGAGCATAAACTTTTTGATGTTGTTATGTACTTCATTAACAGGTATGATGAAACATCATTATCATTTCAGGTATGCCCCAGCCACCCAACTTTGGAGGGGGAGACTCCATGTGATGGGTGGAAGTGGAGCGAATCGTTATACACCTGAGGTAGAGCATTGGAGTCTTGCAGTTAAGGATGGAAAGCCTTTGGAAAAGGAGTGGCGGCCTGAAATACCTATTCCTCGTGGGGGTCCTCACAGGTATTTTGATTATCCTTTTACTGGTGTACTGATGTCAACGAGGAAACAAAACCTCAAATATAATGCATATAAAAAAGTGTTTACAATCACAGGCCATATGCATAATTGCAAGCCCAATGATGCGAGTATGGCAACATAAATCTGAAGTTAGTATTGACACTTTTGTGTCTTCTGGTAAATATACTCATGTCTTATATGAATTTTTTTTATGTGGCTAACAGACACCACTAAGATTCATCTGACAATCCATCCAGTCCATTATACATTTATTGTCCTACAAGTGAATAAACACAGTATTAGATTCGGAGGAATGAGTACGAAGCTTCTGATCTTTTTTGCGTAGCCTTCATAGTAGAAGGGCATAGGAAGCTTCAATGTGAAAAAATTGTGATTCTTTGAACTTGAGTAGAAAAGGCAGTGACAACTCATTCTTGTTGGTGTATAACCTTTTGCCAGAGCATGTGTTGTTTTCGATGATAAATTGATGGTTCTTGGTGGTCAAGAGGGTGATTTTATGGCCAAACCTGGATCTCCAATCTTTAAGTGCTCCCGCAGGAATGAGGTATGCTGCTTTATGTGTTCTATATTTCTTATTTGTTGAATAGTCTTAATAAAAAGAACTTTTACCTGAATCATCTTAATAAATGAACTCGTATAGGATTGCTGCTGTTAATTAAAGGAGCAGATTTGAGTACCCATGTAGGAAAGTTTGTTACCTAGTCCTGCCTGCTATGAAGATGAGTTGCAGTTCACTTGCCTACCTTAGTACAGTGGACTAAATTTAATAAACATTTGCTATCAAGATCAATTCAGTATATCAAACACCTTAGCAACAGCCAAACTTCAGGAAATATTACAACAATCTGCTTAAATAGGTCACGCCCGGAAAAAAGTGTTTAGATTCGGGTACAAATAAGTCACTTGTTAGTCGAAGATCTGCGTATGAATTCGGGTGAACTAGGCGGTGCTTGCCTATCTCTCTTTTTCTACAGATTAGTGTTTGCTTCTGTTCTGTTTCATGGTTAAAATCTCCACATTTTTCTTGTAGGTTGTATACAGTGATGTGTACTTGTTGGATGATGAGATGAAGTGGAAAAACTTGCCTCCTATGCCAAAACCAAACTCTCATATAGAGTTTGCTTGGGCATTAGTGAATAACTCCATTGTAATAGCCGGGGGCACAACTGAAAAGCATCCCGTAACCAAGAAGATGGTGCTGAATGGAGAATTGATGCGCTTTGACCTAGATAAACAGGTATATTCATTTTTTTATACATTCCATAGACTAATGGCACGTTTGGTTGCAAATCATGAAAATAGTAGTAATGGGAATTCTCATCTTGGCTTGCAAATTTTTAAATGGCTTTATATCTATCGGTACTCATCCAACTTAACTGGTTGATTCTAGGAATGGTCTGTGATAGGAAAGCTTCCCTACCGTGTGAAGACTACCCTGGTTGGATTTTGGAACGGATATTTTTACTTTACATCTGGGCAAAGAGACAAAGGCCCTACTGATCCTGCTCCAAAAAAGGTTATTGGAGAAATGTGGAGAACTAAGTTGAACTTTTCATAGAAAAAAGGGGTCAGATTTTTTTGTACTTATTCTGAATGAAGCATTTCTTTATCACTGTTTCTGCAGTGCATATTGCATTTGTTTTGTAAACAGTGGGGGAGCTTGTAATACAAGTTGTGTAGAAGAGTTGAAAATCCAAAGTTTCGGCTAACTCATTCTCATATTATTTTCTTATTATTCTACATAGCTAGGCACCTAAGGCCACCACTGGCAATTATGAAAGCACCAAGTTACAAGGCAAACTCAAAACTTATATCCGGTAAAAGCTTATGGTTCTTATGAAAAGGGAGAAGTATTAAAAAAAAAAGTCCAATTCAGATTTGAAGTTCAACTCATCCACGAGAGAGGGACATTGTGTCACTTGTGCACACTGTACAATCTGCATTTGTCAATCATTTCCCTCAGAGCTGCCTTGGCTTGCTCCAGAGTCTCAATGGCATGTCCTTCCTCAAACGAAATCCTCTGTATGTTAAACTGCAATTACAAATGAAGAGATAAAAAAAAAAGGAAGCACACATTCAGTTCCTTCCTCAAACGAAAACCTCTGTATGTTAAACTTCAAGTACAAATGAAGAAATAAAATAGACTGCAAAGAAGAGAAGGCGGGTAGTTTGTTATAGAGTAACCTGTGCACCCTGACGAACTCGCACATCCGTTCCTCTGCTATCTATGGATATGAGTGCAGCATCATCTATCTCAATTTCAGTGGACAACAGCTCTTTCAAGGGCTTTGAGAAGATTGCATTGAGTTCCTGCTTATAATGACGTATGAATCAGATAAGCACAAAATTTCTGGCTTTTGGTTGTTTGACATGAAAATTGTGATAGAAAAAGAATCTAATCAATTCACCTTTAAACATTGCTCCCCTCCTTCAAGTGCAATCTTATCTGGTTTGAGGTCCTCGTATTCCTTGACGTCAACCCAAGCTACGGTGCCAAAACCACCAATGAAATATATATCCCTAGATTTCATAGCACGATTATTCCTTATACAGAGCATCAATAACAATAATAAAGGACCTTGCCAGCCAAAATTGCAGTATCCATAATATTTAAATGGCAATTAGGCAATGCTCATCAGCATGTAGTTTGATATGTTGCTGGATGGAAGTGATGAGTACCTTATATTTTGCATCCTGAAATAGTACAAGTTTCCCCACTGTTGTGAAGCCCCTTGCTGGTGCTTTGCTATATACTGCTTATGAGCCCATTCCTGATTATAATTAATAAATGAATAGTTAAAAATCGAATCTTTCAGAAATGACCATCATAAGAACTTTTTCCTTTGAGCAGTTCAGATGAGCATGAACCAACTTTCTTGTTGAGAAAACTTATGTCTGCAGCAATTTGAAAATAATGAAGTAGCTCAAGTAGTTGTTCATCTCCTTGGCAAATCAGCTGACTATATATGCTTACATAGTATGAGCCAAAAAGCCATGCTATATTACAAGTAAATGGACAAGCTTAAGATAAAAAAGATAAGTATTAAAAGATTCTGGCATGACAAAAATGAGAATCTAGTACAAGTAAGCAGTGCAATCACCTGTTGATACTCTGGAAGAGGATAAACATCGCCAAAAATTGTTACTCTTGCATTTGATAAACCACTCCATCCAGGTATCTACAAAGCCTAATTCTCAGTAAGATTGATTCATACTCATCAAATGGAAAAATAATAATGCATGATAATAAATAAAAAGTTGCTAAATATTAAAAGACTAACCTGTACAACAAGAGTACATCGTGGGTCAACTAGCAAATTTCTTGTGTGGATTGCTAATGGTGAAAAGGAAAATATAGGATCTGCAGGGAAACAAAAAACAGAACCATATTGTACATGAGTGGGAGATATAACAATAGCACAAATTTCAGCTGCAGGGTATAGGTAAACGAAGTGATTAACTGCACCATATTTTCCTATATTTTTTGTGCTTTACTATCACATTGGAAATACTAACACATTAGACAAGAAAAAGACATAGCATCATGAAACAATGAAATAGATCCCTCTGGTATTGTCAGCAAATCTTCTGAGACTGGTCTCTTAGCACAGAACAAGGACATTAAGACTACTAAACCATAGAAAAAAAACTAGATATTAATTAAAATTGTTTGAGAATACATTAATAGATGCAGAAATTTAGTCACTTACGTCCCATTGAGTCAGGAGCAAAATCCACAAGTGCACCAAATGGATACCCCTCTCGCCTATGATGCATGCGTGACATTACAGTGCACAAATGAGCAAATCTGGCCTTAATCACATAATCAAGTACAATTTGAGGCTGATTAGTTTCTAGAAATCATATAATACACACCCCAAAAAAACCTTCAGATTTGTACCTGTTCCATAAGATTACGAACAGCCAACGCTGGTCGAGGAAGACCATGTGCAGATGTAGCACTTTGCACTCCCCCGGATATGGGTGTTCTGAATAGTCCAGCCCTACCTCCACCTCCATTTCCACTTCCTAATCCAGCCGATAGAGGCGTTGTCTGTGATGCATCAGCTGAACCCTTATCAAACACATTTTTAGCTTGATCAAAACAAAGTCCATCATAGAAGATCAATGGGTTCATTAAGATATAAATATAATAAGCATATTCAGCCAAAACTACCATCTAGATGTCCCCCAATTTTGCTGATTGCCTGATTCAATTTAAAAAATTGAACCAGTAAACATCAAAAGAAAGATACACCTAAAGAGTAACTGGATTCCTTCTTGCTTGTATATAATCTCACTGGGACAGAGTGATTTCAACATATATTATATTTTCATCTTCAGTCCTCGGTTATTACTCATTAGTTATTACTCATCAATCTAGTAGTCTGAGTTCCCAATCCCATTACCCAAGTGGGAAGTGAGAAATACTCAACAACAATACAAATAAACATTTGAAATCCAGTTTCAATGTGCTCCAAATCGGAAAAGGCTAACATGGTGCTTGAGGTAAATTAATTTCTTTATCATTCAAAAGCAGTCAAACTTCAGTAAGATTTGCATGACCCTGAAACGCCCTGGAGAACCAAACTTTAAACAGCAACATTTTATCTCACTTCATAAAGTTTGAAAATTCCACCTTCAACATAACCAAAGAATTAAAATTGGAAGTGCATGTATACCTCAAACATGCTGATACCACTCTCAGAAGGCACGCCGCCATCATGAATGTCAGAAGAAGGCTTTTCGGTGCCATCTCCACCTACTTCCTTATTCTTGCGAGAAAGGGCAAGAAGCCTAGACCCAGAAATTGAAGGGTGCCAAGAAGCTGAACCCAGGAAAACGTCATTGGGTTTTGAGAACAAGGCCTGATTCGTCGGCAACTTGATCGAGCAACGTGACGATTGGTGAGCACCCAGATTCTGTTCTGGCACTTTGGAGAGGAATGTGGAGCTCGAGAGGGCTTCCATGGCGATTTCGACAATCAATTAGAAAAGAGAGGCAGAACTGCAAAAGCACGCAGACACGCCAAACAGAGAGAGTAGTAGGGCAAAGGAATAAAAGAGGTGCCTTTTTTTATTTTTTTTTAAATGTGAGTATGATTTTATATTTTACGCTAGGATGATGCGATTCTCGGAATTTTAGGCTTGAATGAGAAATCGGGGATTAAATGAATAAATCCTGCTGTTTTGCTGTCTAATAAGGGAATATAAGAAGATTTTTTTTTTGGAACCACAAGGGCATGATACACGCACAAGGCAAAAGAATTTCCTTCATCGGACACTTGTTGATACCTATTTGCCGAATCACTCTTAGCTTTTTTTTCTTTCTGTATGGAGAATCTATCACAAACAAACTATTCAGACCGATCGCTGTTCACTGTATGTTATGAAGTAGAGCAAACTAATACAAGATGATCATTCAATTCATTCGTTGGTTAAGAAAGAAGACATCTTTTTTGTGTTGCAAAGATATAAAAATAGCTGTGATGCTACTCAAAGTTGTTGCCTTGTGTTACTAAAGATCCTCCTCCTCGGACTGAGTTGCATTATGCTTACAACTTGTGGATGGAGTTTCCCCTGAGGTTCATTCATAATCCCACGCACACATGCAACAATTTCGATGTCAACAACTTTGGCGGGAGGGGAGGAGTTTAATCGATGGGAAGCCGTTGTACTTTACAAAGTTGTACTTGTGAGTTGGGAAGTGCTTAATTAACTGTGGTGGGTGAGATAAGAATATGGGATCAACTCTTGCACTTGCCGACATCAGAGGAAGCAGGCTGGGCGATATATAAGAGCTGATCCAGTCATTGGGCAGCCCCTCAAGTGCTTCAAGTTGTGGATTTGATGGCGGGGCTGTTGACACCTCCATTGATCTGAGTCGATTAAGGTGAACATGGACTAGCAAGATTTGTTATGATGCAAAGGTGGTTTCAATGTTTTTGAGCAAAACTGGATTTGACAAGGCCGATACCGCAACTTACTTGACTCAAAATTTACGGATGCCGTTACACAACTATCCTTATTTTGCGGGGGTGGTTTTGTAAAACTGACCCTATATAAACATGAATGCTGTTGCTAATAAACCCTAGCCCAAGTATCCCAAGTCCTCGTACAACATACGTATGGCACAATTGTTAACGCCCTCACCTCACCTTTAGGTTATTTCTCTTCCCTGATAATCCTCAAAGACTCTGCCATTCTTTTCTGGGGTATGTATCTCGATTTCTTCATCTCCTTGTAATCGTAGTACTTTGTTTTGTTTACTACAGTACTATTATTATTGTTGTTGTTGTTGTTTAGTGTAAGATATGGTGGTTGGGTGTCCGACTAAACAAGCACTTGAGATTGATCGAACAAGAAGAAGAGTCAAATCACGTTCCCAGCCATATCCTACACTAGACTTGTGCTCCGACGTACTCTCTCGCCTCCCTGTGAAAACCCTGCTTCGATGTCGCTGCGCATCACAATCATGGCGATCCTTGATCGATGACCCTCACTTCTGCTACCTCCATTATCACTCCTTCAAGAACAACGCTCAGGAGACCCGCCTTTTCATTCCTCAATTACGTCTATGCAGTTTGTCTCCTCCACTCGGTAGCATAACCGTGTGTACGCAGACACTCGAAACAACCACCAAATTGGTTCCTGCCCTGGCGGGTACAGATACTGACGAATGGCTACCTGATTTCGCAAATGATGGACTGGTGTTGCTGACCAGCCTCAGCAGGGAGGCAATGCTGTGGAATCCATCCATCAGAAGATGCAGACGTATTCCTCTCTCTAGGCCACTTGATTTTCGTGGTCAAATTGGTATAGGGTTCGACCCCGTTTCCCAGGACCATAAGTACGTCCATACATTCTTCCGCAAGGGGGACACCAGACGAAGTGTTGCTGTTTACTCTGTGCGGGCAAATTCATGGAAAACGCGTCCGCTACGACCAGATGAACATTCTTATTGGAGCTCTCCTGGTTCGTTGCGGCAGTCCATCAGTTTCAGGGGCTCTTTATACAAGACCCGGAAACAGAAGAAACAAAAGATGTTGGTTGCGTTTTTCTTGAGCACCGAGGAGTTCACTCATAAAAGCCTACCGCCGGCCATGTCCGACCACAGCATTCGCTTGGGACTTGCTGTGGTTGATGGCGGGAGCACGTTGGCTGCCTTTGGGAGCCCTTGGGAAGGACCTGGGGACTGCGTAATATGGGCATTGGAAACCGACACAGACACGGACGTTAATGATGTTTCGGTTTGTTGGACCAAACGCTACACGGTAGGGATCAGTTTCATACACCTCCTCTTACCCCCAAAGGAATGGGGTGGTAATGTGGTGTTTCTGCGCAAAGTGTCGGGTCAGGGGTGTTATGGAGTGGTAGCATACAACTTGGACACCCACCAGGAAACCATCATACAACGTAAACGCTGTAGACACACGTCATATGCGGCCCTCTACAAGGAGACCTTAGTTCTGCTCAATTGAAAATCATTCACATCAGGATGTGTTTTTATATTTTCAGATTTTGTTTGTGTGAACATCTGAATATTGCACATAACTTATTGGTGATTATTCACAAACCGGATCTATATTTCCAACTACTGAACATTGTTTTCTAGTTGGCGTCATGCGTGTGTTGATGATCTCTACTTAACAGGCATCATTTTATGTGCATGCTTTCCACCTTTCCTCCACAGAAGGCAGAACAATCCTGCAATTTTTGCATTACAAATCAGTGAAGCCAATTCAGAGACACCACAACATCAGATAAAGGACGCAGTGAGTTCCTAATTCCTGGATTTCAGGGGAATTCTAACAACCAGGATCATTAAAGTTGCACAAACAATTCAAAACCAAGCACTCGAAAAGAGTTGAGCAGCCTTGTTCAGTTTCATGAATGACACTTAAAACAATGGAAAGACAAGAAGTTACACAATAAGAAAGCTGTTAATGAGTGAGGATAGAAAAAACTCACCCCCTTGAACTCATTTGGCTTGTGTTTATAAGAAGATCTATGTTCAACTCTCATCATCCTCAGAGTGAGTTGCTGCAATATTAAGCTTTAAAGAACTCGTCTCTACAGATCCTCCTGTAGCAGAACAATTCAATTTTAAGTCCAAACCAAAAATTAAAGCAGAAACAGTGAACCTCCAACGAATAAGCATTTCAAGCCCAGCAGCAATTAGCACTTAGCAGAGCTGATTCACCAGCTGAACCCTAGATCCACAATTCATGACCAATAAGCCAAAATCCCTAAAAAAAAAGGCGAGTATGAGGAAAAAGGGGAAACCTTCGAAGTAGGTCTCGGAAGAAGGCCAGCCGCGATCGGAGGCGAGAGCGATGGCGGGATCTTTATTAGCGGAGACGGAGTTGGCGAAGCGATCAACGAGGAGAGCGAAGCCACGTGAGGTGGCCTTGGGGGGGACCCAGTAGGAGGAGCCCGGGCGGAAGGGGAGCCAATCGGGCTGGGACCTCCTCACCATGATCCGGTGGACGGCCTCCTCAAGCTTCCGGATGGGGTCGTGATCGCGATCGGCGTCCAGGCTGAACCGGATCACCGGCGGGTCGGGGCGCGTGGAGCGGTTGCGAGAGGAGATGAGGCGCGTGAGGGGGGAATAAGAATTAGAGCAAGTCCGGGTCAAGGCGAGGGATCTGGCCATGCCTGTTGTGTTGGTCAGAGAGGGAGAGACTTGAAACTTGAAAGGGCAGGATTTCAGAATATATAGTCATGAGTCATGACACCTACCTACTTCACACTCAACCCACCTAATTAAACCTTGTTACTTCAGACACTAATGATGATACCCAATTTGGTTTAACAAATTCCAAAATTCACACAACACAACCCAAAAATTCACTAAATTAAGAAGCTCGATCTGTCCGTAGCTAGACAAAGAAGAAAGGATGATCGAATTACACAAGCGTATGTATGATACTACATATATGGTACAACCAAATTGAAACAAAAAATCAGAGCTCATCCTGAGGATTGTTGGTGTTGGGGGAGAAGGTGTTCTTGAGGGTTTTGGTGGCCATATTGGCTGCTGATTTTGCAGACTCTTCCATTCCTTGCTTAGCCTTGCCAATGCTCTTCTCAACCGCTCCTCCTCCTCCTTCTTCAACCTTCTTCCCCACTTTCCCCCTGAAACTGCATGTCACACCCCATACCATACCAAATTCAGTTCAATTATACAACATATAGACCCACAAATCATCACTTGGACTTACTGGGTGTTGGGCTTGGGTGCAAAATCCAACAGCTTCAGCTTGATGGCATCCCAGTAAGCTGCTGACTGCTGCTTCACCTGCTCCTTCCATTTCCAGGGATTCTGGTGGCCTTCTGCACCTTCCTCGGTGGATTCAGCATCGGATACAACAAATAACAGCAGCACTAGTGCTACCATTAATATGTAACCCAACCCAACTGCTCTTCTTCCTTTGCATTCAATCTCCATTGTTTGTTTCTCTTAACTATCTCAGCCCAATTGTTGGGGTTGTTTTGTGGTTGACTGAATTAATGCTCTAGCTAGCTGGCTAGTGCTATGTAGACACATACATACGTGTATATGCATATATATACACACACATGACATGAATGAATATTGGAATACGTGAATAAGATATATACTCTAGTACTCCGTATTAATTAATGAATGTATTTTGACAAGTCGGCAGGAAACGTGGCGCCCATTAGAGCTGAGTTTAGGTGCTGCGTACGCGTACTCGGTTTGTGTCTTTCCACCTCACTCAACCGGCTACCCTACTCCTTTTGTGATTTTGTATCTCAGCTCCTTATCCATGTTGGGACTGATACATGGATTTATTGTTTCCAGGATTTATAAGCATTTTTTCGCTGGTCCAAAGGGGGGAATAAAACATCTTACTTTCACTGCAATTTAAGCCTGATTACAACTACAATTATCCCAAGCTTGGAACTCTGCTTATTCACATACATAACATTTCTACTTGTATACTTCTGTAAGCATCACTAACTTTGTTAGTTTCGGTCCACAACAAGTGTACAAAAACGTCATATTCGCTGTAGGCATTCCCATTCTAGATCGCTAAACAACACCCAATCAAGTCATTATCCACCCCTCATAGCTGTTTCTTAACCCTTTCCCCAAAATCATACCGACTTGGCGTCTTACTCTGTGTCGTGCACCAAGGGCGTTCACTCTTTTTATTTAGCATCAGTCCAATTCCCAACCACCACCACCACCACCAATCGTGTTAAATGTGAAAACAAAGGACATGAATTGAAAACACTACTAACAAATCAATGTACTCCCAATCCAACCACACAAGAAGACGACAAAACACAGCTTGCCCTTTCAGTTTCCATGGAAGCAAATAATGCAGACATCCGAAATCGCAAGCATATGTATATATCGGGTGAAATATGTTACACTGTTACAGGGTCGTGGTATTAAAAAAAGGGGATCATGATTCCAATCCCATGGTTTTACAGCTTAGCAAGCAGCAAGTTCATCAGCAACACTAGTTAGCTAGGAAAACACTGAAATTTAGACAGCTTAAGAAGTACTTACCAATCATCTTTTTATATATATAACATCTTTATATATATATATTCTGCCTCCCCCCACCTTTGTGGCTGGATGCAGAGCCGAGGCATTCGACAAAACGAAGCTGATAATCCCAGAAACTATAACAAGGATCCGTCTTTTGAAGAGGAAGAAAAGCTTTCAGTAACAATTCCCTGATTGAAAATCTTAAGCTAGATGCTGAACAAAGCTTTCCAAAGCAGAATCTTGGTAGTATCAGAAACATTGCAAGTTATCCACAAGCCATTATTTCCTTTCCTACTCAGCCACGGCCGATGGATTCAGGAAACTTTTGATCTCATCCATCACCATGTAGAAATGCTCATTATTCGCCAACAAGTAAAACCCGATTGTGGCTTTCTCCAAATACAGAAGCTTCACCCTTTGGCCTGCCTTTTTAAGCCCTTCAGCGTAAGCCAATTGCCAATCCTGAATAAGATCAAACCCTGCCACAACCACAAGACTCTTCGGAAACTTAACCCCTTCAAGACTTACCCCGCGTGGACCAAAAGGATTACACGAAGGATGATCCCGGGTTTCTCCTTCGGGTAAAAACGCTCTCCAATACCAATCCCTATCCCTCAGTGTCACGAAATACTTGCCATCCAACCGCTGCTCTGATTCGGTCCTCTCTTCTCCACTAAACATAGGATTCAGCAAAATATTTCCCAAGATTTCAATCTCTGAATCAACCGCCATAACAGAAATGTTATGGACAATGTTACCGCCAGAGCTGTCCCCGGCCAAATAGACATGAACTTTCGAGTCCCTGCTCTGAAGCCATTTCTGAGAAACCACCCATTCAAGAGCAGTCCAACCGTCGTCATAAGCACAAGGGTAACGGTTTTCAGGAGCACGCCTGTAGTTGACTGAAACAACAACGGAGTTGCAATGGGACACGAAATGGCGACAAAGGTTGTCGTATATGCGGCTGTTGATTGAGGAGTGAGCAAAGCTTCCTCCATGGAAGAAGATTATGACAGGGACGGTATCGTCATCAGCTGAAACCGGAGATTGTAGCTCCGTGAAATTCCGAGTGTGCTGACTCGATTCGGGCTTCGCGGGGCGGTATATGCGACAGACGAGGCTGTTGGGGCGGTCAATGATGTAGTCGAAGGAGAAGACCCCGTTGACCGGGCGAGGGTTGGAGTTGACTTTTCGGTCTAGGTACTCGGCCAGGTAGCGGTTGAATGTGCCATCTGGACGGCGGAGGAGGTTGTAGGCTAGCTTGAATTGGGAGATGAGAACATATGTGTTCAATGGAACAACCCTCTGCAAAGAGAATGCACGAGTATAGAGAGTCAGACATTTGGCAAGCTGAAGTAAAAAAAACAAGTGGAAGCATAGACACAACAACAACAACAACAACAAGCATAGACACGTTGACAGAGAAGATGAACAGTGAAACCCTAATTGGAGTAAAAAAAACCCATTTGAAATGGAAGTTAGGCACCAAAATCAGTTAAATAGATGTGAAGAAACGAAAAAGGGTGTCGTGGAGGAGTACAAAACCTAACAAAAACGGGGAGTAGAATCCCCAACCAAACAAAATCAAAGCACAAATAAGGTCTCGAAACCCGAATTGAGATAAGCAAACACCAAAATCAAAGCACATACAGGGAACCCCAACCAAACAAGTGGAAGCAGAGGATGAACAAAATCGAAACCCTATAAAGGCAAAATCGCTTACAGACCGAGAAACCAGAGATATCAGAAAAGAAGAAAACGTTAGAAAGAAGCAAGATCCAAGATGAAGGAAGGAAGCGGTGTGTACCCTGGAGTCACTAGGAGGAACCTCATCGGCTTCGGCCGCCATGGGAGGAGGAGAAAGGAAGTCCGTGGACGTCGGAAGGCCTTAGTATGTGTGAGCAGCTCAAGCTGAGAAGAAGACTTTTGGTTGGTATGAAGCTCAGATTCGGACAAAGCCAAAAGCGAAGGAGAAGAAATCGGTGGGAATCGAAGGATGATGTAGGGGAAATCGGGGATGAAGATGGAATTGAGCAAGAGGAGATGAGAAGGAGGAGAGTGAATTGGGAGAAAGCCAAAAACAAAGCACGTAAAAAACAGAGAAAAGGGGGAGGCCGAAAGAGGACAAAAGAGAGGGGGGACACGTGGTGGGGCTTGAGGGTAATTGCTGTACGCGGCTCGGGGCGCGTTGAAAGAGAGGGGAAAAGTCCGGGTCAGCCCCAGGGCCTGATGAGGATTGTTGGCGTTGGGGGACAAGGCGTTCTTGAGTGCCGTTTGGGTGGCCATATTGGCTCTGCCTTGTCACTGCTCTTCTCAACCCATCGGTTTGTGTCTATCCAACTCACTCACACCTGGCTACCCTTTTTTTTTCCTTCCTGTTTTGTAGTTTTGTATCTTGTGATTGTAGTATTTGATATCATGGGATAAGCACAACGATTGTGTTCTTGTAACCATTTATATTCTAAGATAAACAGTATAATCGGTAAAATATAAAATTTATCGAGATACAACCTCGTCATTAGTTAAGCATTCCAGAAAATAATCGGCTCTCCATGCTTATGGAAAATGAGCACAATTTTATTATAGATATAAGCACTTAAATAGTAAATGAACTCATAACAATGTCAGCATCGGGTACAACGAGCATCAACATCAACATTAAGTTTCGGAACGGAGCCATTTTTGCAACATATTCAGCTTCTTACCCAAGTTGGGAATTATATATTCTTCCTTATTTGCAATTTTTCTAGGATTTATAAGCATTTTTGTAGAGCATATCATATATTCTGTATTTGCTTTACTGTGCACGTTAGCTTAGTTAGCTTGTAGCGCAGGTTAGTTAGTTAGTTAGCTAGCTATAAATAGAAACTCCTTTTGTAGCTTTCAGTTGAGTTGAATGAAAAACTTTCCGAAGCTTCTTTGTCTCTCTCAACACATCAATGGCGATTTAGCCAATTTCAACTCAATCACAATATTTGATATGGTATCAGAGCTCGAACTGATTAGTTCGTTTTGATCTGTTGCTGATCATTTGATTGGAGCTTAGGATCTCGATCGAAGCTCGTTTCTCGTTCTCGGTTCCTCCATTGTTGCCGATCTAGGTTTTCTCTGTTTTTGTCAAACTGAAGACATTTCACTCAACTGATTTTGACTTCTCTTCTGAGAGCTCAGCTCAGAGACAAATGAGGAGAAGGAATTCTGGCGAACTTGATGATACAACTGCTAGTGGAGATGGATCGAAGAATGCCTCGCAAACTGCAGGTAATTATTCCGATCCACTCTTCCTTTCAAATTCAGATCATCCAGGCAATGCTATAGTTGTGCTTCGATTCAATGGCACAAATTTCCATAGCTGGAGCAAATCGATCAAAATTGCGCTTGGATCTAAGATGAAATTAGGTTTTATAACTGGAGGAACTAAGAAACCTGATGAGGATCATGAAGATTATGCACGATGGAAAAGATGCGACTGTATGGTGTTGAGCTGGATTCTCAACTCCATGACGCATGAAATTGTTGAACATTTTGTTTATGCTCAGTCAGCTAAAGAACTGTGGGACGAAATTGTGGAACGATTTGAGGAATCTAGTGCTCCTTTGTTGTTTCAATTGCAGAAGGAATTGAGTCAGATTCGACAGGATAATCTGTGTGTTGCTGCTTATTACAACAAGCTTAAGCGTGTTTGGGAAGAAATTCTCATGATAGAAGGCATGCCTGTTTGTTCATGTGGTGCTTTAGACAAGTGTACTTGTGTTATTCTTAAGAGGATTCATGAGCGTGATCAGACTACTAAGATCATGTAGTTCTTAATGGGACTCTCTGATGCTTATGAGACTACAAGAAGTTCCATTCTAGCTATGGATCCTTTGCCTACTTTGAATCGAGCTTTTCAAATGGTGCAAAGGATTGAAAAACAAAAAGAGATTACTGGAGCTCTTAATCCAGAAAGGAATGCCTTGGCTGCTAATCGACAAGGTAACAGGAGCTTCTCAAATTCTTCCAAAGGCAATGGTCCTAACACTGGTTATTCTGGTGGAGGACAAACTGGTGGAGGACAAACTGGTGGAGGCCTTAGAATTGGAGGCAATGCTCCTGATAATTTTGGAAACAAGGATTCAGGTTATGGACAGAATTCCAATGCTGGAAATGGAGGTAATTTCAGTGGAAACAGGAAGGATTCAGGGAATGGTAAAAGGCCAAGAGATGATAGATTTTGTGATCATTGTCGTGAGCGTGGTCACATTAAGGAATCCTGCTTCAAGCTTATAGGATATCCTGATTGGTGGAGAGGTTCTAAGGAACAGGCCAGTGACAGAATGGTTGCAAATGTTAAGCAAAAGGAGTCTATGGATGAGTCTCCTTTTGACAATAGGAATGATGAGAAGCCTGATTCTTCTCTAGTCAATGCTGTGTTTACTGAGGTCTTGAAGATGATGAGGAACAGGAATGGAGGAGAAGGCAGCTCATCAGGTGCAGGGCCATTTGGTTCTATCAACTTTGCAGGTAAATTGAGCACTCTTTTAAATGTTACAAATAATAGTCATCTTGATCAGACATGGATTGTTGATTCAGGGGCAACATACCATATTTCTTTCAATCAGGCCTTATTCTCAGATATGAGAGCCTTGTCTAAGCCTATTCTGATTGGTTTACCTGATGGTTCAGTTCAGAAAGTGGAGTTTGTTGGATCTATTTCACTGTCAGCTAATTTGAAACTCAATGATGTTTTCTATTTGCCAACATTTCGTCATAATTTGCTGTCAGTACCAAAGCTGCTCTGTGATCAACAACTAGTTTTTGTGTTTCTTGCTCATGAATTTTTCTTACAGGACCATTCAACTAAAGCTGTGTTGGCAAAGGGAATTAAAGACAGAGTTTATACAGATTGCAGATTGATGATAGCAAGTTAGCCTCTGGTCACTCTTTTGTTGATGCAAATCATCTTTTAAATACTTTAGCAGATTATAATAAGGATGCTACTTTGCATTCAGTTTGTAAGGTGCATGAAGATATTAGTTTGATGCATGCACGACTTGGTCATGCTTCTATTTCTAAGCTCAGATATATGAGTGATTGTGGTTGTTCTCATACTGCTTCTTTTGATTGTGTTGCTTGTGATATGTCCAAACATCATAAATTGCCATTTCAACCTAGTCATTCTCATGCTAAACGTTTGTTTGATCTAGTTCATATGGATCTTTGGGGACCATATAGGACACCATCTTTGTGTGGAGCTAAGTACTTCCTCACTGTTTTGGATGATTGTTCTAGAAATACTTGGACATTTCTCATTAATAGCAAGGAACAAGTTGGCAGGCTTATTGCTGATTTTTTGGCATATGTTGAGAACCAGTTTAGTACTACAGTTAAGGTTCTTAGAACTGATAATGGGACAGAGTTCATCAATTCTTTTGTGAGAGATTTGCTTGCACAAAAAGGAATTGTTCATGAGAGATCTGTTCCTAGTGTTCCTGAGCAAAATGGGCGTGTTGAACGCAAGCATAGGCATCTTTTAGAGACTGCTAGAGCAATGAGGCTTCATGCTTCTTTGCCTATTTCTTTTTGGGGTGAGTGTATATTAGCAGCTACTCACCTCATTAATCTTCTTCCTTCCTCTGTGTTGCATTGGCACACTCCTTATGAGCTTTTGTATCATAAGCAGCCATCTTATGAGCATCTCAGGGTTATTGGTTGTCAATGTTTTGCTTTAATTCCTAAAAGCCAGAGACACAAGTTTGATGCTACAGCTCAAGAATGTGTTCTCCTTGGTTATCCTCCTGGTCAAAAGGCTTATAAAGTCTATCATATTGCTTCCAAGAAGGTGTATGTTAGTCGCCATGTTAAGTTTAGAGAACATATATTTCCTTTCAAACAGCAGGCTACTTCAGTTTCTGCTTCTTCTGATGAATATGTTCATGTTCCTTTTCAATGTCATCATGATGATGATGATGTTTTGATGAATCATCCTTCTATTTCTGCTTCCAATCTTCCTTCTTCCACTGCACCTTTTTCTCCTGTGGCACAGTCTAGTGTTCCTTCCACAGAGCCTGTAGATTCTCTTGTTGTTTCAGACAATGATGTTGCTCCCTTGCCTATTTCTGGTGAATCAAATTCTCCTTCTTCTGTGGTTCCTGCTGCTACTGTTAGGCCTACTCGACAGATCAAGCCTCCAGCAAGATTGCAGGACTTTGTTTGCTCAAATTTGCCAACTCGCAGATCACAATCCAGAAGCTCTTTATCACAAGTCTTTCATGTTCAAGACTTGCAATATTATTCAGCAGATTATGTGCATTCTTTTTTCAATGTCCTTTCCATTCCTAAGCCTACTTCTTATAAGGAGGCCTCTAAGCATCCTGAAGGGATTGATGCTATGAACAAGGAGCTTCATGCACTAGAACTCAATCATACTTGGGAGATGACTACTTTGCCTCCTGGTAAGCATGTTATTGGTTCTAAGTGGGTTTATAAGGTTAAGTACAGACCTAATGGTGAAGTGGAACGTTATAAGGCAAGGTTAGTTGCTAAGGGTTTCACTCAAGTTAAAGATAAAGATTATAAAGCCACTTTTTATCCTGTTGCTAAGTTTTCAACAGTAAGAGTGTTGCTTGCTTTAGCTTCTGCAAAATCTTGGCCTCTGCATCAATTGGATATCAACAATGCATTTTTGCATGGATATCTTGATGAAGAGGTGTATATGCAGCCTCCCTTAGGATATTCTGGTGCTTTGCCTGGTCAAGTCTGTAGATTGAAGAGATCTCTTTATGGTTTGAAGCAAGCTAGTAGACAGTGGAATGTTGAGCTGACCAAACATCTTCTTTCTCTTGGTTTTGTTCAGTCTAAATCTGATTACTCTTTATTCATCAAACGTGAGGCTTCTTCCATTACTGTTGCACTCACTTATGTTGATGATCTCTTGCTGTCTGGTGATAATCCTGAGGTTATTGCTGCTACAAAAGCTTCATTAGACAAAGCTTTTACTATCAAAGACCTTGGCTTTGCTCGTTATTTCTTAGGCATGGAAATCTCAAGGTCTGATTCAGGTCTTTTGCTCAATCAGAGGAAGTATGTTGTGGATCTTTTGACTGACACAAACATGCTTAATTGTAAGCCATCAGCCTTCCCTATGCAGAGAGGTCTTCATCTTTCTCTTGATGTTGGCCAACCTCTTCCTGACCCTGAGGTTTATAGGAGGCTTGTAGGTAAGCTTTTATATCTGACTTTATCTAGGCCTGATATTGCCTATTCAGTGCAACAACTTAGTCAGTTTCTTGCTACTCCTCCTGAACCTCACATGAACGCTGCTCTTTATTTGCTGCGCTACCTTAAAGGCACCCTGCATTGTGCTCTCTTTTATCCTTCTAATACAGCTCTTAAGCTCATGGCTTATAGTGATGCAGACTGGGGCAGTTGTCCTTTCTCTAGGCGTTCATTGACAGGATATTGCATTTTTCTTGGTGATGCCCTGGTTTCTTGGAAAACTAAGAAACAGAAAACTGTTTCTAAGTCTAGTGTAGAGAGTGAATATCGTAGTATGTCATCTACTGCTAGTGAATTGGTCTGGATTGCTGGATTGTTGGCTGATTTTGGTGTTCAAGTGCCTCTGCCTATCACTCTTTGTCGTGATAATAAAGCTGCACAGCATTTGGCTGCAAACCCTGTATTTCATGAGAGGACCAAGCATTTGGATCTAGACTGTCATTTTGTGCGTGACATGGTCACCAAAGGGTTCATTTCCACTCTTCATGTGTCTTCTCAGATGCAATTAGCTTACATTTTGACTAAGCCTTTAGGTGCACATCAGCATCTGTTTTTGTCTCGCAAGCTTGGCCTTGTTTTTGATCCAACAAGTCAAGCTTGAGGGGGGATGTAGAGCATATCATATATTCTGTATTTGCTTTACTGTGCACGTTAGCTTAGTTAGCTTGTAGCGCAGGTTAGTTAGTTAGTTAGCTAGCTATAAATAGAAACTCCTTTTGTAGCTTTCAGTTGAGTTGAATGAAAAACTTCCCGAAGCTTCTTTGTCTCTCTCAACACATCAATGGCGATTTCAACTCAATCACAATATTTGATAATTTTATTACTTTCACTGCAATTGAAGCCTGCTTACAAGTGTAAAGTTATCCCAAACTTGGAGACTGAAAAACTCTACGCGCTTATTCACAGACATAACATTTTCTACTTGTATACTTGGATCTGTATGACTGTATATATACAAGCTAGCTTGCATATGATATCTTCAATGATATGTATGTACACAACACATATTTCATGATCCTAATTAAGTTTCCTTCTTAAGATATAATCCTTGTAAGGATGAGCTGTGGGTTCCAACTGGGCAAGGATGAAAATGTGATACAATGGACCAATACAATGAAGCTCAAGCAATACTTATACAAACCATGTCATTGACCAGTATATAAAAATGTACTAGCAGAATTCATAGATGTTATGCTTAATCAAAAGTGCGAGCTGAGGGATGTCATCGATGGGTGACGTGTCATACTTAACTAATGGAGAAACAGTGACCATTAACCTGTTGTTGCAAATTGTGCTGAAAGCTAAACCAAAAATGAAAGAAGAAGCTTACAATTAGCTACAGCTGGTGGTGCGCAATGTCAGACAATGTGTGTGCAAAATGATGTTAGATGGATAGATGTTCCGAATTGTTTTGATAAAAGGTGTTAAAATGTGCAATGGAATCAAATCAAATGGAAGGGAAGGTAAGGTGGCTAGCTCTGATGTGATTTAGAAGGTGGGCTCAGGCTCAAAGTAGTGCAGCAACTGCAACATCTTATCACGAACCACTCCAACCTGCACCCATTTTCGATCATCAATTTAACTACAATGCTATTCTTACCATAGAAAGTACATATATATGAGTATAGTCTATATATAAAGATATGCATGTGATTCACTTTTGACTGGTTGTTGACACAGCACAAGCACAAGTCAAGGTAGTTCGAACTTTGGAGCATTTTAACCTATCGGTCAACATTACTCATTCCAGACAGAGTCCTTCCAATGTTTCAGATCACTGATGAAGGGATGAATGAAATGCTAGCTAGCTAGCTACATGATCCTAGCTACAATGTTGATGATGGAGAGGTAAAGAAAGAGCTTACAGATCTTGGAGGCAGCAACTCGACCCAGAAGGCGGGTTTTGACGTTGATCCAATGACAATGAGAAGGCCGATGCCATTTGGGAATGGCTCTGCTTGATTCCTTCCTCATCATCTTCATCTTGGGGTGATTTTGATTTGAGTTTGAGATGGGGAATGAGAGGGAGTTTATCAGCAGAAGTGGCCGGAGAGAAGGGAGGCGAAGCCGAGGGGGAGGAGGAGAAGTAGTACTTTGAGTTGCCCGGGCCCACGCTGATCGGTAGAGGTGATGGCGGCGTTGGTGGTGATGATGACGGCGTCACCTCCTCTGTCTCCGAGTTCTTCATCTTTCTCTCTGTCTGATTCATTCTGAAGAAGAAGAAGAAGAAGAGGAAGTTGGCTAGCTGTGCAAAGGCAAAAATGAACTTTTGGGGGTGCTTCAGTTCAATTCCCGGGTGTTTTGATTTGTGTGTCGTTCATTTTTTGAATAGTAGGTATCACCTAACGGCCAATTCGTGTAGGTAGGCATTTTTGAATCGCCCTCATGCCTGCCTATCTTTCCAATGCTAGCTCAAGGTTTGAATATTTACATTTCAAACCTAGACCTACCAAAGATGGATAGTACTTTACACACACATAACTGACATAACTACCTTCCTCTTGTCTCGATAGCGATTGGGTGTATTATCCAAGTTCCTCACTTTCCCATTCTCATTCAAATATTTCTTGCAAATGCCACTCTTATATATATGAACAGAGCATATGCAAATCATATTAATGCCAATTTTCATATATGAACAGAACGTATGCAAATCATATTGATTGCAAGGAAACCCTTTAAAAAGAGCCAATTTTCTTAACAAAAAACTCTTCCAAATCCAATTTATTTATATGATCACTAATGCATAGAGTAATTCAAATTATGTATCTTGTTTTTCTTGAGAGAGAATTCAAACATCATTATATCTAAGAAAGCAAATACAAATTAAAATACGTTCAAATATATGTGGCTTGTTTTGGATATCTTAAGAATAATTTTTCATCTAGTTAGTTAGAGAAATAACTAAACGAAATTTCCGAAATTAATTAGTAATATAGAAGAAATAAAGTTGAGGAAGAGTGCACCGGGCTGGTATTGGATGTGTAACGTGGTAATGGGCCTTGTTCAAATTTTGTCGCCTCGTTCATAAGTGTGTCGCCTTCTTCTTCGTCTCCATTCATCTCCCTCCTTGCTCACCTTCCTCCCTTCTCTGTCTGTACTAGTATATTTGATACACCTTCTGCTGATCGGGTCTCCTTCTGTGAACTTTTGGAAGCGATGCCGTCGGCGTATGGTGCTCGGCTGACCACTTTCGAGGACTCCGACAAGGAGAGCGAGTATGGATTGGATACGTTCGCAAGGTTTGATTTTCTTCTAATTTCGATCCTTTTTTTTTTTATCAAGTTTCGCTTTCGAATTCAATCGTCTCTGATCTGAATCTGATCATTCTTCGATCACTCAAACTGGGGCCACAAACGCGCTTGCCAGCCGGTGTTGGTTCAAATCATAATTCTTGAGGATTTTAGTTTGTAGTGGATCCTTTCTTTTTGCATATCAGTTGATGGAAAGTTAATCCTGACAATCAACCTGTTATGTTTCGGGTTTGAGTGGTCATGTGCTCTACATATTTCATACTTATGTTTGTGTAACACATTGGCAGGTCTCTGGACCAGTGGTGGTTGCTGATGGAATGTATGGGGCTGCTATGTATGAATTGGTTCGTGTTGGAAATGACAATCTTATAGGTGAAATTATTCGTCTCCAAGGAGACTCTGCAACCATCCAAGGTATTCCCATTCCCTTCTTACCTGTTGTTGCTATGCACTTTGTGGGTTAATATAAGAGATGATCTCAAAGACTTGTTTTGAAATTTCCCTTCGTTATACTTCTAGTTTATGAGGAAACTGCTGGTCTCATGGTTAATGATCCTGTTCTCCGAACACACAAGGTGATTTTTTTTTTAATTTCTTTTGGGAGAAGGATGAGCATGTGAGACGAGCCTAATTTAACACTCCTACTTCTTCTGTGGCATTTCAGCCCTTGTCAGTCGAGCTGGGACCGGGAATTCTGGGCAATATTTTTGACGGTATTCAGGTGTGCACTTTAACTGTTATGTGATAAGTACATTTGTTCACACTTGGAACTAATAGATTTACATTGTGAATACTTTTTTTGAGTAATTCCATTTCTTTAGTGGTCAGATCAGTATATTCTTACATTAAAAACAGAAATCCCAGTCATGAGAGTGTCTGATGCTAATTTT
Source organism: Polygonum maritimum (assembly GCA_963924305.1). Classification (NCBI taxonomy): domain Eukaryota; kingdom Viridiplantae; phylum Streptophyta; class Magnoliopsida; order Caryophyllales; family Polygonaceae; genus Polygonum; species Polygonum maritimum. The sequence goes on from OZ002734.1 coordinate 39,288,478, forward strand.
ACCTATTACTATTATGTGAATAAAATCATACTTAGTCACTGATTTTATTTACCCAGAGGCCTCTAAAAACTATTGCTAAGAGATCAGGAGATGTCTATATACCTCGTGGTGTTGCTGTCCCGGCCCTCGATAAGGACATACTTAATACTTTGGGAGTTCCAACCTATGAAAATAGGTATGTGCTGAACATTTTTGTGATGACCTTATTTTCACCATTTGAGTTGATTTTTGGTTCATGTATTGCAAATTTCCATTTTTTTGTTTAGGGGAGGGAGATCTTCTGACTGGTGGAGACTTGTATGCTGTAAGTTGTAAAATCTGCATTTGGACTTGCATGAGTTCATTTAGTTTGCTATTCCGACCTCTTCATCTATCTATATATATATATGTATGCAGAACGTCTTTGAGAACACCTTAATGCAGCACCATGCTGCTCTTCCTCCTGATGCTATGGGGAAAATCACATACATTGCACCTGCTGGTCAATACTCACTCAAGGTATCATGGTCTTCATTTTATTGAAGGCTACATAATTATATGATTATTTATGATCAGGATCTTCTAATTTTGTTTATTTGTGCAATATTTGTACAGGATACTGTCTTGGAATTTGAGTTTCAGGGAGTGAAAAGGCAATTCACTATGCTTTAGGTGATGTTTTTCTCCATTTTTTGTGCAGTTTGTTCCTGGCCTATGAGAAAACATTCCTTACAGTTGTTGTGCCCCATTCTTGCAGACTTGGCCAGTACGCACCCCAAGACCTGTCGCATCAAAGCTTGCTGCTGATACTCCCCTTCTTACTGGCCAGGTAGGTAGCACATGTGATAATATTGTTCATTGCAAGGTAGCATGTGGTTTCTCATTTTTTTCATTGGGTGGTGATTTTATTAATTTTGCAGCGCGTTCTTGATGCACTTTTTCCCTCTGTACTTGGTGGGACATGTGCGATACCCGGAGCCTTTGGGTGTGGGAAGACTGTCATCAGTCAGGCACTTTCTAAGGTAGATATGATTTTATTCCCTTATCCATTTCTTCTGATACCAAATCTTCTATCCTGATTTCTGAAATTATTTGCTTATTTGCAGTACTCAAACTCCGACGCAGTTGTCTATGTTGGATGTGGTGAGAGAGGAAATGAAATGGCTGAGGTATGTGTTTGTTTATTAGGTAATTTATGCACCAAATACCCCATTTGTTCAAAGTTCTTTAATCTAAAGCCTATACTTGTAGGTCCTTATGGATTTTCCTCAACTGACCATGACCTCGCCTGATGGGCGTGAAGAATCTGTCATGAAGCGAACCACCCTTGTGGCTAATACCTCTAACATGCCTGTGGCTGCTCGTGAAGCCTCCATTTATACAGGCGAGTTTTTCCACTCTCAGTAGGTGATGTTACTGTTGACATAGGTGATTGTTCACGGATGCCTCGTCTTTGATTTTCTTGTGTTGATGTATCACTATCCATATGACTACTCCTTATCAAGTCCAATACCCTTGCCTGGTTCAATTAGTTCTTTTTTTTCAGTTTGGTGTTTGCTTGACAGCTGCAATATATTTTTTGTCTAACTAAGGCCTTCTTGACTATCCAGGTATCACAATAGCTGAGTATTTCAGGGATATGGGCTACAATGTCAGTATGATGGCTGATTCAACATCTCGACGGGCTGAGGCTTTGCGTGAAATCTCTGGACGATTGGTATTGTCTCACCTAAGATTTGCAGTCTTTTGAGGATCAGTTTTTATAATGTTATTACATGCCTGGAGTTATTGCAAAGTGTCAATTTGAACTCTTCAGTTAGGGGGGCATAACTATTGGACAATCTTAGTAGATGTATATTTTGGGTCAAAAGAGCAACAACTTGCAGCCTTGTATTGCTCTGCCTAAGAGGACCTATAGATCCAATCTCATATCTGTTTAAATCTTTTGTTAGTAAGATTTTTCTATTCACCCAGTGATGGGATGTGCTAGTGGCAATTGCAGGATGCATAAATTTGTGGAGATATCAAATTCCTTATGTTATGGAATAACAAAACTTTTATTGGTGTATGTTGTAGGCTGAGATGCCTGCAGATAGTGGTTACCCTGCTTATTTGGCTGCTCGTTTAGCCTCCTTCTACGAGCGTGCTGGAAAAGTGAAATGTCTCGGTGGGCCAGAACGTACTGGTAGTGTGACAATTGTTGGTGCTGTATCTCCTCCTGGAGGAGATTTCTCTGATCCTGTTACTTCTGCAACTTTAAGTATTGTCCAGGTTAGATATTTGTATACCCTGTGCGAAGTAGTGCATATATGTGCCATTTCATGTGTGCTTAGTAATTGTTATCTCTGCCATTCTGCTGTGGCCTCAAGCAATTTTGTTTGACTTGGAACACTCCGGCGGCGCTAATTTAGACAGAAGAGAATTGTTTCTTAATAATGTGTAGGTATAAGAATGAGCAAAGAACAAACTACTAAGGAGCGATGAAGTAGAGACATTGATAAAGTTTAACTTGCTTTTTAATTGTATGAATTAAAAGCTGCAAAGAACTAGCTACTAGGGAGCGCTGAAGTTAAGATATACTAATATTGTTGAAGTTCCTCATTCTGTTTAAGGTATATGTGGTCTTGGCTCACGATGTACATTTTGTTCTTCCACCGAATTATGATGACACATGCATGTTTTTCTAATGATGCTATTGGTAGGTCTTTTGGGGTCTAGACAAGAAGTTGGCTCAGAGAAAGCATTTCCCTTCTGTCAACTGGCTGATTTCCTACTCAAAGTACACCTCTGTAAGTCCTTGAAATTCTCATCTATTCCACATGTTTAAATTCATTGTCATAAGCTCCATTTAGCATTCATATATGCAGTGTGCCTCTATTTATTACATTTTTCATTTGCTTGCAGGCCTTGGAGTCATTCTATGAGAAGTTTGATCAAGATTTCATCAGTATCAGGACCAAAGCTCGTGAAGTGTTACAGAGGGAAGATGATCTGAATGAAATTGTCCAGGTACATCTTTCAGCACCATCTTTACTGCTTTTGGCTCTTTTACTTCATTCTTTGAATAAAGATGCCTTGGTTTGTAGCTCGTAGGCAAAGATGCCTTGGCGGAATCGGATAAAATCACCTTGGACACTGCAAAGCTTTTGAGAGAGGATTATCTTGCGCAAAATGCTTTCACACCATAAGCTGCGTTGGCTTCTCCCCTTTAGATTATATTATGTGTAATGCACGGGTCTCATTACATGTCCTGGTTGCAGTTATGACAAGTTCAGCCGATTGTACAAGTCTGTCTGGATGATGCGCAACATTATCCATTTCTACAACCTTGCAAATCAGGTAATTTGCTTTCACCTGCATCATTCTTCTCAGAACTTTCCATTGTGTGATGCTCTACTTGTTGCCAATCTTGAAGTTTGAGAAGATATGGTTTTTCTATTGTTGTGAATTGTATTTTCAGGCAGTGGAACGTGGAGCAGGAATGGATGGACAGAAGATTACTTACACCTTAATCAAGCATCGGCTGGGGGACTTGTTTTACCGCCTAGTGTAAGTGAATTACTCAACTTTCAAGTTCTGTACTGTTTTCAACTACTATGCAAGCAACACGTGAACTGAGAAAAATGTCTTCCTGAGCAGGTCTCAAAAATTTGAAGACCCAGCAGAAGGGGAGGATGCTCTAGTGGCTAAATTCACGAAATTGCATGACGATCTTACATCCGGTTTCCGTATCCTTGACGATGAAACTCGATGATTGAATCCAACATAAAAATTTAAACCAGCTCAATGGGATCAACTCGATGATTGTTACAGCAAGTTTGTTTATAAAGGTCACCCGTTTGTGGTTAGTTTAGTAGTATATGCCTTAATCCCAAACACATTGGCACAAGAATTTCACACAAAAATTAAGGTTAAAAAAAGCACTCATGGCTCTGAAATAACTGTGTTTTCTTTTAGGGAAAATTGAGTTTAACCGCCCCTTATTTCACACTTGTTCCATTTAACCACCCCTTATATTTTTTTTTGCATTTAACCACCCCTTATTTACAAATTGTTGTATTTAACCACCCTTTATATTTTTTCATGGACTTAACCACCCCTTAGTTACAAATAGTTGCAATTAACCACCCATTGTTTATATAAAAATATTAGGGACTCCCTTTATTACATGTTCGGGTTGGTTCAGTTCGGGTTTGTATGAATTTGGATTGACCTAACTATTAATAGAATTAATTTTTTTAATTATTATAACAAAATAAAAAATATTATTTTTGTATCCATCTTAATAATAAAGTATTTAAATTATTCAATTACAAATGATATATTTTTTTTACAAAATAGTGTTTCGGGTAGACCTGTCAGATCTTAGGTTTCAAGTTTTATCCAATAAATGACCAAGTCGAGTCTCTCTTTGACCCTTTGATTTCAGATCGAGTCTCTACACAAAAAACTATACAACATTAGACGAGTGTTAGGATTTGAAACTATTTTTTTAGTTGGGAGATACAATTCGAGAACCAACTATACAACTTTAAAGGAGTTTTAGGATCCGAAACTAATTTTTTCAGTTGGAAGATACTATATGAGCTTAATAATTCTTTTATTTTTATAAAACAAAATTTAAAACTAAGGGAAAAAATGTCATTTATTTTTGAGAGAATACCATTTTTGTCAAATGGGTGGTTAAATGCAACTAGTGAGATATAAGGGGTGGTTAAGTGTAGAAAAAAATATAAAGGGTGGTTAAATACAACAAGTGTAAAATAAGGGGTGGTTAAATGCAAATTTCCCTTTCTTTTATATATATTATGAATTTATGAGTATCACATTTGCAATAGTATAACATTTCACATATATCAAGTTTTGGATTTTGCTATTTGCAATAATGGTCTTTAACCAAACGGATTGTATCCAGAGACGAGGGGGCCAGTAGAGTATCTCCACTCTCCACAAACTGTGCATCTTGACACCTTGGCATGATTCTTCATAGTGCAAAACTTGCAACTCCATGGATTCTTATATTTCCCGCCCTTTTCCTCTACTTTCGGAGTTTCGCAAGCTCCACATACCAAAGCAGTAGGCTACAAAAACAACCACCAAAGTTTTGATCATACATAAAAAACAAAAGAACAAAATAACAATGCCTTGTAATATGCAACCGCCGTTACCTGATTAATCAATGTACACGCGTTGCACTGCCACGTCACCACTGATCCAACGGTTCCCATTGTATGTGAAGCCGATGAAGAGGAAGTTTCATTTACTTGCTCATCTGGCTTTGCCCCACACCATAAGTCATCGTGTAGTCGTCTCTCTGCTGCCATTGCTGCAGCTTGTCCTGGACTAAGTGCAGCCCTAATGCTGACGTCACCGCCAATTCGTCTAGGACCAGTTGGCATCAAACTTGCATTTCGGGCTCTGTTCTGTGCAGCTTGTAAGGCATTTTGGGTCAATGACGAGAGAGGCCGTGAACCGCCCAATTGTCTCCCATGAGTATTAAAGCTGTGATATGAACCTCCGGGTCCTTTGATCATATTTTCCTCTAATTCCTGCAGAATGTTGTCATAGCCAAATATCCAATCATAAATGCGTCTTTGTATGAAAAATCTTTTCTTTGGTTTCATATAGATCTATGTTCTTAGCATGACAAATTACACCTTGAAAATATACTAACCATTCCAAAAATAAATCAAAATCATAACTAAATATTAAACCACAAAGGTAGCATGGCAAGCTTTTCAATTTGACCAAACTATGACAAATCTTATCTTCAGATCTTTAAGGAGTTATGTTCTTTGGTGATACATGAGCTTGTAAAAGATTTTAGAAACTCTATAATTCCTCTTCAGCAATAAGCTAATAAGATGGCCTGACAACATCTATACCTGCATTTCAATATTTCATTTCATTCTCTGAAAGAAACAAAAGAGAGAGAGTTACTAAGTACTTACCGCTTTAATTTCATCTAATAATTTGTAGAATTCTCCATTATGAGGCCCATGAACATTGTGGCAAAGCTCGTGTAGCATGGTGTCAAGTATACTCTCAAAAGGAAAGAAATCCCATTCTCGGTTCTGCTTCCTCAACCGGAGCTTTATCTCAGCACCCCCGCCGATGTTCAATCCCAAAAGGGCTGGATTAGAAGGACTGCAATGCAAGACCAACAAAGATGATCACTTGATCAGGATAACATAGATGACAAAAGAGAATTGAATTCAAAAGAAAGCAAAGAGGAGAAGCAAATTCCTACCAAAATTCAGAAAGTAAAGTGACTTTCCATCTGTGTTTGTGCATTATAGGCTCAACCTGTTTGGCTACATTCTCTAGAATCTTCCGGGCCTCGTCTTCTCCCTGCATTTTGAGAGGCTTTACTTCCCATACTTTGTTCAGATGACTGAGATCCGCGTGAACCGACATCTCTACTGTCAAAAGGCTTTCACCTAGATTCAAAATTCCAAGTCAACTTTTTTTTCAATAGATGATTGCTTTTGATCATTCGATGCTGAGCTGAATGAAAGGTTGCAAATTTGCAGTAAATGAGTCTGCTATCGACTTGATCTTGTTCTTATTAGCGCAAGAAAACAAACCCTAAAATCTTGTTCTTATATTAGGTGTTTCTTCCCAGCTTGTCAGGGTTCTTGGTTGATTATTCGATTCAATTTGGGTTGTCGGTACTATATTACTAATTTAAAATTCCGATCGCGAACATTCTACTGAACACAAGACGGACATCGAATGTTACTAATTCTTGAAGAGGGGAATAGAGTATCCCTGTAAAGATGCAATCTTTTGACGGAAGAAGAGAAAAAGGTTTATGGGTGAATTCAAAATTAAGGGGACAAAATGCTTCCAAGTAAGATCAATCGAGGAGAAGAAGAAGAGGAAGCATACCTGGACGGACGGCACTCAGGGCATCATGACATACAAAGAGAGAGGTTCCCTTGATGAACACCCGGCGAAGTTTTTGACCATTCCTTTTTTGACCTCCGAATTTTATATTGAACCTATAAAATTTTCGGATTCTATGAACCTATAAATTGTTCATTTTTATTTGATCCAATAAAAATGAAAACACTATCCTACCGGCAATAGCAACGATCAAGTGGAGGTTTAAATGTTTAATTAACTTATTAATGTATTTACAACACTATCCTACCAATCCAAAGGACATACAGAAGAAATGACCTTTATGCAAATGTAAGCTATCCATTGTATAGTTACTCAAATGGTAGGTTATCCCATGGTTAGAATATCTTACTAGTATAAGGTCTCCATCACTTTATCACAAGAAAGTGTTTTCTATCAAAAAAAAATACTTTTAATCTCATTGAACTTCATGAATCTCTCACTAAATTTCACATTTTTAATACAATAAAAACTACTCCGTACTTTTTTCTCAAAACAACAAAGCCTAATTCGAATCTTTAAAATTATAAGGCCGTTTAAAACAAATATTCCTTCTATTTATCAATTCATAGTTTTTGATTAGTTATGGTATCATCCAAACAAATACACCTATGTTTAGATCCAATGTGAGCTTTTCTTTAATGTTCTACAGAATATCATAATAATACCCATTCAACATGTAACGTTTTTGACTCAAAAAATAACCGTATTTACTAAAAACACCCTCAATAAATGGAATGTGGAAGTGCAAAAACGTAATTCCCTCCAAAAGCAAACAAAGAAAAAATAAAAAAAAATAGTATAGGGTTTCGCGGTCTTTCTGCTTCACTTGTGGGGGTTCGAGTCTGATGTTCTGACAATATTCTCTGCACCCTGTTTGCATTGAATTGAATTGGAATGGTAAATTGGGTTTCCTAGGCAGAAAATTTCAAATAAAGTGTATTTTTCTGGGAATACTACAAAAATCAAAAACAATTAATCAGGGAAAATGAAATTTAGCAGCTACTGATTTATAAGGGAAAGAAAGTTTGTACATAGTAATTGCTCCTGTCTCGGCATTTTCAGCAATCTCACACTCACTCCTCACACTCTCTTTCGGACTCTAGGGTTTTGCAGGTAGCCCTCGAAACTGTGCACCCTCAATGGAGGTTCCGTTTCCGAACACACCAGTTTGATTTGTGAATGTAAGTCTTCCAATCTCACTGTAACAAAGTTTGAAATCTGAAATGGGTTTTCCTCTAATGGTGTACTTAGGATTCTGGTCTTTGGTTGATGCTTCGCTGGTTAGATTCAAAGATCCAGCCTCTTTTTTGTGGTGGTGGTACTACTTTTTTCTAGTAGCGAAAAGAAAGATGCGATCTTTATATTATGAGAGCAGAATCCTGGGATCTCTATGCTTCAGATGATTTTGCATTGTAGAGATTAAGAGCAGATTACATGCTGGAAGTGTAGAATCCTGATTTTGCACTAGAAATTATGCTTCTTGTTTGCCCATATTAGAGGGTTTCTTCACCTTTTCTTTTTGTTTGTGAATTTGTTTGTCTTTTCCTGAAATGTGTCTGTCTGATTTGAGTGCTAAATTCTTGTGTACTGATTAAGGGGTCTGAATCCACTTTCTGCAGGGATTGCACCAGTAGATTCTGCCATTTGCCCTGTCTCCATTTTGGTTGTGAGAATTTAATCCTTGGGTAGTCATTGAACTGAATTTCGTATAACAGACTTCATAATGGATTTTTTCAAAGCAAGGAGTAGGTTCAGGAGGGCTCGAAAACCGAACCCAGAAGGTTGTTTTGGTGATAACCCGGTTCCACTACCAGAGGAGCCAAAGACTGATCTTGACAATGTCACAGGAAAGTCAATTACTGCTGATGCTTCTCCTGAGGTGGATGACGATGACGATGATTTCATCACGAATGAGGTGAAGAGGCGGTTGAAAGAGCTCAGGAGAAACAGTTTTATGATGTTGATCCCTGAGGAATCAGGCCTAGATGGGGATGATGATGGAGCTGAGACATGCTCAAGTGAGGGCAGGGATATGGACTCACAAGTTCAACATGCTTATTATGATTTTGAAGCTATCTACCAGAAATACTGTGAAAGAATGCTTCTTTTTGATCAGATAAGCGCTCAGTGCCTCAATGAAGCTGGTATTTGTCACTATACCGTTGACAATTCCTTTTATGGCAATAAAAATTCAATCTTTCTACGGGCTTTTTGTGTCTTCATATTCATCAATGGTCTCTTTATTTGTTACAGGGCCCCAGCAGTCTGTACTTCCATCCCCTAGATGTCAGCCATCTCCAAGATCTGCATCTAAGAAGCTTACATCGCCCTTCCGTTGCCTCTCTCTGAACAAAATGGAAGAATCTCAAGATGAAACCGAATGCTTGCAAGAGCCATATAATGGGCCTTATGAGGACCTAGAGACAGCATATGTTGCCCATGTGTGCTTGGCTTGGGAGGCACTTCATTGTCAATACACCCAATTAGTTCAAAAGATTTCCTGCCGACCTGACAATCGTACTTGTTATAATCACTGTGCTCAGCAATATCAGCAATTCCAGGTGTTGCTGCAGAGATTTATTGAAAATGAGCCTTTTGAGCTAGGTCTAAGACCGGAAATTTATGCTCGGACTAGGAATTCCTTGCATAAACTGCTACAGGTTCCAAATGTGCAAGGTACAACATCTACCTACAAGAAGATGTGATGATGGTGACCCTTTTTTTAGCTTGTGTTTTTCTACACTTATGACTTACTGGTTTGTATTCAGGTTCACATCAGACGGCTTCTGAAGGGGATTCAGAGTATGCAATTCTTGCTCCTGACCTACTGAGTTTGATTCAATGCTCAATCTTGAGTTTTCATTTGTTCTTGAAGAGGGACAAGAAAAAATCTGGTGGTGTTCGTAATCTATTTGGAAGCCAAAACCAAACTGCTATGCCTATCCAACAGGTTCTATCAATCATTGAAAAGGTATGACTTACTTATCTACTTCAATCTCATGAATTGTGGTCAATGAATCTACCTGCTTGTAAAGACAACTGCATTAGATAAAATGAAGGAAAACAATAGGTTTTCAAAATTTGATATGCAGGGAATCAGTAAGTTATGGAAAGGGCTGATATGGTATCTCATCTTTTTCTAATTTGCTTGTTATGGTACTTATGTATATGATCTTTCCTGTTCACACTATGAGGATTTGGTTTTCGTTACCTTTTCTGAAAAACATGACTGGATATTTTTGTGAGGTATAACATTTTGCATTGATCTAGAAGACATCTTGACATTTATGTTTTATGACAAACCACTGACATGTGCTCTCTGCTGCCTATTCTAAATCCAGAAGAAGCTAAAGCTGAAGGAGCTTTGTAAGAAGAAGAAAGGATGGAAAAAGAACGCGTGGCCCGGTACGAATGAAGAAGTGGAGCTTCTGCTAGGCCTCATTGACATCAGAGTTGTATCCCGAGTCCTGAGAATGGTTAGGTTAACAGATGATCAAGTTCTGTGGTGCGAAGACAAAATCCGAAAGCTGGATGTGCTAGAGGGAAAGTTGCAAAGAGACCCATGCCCCATTCTTTTCCCTTGTTGATAGTGGCTTCTTCTTCTTCTCCAACATTGCCAATTCAATCTAGAGATGGCAAGAATTTTCCTTTCATTATGGCGCTCAAAAAAAGTAGATCACCTTAGATAGGGCCTTTTGTTAATATTTGTTTCATCAAATCTGAAGGTGGTGATTGACTGAAAAAACATTTTGGGATCAATTATCTAATGCTCAGATCCAAAGATGCTATGAAACTTATGCATATTGAAAATGACCTTATATCTAGTTTATCTTGGTTATACATTCTTATGAACAACCATCTTTAAAATGATAACAATGATAGTCTAAATTGTTTTCATTAGCATTGGAATCAAGTCAATGCAAGTAATTATTTCATACTTTTACTAGTCATCATTCACAAATAACATATCCTTGCCTAGAAGCTTTCTCTCAACCTCTTACGTGCATATTCCACCAAGCGTGTGATGGTAGATCAAACTTACGGGTCATGTATATCATAAATATTACAATTGGACCTCGATTTCAATACAGCCACAAATGTCAAATGGAGGGCAAAATTGTCAAGTCATGATGCGTATGACTTGGTACATAAACTGGATTGTTCTTTTAAAATGCGCTGTTGGAATAGTAGTACCAAGCAAAGCTTCAAATTTCTGGTTTACGCCAACGTTGCAGCAATTTATTTCTTCTCATCTCATCATCATCATCATCACCATCATATACCCAATAATTTCTTCTACTGTCTTCTGTTTGTTTCAAAAGATCCAATACTTTTGTGCAATCGGTGAATTTTTTGTAAGGACCTTGGGGCTTTATCTTCCATTGTTGGGGGTTCTTCATTTGGAGGGCGACTGTTGTAACGGTCAACTCCATTGCTTATCATATACACTTTCTTTCATTACCCAAAAAAGCTCCAAAGATCGAGGTGAGTTTTCTATTTGTTTGATATTCATGATATGCAATGTTTGATAAGAATAATATCTGTTTGCCACCTCTTGCTTACGTATGTATATATATGCTGTTAATCTGTTATACGATTATCTCCTCTTTTTGATTGAATTTACAAATGTTCAATATCAATTTGTTCAATTATTCTGAATACAAATGTATTTGGTTGGGTTTTGAAGTTGAAGTTTCTAGTTTATAGATACCAATGGCTTATGTATACATGGAAGTAAGTCAATGCTTGTTCATGAAGATTTCTTCTGACATAATTATTATCACTTCTTGATCATGAATTAATCTGCATGACATCTTAAAATCCTTCAATTGCAGCTTATTTGGTTATAAATTAAAATGAAATTCTGCTGAAAATTTGCTTATGTAAAGGCCATTTTGTTCCAGTAACTTTTGAAGCAACTCCCTAAAGATCACTACTTGAGAATCTAAGATGACACTTAATGAGTCTACAAAGTCGCCTTTCGACGCCAATTCTACAGCTCCTGTTTTTCAAGTTTTTCCCTTGAAAAACAAGGATGGCAACATTCCAAGTAGGTGTGGGAGTGCGCCACCATACTTTGAGGAATCATGTTCTTCTATAAGAAATCCAACTGTGAAAAAATTCTACAGTGACATGTTGGAAATTACAGACGACGAAAAACTTCTTATGGATCCTGCATATATTGCTTACTACAATGCGCATGTCAACTTAAACCCAAGGCTTCCGCCTCCACTTATCTCAAGGGAGAAGAGGAATCTTGTAGGATTGACTTATCCAAGAAAATTGAACTCATCTGATGAAAATAAGGACTTGAACAGTAAAATGAGTTTACTGTCTACTCACCAAGAAGAAACTGAAGATGATATATTGAAAGAGCAGTCACAGTTTAAAGATGAGATTGTGGATGGAGATAATCCTGCTTGTTTGGCTGGCCCCAGTAAAAGCTTTGCTGAACTATTACAGGTGCTACCCAAACCTTTAAGTCCTAACTTTGGCAATATTCAAATTTCAGACTCATTTTTGTTACGTTATGTATGCATTCATTCTTCATTAAATATGCTAAATTTGTAATGCTTGTTGTACTTTGGGTAAAGGCAGTGGATGATGCAATGAAGTTGAATTAATACTATGTTGAATGTGATGTTAGTAGTTTAACCATCTACAATCTTAGAATCCTATACTTGTGAGTTGTGACTTACGCTATGATTATTTCACCAGAGATTTCCATCAGCTACGGTAAAATTCCCATGATATGTTACTGATAGGACTATTGTTTCATGTTCCAAAGAATCTGTTTACCAGGTCTCTGTTATGATTGCATCAGCAAGCATTCATGTTTACAAGACCATATTCAATTTGATATCTATCTGATAAATGTCCAGAGTTGCAGGGTCTTAATGATCACACAAGAGTTTCGGACACTACTAATCCTCCTTCAACATCTTCTCCACTTGTTAAAAATGACAACAACAATAGCACTGCTGAGCATGTGGAAAGAAAAGATGACAATATGCTCTTGTGTGAGGCTTATGGCTTACCTTTTTACCCTCCAAATTCCACCATTCAACAAATCCAACGATTCCAACATCAGACTCACTACACGCCACAAGCCATGAACCAATCTTATAATGTGGTGCCAACGTTCTCTGCGAATATCAAACCAGCGATGCTTAATCAAGGGCTTGCACCTCCACACTACATGAATGTTGGGAATCAATATGGCCCAAGACTCCAGATGATGAACACTTTTGGTTTGGGAGCATATACACTTCCGCCTGGTAGTTATCCTCCATATTTTGGAGGAAATTTGCCTCATAATATGTTAAGCCTGCCCTTTGATTCATATGCACGTCTGTTAAATAGAGGTACAACAGTGCAGCCTCAGTTTCCCAGCCCACTTCAAGGACATTATTTTCAGCATTCTTTCATGGAAAATAATGGCAGGAATGCAGCTCAAAGCAGCCAATATGAGATTTGGCTAGCTCAAAAGGATCCAAATTTGGCTGCATTCATGTATCATGGACATAGGAATTTGGCCTCCTCAGGTATGTGAAGACATTTTATTTTTTAAAAAATTTATCATCTTTCTAGCCTGTGCCCATGATTAACCCAGATTTTATATATCGATCTTTTCTAAGAGAAATTTTCCAACCAGATGATTAACTACGTCCTTGGGACATTAGTGTAAAAAGCATTTACATGCAAGATTGTTTGGAATAACTGTTATATGGGATTGTTGGGATGACTGTTTATATACATACAACCAGGATTCAATCCAATGCTACAATTTCCAATGAATGAGGGAAATCATATGGTGCTTGGTGATCACACAAATATTTCACAAAGCTCTATTGAAAGAGCAGATTTATATAGTGGACAGAGAGGTCAAAGAGCAGCATATAATGTGGAGGATCCTAATAGGCATACTTATCTTGAAGATTTGAAATATGGTGGGGGTGCTAAACTTGAGCTGTCTGATATTGCTGGGAAAATTGTTGAATTCAGGTAAGTTTTGATAAGCATATGTTCTCTTATTTCCTAACTCTCCAAGCAATTGCTGATGGTGATTGATCTTTATAAATTTGCAGCACTGATCAGCATGGAAGTCGATTCCTTCAGCAAAAATTGGAGACTTCTACTGTTCAAGAGAAGGAACATGTTTTCACTGAGCTTCTTCCACATGCTTCAAAGCTAATGATTGATGTTTTTGGAAACTATGTTATTCAGAAGGTAAAATTTGAGGCATTACAACCGGCTGAAATGTTTTCCAAATCCCATATACATCAATTGATTTTCTTTGATGTCTCAGCTTTTTGAGTATGGAACCAGTGACCATAGGAAACAGCTTGCTGATCAGTTTACCGGGCAGATGCTAACATTGAGTTTGCAAATGTATGGTTGTCGAGTCATCCAAAAGGTATGCTGATCTCTTTTTAAGTGGCTTGTAATCTGTATACAGTGCGCAAACTGTGTGCTTGTTATTATTAGCCAATTTCAATATTGGGAAAAAAAGAAGTATTTGGAAGTATTTGAGGCAAAATATTGCTACTTCAGCCTTACAAATACCTCATGTTGTCATAATCACAGTACAATCCTTTTAAATAACTATTCTTCTTTTTGTAATGATGACTGTTGGCTGCTTATTTAGGCTCTTGAGGTTATTGAAGTTGATCAGAGAGCAACTTTAGCCAAGGAGCTTGATGGGCATGTTATAAAATGTGTGCATGATCAGAATGGAAACCATGTCATACAAAAGTGTATTGAGCATATCCCCATAGAGGAGATCGGTTTCATTATCGCTGCTTTTCATGGTGAGGTTGCAACACTTTCTGTTCATCCCTATGGTTGCCGTGTCATCCAGGTAGGCATACATACAATCTGTTGAATGAACCAACGCCTCTTGTTTATTCCGTTGTAAGGTTATTTATGCCTGTGTCTTGTAGAGAGCTTTGGAGCATTGCTCTGATACTAGAGCAAGTCAGTTTATAATAGAGGAGGTCTTGGATTCAGCTTCTATGCTTGCACATGACCAATATGGAAATTATGTCATTCAGGTTTTTCCCTTGCTCACTGTAATGCTTTTACTGAATGGGTAAAAGCTCACCATAATGCAATAATTGCAGTATAATCTAAACACTCCTTATTTTGCAGAAATATTGTTACTATTGGCGTGCGAAGTAACAAATTTTCTATGTATTGTGATTTCAGCATATTCTGGAATCGGGAAAGCCCCATGAAAGATCACAAGTCATCAGTAAACTGGCTGGTAAATTTGTTGAGATGAGTCAGCATAAGTATGCATCTAACGTGATTGAGAAGTGTTTGATATATGGTGATGCATCAGAAAAAAAATCTCTGATTAGAGAAATTGTTGGTAGACCTCAAGAAGATACCAATTTATTGGTAAGTAAACAAGTTATACAGTAAGAGGTGGTTGCATCAAACTCAACACAGAACGATTCTTATGACATTCTGATAATGTCTTCTATTTGTTTTGTAGGTAATGGTGAAGGATCAATATGCAAACTATGTTATCCAGAGAATCCTTGAGATTTGCAATGATGAAGAGAAGAATACCCTGATGAACTGCTTAAGAGAAAATCTTGATTCTTTGAAGAAGTACACTTACGGAAAGCATTTAGTGGCTCGGTATGAGCAGCTCCTATCAGGTGGGCATGGGTTTTCCCAGCATCACAAGCATCATTAAACATCTAGTGGTGTCATTAGAAGTGGGGTTTTTTTTGTGTGAAAATACATGGTAAACAAATGTATAGGGAAGAGAACATCAGCAACTGTAATATGTGGGAATTAAACTACAATAGTTTTCTGACATTCTTATTGTTAAATGCAGGGAGTGAAGAGCAAAAGCCAGGTTAGTAACAACCGGAGGAAAAGTAAACCGATGCATTCATTCGTTTGGTTTGGTTGATTCGATGTCAGATTTTATAAGAACTAAAGCAACTTGAAGAAGCAGAAAACTTGAGTACATATTCTAGTTGAAATGATGATGCGTAGTAACATGTTTGTAAACATGTACTAATGTGTGTATAAATATTCTTTATTGGACTACGTTCAATAAATTTGGAATGTGATTGTGGTGTTGGGTTTTGGAAGATGCTTGATTGGTACACATTTGCTTACTTCTGAGTTCAAAGTAGTACTATTAAACATCAGTGGTCTAATGATCTTGAGACTTACGATTCTTCAGAGATGTTAGTAAGACCATCACATGAAAACAATGATCACAAAAATTATTAAAATCTTGTCAAGGATGAAGCATTTGATTGTTCCTGCTACTTTTCTGGTCATTTCATAGCATAGTTATTGAATGGTATATCTGTGTATACAACAAAGAAGGGTGATGAAATGGGTAAATATCAAGAACAAGGAGCTGCAACATCATAAAAGATAAATTTTCTCAATCAAGGGAGTTCAAAATGCTGGTAATTGCACAGCTTCGCCGGTGTTATCCCATTACAACAAAAACATGGGATTTAATTAGGGAAAACACTGGTAGACCAAAATTGCGAATTATAGCATGCGCCTCTCTATAAGCAAAACGTCTTTCCAAGCCTCATAAAACATCCAGGTGATCCCAGAGTTTGGCATAACCTTTAAACAACTTGCACCCCATCCCCTGTAAAGCCCCTTCAAACCCTCTTCTTTGACCACTTCAGCGAGCGCTGCAATCATGTTTGGTGGGCATTTGCCTTGCAATGCCCCCACCATTAACCTCTTCCTTGCTACCTCCAATGGGAAACTAATTGTACTTGCTGTCAATCCTGCAAAGATTGTTCAAAAAACAACCTATTACCCATTAATTCTGCAATTGATCTCTAAATACTAAACGATATAAGATTTATGCAATGGGTTCAACCAAGAAAATGATTAACAAAAATTAAAATATCCATGGTACTGGGAAAGAAAAACAGATGCATTTCTGATAGAAAAAATTATAGATGGACTGTGTATCTTACCTGAAACAGCTCCAAACAAAAGCAATTCTACACGGTTAAGGGATTTTTTCTTCTTTGCAGCACAATACTTGGTCTTGATTGTGTCATACATGAAATAGTAACAAGTGCTATATGGGAGCATCCCTATGAGAGTTGGTTTGAGACCAGAGTAGAGACCACAGACTCCACCTTCCCTATAAATGGTGCTAAGAGCAACTGTCAAATTGGTATATTCTTCAGGCCTTACAGTCAACCGGTCCTGTAATAAAAGCAATTAAAATGTATCTCCAATCAAGAATTATCTACACAAAAAACTCAGCAATTCAGAACCCAGTGTAGTGTCCAAAGACTCTTGTCATTAATAAATAAAATTACCTTTACAACTTCAAGAGGATGACAAGCTAATGTGCTAGCAATGCCAGCAGCAGCACCAGCAACAGCAACTGGGGAAAGCCATGACAGAGAAAGGTCCAAAGAAAGTTGTCCAATTTGAAGCTTCGGTTTTTCATTTTCCTTCCACTTCTCCTGAGCAGATGTCATGGAACGTTTGACACACTCAAAGGTTGCCAATTCAATTGCCTGTGTAGGAACAATTCGCAGCATGTTGATTGAGTTTCCCGCCCACAAACCCTGCCAACCCTGATGCTCAACCACCTCACCAAAGCTCCCGAGTATATGTCTTGATCCAACACCAACTACCATTCTTGTCCTGGTCACAAGATCAGACAAGCAGTATGAAAAGTTTTAGAACTCCATTATGTCAAACAGAAAGTATGAAAAGTGTAGTGAGCTGAAAGATCATAGCCATAAAATACTTTGAAGCATGAAAAGAGAAAGCAAAGGCAACCTTATGGTCTCAAGAGGTGCCAGAACAGCCTTGGCCATTGCTCCTGCTAGTGCACCACTTAGAAACTCCCTCACTTCCCGGGTTCTGGAGAATTCCTGACCACCAAAGCATATTGAGCAAGGCAAGAAAACATAATAGAATCTTTGACCTTATGAGCTGAACTATACTAGCATGATATAAATTGATGTTCTGCAGGAAAAAGAAAGCTGACTTGATAATGAATCATTGACACTAGCTTCCAATGGGTAATTCTCCAATCCATAACTCCTCCCAACTTTTAACAATTTAGAGCTTCTTAGTTATAAATTTGCTGATAATTGATTATATATTTCCTGATGGAATAGAAATCAACAATATGACTTTGCCTTGGAAGAGCTTACCAGATGAGATGCAGGAATCTTTATAATTTTGCTAGTAAGGTTTGGGTCAAATTGATTCCAAAACTTTCTTACTCCAAAGATAAATAATACTCCCTCCGTTTCACAATAAGTGTCGTTTTAGCACTTAAAATTTGTTTCATAATATGTGTCGTTTTAGGTTTTCAAAGTGATTTATTAGGGGTGAATGATGATAATTTTTATTGGAATGTGTATTTGTTCACTAAAGTTGTTCATTCATTGGCCAAAAAAATGTAATGAGTGGTAAGATTAAAAAAAAGTTGTAAGTTTTAAAGTGAAGGATTGTTTTTCTTAAAAACTGTGTTGAGCTAAAACGACACTTATTGTGAAACGGAGGGAGTACAAATATAATAATGGAGAAAAGGTTGTGCTAGCTCAGGAAAGCAAAATGCCTTTTAAATTATAGGATAGCATGTGCAGATTCACGAACAGAAAAAGAAGAGACCTTGAGAGGTTTTCCGAAATCAGGAAGCTGAAAGCTGAGATGGAACTGGTTGTTCTGCTTATCCATGTCCATCTCCTTAGGAGGAAGCATGACGACTCCAAAGCCATCGACCACTAGGCCAGCCTGCTTCTGCAAATCCATATCGATTCTCAGATTAGGGTACAAAAAAGCATAAATCGCTCCTGCAAATTCACA
The DNA here is from genome assembly GCA_963924305.1 of Polygonum maritimum. Classification (NCBI taxonomy): domain Eukaryota; kingdom Viridiplantae; phylum Streptophyta; class Magnoliopsida; order Caryophyllales; family Polygonaceae; genus Polygonum; species Polygonum maritimum. The sequence goes on from OZ002734.1 coordinate 39,307,207, forward strand.
CGACTTGAGACAAGAACAACATATAAAGGATGCTACTTTTCGTTCTATTGTTTTGTGTTGTTTGTTGTTCTGTGTATGCAAGAAGACATGTAAAGAGTAGGGGTGGGGGAAACGAAGGAAAATTACGTGCCTTGGCGGGAGATTGTTCGACCATTGAAGATATGTTTTGGTCAGCAAAACTCCAATTTGAGAGTCGCTCTCTCTCTCTCTCCTCCTCTCCTGTTGGGGAGATGGAGATGAAAAAAGGGATTTTAATAATATCAGGACTCAGAAGGAGCAGCTTGGGTTTCAATTTCTTCTTCTTCTGCTTCTTCCCATTGGCATTGGGGGGTCTTTTCCCGGAAGAAAGTTCAACGTTTTTTCTAGGGTTTCTCTGCTTGTGCTTGAGCACCAGCCGCACCCTTTTTCAAAGCTTCAATTTATATTCGGTATATTTTGGGGAAAAGCTGTGATCACCCTGTGTTATGACATTCATTTCGTGATTCCCTTAGCACTGCATAAAACAGCGTACAAATTCGACCAAATAAATAAATAAATAAATAAAACAGCGTACAAATATTATTTATGGAGTAGCTTAAAGTTTAATTATTGTTTTCCGTTGAAATTGTGTCAAATCTATACTACATATATAAATTTGTGTACAAGAAGACATATTAAATGCCCTCGTGACACATTAATGAGAATAAAAAATGATCAATTAAAATAAAACTACTTATATAAACTTGTGTAATGACACACTAATGAGAATAAAAAAAAAGTGATCAATTGAAAGAAAAATAGAATGTAGAATTCTAATATTTTATCCGAATAATGTTATATTTTCTGTTATTTATCATAGCCTTTGAATAAAGATGAGGATGCAATTTTTTTGATTTAATATATTAGACAATCTACATAATTTTTCCATGCAAACGTACATACATAATTATTAGTGTACCAAATAAATTAGGATGAAATTGAAATCATTTCTAACTTTAATGATTTATATTATTAAATAGTCATTTATATTTATTTATGAGATTAATGAGAAAGAAGAAGATAAATAATTGTATATGAACAATCAAGAAAAAATATGAAATTAATTCTACAATTTTAGAGAATGGAATACATATGTTTGATTGTATCCTTAATTATCCTTTTAAAATAAATAAAATTGGCCGGAAGGAATTTTTATTATTTATAATTATCACTTTTGATAAAAATAACCTAAATAATCACTATAAAAATATATTAAATTATAGATAAAATATTGGCTAAAATATGGACCCGTGCATATGGACAGACCCGATTACTAATAATGATATAAAATCTAGCTCTCAATGCTATTGATGGTTCTACAAATGTCTAATTCTCAAGTCATCCCTCATTTTAAATCAAGTCACTACATATACCATGTATACATTATGTATAATGTTTTCCCTCTCCATCTATGACAGCTAGACTCTAGAAAATATTTATTCGCTCTCTTCCTCCGAGATACAAGCAAAGGTGAGTTTGGCACCTTCGTTGTTTTTAAAGCTCTAAAACTGCCTACAAACTTGAGCAAGTAAGATGGAAAGGTCGGAGAAAGTGGGAAAGTGATCTCATTTAGGTTTGTTTTTTTGTGGAAAGTCAAATTTGGCTTTAGACCCGTTAAGAATTGAGGGCCTAATCACCATTCATTCTATCATTTCATTATATTAGACTACGTTATAAAATAAGTTTTCTGCCTTATAAATTTCATGACCCGTTGGGTTTGACCCAACCCTAACCTACAATGTTTCGAATTTCTCGGGCCAGGTTTAAATTAGGTTTCGTGTTCAAATTTTCAGGTTGAAACCCTAAATTTTTTTGGTGGGTCTAGTGCTAAAATAATACTGTACTCATGATAGTAAAAAAATAAAAAAATCAAATGCTAAAATAATAAGAGAAGTTCATGCCATGTAACTAACGGTTTAGAACGATTGTAGTTTACTGATTTGATCGATTTCACTTGAATCTTCTTTGAACAAATGAAGTTTTACTTTTACATACTCTATCGATTAGTGTTAGCCCTCTATGCTTATAAAAATGCTTTTTTTTTTTGTTTAAAACATATACATGCATGACAATAGAAAGGTTGAGAAAATAAGCACCACAACTTACTACATTCTTATTATATTCTTTTGAGAAATGAAGGGATTAAAATCAATCCGTTGGCGAAAAAGACAAGCACCAGGCCTTCCTACTACCAACGTGACATTATAACAAAAGTATACAACAACAACAACATTGATAATATCATATCCAAGGAAAACAACTAGACGCTTAATGGGCTTAAATACACAGCACTCGATCTGGAGAATGGATTTATATGGGCCTTATTCTTGGGCCGTATTATACAAAGATAAAGGACATATATACGCATCGTAAGCTTTGGGCCTTTGTATGACCATAATTAGAAGGCCCTGCCGGTTGTACACAATTGAAGCCTGACATGATTATTTCCTTGCTCAAGAGCCTAACATGATTATTATAGTGGTCAATTATATGTGTATATTTTGATGGACCATACTAAATACTGTACTAATGGTGTTGGTTCGTTCGTATACGGGTGGGTGGGTGGGTATATAGGCCTAGTTGTTTGGGCTAAATTCGGTTCGAGGAATGGAACTTTATTTAGCTCGATCGGGCTTGCCAATCTCCGGCCAGAAATTACAAAGAGAGTGTTTTTGTCGGCTCCTTCGATCGTCAGAGAACCCCCCACTTACCATGGTCTCCCCTCCTCTTTATCCTCATTTCATTCCTTACGTTACAAAACCCAATTCCTTAAATGAAATTGCTAATTAGGCCGATTGACCGAAAACCACCCGTATAATAGGCCATATTGCCCTAAACCACCCCTTATATACCTATTTACCGAAAACCACCCATATACCCCCTTCCGTCAAAAAACGACCACCCCATCTGGATTTCCCGTTAAATGTCCGTGAACGCGCGCGTGCAGTGCGTCTTTATACTACAATTTGATTTCTTTTTACCTTTTTTTTATTTGTTAAATCCTTTTTTTTTTTGATGAAAAATCCTAAAATGTTTTATACGGTAGAGGATGGAGTGGGCAGGGGTCAGACGGGCGGTGGGGGAGACGGGCGGTGGGGGAGACAGGGCAGGGGTCAGAGATCTTGCGGCCGCGGACGTAGTCGGAGAGGACGACGAAGGCACTGTCGAAGGCGGAGTTGGGGAAGCGGAGGGCGTCGGCGTGAGGCGGAGTTCCAAGCACATCCGTCGACGATGGAGACATCGGCCGCCTAGGGGACGGGGGCCAGGAGAATGACTTGCTGAGCCTTGGCCGCGGTTTCAGGGGGCGTTCACGGCGGGGAGGCGGATCGGCTTGTACGTCAGCGGCGAGGAGGAGATGGGATCCGGAGGAGTTAGGGTTTCATATCTAGGCAGGTCGACGGTGGAGTTCAGGTTTTGAATCGCGGGGGTTCCAGATCTGGGCTGAGGCGGAAAAGGGAACAAGTCGGAGTTTGGAATCGCGGCGGAAGTGCGGGGCGGAGGCCGAGCAGAGGCGGGAGCGGCCAGCGTGTGTAGATGGAGGCCGGCGAGAGGTGAGCGAGCGAGAGTGAGGCTGGGAGTGAGAGAGCGGGTCGTCGGGGACTGGTCGCCGTCGGGAGTCGCCGGCGAGCTTGGGCAGACATCTCAGATCTAGAGATTTGGAACGGAGGAGGCAAAGAAGGAGGGGGTGGTCGGGGGATATGCGGCTTGGAGTACAGATATGGAAGGAAGGAGGTGAAGCAAGAGGGGTGAGGGGGACCATAAAGATAAAGAAAAAAGGAAAAAAAATTAGATATGGAAGTTTAAAGACGCGTTACACGCGCGCGTTCACGGACATTTAACGGGAAATCCAGATGGGGTGGTCGTTTTTTGACGGAAGGGGGTATATGGGTGGTTTTCGGTAAATAGGTATATAAGGGGTGGTTTAGGGCAATATGGCCTATTATACGGGTGGTTTTCGGTCAATCGGTCTGCTAATTAATATCAATAATGATGCTAATTGATTGATTTAGTGAGGCCTTTGGGTTCTTGATCAAATGAGAGTCTCTTCACATTGCCGGTGGTTAATTCTTGCCAGCCACTCCAATTTAATGGGCCTTGTTTGGACCTTCATCTTGGGCTTTCTATTGACTGGATCCAACAATACCCCCGAATTAGATTTCGGATCCGCTGTGCAAGCTGGCCGGAATCTGATTCGCTAACACTTCGATCGAGTACCCCAGCCTAATGGGATCAAATAGCTATATCCGACTGTAGAGTCTAGGATGGCGAATCTGTCGGGAGTTGAATCGTTGTCGAAATCTCTATTCACTGGATTGATAGGCACATGCTCGACTACGCTAGCGATCACTTGCATCTCCAGCGAGTTCTCATTTTGATGTTGCTTGTGTGGTCTCTGGCGATTACCTGCGATGTCTAGCATATGGTATTTAGCTTGTGCGTGCTAATGAGTGGTAGGTGAGCCAGAATATTCTAGCACCCCATGAGTGTTCTAGCGGTTTCGTGTGATTAGCAGCAAGCGACAGACTAGCTAGCATTTTCATGCATCTAGTAGCAAGCGAGGGATTAGCTAGTGGATGCTAGCTTTTTCGAGCGATTAGTTGTATACGATGGGTTTGCTAGCGGCAAACCAGCGACAACTGGCAAATCGGTTGTTCCTAGCTAGAGCTAGCGATGAACTTGCGGCAACTGGCGAATCGGTTGTAGCTAGCTAGAGCTAGCGATCAATCCTGGCACAACTGGTGAATCGGTTGTAGCTAGCTAGTGCTAGCAGTGAACTTGCGGCTACTGGCGAATCGGTTGTAGCTAGCTAGAGCTAGCGATCAATCTTGGCACAACTGGCGAATCGGTTGTAGCTAGCTAGTGCTAGCAGTGAACTTGCGGTTAATGGCGAATCGGTTTTAGCTAGCTAGTGCTAGCAGTGAACTTGCGGCTATTGGCGAATCGGTTGTAGCTAGCTAGAGCTAGCGATCAATCTAGCTTGGTGCAGCTGGCGAATAACCTGCGGCATCTGGCGAATGACTTACGACATCTGGCGAATGATCTACCCCAGCGGGAGCTACCCAGGGGCGGTAATTTGTGTAAAACTTGCGACAACTAGCGAATACTCTTGCGACATCTGGCAGATGACTTCCGACAACTGGCGAATAGCTTGCGACCTCTGGCGAATAGCGCATTTTCTAGCGAAACTTGCGTTTTTTAGCAACACCTGCGTTTTCTAGCGAAACTTGCTTTTTCTAGCGAAACTTGCGTTTTCTAGACTTTGTCTAGGTAGCACGTTGGGCTTAATCCTTAGTAAGTCGTTGGTAGATCGACCCCAGTGTTTGTAGTGAGTATCGATCACACACGAGGTGATAATACAACCGTTTCCCGGGGCCACTAGGGCCCTACGGCGTTTCATTGAATTCAAAGCAAAGCAAGTGCACATGTACAACCATGCAAACAAAACGATATCAAGTCTATGCATGATGACTAATGCTAAAGGTAACTTCGAAAAGAAACAGAGAATCGAAAACAAATAGCTAATATGAACGAAGTTCAGAAATAGTACTTTCGGCGGATGGGTGCGAGGTCTCCGAGGTCTAGCATAGTTCATGGCGCTGGCAGGCCTCACAACTCTAGGCGTACTCAGCGGCGTCCTGAGTAGGGTTGGCTTCTCCTTTCCCGGCGGTAATCAGCGCGATCTCGTCTTTCTGGTCTCTCTGGCTGGACAGCTCTCTGACGCAGCTTCCGGTCTTCCTCTAGCCGCACTTGCACCAAAGCCTTGACCTGTACTTCTTCGAAGTTGGTGATGGGATGCTTAGTAAGTTCCTCGTAGATCCCGCTGCCTTGCGCCACCCCTTGCCTAAATGCCTCTACAGCTGTAGCTATGTCACAATTGGGGATGGCAATTTTCTCTCTGTTGAACCTATCTAGATATTCTCTGGTGGATTCTCTAGATCTCTGGGTGATGCGGTAGAGGTCGCTGGATTGCTTCTCGAACTGCCGGCTGCTAGCGAACTGAGAGCGAAAGAGATCAGAGAGCTCCGCGAAAGAACGGACGCTCCCTCAGGGGAGATTGATGAACCACGCTAGCGCGGGGCCTGCCAGGGTCGCCCCAAAGCTTCTACACATCATGGATTCCTTCGAGTGGTACGGGAAAGAGATGGTCATCATTTTTTGTTTGTACACGGCCACATGCTCGTCTAGGTCACCGGTTCCGTTGTATGCCAGCATGGATGGTACAACAAACTTTCTCGGGATCTCTACGCGGGCTATCCGGGGGACGAATGGCGACTCGTCATAGCCGTCTGGCGCTTCGGGGACCACTGGACGAAGGGTGTTATGGCTACGCACCACCTGCTCCGTGATAACACCGATCTGCTCGGTAACCATTCGCCGGATAGCGGCGTCCAAGTCGACTAGCCTCCTTCGGTCATTATCTTCTTCCTCGTTTCTCCCTTCCGCGACCCATGTGTTCTGTGGGCGGAAGGGTCGGGGGTCGCTAGCGGACCTTAGTTCCTCTGGCGGGGCCTGATGCGGAGCGTTCCCCCTGGTTCGGTTTGAAGGGAGAGCTCCAGGCGAGGCTTCCGGTGGGGTGACGTAGTTCTCTCTGGCGTCACGGCCACTACGAGTCCGAGAGGTGCCTTCCCCGCCACCAAAATCAAGCCTTGCGGTTAGACCGCCAACCCCTCTGGTGACCCTGGCCGGTCGGCGCTCGGTTGTCAGAAGCTGGTTCTGGCTCTTGAGGCGACTGTTCTCACTGGTGAGTTTCTCGAGGTGAGCTTCGTAGGCGCTTCTCTGGTCACTGAGTTCCTTCTGGAGGTCGGCCATTCGCCGGCGGAACTCAACCATCTCTTGCTCTTGGGTGCGGCTCCCCTCGTCGGAGTTGTCCACTATGGCGTTTTCTGGATCGGACATGGTCGGACGATTAGGGTCGAGACTTTGCAAAACTGACTTTGGGATCGGCGTGGTCCCACGGTTGGCGCCAAATTGTTTGGGCTAAATTCGGTTCGAGGAATGGAACTTTATTTAGCTCGATCGGGCTTGCCAATCTCCGGCCAGAAATTACAAAGAGAGTGTTTTTGTCGGCTCCTTCGATCGTCAGAGAACCCCCCACTTACCATGGTCTCCCCTCCTCTTTATCCTCATTTCATTCCTTACGTTACAAAACCCAATTCCTTAATTGAAATTGCTAATTAATATCAATAATGATGCTAATTGATTGATTTAGTGAGGCCTTTGGGTTCTTGATCAAATGAGAGTCTCTTCACATTGCCGGTGGTTAATTCTTGCGAGCCACTCCAATTTAATGGGCCTTGTTTGGACCTTCATCTTGGACTTTCTATTGACCGGATCCAACACTAGTAACGTAAGTATATAAACTTAGTTCATCTCGAATTAAACAAGCTAAAAACAAGAAGAATCAACGTACGTAGCTCAGCTTCAATAATTGTACACTAGCTAGGTTTAATCTGTTCCCTCACACGTACGAATGTACGATCGATCGAAGAAGCCCTGATTGCAGTCTTCTAACACAGCGTCGACGGATATCCCAGGATTGATATACGTACTCCATGTTATACTTCATCCATCGTGAGTATTAACTACGTACAAAGGAATATTAATGGGAGAAAGTCTATAATTTGTGGCATGGAGCTGGGTATCGAGTCCTAGCTAGTAATCAATCATTCTGCATGTCTAGGCTAGGTTAGGCTTAATTGGTGGTCGATCTAGGCAGACTGATGGATGGATTGGTCATTAGTTAGTTAATTAACGGGGAAGGACTAGGGTTATTAATTGCCAACTGCTGACTGAATGGATTATACTCGAATTAATAATTAACCAGCTCCATCTAGCAGCGAGTGTACCGTCCGTACCTCACATGACTCACATGCATGTAGTTAATTTCACTTGTACGTCGGAAACCCTATTAATTTGCTTAGAAACCAAGCCCCCCATGTTCCTTTGACTCGCCACATGCTTGTTTGCATAAATTATACTCATCGTCCATTTTAATCGTATCAACTTGCCCATGTTTGTATGTGTGTATGTTTGTAACATTGATCCGACCAAAAAAAAAAATGTTTGTAACATTGCAAATTGCACAACTAATTTGTATTAAGTTGATGAAGAAATTAAGCAGTAGAGCATGTATACATGTACACTGGGCGCAATACATAACTCAGTGTCTCAGTACGTAGTTACTTGTTCTAGATAACAAATACTCTAATAAGTTAATTAACATAGATAGATAACTAGATTCATGGAGCAGCACACGCACAGTAAATAAGGGGCACACAATAAATTAGTCATACGTACTCATAGGCGTTGAACGTGTTTGAATGGGTGGTTAATACTCAAGTTGCTTATTGATTCCGTATTTCCGTGCACCTGCGTGCTCTTAATCATAGTCTTAATTGGAAGCACCAATAACCAAGAAACACTTTGACCAAAACAATTACTCCACCCTATTTTAATTCATGGTCAGATAAGAGAATGGTTGGCCATTTTATTTGGCCATCATAATATAAAATTGTATTTGTTGTTTCTTATTTCTACTTATAAGAATTTATCTTTATTTTTTTTCTTTTTAAAGTGACACATGTCACTCTACAAATCAAAGACAAAATGCAAGTTTTGGTCATGGCATGACCAAACTCTTTTGTCTTTTTTTCCTTTTACCCCATTTATTAATTTTTTATCATGTTTTTCTTCCCATGACCAAGAATTGGTTTACCATTGAGAATGCTCTAAGTAACTACGCGCGTGAGCTGTTCATTAAAATATTGGCTAGATTTTATAGCTTCGAACTCATTTAATCTTTTTGTTTTTTTAGAGTTTACTTATAATTTGTTTTTAGAATAAAAATAACTCTATATGTTATGTGGAGTAGTAAAATAAGTTATTGGGATCCAAATCCGCGCATCTATCTTGGTACATCCGGAGGTCTGCAAATTACAATGCCCTTGCAATCTTGCATGCCTATATTATTATTACGTACAATGAGAAGATGACCTGCGCGCAAATGCAGTATTTCTATATTAATATTATTAGTGGATGCAAATATTAATACCGTACCTCTCATACGATCGATTGCACGATATATATGAAGTATAATTGATAAAGTGGTTTTCAATCACACAAAAATAATTAAGAATTATTGGAGGGGTGAGTTGCGCCTAAAATTGATTAAGTTGGCATCCACAACCACATGGCAATTAAACTCGCGGAATCAGAGGCAATTAATTTAATCAAATCGATCTTTGGGAGGGAACTGAAGATGTTAGTTTAATTTAAGTTGGCCGGCATACCAAAATCACCATCATCCATCATCAATCAACTAATTGGATCTGATTCCTCTCCTCACTAGACAATTAATCCTTCCACGATCCATTCTGCAGCTTCCTCATATATACGTGTCTCGTGATTAACTATATTTCCACTGATTAAGCAACTTTTATATATATATATATATATATACATATATATATTTTGGTCGAAGCAACTTATATATTTTATATTTAACTTGATTACATATATATAGTTAAGGGTCTGCTAATAACTTAACTTTCCCCCTTAATTTTTAACTATTTTGAATTTCAATGTCCGGTGAAAAAGACTAAAAGGACGCCTCTTTAATTTCATGTCACTGTGAATTTTGCGTACTTCGTATCAGTCAATTAGTTGAAAGTCTTATATTTAATACGGAGTATAAAGTATGAGTAGTATATATAAAATTGAAGATGTTTCTTGGACACACGTTAAAGATCTTAAAATAATTAAATTTAGTGAAGTGATAACTTTTTTGACAAGTTTATTGATTTTGTTAGGGGTTTAAGTTCTGAATATAACAATTTATTTAGAGTTTTAGTTTATGTTAATTCAAATCATTGATCAATGATTAGGGTTTCAAATATCCATTTTTCAGTGTCCAGATTCTATATATACAAAATATGAAGTACTGTACGTTTTAAGATGGATGGACGTCGTAACGTATAATAAATGGCGCATGCTCTATTTTATCTTAAATAATAATGGTAGGATCTTACTCAGACTTCTAAGTTCCCAATGTACTTTTCTCTTTCGGCTTCGGTTTGTGGGCTTTCTTTTTTGGGCAAACCTAAAACCAGGCCGGGCACATGATGATCGATTCGATTTATATATGCAGCAACGTTAATTGTAGGGCTAAGCTTAAGATAGATATACATCCTGTCGGTCTGCAACATCAACAAATTATATTTATTTACTGTGTTATACATGTACCAATGCAAGTTGAATAGTGGTTTATTAATTAACTAGCTAGTGAAGTTGTCAGTGTCACGTTATGCCGAGTAATATTAATTTACTAGGTAGATCGATAAAACGTTACATAGAAATGCATGTGGAAGCTCACGTACAAGTTGTACGTTATTAAATTCTGAAGGCCGGTTTATAGGGATCTACGTACACTAGCTTATTACAATTAAGCTAGCTTGTTTTTAGATTCCAGAAGGGCAGTTGCGCCTGTAACTGATCATTCATATAGTACGTACAATTAATATACTATAAGTAATTTACTTATCAAAAGTCGTAATGTTGATTAAACAATAAATTAATAACTGATTCAAACCCATACTTGTCCCTCACAAGTCACAACCGCTAGCTTATAAAAAACACAGATGCAACCACGCACTCATTCATCGATCAATATTCACCACCACCACCACCTTGCTCAAGAATATAATCACGTACGTACGTACACCTAGCTAGCTACACAAACTCGTCCAAACAACAAATCACATACATACATACATACATGGATTCAAAGAAGTCAAACAAGATCCGGGACATTGTTAGGCTTCAACAACTCTCCAAAAAATGGAAGAGCTTTGCCAAGAACAACAGCAAAGCCCGAGCCGGAGAGACCACCGCCGCCAACTCATCCTCCGCTCCTTCCGGTGGTAGCGGTAGCAAGAGCATCAAGTTCCTGAGGAAAACGCTGTCGTTTTCGGACTCATCGTTTGCCTCGAACGACATGGCTCCCAAGGGATTCCTGGCCGTGTGCGTGGGGAAAGAGATGAAGAGGTACGTCATCCCAACCGAATACCTCAGCTACTCCGCATTTGGAGTCCTCCTCAGAGAAGCCGAGGAGGAGTTCGGGTTTCAGCAAGAGGGAGTGCTCAAGATTCCATGCCAGGTCTCGGTTTTCGAGATGATTCTGAAGGTGGTTGAAGAGAAACGAGGCGACCAGATCTCGTTGAATGAGCAGTTGGATTTGATTGTTGGTGGTCGATGCTCCCCTGAGTCCTCTGAAAATCAGTGTGATCAGGTTTTTCCGTCTTCTAATTCCAATGCGCAGATGATCCATTGAATCAAACTAATTTATACCAACATATATATGCATCGATCATATATCTCGACTCTCGACTACGTGATTGAAACCTTAATCTGTATTTTTGGTTTTTAGTCTTGTTTAATTTGTGAATCGATTGACGTACGGTATAACTAATCAAGGAGAAGATTGACAAGAGAATGTTCTAAGGTAGATTCATCGATCATTCATCTGTTGTTGCTCTTGGTTAATGGAATTGAGAAATTAATTAATTCTGGTGTAATATTATGCATCTTAATTTCTTCTATCTATTATTCAACATCTTCTCTCTATTGAATCAACTCCTTAATTACCCTTTGTTTATGTTCGTTGACCTGATAAGGTCTGTATTAAAATAATCTATTGCGTACGTATAAAACAGCTGATCCTGTCGCTGTTGCTGACACTGTTGTAACAGTGATATTTCCATCCCTAGAACAACCGTTCTTTCATGAAAGCAAAAGTTGTAACAAGTGAGCAATATTTTCTTTGATTGTGACGAGAAAACTAACTAAGGTTGACCGGAGATCATATATTAAAAGAAATTATTTTTTTGGTTGAAATGTTAAAAGAAATTATTTAGACTAGGAAACATATATATGTGATGTATCCATATACTGTATGTATGCATGATCTTTGCTCCATTTACCATTTTGTTACAAATTATGTTAAAAGGATCACACAGATAATATAAAAGGATATGAAACTTAATGACTTTCTTTTTTCAACGGAATTTTCTCAATAAAAGTGGCATTTGGTATGATCGATCAAATTGTACGTGGCAATGGATCAATAAGTACAATGAATATCCTTTCCAACTTTAATAAATCCCCCATATATGGATGATATCTTTCCTAATATATCAACCAGCTCCCTGTAAATCTGGAGTATATATATGTAGGATGATGCCCGCACATACATACATACAAAGTTGAATACAAAGCATATATTACCGGGCAGCTGATCGATCAAATACAAATTAAAATTGTAGAAATATTGAGGACAGGATGATGAGGTGTGCAGCATGGTCGTCAGAGATGAAGCTGATGATGCTGGTGATGGTGATGACGGCAGGCGTTGCGGTGGTGACATGCTCATCATCATCATCATCATCATCATCATCATCATCTGTTAGAACCAACGACGAGGTAGAACCCTCGGGTGCTACTGTGTCTATAACCAACCAACTGGAAACCAAGCACAACCTACAGGTACGTACGTGTACCAAGCACAAACTCGGGTGTTACCCCTGGAATCACGACGACGCCCTTCCTCGCTAGCTTTTCCATCGTTTTCAGTCATGTATATGAATTCCATCCATCAACGGCAGCAATTACTTATCATAATAAATAATAACAACAACAATGGCTAGAGTTTATTATTTTAGCTATATATTTATCAAATGTATGTAGCTATGTACGTCCTAGCCACTCCTACAAATACATGTCCAAAATCCATCTACGTACTCAACCGTAATGTATGCTAACTTATACTACTACTCACTGTATACTTAATTAAGGATAGACGTACACTAGCTAGAAACAAAATGAATCTGCAAAAATTTACGACTTAGATTCAACTAAAGAAGCAAGCAACCAAGAAGAAGACTCTAACAGTACGCACGTACGTACGTACGTACGATGAATACACGCATTAATCTTGTGGAAGAATAGGAATTAACATTGGATCAAATTAATTGATAATTCGATCGAATGCGTCTACTCATATCATCAATTTTTATACCTAAAAAGAGTGTGTATCATAGCGTAACAGAAACCAAAACAATGGAGTATTATTCTTCAGCCTCGTGTCCATCGACGATCCTCTGTGCATCATCGTGGCTTACCGATTAATCTGGGTCGATCGCCAGAGATCCAAGGGAATAATTAAGCTCAACTGGATCACGACGCCTTGATCTCTCCAACCTTGGTCACCACCTCGTGCATCTCAAATCTCTTGCCCAAGTCCTTTTGGCAACAGCTCAGTCCTATACTCAGAAGCTTCCTAATTTCATCCTCCGCCCCCTCGGTTCCCCCCATACCCTTGTCAATAACGCCACTAGAATTCCCTAAAGAGGACCCGATCTGGTCCACCCAGCTCTCCAGATCGTTCTCATCTTTCCCTGCTGTGAGGCTGCTTGTCGGAAACTTGCCTGTAAGTATCTCCAAGATCAGGATACCAAGACACCACACATCCGTCTTCTTGTATATGTTTCCCTTTGCAGAGAAATCGGGTGACTTGTAAGCCAACATCACCTGCTGAGCTTGGTCGTGATTAACCACGGGTATTAGCCCGTAATCCATGATCAACGGCTCCAATGACTCGTTCAGGAGCACGTTTGAAGACTTGAGGTGACCGTGCGGAGGAATGTGATCCATGTTATAGTGTAACTCGTCGTGAAGGTAGCTCAATCCCCTTGCAACTCCCTGGATGATTTTTAACCTTGCTGCCCAATCTAGCTCTTTGCCTTTGAGGTTCCCATGGAGTTTGCTGGCCACGCTTCCTTCAGCCATAAAATCAAGGACAAACAGCTTCTCTTCTTTTCTGTAGTAGTACGACACGATAGGCAAAACATTTGGGTGTCTTAGCTTCCCTAACCGAACAACATGCTCGTGAAAATCTTGTCTCACCATTTTATTCATGTGTCTAAACCTCTTGACAACCAGGGGTTTGCCGTTGGGAAGAAGCGCTTTGTACGACGATCCAAAGTGGCCGCTCCCCAGAACTTCGGCTGAGGATCTGAGTAACTCCGCCAAATCAAACTGCTCTATGTCGTCCCTTACGAATACCAACTTGCCCACGTCGGGAACTTTCCTGCTTGGACGAGGAGCGGCTTTTGTGTCGCTGCTTGCAATGTTCTGAGCGCTCGATTTGACCATGTTGGCGCGTGCCAGATCACTGCTATTGTGAGATATCGAAAACGTATCGGTTGAGGGCGCAGGCTCTTCCCTTCTGCAGGCTCCCATAATTATTACAATCATGAGGAGCAAGAACAAGAGCACCAACAAAATGATCGCCCAGATTGGCCACTTCCTTGACCTTGTTTCGGCTGGTTCGCTATCGTTACCGGGGCACGGTTCAAGGGGGGGTCCACATAGCCCTTTGTTACCTAATTACAAAGAGCAATTCCATTTCAGTTCACCAAGCATATATGTGAATATGTGTACAATACTCATGTGAATTGTATAGGTGATAAGGTACCTGACAAGGCATCTGCGCTCATATTTTGCAAGTTTGAGGGAACAGGGCCTTCCAATTGATTGTTGGACACGTTTAAGGACGGAATGTGTCCCTCTGTGAAGTTGGGTATGCTTCCTTGAAATCGGTTACCTTCGAGTCGGAGATCAACCAACCGACCTATCTTTGTGACAGAGGACGGGATTTGTCCGGTGAAGGAATTGTTGGCAAGGTACAGCCTTCTCAATCCTTTCATACCCAAGAAAGCATCGTCAGAAATGTTGCCGGAGAAATTATTGTTGGGAAAAAACATCAATCTCAATGTGGTGATTTTTCTCAGATCAGGCAAAGGGCCATCAAATTTGTTGTTGGAAACGCTAAGGATTCTCAAGTTGCCCAGCTGCGCCAAAGCATCGAGATCTAGGGAACCGGTGAGGCCCATCTTATGGAGGCGTATTCCCCAGACTCGATCCTTGAAACAAAGGATGCCTTTCCAGATGCTGTTGTTGCCTATGCAAGGAGGCGGGTTAGCAAAAGGGTTCCAATCTGGGAAAAGCACGCCTTCGTCTTTGTCAACAGCTCGGAGCGACCCCTTAAACTTTACCAAGGCTGTGGCCTCCTTCAGGGCAATGGCATCCTCCTGAGTTACAGGTAGAGGTTGAGGCTGTATTGGTTGAGGTAGGGGTAAAGGTATAGGTTGAGGTTGAGTTTGAGGTACAGGTAGCGGTTGAAATTGTGGTTGAGCCAAAGGGAGAGGTTGAGCTTGAGCAACAGGGAGGGGTTGAGCCTGAGCCACAGGGAGGGGTTGAGCCTGAGCTACAGGGAGAGGTTGAGCTTGGGCTACAGGGAGAGGTCGATTTTTGGGTAGAGGCTTGTTAGGTACAGGGAGAGGCTGAGCTTGAGCTACGGGGAGAGGCTGAGTTTGAGGTTGAGGTAGAGGCAGAAACCGAGTTCGAGTTAGAGGTTGAGAGCTCAACTCAGAAACAAAATTACAAATGATCCAGAGGACAATAAATGGAAGAAATGGTGCGCGCACAACCAGGAAGGCATGGTGCGCGCCCATCAGCATTGTTTGTTGAGGTCACAGAATGATTGGGGTCTGAAATGTTGATCTTTCCTAAGGAATCAAGAGTTTGAGGCATGTATGATCAGAATCAAACATACTACTAGGTTTGTGCGGAAGATGTTCAATTATGATTGCTTTGCAAGGGTTAGGAAAGTCAATGGAACATGCAAAGATAAAACACTAGATTGCTTGCCTTGTGCTTCCTTGATTTTCAATTAGTTCCGGAGCTTCAATGTGCATGAGAAATGATCAAAATGAGTGCAATGTGCAGAAAAGAAAGGTAGAGAAAATTTTGGAAACAGGGATGTAGCATGAAACGTGTGTAGATGATTTCTCTTGGTGTTTTTTCAGTTTTGTTTTGCATGAGGAAGAGAAGTCAGCAAGATGAGATGAGAGGATGAACGAAGGCCAATGGACCCATGCATGGCCGAAGAAATCCTTCAAATTCTCTGGTGAGTTTTGGGTTGCTCATCTACCTATAAAACCCATCCATCCGTAATATAGGCTAAATATAGGATTCGACACCTTCAATATAGCATACATATATATCCTATCCCAGCCTAGATTCAGTTTGTAATACACTTGTCATGACTGCCTAAATAAGCTCAGCCAGACAATTAAAAATCACCAGCTAAATAAACCAACCAATTTTCACTTTGATTTTAATTTCCAGTAAATGATTACTACAAGGTTTTTTCTGCTTTACAACAACATAGTATGCCAGAAAAGAATGGCAAAAACATGAATCACAGCTAGGAAATGGTGCAATTGACTAATTAATCATGAATTGCAGAAAAACTACTCTTTAAGAAGGAAGCGGATGTAACAAGCTGTAGGTGGTACATACATGATAGAGGTGTGAGGAAAGCATAAATTGAGCAGTAGAATGTGAAAGCCATGATTGTGGATCAATGAATTGGATTGAAGTCAAGGGCCGTCATCCCTATCACCAAGCAGGTTGCATATATCAGAACATTCTGACAAGCTGCGAGAATAGTAAACAATATGCGTTTGTCAATCCTTATACTTAATAATAGATGTATAGAAAAACACTGAGAAAAGCATAAACACAAAGAAAAGAAAGATGAAATCTTTACCAGTATTGACGAGTTCGGAATCCCTTTTTGAAGACCACAATTGGCCTGCAAATCAGGAGTGGATCAGATGATGGATAGATAGATAGAAAGAATGGAGGATGAAAGAAGTAGGCATACCGGCGGATAGTGAAAGGGCCTAAGCCGGGGGAGCCGTCGCCGCCGCGAATGCAAGTATTGAGGCATTTGACGGTGCAGGTCTCGGCCTTGCGAGATTTAGGGCGCTGGATCCTGATGGGCTTCTTACAGGTGGGGTCGGAGTCCGGGGAGCAAACCTGGGCCGATAGCGAAGGCGGGATGTTGGAGAGAGTGTCGCCCGAGTCGAGCGCCCACGCCGATGGATTTGAGGCTGAGAGCAAGAGACTGGCGCTGGCCGCGGCGGCCATCAATCCCAATTTCACTACGCCCGGTGGGGTATGGTTAGGGGTCGTAGGACGACAGCAAGCCAGCCTTGCACTAGAAGTTGAACATCTGTTTCCGGTACACCACCAGCTGCTGCTTCCTACCGATGATAATAATACCATCTCTCCCTCCCTCCAATCTCAATACTCAAAAACTGCCTTCCCCTGCCCTTATCTGTTCTGCTTGCTGTTGTTTTTTTTGGTCAGAATTCTGCTTGCTGTTGTTGTTGTTCGGTGATATGATAATGCTTCGTTACCGTTTTTGACCCTGCATGACAATTACGGCAATGCCCTTCGACCTCTAAACTAACTAACTACCTAACAGCTGAATTTCTTCTTCTGTAAATTTCAGTCCCCAATACCAATCACCATGTTAATGGGTTCAGTGATTGCTATACTATATTGAGGATTCTGTCGTGAATTGAATTTAGCACCAAAATCAGTTGACCCTAGATAATTTACGTCTGCATCTCCATCCATACGTTTTATGATGCAACTCTTTATACAGATTTCTGTTTGTTTGTTTTTGCTATAGGATCATTCAACTAGTTGAGCTACATCATTCGCTTCCTTGCTCACTCTGCTTGTCTAACTATGACGGACCTTATACAAGAAACTATTATAAAGAATCGGTTCAATGGGTATGCACAGAAAATACTGTTCCCCTTCACTCTGGTTCTCAACATCTGGACACTGTCTTCTCCTTTTTTTCTCTTTACAATTTAAGTGTTAATAATAATAGCTCATCAAAAAAAAAAAATCAAAGTTGAAAAACCAACACTTGAACCTCACATTGTACGTTCAACAAATGAATAATATATCACGTATAGACTATAGATGTGCTTGTACACTGTGTATACCTCTGTGGTTATGGTAGCTTCAATTGTTAACAGCTTCGACTTACATACAGAATTTACCAGACAAGAAAGAAAACAATGGTTTTGGAGAGTGAAATCATGTGTTCTTCTCCAGAATTGAGAGAGCTGGTGTCAGATAGTTGTTTGCCTTGTCAGGCAGATGTGCCACCTGCATTTTATACAACAATTTACAGCAACAAGTGATTAGTGTATACCAACAGAATTACTTACACATAACCTCTACTCTTCCAGATTATTCTCACCAGCTCATACAGCTCATTCCCTTGCTCGGCCGCATATTCGTAACAGACCTGATTACAAAAAGTATTGAATCAATATAGAATCCAGTTCCCATTGCATCTTGATCTCAAGTTAGAGGAAAGAGGCAATAAAAAAAAAACGGGTCAACTCACGTCAAAACTTTTATTTCTTGCCGTAGAGTCATGCAAAGCCTTCACGCAGATATCAGCTACATCAGCACAACTTATTCCCTGCAATGTACAACCCGTTTGCCATAAAGAAGTGTTTCACAGACCAATTGGCAAAGCTCGATACACAAGTTTAAAAATATATTGTTCAGACCTGAGAAATCCGATTTCCTTGATCAAATATGAGAGCACGCTGTCCACCAGGCTCTTCCTGGAACAAGGAGGTGATCAATTGTTAAGAAAGAGAGAGACGGAAACTAAAAGGAAGCACAGATAAGCTTATATAATTAGATGATGTAAAGAAGCAGTTATAGACAAACAGAGAACCTGCAAGGGACCAGGACGAATTATCGTGTACCCAATTCCTGAGCGTCTCAGCGAATCTTCACCAGCCTGCAGATGGAACAAAAACAAGTACAATGTGGAGTTATGGGTTTATTTAACTGGAGCAACTCATGCAAGTTTGGTATATATATACACACAAATAGTGAAGAGTGTACCTTTTTAGCTCTCAAAACTTGCTCCCTTCTGGTAGACTCTATCCCTGATCCAGTGCATGAAACTAAGATAAAATCCGTTTCTTGCCCACTCTGAAAAGCAACCGCATATAATAAATTTTCTTATAAACTAAAATTAACATTTGCATTGTAATATTCAGGCCAGATTTCATGTGTGCATGTCATAACTCGTGAATGTGGAACTCTGCTGAATGTGTACGAAAAAAAAGAGATCCCCATGCCCAAGTTTAGTTTGCAATTCTAAACTAATCAAACAACCTACTAGCACTAATAGGGTGATATATTTGCAGAGTAAAGCTATCAAACCAAAAGAAAATAAAATAGCAATGATTGATGGAACATGACAGCATCTTCTCACTCAATATATTAAGAAAGGCAGCACACTAATAAAACTAAAATGACAAGGCGAAAGTGAAACCAATGACCTTTTCTATCAAGTAACTTTTTAGCACTGAATTAGACCAATCCAGTGTTATCTTAAGTTTAAGCTTAAAGTCTGACGTTTAGATTTCCTGCCTCATTTATTTGTGTTGCTAGATAGTCTAGAAAAGGTGTTCCTTATGTTCTATACATATAGACTCAGCACATTAAGCTCCAAAACCCTGTATAAATCTGGCATGGCTGAAATCACAGAATTAAACATCAATGTTGCTGCCCTGCACTTTGCAATAGTCTAGACCATGCACTAAAGTCACTTTTGAACTTACAGGCAGAGCTTTTATGAATTCCAGTATAAGCTGAAAGCTTCTTGGATCCTGATTTGCTCCTTTCGATCCTTCAATGGGTCTCTGAAGCAACAGCAGAAATAAACAGTAGAATGAGCCCTGGATCTTTTCAAGAAAAAAAGGGGAGCGACGGTATTTTGCTAGTGAAAACCAACTATCAGGAGGCGCACAAAAGCCTCCATTATTCTAGAAAAGGAAAGGAAAAAAAGCTACAACAAGTATAGTATGTTCAGACAAATATCACAGGAGCCCCATTATAATTGGTAGGTGAACTTCAGATTTTTACTCCCAGACTAAAGAAAAGGTGCTATAAAAGTGATGGATCGTGGGGGTGAGTCCAGGCCAGGGCAATGGAAGTAGTTCCAAGTCATCGATGTTCGTAAGAAACTTGCACAGATGCTTCAAGATGACTTGCACCAGGAATAAAATTAAAAAAAAATTCTTGCTGCATAGAAATGCATCTACACTATAGCATCATACAAAGTTTAAAGGGAATGGTGAGGGGAGTTACATTCCAACTTTGTTTGTTGCTATGACTGGAAAAATACCTGTCTTCTCGGCTCAAAACGTATGCTTAAAGTGTGCACAAGAAACGGATCTAGAGGTGGATCATCTTGATTCACAGGGCGAAAAGATGAGAAAGGCACCCTTATCTGCAAAATTCATTCAGGAAAATATAAGCACCAATTTTCCTACTCCCCTTAGTACTAATTTTAAAAAGACATGATTAAAAAACATAGTGAATTACTGAATTGTCAGCAAACAATGAAGGTTTCTCACCCTACAAAATCCCAATTTTGTACTTATCCTGACAAAATAAATTTTGCTTTTTGATGAATCTCCCAAAGGACCAGCTTCAAGGATTATTATATATGATCGACCATTGCCTCCGACAGAAAAGACAAAACCTTCATACCTGTTCATTATCAATGCCAGAAACAGCAAGTGAATTCCTTTTCCTTGTCAACCCAGCTATTCAAGTAAAAAGAAAAACTAATACCGGTCTAATGTGCTGCCCAGAGGAAGTGAAAGTCTTGTTGACAATTCAACATATCCTCCTCTTGTGAAAACATAACCTAGGAAACAGAAGAAAATTATGGTTCATACAGCAACATTCATGTTGAAGAAGTCCTCCTCGAAAGGTTTACCTGAGAAAACTGCATTTCCGTTGTCATCCATTTCAAATTTAGCATCCATTCCTCCATCATACTTGGAAGCAACTGCATCTTGAAAATAAGTTCCCTTACGCACTTGCCAACCATCAAGGGAATCGGGTGATTTGAACTTTGCTATGGAAAGCTTGCTCTTGCTGCTTTTGCCAGCCCGGATTTGTGCCAGACTGTTGTTGTAGTCCTATACACATGACAGTGCTGAAATTAAAGACCCGTTTTGGGCACAGAATGACAATGGACTAGAGCCAAGATAGAATAGAAAGAGGCACCTGAAATGCTTTACAGAGATTGTAAACACCCAAATGATCAACTCTGTTGAGATCTCCACTGATGGTAGAGCGAGCAGTGGCGCAATAGATAATCTTATTACAGCCTTCAACAGCAGGATAGAGAGTGGGAGGATCGCCAACGTCCCCGATCACCATCTCTACTGAAGTGGGAAGCATATCCTTAACTGCTTGGTCAACCCTCCTAACAAGGGCCTTGTTGTTGGATAGAAACCAAGTCAGTTTTTTTCAACTTGGTATTAATTACGGTGCCAATTGTAGTTTACGGACAAACAAGTTGGGACGGAGGGAGTATTACTAACCTTGACTGTGTAGCCTCTGAGCATAAGCTTTCTGACAACGATACGGCCAATCCGGCTGGTGGCGCCGACGACGAGAACGGTGGTGTTTTGAGCGCCGGGGATGACGAATTCGCACAAGGGAGCGCCGTCGCCGATGAGAAGAGAGTCGTCGGCGAGAGTAGTGCTCGAGAACTGACCTAATCCTGAGAACTTGCGCCACACCTCATCAAAGATTTGGCGCGATTTCCTGCCCAGGCCAACGGGATTCACCTCGTCCACCAGACTTTTCATGCTCAGATTCTGATTCTTGTCGTCTTCTTGCTGTTGCTCTGCTTCGGCTGGTTTGGCACTGGTGTCCGTGGCGGTAAAGGCGACGCCTTTATCCTTGTTCTTTTTCCGGTAGGTCCTCCTCCTCCTCGCCTTTTTGCTAGGGTTAGCGGCTGGTGCCTGATCGCCTTCAGTAGCCGCTCGTGGAAGCAGGAGAAAGCGGTTACGGATCCCTGATACCGATAGTCGCAAGGGGAGCGGATGAGAGGGAAGGTGGTCTTGCTTTTGCTTCTTCAAGGAGGCGTTGCCATGTGCATATGCATATGCATATGCAGGGGCGATTAGTCGCAAATTTGCAGTCGCCATTTCCCTCTCTTCTGCTCTCTGTGGAGTACAACTACGGGCAGTTGGAATCGATCCGAGAGGTGTATGAGTGTATTCACCACCACAAGCACAAACCAGCACGGAATTTGCTGACACGGCCTACTCTCCTCCACCTCATTTTGGGCTCGCCAACTCCTCATTATTGCTCCATCGCTCGGGGGAAGCTTTCTAGGCCACTTGTTTACGATAATTCCCGATACCCGCGAACAAAGGCAAACTTTACAAAACTTCTCCCGTTTTTACCAATTGTACCCATTTAAGTATTTAACCCACTTCTATTGTTGGATAGAAATTTGCTACTCTTCACGCTTAT
The DNA here is from genome assembly GCA_963924305.1 of Polygonum maritimum. Lineage (NCBI taxonomy): Eukaryota > Viridiplantae > Streptophyta > Magnoliopsida > Caryophyllales > Polygonaceae > Polygonum > Polygonum maritimum. The sequence goes on from OZ002734.1 coordinate 39,329,524, forward strand.
AGTGGACCCCCTCATTTTTTCACAAATAAAAATAAAAGAAAACAGCCTTTATGCAAAACCCTTAAACCCCCGATCAGCCGAACTTCCCAAATAGGCAAATACCCTTCCCTCTCTCGACTCTCTCCTCTGCTCACCCGCTACAGATCTGCAGGCGACGGCCTCTCTCCGCCCTCGCTCGGCCCTCTCGATCAGCCACTCGGCCCTCCGCTCCGCCCTTGCTCAGCCCTCCGCTCCGCCCTTGCTCAGCCCTCCGCCAGCCTCGCTTCGCGCCGCCACCGCCATCATTGTCGGCTCCGATTCCCCGTCCTCCCAAGTGAGTGTTATTTTTTTCCTTTGAAGAAATCTGAGTGTTATTTAAGCGTGAAGAATTCACGCCTGGCGAGAAGAGTAGCAAATTCCTGTTGGATAAATTGATAAAATACAAATTTGAAAAAAGATATAATCTTTTTTATTTGGTTGAATCGGGTTCGGTCCGACCCACCTAACACGCACGCTATGAGTATGAATATGACCGTACTTGTATTTGATTTGTGGTCCAGTAGTCGGTCTTCCCGTTACCGTTGCCGCCTTCCCCAAGTCTCAACCCTAACCCTTCCGGTTTCTCCGATCCCGCCGCTCTCTCTTTCTTCCCCTTTTCTCTTCTCTTTCCGCCTCCCCCCTTCTGTCTCCGTCGCCGCTGATCACAGGTTTGCGCTTTTCTTATTCTGACTATTCTCTTCTTACATCTATCTCTCGCTATTGCACTTTCTTCCGGTTACACCAACTCCCCCTCCAATCAAGTTGACACTTTTGCTTTTCATAACTTCTTTTAATGACTTGCCCATCAATATTGTTTCAATTCCTTGCCCTGCTTGCTTTTAGTTCAGTTGCTTGCTTATTTACAAGGTACCACTTTTTTTTACTAGGTAAAGTTTGAATCTTGTAAAAAAGTTGCAACCTTTAGAAGGTCTGGGAATCTCCATTGCTTGAACGACTTTGATGAGTAAAAATTAGCCACCATTGCCTTAGAACGTGATCATGAATGTCTTATGTCTGTACGTGTTTGCTATAATTTTAGCGGTGTGTTTGTGTTAATAGTGGTCTAAATAACTTTTGACACATTGAGCTGCTAAGTAATGATTTTTTTAACTTCAAATTCTGAATATTTGCAATCTCTGTGGTGATATGCAGACTGTTGATATCATGATCGGGGCTGTGATTAAGTCTAGTACTAGCCCTGCTTTCGCCACAAGAAATGCTTGGTTTCAGGGATCGGGGAAGTCGACAAGGGCTGCTCCAGCCATGATGGTGACTCTTTCCACCTCCCGTAAGAGAATGGGGTGTTTAAAAGTAGGGACTTTCTCGGGTCTGAGAGGAAGTAATGCTTTAGATATGATCGGATCTTCCAAACATGATTTCTTTTCCAGCGTAAGGGCCGTTATTACTAGAGCTCCTAAAGGTACATTGAGCAGGGGTGTGGTTAGAGCTATGTTTGAACGCTTTACTGAAAAAGCAATCAAAGTAGTAATGCTTGCTCAGGAAGAAGCAAGGCGCCTTGGCCATAATTTTGTTGGAACGGAGCAGATTTTCTTGGGCCTCGTTGGTGAAGGAACTGGAATTGCTGCAAAGGTTCTTAAGTCTACGGGAATTAGTTTGAAGGATGCTCGGGTGGAAGTTGAAAAGATTATTGGTAGGGGTAGTGGATATGTTGGTGCTGAAATCCCTTTTACTCCTCGTGCCAAGCGTGTTTTGGAACTTTCACTGGAAGAAGCCCGTCATCTGGGTAACATTTTCACTTGAACTATATGAACTGTAGTCTACTTACGTTGTTTTATTCATCAACTTCTTTATTTGTGCCATCTGATCCTTGACTGCAGGAGATAATTGTATGTGTAGCTGGTTAAAAGTCCTTGTCGTAATCCCTAGGCTTGTCAACATTCAAGCATGTGTTGATTTTAAAAAAATGCTTAGATGTTGGAACCATTAGGATGATTTAGTTTGTTTGAACCACAGAGCATAAAATTGTATTCTTTGTGTTCAATTGGTTATAGAAGAATGGGGTGTAGTTTTAGTCATTGATAAATTTTTTACGGTATCTGGTTGAGATTTTCCACGTATAGCTATTGCAGGTATCTAGCAACTTTTCATAGGGGGTTAAAGATTATTTCACGAAAGAAATAAAATCATTCTATCATTTTTTCTTCATTAATTATGTATTTTATACTACAGGCCACAAATTCATAGGATCTGAACACTTACTTTTGGGATTACTTCGCGAGGGTGACGGTGTAGCTGCAAGGGTTCTTGAAGCTTTTCAGGCAGATCCAAGCAAAATTCGCACACAGGTGAGACTGGTCAATGAAAAAATACGTATTCTACATCTCTCTTGGCTCTAAATTGACGTACTGCATTCAATGTGATGATTAGGTTATCCGCATGGTGGGTGAAAACAGTGATACTGTCAGTGCCAGTGTTGGTGGAGGCAGCTCAGACAGTAAGATGTCAACCCTGGAGGAGTATGGTACAAACTTGACAAAGCTAGCAGAGGAGGTCTTCTCATCATTTTAATTTGTCTTTAGTCAATGTCTTATTTGCAAATTGGCATTCATATAAATTATTGCTTTACATTTTTATAATTCAGGGTAAATTGGACCCTGTTGTTGGAAGGCATGAGCAAGTGGAGCGTGTCACGCAGATCTTAGGTCGAAGAACCAAGAACAACCCTTGCCTCGTTGGAGAACCTGGTGTTGGTAAAACAGCAATTGCAGAAGGTCTTGCTCAGCGAATTGCCAATGGTGATGTTCCCGAAACTATTGAAGGGAAGAAGGTATACTTTACCATTACATTGAGAGGTTTTGGAGTTATTTGATGGTGATTTCTTTCAATTGACATACTTTAAGAAGTTATATGCTTAGCCGTCATTATTGTTGTGCAATAGTATGGAAATCGATATGACATTCAGCAACCAATTATCAGGTTTCTCAACAGTTATTTGAATTGATCCATTTGATACCTCTATTTAAAAAGAAGGAGAAAAAGAAAAATCCACGTGATACTGTCTATTCTACCGCCTCTCTTATTTTCAAACTCAATGAACTTCTGCTGTAATGTTGATGACATATGCTCTCTATCAACTTCTCTTTCAGGTTATAACCCTTGATATGGGTCTCCTTGTAGCTGGCACTAAATACCGTGGAGAGTTTGAGGAAAGACTAAAAAAGTTGATGGAAGAGATCAGGCAGAGTGATGATATTATTCTCTTTATTGATGAGGTGCACACCCTTATTGGAGCTGGAGCAGCAGAGGGGGCCATTGATGCAGCCAACATTCTCAAACCGGCTCTGGCAAGAGGTGAATTACAAGTAGGTTAACTTTCATGCTCTCTATTTATGTATATGCTGGTAACTTATACTAGTTTCCCATGCACTTCATAATAAGTGTCTTTTCTAATTCATGCGTAATATTTGAGATTTATTGAACCTTTCTACAGTGTATTGGAGCAACCACACTTGATGAATACAGAAAGCACATTGAGAAAGACCCAGCACTAGAAAGAAGATTTCAGCCTGTTAAAGTGCCTGAACCTTCAGTAGCTGACACTATACAGATTCTAAGAGGGCTTCGTGAGCGTTATGAGATTCATCACAAGCTCCGTTATCTTGATGAAGCATTGGTCGCTGCTGCTCAATTATCTCATCAGTATATTAGGTGTGTTTTACTTGCACATGAACCTCACTGCTCAAATTATTGAAATACTGACTGCCGAAGCAGATCTATGATCTGATTTTGATTTTCTTTTTGTATGTCTAATACCTGATGTTTTTATTAAATAGAAAACTGTAGCCATGAAACAACTTCATATGCTTTAATATTGAGTCCTTATTGTCTCATCACTCGATTTGACTTTTGTCAACCCTTTGGCTTGATAATTGTTATACTGCAGTGACCGTTTTCTGCCTGATAAAGCCATTGATCTGATTGATGAAGCCGGTTCTAGAGTTCGGTTGTGCCATGCTCGGGTACACATTCTGTGCTTCTTATTACATATTTGCTCAGTCCTTATTACACGTTCTCCACGTTGCTGATCTAGTATGATTTTCCAGCTTCCCGAAGATGCGAAACTGGTTGAAAAGGAGCTTAGGCAGATAACAAAGGACAAGAATGAAGCAGTTCGAACCCAAGACTTTGAAAAGGTAAGGAGCTGATAAGATGATATATTGCACTTAAGTTCATCTTGGGGTGGCTAAGCCATAAATTAATTGTAAATAATCCACAGGGATAAAGCAAAGGTCATTGTTTGAGGCATACTCCAAATACTTAAATGTGTTTATTACATAGTTTAAATTATGAGTAGTACTGGTTTATCAGAATGCATTTATTTGTCATATGTTCACCATGCCAGGCGGGGGAGTTGCGTGATAAAGAAATGGACCTCAGGGCACAAATCTCTACCCTTGTAGAGAAAAACAAGGAAATGAGCAAGGCAGAGGAAGAAGCTGCAGATGGTGGTCCCGTGGTAACCGAAGCTGATATCCAACATATTGTCTCAGCTTGGACTCAGATTCCGGTTGAAAAGGTATCAACTGATGAATCTGACCGTCTTCTTAAAATGGAGGAGACCCTTCACAAAAGAGTCATCGGTCAAGACGAAGCAGTTGTTGCTATAAGCAGGGCCATCCGCCGGGCCCGTGTTGGGTTGAAGAATCCCAGCCGCCCGATTGCCAGCTTCATATTCTCGGGCCCAACTGGTGTAGGAAAATCTGAGCTAGCAAAGTCGCTTGCAACCTATTACTTTGGATCGGAGGAAGCCATGGTCCGTCTTGATATGAGCGAGTTCATGGAGAGACACACGGTCTCTAAACTCATTGGCTCGCCCCCTGGTTACGTCGGTTACACTGAAGGTGGCCAACTCACTGAAGCCGTTAGGCGTCGCCCTTATACGGTTGTATTGTTTGATGAAATTGAGAAGGCTCACCCTGATGTTTTCAACATGATGCTTCAGATTCTTGAAGACGGGCGGTTGACTGATAGTAAAGGTAGAACTGTTGACTTTAAAAACACCCTCCTAATCATGACGTCGAATGTGGGAAGCAATGTGATTGAGAAAGGAGGGCGAAGAATCGGGTTTGATTTGGATTATGATGAGAAGGACAGCAGTTATAACCGGATTAAGAGTCTTGTGATGGAGGAGATGAAGCAGTATTTTAAACCCGAGTTCTTGAACCGGTTGGATGAGATCATCGTGTTCCGCCAGCTCACCAAGCTGGAGGTGAAGGAGATTGCAGATATTATGTTGAAGGAAGTTTTCCAGAGGCTAAAGAGAAAGGAGATTGAGCTCCAAGTAACTGAGAGATTTAAAGACAGGGTTGTTGATGAAGGGTATGATCCAAGCTACGGAGCAAGACCCTTGAGAAGAGCAATTATGAGACTCTTAGAGGATAGCATGGCAGAGAAGATGCTCTCCGGTGATATTAAGGAGGGCGATTCAGTAATTGTGGATGTTGATTTGGATGGAAAGGTGGTTGTACTCAACGGTACCAGTGGAGGCGATCTTGATGCCGAGGCTCTGCCAGAGGTGATCTCTGTGTAAGTTTTATATTTCATCGGTTGTGTTGATGGGATTCTTTTTTCATAGAGATTGGCAGTTAGGGTTTTGCACTTGGTTATATGCATTTTTTTTGGTCCCTTTTATTTCGATATTCTTGATGAAGAATACGGCAAAAGGAAGGTGATCATTATTGAGCTTATTTCTCATATCTTAATGTGAATTATTATTGGCATTTCAATACATAAGCTGTGCATCTCTACTCCAATTATGTTTATGTCAAATGGCAAGTGTGTGGTTGAATAGAGCAGGGCTTGTGGTTGTGGATATGCATGCATATCGTCCGTGTCCAACGTACACTTTGATTTGTATGAACATTGACTCGTACAACATTGTTTGTGAGGATGTGTATATGCTTGAACTGAAGAACTAGTGCTGCACACTCTTTGATTCCTAAACCATTGGATAAAAGAGAAGATTTTGGTGAAGAGGCATGATTAGTTGATTAAACTATGATAATTGCAGCATGCGTAGCGAAGTTATCATGATCTGACTTCATTATCTCCTCTCTGGCGTGTATATACTGTATGTATTATGTAATATTATATTTATGTGTATCAGTACGTGATTCTATTGTCTATCTAGTATGGACTTCATTTCTCTCCTCTCTTTTGTCCCGGCCATTAAGAGTCATCATGGGCAATTACTTATGACAAAGTACCTCATGTTGTAAAACGATTTAAGGACTATTATACTATACCTAAGTTGAGTCGCCACTTGGTTGGTTGGTTGGTGTTATTGTTGTACCACAACCAGAAATGTGTTTTTCAAGCAAAAGAAAAGTTAAAGAAAAAGCATGCAATTGTGCTAATAAGACCTCGCACTCGAACCATTAATTTGATGAATGTTAAGGGGGAAAGGGAAGAGCACGTGAGAAGTACAAGCTAGCAATGTACCATTAAATTTAGGAGGAAGGGGAAACAGTAAAACAGTAAGGGGCGAGAAGAACAGTGGTCACATGAAATGACTAGTTGACACGTAGCAGAGCATCAGAAGGAGATTCTTACTGTAAATCTTTTGTGTTTTACCTTTTGGGTTCAACTCTGTAGTTCGTCCTATGTGGTCTATTTACTGCTTCGAGCTTCTCCTATATTGTATTGTGTGTGTATAGTTATATGGGTCTGTTTGTTGTTGGTACCTCATTATATACTCCCCTTTTGGTAGAGAGGCTTTTTATTTTTATTATAAATTGTGCTAATTAATAGTCTCGAACTCTCGATTAAAACAAGCAGCTGATTGATAGCTGCAATTCCTGCTTAGTTTGTGAGTGTGTAGTAGATAGCATATATACTACAGTACATGTTAGAAGGCGATTCTTTTTTTTTTCATTTCTGGAAGTTGTAAAAGTAGTGTAGTAAATTGCAATATATTGAGGCTTAGAATTACAAAAATAACCCATCTAGAACCAACAATCAGAAGAAGTCCTTTCACAATTTACCCTATCAGCATAAACTGCAGGCTTGTACATAAGTAAAATGAGATTTTTTAGGATTGTATTTAGACAGTACTCGTACTATTAAACTTGGATCTTGGCCTTGATCTTTTGCCTGTCGTTAACTAACACGTACCCATTTGTCTCAGTACGTACTACAGTACGTACGTATATTACGGAGTAATTGATATATCATATCCCTAGCTAGTGGGCTTCTTTTCTGTATTCATCGTATATGTTCATATATACTGTAAGAAAGAAGGGTAATATAATACGGAGTATTGAAAAGTGCATGTTAAATCAATATATGTTTCCTTCTTCAAGTAATAATTATTAATGACTCAACATGTTATATCTTAAGCAGAAGAAAAAATGTACATCTGCTGAACTACGTACATGATTACTTGAAAAACAAAAAGAAAACAGTTAAAAAATGGAGCATATATATACTAATGAATGTACGTGTATTATCCAGAGGGTGAAAAATGGTCAAAGACGTGGTAGAAGGTTAGGCATAAGTTGAAAAGTGTAGACCAAAAAAGGAAAAGTAGAGAGGCTGGGTAAATGAAAGAAGATTGATTGAGGCGATACATGAGTTTAACCCGAAGGGCAAAAGGTTGGATCCCAAAGGAAGGAGATGGAGGGTAAAAGGGAATTCATTCGATCCATCATCTGCAATATTATTGTGTGTCCGGAAATTGAATCCACATATCTAAACTATCAGTGTCACTTACTATCACTATCAGAAGTTGGACGCGTACATCAATGTACGTACTATCACGCCTCTCATTATACTAGCTAGCATATGTATACATGGAGGTGTAAATTGCAATGATGGGAATGAATAGGGCAGAAAGATTAGTAAATAGTAGGCAGCTGAATTTTATCTACTACGTACACTATCTTATACGCATCGCACTCCGGCCCCATATAGCTATTCTTACGTACTGTTTTAAAGAAAGTATGTGCGTAACGTAGGTGTTGTTGCTGTTGTTTGGACACACACAAAGAAAACGGTATGAACGCGTGTCTGTTTTTAAACCCGTGCATTCCAAAACAACGTCTCGCAACAAGCTAGTAGTCCATCAGAACGGAGTTGCCTCATGATTATTTTGGCCTCGCTCTTACACGGCTTCATTTGTCGTATGTACTCATAATATATATACTCTCTCGATCGGTTTTTTCATTCTATAAACATAAATGATAATAAGATAATTGTATGTGGGCGCGCATATATGAACCATAGATCGATACAGATATACCTTATTGTTTAGGATCATGAATGGTATAACAAATATACATGCATCCAGTGTAACGCAGCGTACGTATAAAGAAGACAACACATAAATTATACGGAGTAAAAGGAAGAAAAATAGTATACATTAATAGATATGGAGAATAAAAAAAAATATTCAGATTTCAGAGTACTCGGTAGTCATGGTTAATAAAATCCAGGGCAGGCGGGGGTGCAGTTTGCAGCTGGCTCTAGGCTCCAGGGTTCATCAAACTTGAACGATCTCCACTTTATATATCATACATACATACATACATACATACGTACGTACGTACGTATACGTACATGTGTGCTGTTGTGTTGGTGAGTGTCAATATATATAGCATGAAGTTAGGTAGGAAGGGAGATAAAGAGAAAACCGACCCATTCCAAGCATAGTTAATTAGCGTATGCAGCTAAGTAGGATTTTCTTATAAGTACGTACGTTGGTGGCCCGGATTCCGGATATCGATCGATTTATCTATCGAAAAGGAAAAATGGATCAGCAGGAGGGGTTGTCGTCGGGCAATCTTTTCAAGTGGGACCCACGGGGAACCAGCTCCTCCTCGGTGGCGCCGGCGGGGGCAGGCGGGGGCGGGGGGATGATGACGCCCAGCCAATACCAGTACCAGTACCAGTACCAGCAGCAGCAGCAGATGATGCATCACATGCTGCAGGGTCGGGCGGGGGCGGGGGGGTCGTCGACGACCCAGGTCCCTCCTCCCCAGGGGCAGGGGCTGCAGGGTGGGCTTGGGGGCCTGGAGGAGCTGTTCCAGGCGTACGGGATCCGGTACTACACGGCCTCCAAGATAGCGGAGCTGGGGTTCACGGCCAACACCCTGCTGGACATGCGGGAGGAGGAGCTGGACGACATGATCAACAGCCTCTCCCACCTCTTCCGGTGGGACCTCCTCGTCGGCGAGCGCTACGGCATCAAGGCCGCCGTCCGGGCCGAGCGCCGCCGCCTCCACGACCTCGACTACTCCTCCGCCCTCCGCGGCCCCTCCGCCACCCACCCCCTCGACGCCTTCTCCCAGGAAGGCATCTCCGAGGAGCGCGCAGTCCAGCAGGGGGATCAGATCGAAGTGGTCCGGAGCGGAGGCGGCCCCGCCAGCTGGGGCGACATCCTCCCCATCCACCAGGCCCAACGCAAGAAGCCTATTAAGCAGCACCCGCGACCCAAACAACGATCCGTGACCAAGAAGCAGCTGCCCGTGTCCCCCGATAACGACGACGATGACGACGACGACGATGACACTGACGGACCTGCTGCTGCAGCCGGTCCAAGCTGCGTGACCGAGCGGCAGAGGGAGCACCCCTTCATCGTCACCGAGCCTGGCGAGGTTGCACGCGGTAAGAAGAATGGCCTCGATTACTTGTTCCACCTCTACGAGCTTTGCCATGATTTCCTTATTCAAGTCCAGAATCTTGCCAAGGATTGCGGTGACAAGTGCCCCACTAAGGTATTCAACTCCTTTAATCAGCTAGTTCTCCTTATTACTTAATACTTATGTGCTTGATTAACTAGATATTATGTATATATAGGTAACGAACCAAGTGTTCAGATACGCAAAGAAAGCCGGGGCCACCTACATCAACAAGCCCAAGATGCGACACTACGTCCACTGCTACGCCCTCCACTGCCTGGACGAGGACACCTCCAACGCCCTGCGCAGGGCCTTCAAGGAGAGGGGAGAGAACGTGGGCGCCTGGAGGCAGGCTTGCTACAAGCCTCTCGTCTCCATCGCCGCTCGCCAGGCCTCCTGGGACATCGACTCCATCTTCAACGCCCACCCTCGCCTCTCCATTTGGTACGTCCCCACCAAACTCCGCCAGCTTTGCCATGCCGAGCGTAGTGCTGCCGCCGCCGCCGCTTCCGCCAATAGCACTTTGTCTATCGCCACCACTCATCTCCTCCCCTTTTAGTTCATTAACTAGCTTAGATGCATATGGTGGCTCTACGTTAGTATATCGCCTTTAATTATAGGACTACCTAGCTACTTGAATGTTTATGATCGATCGAGTTTATCTTGTACCGAGGAGTCTTTAATTATGTGGCTAGCTTTATGCTTGCATGTTTAATTTAAACAGCTAGCCTTTTATTTGGTACGTACGGTTCAGTACGTATATCTACATCGATATTAATTGATCGTGCACCGTACATAAAAGCCAAGTTTCTTTCGATCCAGGAGCCTCAAAATGCAATTTACTACATTAGACAGATATGAGATATGGGCTGTTAATTAAATATTTACATGCGGCCTTTGTATATTTAATGGCCAACCCGCTTAGCTAACGGTCCGGATCCTCTGTTCTCATATCATGTCCCCTCCATATGTCCCAAAATTTTCATTGAGTCACCTGGAGAAAATTTCCAAACCAACCTCCTTTTTTTTCTTTTCATTTAACAAACATATCCCCCATTCATGGCTCTCAACCCTAGTCCAACAAAGCGACCTCCGAGAATCCGGCAATGCACAAGAAAAAATGTCACTGGCTCCTCAACGGAGATCCGATGTCACACAAGGAGTACAATGAATCGCGGATCAAGACCGAACTCCGAGGCTTAGGCAACAACATTGGAGGAGAATTTGAGCTAGGAGTTGGAATAGGTGTAATAGAGAGAGTAGCGAGCTCGGTGAGGACGAGGACTCAGTTACCGGATCCGGTGAGAACCGATCCGTGTTTGGACCAGGCGGAGCCGAGTGGCGATAGGACTCGGTGGTGGCGAGTCAGGCGGTTGTAGACGACGAGGGATTTGGTGGAGTCGAGGGAGTCGCACCAGAGGTAGACGAGACGAGGCCGAGGGAGGATGGATGTCTGAGCGGTTGAAAGAGTCGGTCTTGAAAACCGAAGTATTTATAGGAATGAGGCGACGGCAGAGACTACGAGGTCGAGCGAGGGTGAGGGACGGCGAGGGCAAGCGAGAGCAACGGTGTTCGGTGATCGATGGGAAAGGGAAAAGAAGGGTTAAATTTTTTCAATGAAAAGAAGAAAAAGGATGCTGATTTGGAAAAAAATTCTAGGTAGCTCAATGAAAATTTTGGGACATATGAAGGAAACACAACACTAGGGAGAGAGGATCCGGACCGACCGGCTAGTACCATATATGCATGATGCATGCATGCATTTGTATTGTAGCCTTGTATTTACTCGTTACATGCATTTGTATTGTATTATTTACTCGTTACATGCTTACATGCATCTCAAGATTATTGTTACATGCATTCCACCCAAATAAAATATTGTTACATGCATTCCACCCAAAAAAAAAATATTGTTACATGCATGTTGCATTCGCACGTTACATGCATTTGAAACCTACATTAGTTGCGCGCGCTTGTTGGGGCGAGCCGGCGAGAAAGTAGGTATTTTGACTAGCAAAAATCTTTAGCCACTTCATTGTATTGTGCGTGTATCAATGTATTAAGCCCTTTTTTTGAGCAAAATGTATCATACACTTGATTGTTGAATAAGGGACAGTGTTCTATTACGTCGGTTCATATACGCATACACAACGCCCAACACATAAAGTCTTATAAACTTTCATCCAGAATTAATTGATTAAATTATTCGTTTATTTTTATAATAGTTATTTTATCTTTTAATTTTTAATAGGAGGAGAATTTATCTTTTCTACGGATAGTCATCTTTATTTATTAATTATGTGATTTCATTAATTTAATAGCTAAACAAGGTTGCACATTTTTTTATCGGAAAAAATAGGATCATTATAAAATATTAAAAGTATGTTATATATAGCCACATTATCTTGTTTATATTTTAAGAGATTTTTTTGAATGCATTGATTAAAATATTGGCTTTTTAAAATCAAATGAACAAGGAATTTTATAAAAAAAATATTTTCATGAAATGTGTAAATAATTAAATTTTAAAAAATTATCTTACATAAACTTATAAAATTTAAGTTGTAAAAATCAAGTATGTGTGTTAAATGATGCTTTTTATTAAGTGATTTTATGAAATAGATTAGGTAGTTTAAGAAATATGGTATCTTCATTCAATCAAACCACACAATGTGGATACATTCTAAATACTTTTAACATGGTATAATAATCTAAGACTACCACGCAGAATATGCAAAACATCGAGGTCACCGTGTGAAATTTTTCTTAATAATTTAAGGGAAAAGTCCTTTTTTGTACTGTTTGTTAGGATCAAAAGCGTACCCTATAAATGCATAAGTTTGAATTAAGAAAACCACCTTCTAAAATAAAATTCATTGTAAATCAGCCTATTTTTATTTCAAGTACTTATACTTACCATTTTTACTTAAAGATCTCAAATATAAATTAATAAAAGGGAAATTCCGTTTGGTACCCTCGAGTTTTTAGTTTTTCCGGGTGGTGCCCAAAAAAAGTTATTCCGGTGGTACCCCTGAGGTTTTGGAAAATTTCGGGCCATGTGTCATAGATGGGGTTTTCTTTAAAACTTCGTTAGTTTTGTTTTATGTGTTTATAAACAAATATTTTAATTATTTAAAGTAGGAAGAAAGGAGAAAATCTGACATTTTTTAGAAAAGTTGGTATGTATTATTTCTTGTTTTCTTAAAAAAATCATTACATTTATAATTCATAATAAATTGAAAATTTTCCAACCATGTTGTATAAACATAAAGTGCATAAAAAATCTATAATAAATTGATTATCCAATTTTGATATTAAATAAGTGATTACAATTTTAAAATTAATTAAATGATACAAATTGAATAGAAAAGAATAATGTTAGTTTGTATCATTTAATTATTTTTTAAACAAATATTTATTAAAGATTTATATTTATATCTCAAAAATAAATTTTATTGAATTATTAGTTTAACAAATTTTCAAAAGTATTATTTAAGTAGGTGTTTATTTATTTATTTTTGATATGAGAATATTAACTCTTTTTAAAGTCATTATCCTCCTTAAGGTTGAATTATATTATACTGTGTCATTTAGTCCCAAAAAAATTTCTTCTTATTTTCTTGATTTTAAGTAAATAATAACACAAAAATATTCTTAAGCAAAAAAATCAAAATTAACGAAATTATTTTACGAAAAATCCAAGAAAGGGTATATTGGGGATTTTTTTCAAAACTTCAGGGGTACCATCCGAAATAACTTTTTTTCCAGGGCACCACTCGAAAGGGTCAGGTTCTATAGTGGACAGCTTCCTATAGAGAACCAGTGGACAAATCTCATCCGTAGGATGAGATTTGTAATGGATGAATGGATTTGCATCTTCAATAATAATTAATAAGAAGATAGAAATAAAAATCAAAAATAGGAGAGATTCTCTCCCATATTTTGTAACCACCCAAATCACAATTTCCATAGAAGACGCATCTGCGAATTGAAGACGCACGCCATTGTAGACGCCATAGAAGACGCCATTGAAGACGCCATTGAAGACGCCATTGAAGACGCCATTGAAGACGCCATTGCAGACGCCATTGAAGACGCCATAGAAGACCCCATTGACGACGGCCATTGCAGCGTCCTCCAACGCATCTGCGATAGTTCCGCCATTGCAGCGTCCGCCATTGCAATGTTCCGGCGACTGGCGATAGATCCACTGCTCACCGGCCACCACCATTGCGCCAGCCACATCGAGCCACCATTGCGCCGGCCGTCGCAACACCGATTCGTCGGAGCCCCCGTCCAAACCACGGCAACGAACCACCCCCCGTCGGAACCACCACATCGAACCACCAAGTCGCCAAATCCACCACGAACCACAACGTTTCCAATTATTAATCGTATAATGGCATCAGGTAAATTTGTATATAATTTTTTTATTATGTATATGATTGATTGGATTTAGTATATGTCGTGAATTTATGTATAAATTGTTTATGTGACCTATTTCTACAGATGAAGATGTATATATATAAAGTAATATTGTATATGATAACCTGAGGAATGTATATACGAAATTTGTTGTTGCTTGGTTGTTTCTGTGACCTATTTCTACGGATCAAGATGTGTATATGTCCAATAATATTGTATATGACAACCTGAGGGATGTATATACTAAATTTGTTGTTGCTGGATTGTTTTGTGACCTATTTATACAGAAATTTGACGTGGCTGGATTGTTTAGGTGACCCATTTCGCCGGCCGGCGGAACCACCAATTCACTGGAAGGCCCCGTCGGAACCACCACATTGAACCACCACGTCGCCAAAGCCACCACTAACACCACGTTGTCAATTATTGTATATATGTATAGTAATATTGTATATGACAACCTGAGGAATGTATATACGAAATTTGTTGTGACTGGATTGTTTATGTGACCTATTTCTAGAGATCAAGATGTATATGTGTACAGTACTATTGTATATGACAACCTAAGGAATGTATATACAAAATTTCTTGTGGTTGTATTGTTTATGTGACCTAATCTACTTATCAAGATGTATACATGTAAAATAATATTGTATATCACAACCAAAGGAATGTATATACGAAATTTGTTGTGGTTGGATTGTTTGTGACCTATTCCTACAGAATAAGATGTATATATGTATAATATATTGTATATGACAACCTAAGAAATGTATATACGAAACTTGTTGAGATTTCAAACACGGGAACGGCGCCGCCGGAACACTCAGACAACAACATCACTTGATGGCGGCGATGACACGAGCAAAGCCGACTATGGGGCCGGCGATAGCAGCAGCAGGGTGGAGGTGTGACGGTGTGCGAGGGGCGGCGGCGAGATCCCACACTTAGCCCAAATCCGGATCTGGGCAACCGTTTAGCGAAGAGACGAACGAGATATGGGGAGCCGACGGCGCAAAAGAAGAGAGAAACCGACGGCGGCGGAAGCTGTGGAGAGGCGGCCGGCGACTTGGAGGCGAGAAAAGGTAGGGCCGGTGGTTTTGTGTGGGCGAGAGGATGAAGATGACGATTGAAGAACGGGATCCACGAAAATCCAAACAATTCTTCTGATTTTTCCAAATTTTCAAAATTAATCACCACTTCCTATAATTAAGGGATTGGTTTAATTTTGAAATTGTGTCAAATTTGTAGGGGTAATCTAAGCCCTTCATTAGCTTAACATCCAATGGCCTATAATTGTCCACTAGTTCACCAATATTTAGGTGTCCACTATTGATCTTTATTCCCACTCGAAAAAGCCAAAAATTCAAGGTACTAAAGGAATTTCCCTTAATAAAATGTCAAATTGGTTGAGCATTTTTTTTTCTAACAACATACAATGCGAAGTGAAAAATACACACTTTAATGCACTATAATGATGTTGTATTGCATTTAATTTTACTTTTCTCAAAAATATAAGACGTCATATATAAATATTAGATACATGAGACTTATTTATTTTAAAATCCATGTAATTTATAAATTAATTAGATTTAAGGTGGGACCTTTTTATTTTAAATTCTAAAATAAATTAAAAGATACTAAAGCTTAAATAAAATCGAGAAAAATATATACTATACAGTTGAGACCTAAGGGTTTTATTGTTATCAACTTGGTCCTACCAAGATTTGTTAAGTAAATATCTTTCTAGCTAAAACGACAAATTATTGGTTAGTTGTAGATTTTAGAAACCGTTTTTATGAGTCTATAACACGACAAATTACTTGTTAAGTAAATGTTTATTGATGTATACCTAACTATCGAATTTAGAAATTGTTGCCCCTCAGTTTACAAAACGACAAATTAATTGTTAGTTGTTGATTTTGAAAATTGCTTTTATGAGCCTATAACACGACAAATTACTTGTTAAGAGGGTACCCATTAACAACTACTTACATGCTGATCAAATTAAAAACGTGTTACTTTTCTCTTGAGTTTGTTGTTAACTGGATATTTATTGGCAATTACCTAACTGAAGATTTTATAAACAAGATTTCACCTTGGTTATCTAAAACCACAAATTAATTTTTAATTGTTGAGCTTGAAGATTGCTTTTATGAGCCTATAACACCGCGAATTAAGGGAATACTTATTAAAATTAAACTACTAACGGTCGATCCAATTAAAAACTGTTTTTCTCCTGAGTTTGTTGTTAATTGAATATTTCTTGGCAATTACCTAACTATCGATTTTAGAAACTATTTTTTCCCCCGGTTTGTAAAACGACACATTATTGATTGGTTGGTGATTTTGAAGATTGGTTTTTACGAGTTGTTTGTTAACTGAATATTTATTGGTAATTACGTAATTGTCGATTTTATTTTCCCCTCAATTTGTAAAATGACATATTAATTGTTAGTTGTTGATTTTGAAGATTGCTTTTATGAGTCTATAACCCAACAAATTACTTGTTAAGAGAATACTTATTACAAACTACTTAAATGTCGATCCAATTAGAAATTGCTTTCCTCCTGAGTTTGTTGTTAACCGAATATTTCTCGACAGTTATCTAATTGTCGATTTTAGAAACAATTTTTTCCCCAGCTTGTAAAACGACAAATTAGTTGTTAGTTGTTGATTTTGAAGATTGCTTTTATGAGCATATAACACGACAAATTACTTGTTAAGAGGGTACTTATTAACAACCACTTAAATGTTGATCCAATTAAAATTTTTGTTGTTAATTAACTAAATATTTATTGGCAATTACGTACCTAACTATCGAGTTTAGAAACAAAATTTTCCCTTGGCTTGTAAAACAACAAATTAATTGTTAATGGTTGAACTTGAAGATTGCTTTTATGAGTCTATAAACACTCCGATTTACCTGTTAAGAGAATACTTATTAGCAACTACTTAAATATCGATTCAATTAAAAACTGCTTTTCTCCTTAGTTTGTTGTTAATTGGATATTTCTTGGCAGCTACCTAACTTTCGATTTTAGAAACTATTTTTTCCCTCGATTTGTAAAACGACGAATTATTGATTGGTTGGTGATTTTAAAGATTGCTTTTTATCGATTGGTTGTTAACTGAATATATATTGGTAATTGTGTAATTGTCTATTTTAAAAATAAATTTCCCCCTAGCTCAATTTGTAAAATGACAGATTAATTGTTAGTTGTTGATTTTGAAGATTGCTTTTATGAGTCTATAATATGACAAATTACTGGTTAAGAGAATGCTTATTATAAACTACTTAAATGTCGATCTAATTAGAAGCTACTTTTCTCCTGAGTTTGTTGTTAATCGAGTATTTCTCGGCAATTATCTAAATGTCGATTTTAGAAACAATTTGTTCCCCGAGCCTGTAAAAAGACAAATTAATTGTTAGTTGTTGATGCGCTTGTCGCATCAGCTCACTGGTTGAACACTCATGGTAGTACCATGAAGTCTCGGGTTCGAGACTCCAAGGTGACGGTTTGCCCTATTTTCTTTAGAGTTGGTTAATAACCAGTTCTCATTCATTGTGGATGCTCTAGGCGAGCCCAAGTAATACTTGCGGCGACCATAATCCTTTCCTTATCAAAAAATAAATAATTATTGGTTGTTGATTTTGAAGATAGCTTTTATGAGCCTATAACACGACAAATTACTTGTTAAGAGGGTACTTATTAACAACTACTTAAATGTTGATCCAATTAAAAAATGTATTGCTTTTCTCTTGAGGTTGTTGTAATTGAATATTTCTTGGTAGTTACCTAAATGTCGATTTTAGAAACAAAATTTTCCCTTCGTTTGTAAAGTAAGGGATTTATTGTTAGTTGTTGATTTTGAAGATTGCTTTTTATGAGTCTATAACACGACAAATTACTTGTTAAGATAATACTTATTACAAACTACTTAAATGTCGATCCAATTAGAACTTGCTTTTCTCCTGAGTTTGTTGTTAGTCAAAAATTTCTGGGCAAATATCTAACTGTCGATTTTAGAAACAATTTGTTCCCTTAGTTTGTAAAACGACAAATTAATTGTTAGTTGTTGATTTTAAAGATTGCTTCTATTAGTCTATAACACGACAAATTACATGTTAATAGAATGCTTATTGACAACTAGTTCAATGTCGATTCAATTAGAAACTAGCTTTTTGCTGAGTTTGTTGTTAATCGAATATTTACTTACAATTACCTAACTGTCAACTTAAATACCTGTGTTTTTTAGTTTTTAAAACGACAAATTAGTGAATATTTATAAGCAACTATCTAAGTTTTGATTTTAGAAATTGTTATTCTTGATATATATTGACAAATTATCTTCACATTTTCGTTATGAGTTGTTTTTCTGGATTTTCAAGCCCAAGGGATTACATACAATTTTGCTAAGATTCTTAGGGTGGTTTATTTCAATGAATGAAGATACGTTTTGTGTAAAAAAGGATTATAAGAAAAACTAAGCATCCTTCACTAGCTCAATTTTCCCCTAGCTCAATTTGTAAAATGACAAATTAATTGTGAGTTGTTGATTTTGAAGATTGCTTTTATGAGTATATAACACGACAAATTACTTGTTAAGAGAATAATTATTACAAACTACTTAAATGTCGATCTAATTAGAAACTACTTTTCTCCTGAGTTTGTTGTTAACCGAGTATTTCTCGACAATTATCTAATTGTCAAATTTAGAAACAATTTGTTCCCCGAGTCTGTAAAACGACAAATTAATTGTTAGTTGTTGATTTTGAAGATTGCTTTTATGAGGCTCTAACACGACAAATTACTTGTTAAGAGGGTACTTATTAAGAACTACTTAAATGTTGATCCAATTAAAAACGTATTACTTTTCTCTTGAGCTTGTTGTTAACTGAATATTTCTTGGCAATTACCTAAATGTCGATTTCAGAAACAAAATTTTCCCTTCGTTTGTAAAGCAAGGGATTTATTGTTAGTTGTTGATTTTGAAGATTGCTTTTTATGAGTCTATAACACGACAAATTACTTGTTAAGATAATACTTAATACAAACTACTTAAATGTCGATCCAATTAGAATCTGCTTTTCTCATGAGTTTGTTGTTAACCGAATATTTCTGGGCAATTATCTAACTGTCGATTTTAGAAACAATTTGTTCCCCTAGTTTGTAAAACGACAAATTAATTGTTAGTTGTTGATTTTAAAGATTGCTTCTATTAGTCTATAACACGACAAATTACATGTTAATAGAATGCTTATTGACAGCTAGTTCAATGTCGATTCAATTAGAAACTAATTTTCTGCTGAGTTTGTCGTTAATCGAATATTTATTTACAATTACCTAACTGTCAACTTAAATACCTGTATGTTTTTCGTTATGAGTTGTTTTTCTGGATTTTCAAGCCCAAAGGATTACATACAATTTTGCTAAGATTTTTAGGGTGGTTTATTTCAATGAATGAAGATACATTTTGTGTAAAAAAGGATTATAAGAAAAACTAAGCATCCTTCACTATTACAAGTTTACAACCAATTCAGCGGTTGGCTATGTGAAAGGCAACACAATGGCGGATGGGTGCGCTCGTGATATTCATAAATGATACAAAAATACAGTGAGATCGGCAATTGGCAACGATCATACGAAAATCTTATACGCTACAAGATACAATACCAAGAACTTGATAAGAAAAGATAGAATTCTATTGTAAAAAATTGATAACAAAAGGATTAAAAAATAGTGTTGACGTGGCATCGCAATTTTAAGATATTGTTATGGGAATTATTATTATTTTATTAGAATTTTGCTAGGGTATTGTGCCGTAGTGCTGCTACTGGTGCACAAGCTCGTGGGGAAATGGGAAAACAAGAAGCGGGCAAGGCGGAAAAAAAAGCGGGGTTAAAATATGGAAACGGGAGGAGATCGGACGGTCAGGAGGAGATCACGGGTTAAAAGCAAAGAGGTGGTCCAATCGAAGACGAGGAGCAGGAGAATACGGTGGACTGGAGCGCGCAGCATAATTTCTGAAATTCAAATCCCCCTCTCAACGTTTTCAAAACCGCCGCCCTTTCCTTTCCCTTGCTCTCTAAATCTCCGCACGCTCTCTCTCTATCTCTATATTAGTCCAGTAATAAACAAGCAATTAAAGGCGACCAAATCCAGTTCTCTCTCTGAAAACCCTTGAAATCGGAGTGTTTGCAGATGTCGTCGGTCAACCAGCAGCTTCCGTGCGACGGGGATGGCAAGTGCATGGTGTGCGGAAACAAGCCATCGGAGGCGGAAACGCTGTCGTGCAAGACGTGTGTGACACCCTGGCACGTGGAATGCCTGGCCGCTCGCCCCGAATCGCTCTCCTCCACGCTCCAGTGGGAGTGCCCTGACTGCGACGACTCTTCCGCGCCCGTCGCCGTCCCCTCCGGACGCGACGGAACCCTAGTCGCTGCTATCAAGGCGATTGAGTCCGACACCACTCTCTCTGACCACGACAAGGCTCGTAAGCGACAGGATCTTCTCAGTGGCCGCCCCTCCGGATCTGGCGATGACGACGATAAGCACAATTCCAAGGACGACAACGATATTCTCTCCATCCTTGGCGAGAACATGAAATGCTCCTTTTGTATGCTCCTTCCCGATCGTCCTGTCACGGTCAAGCTTCTTTTACCCTATCTTTCTCTTTTTTCTTTTCTTCCATGTCTCTGATTTATGCGTTTTCTTCCATCTGTTTTGTTCTTTATTATTATTAGTTACTATTCCACCATGTCTTATCCTGTTATGTCATAATACTGGTTCCAAATGGCTGTTGTGATTAGTACTATTTTGGGGCATAGATGTTCTGTTGGGTTTCTAATAGGCTTCCTACATTAAGGCCTTTGATTTCAAGTGTTATGAGTTCTCTATGAACAAAATAGAATATCTAGAAAAAGATGGTTTCTGATTACACCAACAGCAAATATAATAGTATGTCCCCTTATTTTGCTCCACACATACCCAACAGTTGGATTTTAAAAGAGTAAGATGTTTCTGAATGTTCATTTTGAAACACTCATCCTCAGTCTGAATCTCAGGAATAATTAGCTTTTGATATTAGTTGAGTAGCCGCCTTCTTTACTGTATTGTCAATGCAGTAAAGTTTGACGGCCGAGTTTGTTATGGATTGATGTGTTTCCTCTATACGTAGGACACAAACATTGTTAGTTAGACTTAGAACAAGAATGGAAAAATTTTATACTGGAATTTGGCCTCTCCTTTTTCCATGCCTTTCCTCATGCTTTTGTTCAATAAAACCTTTTGTAAAGGATTGGTTTCTATGATTTTTTAGTTACCAATTTGACCTTTAGCTTAAGTATTATATTGGTTAATACAAAAGTTGCCTTTTGATGCAACTTAAAAGCGTAATCAATTAATATCGTATCGGGAGTATTGTTGGAAAAGGTCGGTCTGTTTCCACATATGAAGTGTCTGATTTTGGTAACATTTATATGTAGCAACTTATATTAAAGCAATTTGTATCACTTTTTCATTGCAGACTCCATGTGGTCATAACTTTTGCTTGAAGTGTTTTGAGAAATGGGTGAAACAAGGCAAAAAGACGTGTGCTAAGTGCAGAGAAACTATTCCTGCTAAGATGATTTCCCAGCCGAGAATTAACGCTTCACTTGTATTCGCTATTCGTATGGCAAGGATGCCATCAGCTGGTCATGTGGATGCTCCAAGAGTTATTCACTTTGTTGATGACCAGGAACGTCCTGATAAAGCATTTACTACTGACAGAGCTAAGAAAAGTGGAAATGCGAATGCCAAAAGTGGCAGGATATTTGTTACAATTCCAAGTGATCATCTTGGCCCAATTCTGGCAGAAAATGATCCAGTTAAGAAAACTGGAGTGCTGGTTGGTGACTGCTGGACTGATAGGTTGGCATGTAGGCAATGGGGTGCTCACTTCCCACATGTTAGTGGCATTGCTGGTCAGTCAGGTTATGGTGCCCAATCTGTGGTTCTTTCAGGAGGTTATGAAGATGATCAGGACCATGGAGAGTGGTTCTTATACACAGGAAGGTTGGTATAGCAATGTATTTCCCATGCATTTTAAATAAATATGCACAATTCTTTTGGTATTGTCTTGGTATTCATTATGTCTTCCATATGATGTAGTTTTAGTTTGATTTTAGTTAACCTATTGAGTGCATGGCAGTGGGGGACGTGATCTGAGTGGGAATAAGCGTACCAATAAGAATCAATCGTCTGATCAGAAGTTCACAAAAGCTAACGAGGCTTTAAGACTCAGCTGCAGGAAGGGTTATCCCGTTAGAGTTGTGAGGTGAGTGTCCTAGCAGTCCTTTTTTTCTCTTTGGAATCAAATGAATGAATGTGAACCTCATACTTTTGGGTTCATGGTATGCTTATAAATTGTTTGTTTTTACTGTGGTGCTTTAATATGGTGGTTTTCTAGCTGGCTATGGATGTGATCTTATGTTGACATGCTGATCATTACTGACCTAACATCCCTGAACTAAAAGAAATTTGGGCATGGTTGAACTAGTACATTCATAACAGAGCACTATCTGTGCTACATAGTTAGAATCTCACATTTGACAATTAAATCCTCTCACGATGACAGTACTGCTGTGTTGTGTTTGCTGACCTGTGTACTTGTTGAATTTTGTTAAGACAATTGAAAACTTCAGTAATTTGTCTTTGTTGTTTGTGATTGGTGTGCGCTGGTTACTAATATTCAAAAACTGTTATTTTTTTTTTGTTTTTTTTTTTATGATTTGGTGTAACTTGGTGCAGCTGCTAACGTATCTTGGGAAAATGATGTTATTTACTTGTAATATGATATGGCTTATAAAGGAGCCAGTGTGCATCTACATGTGCATCAGTTTGGAGTGACACGTTCTGTGATCAGCTTTTGAGTGATACATGCGTTACTTCAATATATTTTGAGATATGCACTTTTTTTTAGATTCTTGGAACCAAGCTTTGATCAGTTCTGAGTAATGGATGTGTTACTCTTATATTTTGTCTTCTTTTCCCATACAGGTCCCATAAAGAAAAGCGTTCTAATTATGCTCCAGAGGAAGGAGTTCGATACGACGGGGTTTATAGAATTGAAAAATGCTGGAGAAGTAATGGTAATCAGGTAATGTCTATCATCATATAAGAATGAAGTAAAATGCTTTCATTTTCTGACACTTTTTTTGATGCATTAGGGCTACAAGGTCTGCAGATATCTTTTTGTCAGATGTGATAATAGTCCTGCTCCATGGACTGGGTATGCACCACTAGAAGTATTTTGTTTATCCCCTCTATTTCAATGTTTTATAAAGACAATTCATTCTTTTCTTGTGTGAAGTGATGAACATGGTGATAGGCCAAGACCACTGCCTCAGGTTCCTGAGCTCAAGCATGCTATTGATATAACCGAAAGGAAAGAAAGCCCTCACTGGGATTATGATGTGAGTAATTTCCTCTTATTTCTAATTTTTAAATAAAGGAATGTAGCTTCTTACTTATTATTGACTCTCTTTGCATGTATGATGGTGATTATAAAGAAGAAAGTCACCTTTTATTAATTTTTTTCTTACTGTTGTGTGACATCTCAGGAAATTGATGGGTGCTGGAAGTGGAAAAGGCCTCAACCAAATAGCATGACATATAAAAAGGCAAATGGTGGAAAGGGCGTTAGGAAAATTTCTAAGCAATCATCTAAAGACAAGATTTTGAAAGGTTTAACCTCTACCTTTTGTTGCAGATTTTGATGTCTTTTAATTGTTGGCTTGTTTTTTCAATGCCTTGAGCAAAAAAATAATATGTGCAGCACTGCAGCGTCTATATCATTGCCATCATGCTTGCTTGTTAGTATACGGCAAATTTTAATTCTTTGGGTCATGGTTCAGTCAACAATATATATTTATTTGCAACTTAAATGCATTTATCTAGCATGGATTAAAACATAATCTGTATTGTCACCCTTTTTTTCTTATTAGCCTTTTCAATTTGCTCCTTGCAGAATTCAGCTGTCTAATATGTCGCAAGGTGATGTCTCTTCCAATGACAACTCCTTGTGCACACAACTTCTGCAAATCTTGTTTGGATGATGCATTTGCAGGCCAGGCATATGTTAGAGACAGAAGCAGAGGTGGGAGGCAACTCCGCACCCAGAAAAATGTTATGAAGTGCCCTACATGCACAAATGATATCTCTGAGTTCCTCCAAAATGCACAGGTGTCTAGACATTTCTTTTTCCGTAATGATTGCTATTTTGTTTTTTGCCCCTATTTTCATGGATCATATTCTTGGTACTGAATGTGGCAGGTTAACAGAGAGCTGATGGGAGCAATAGAATCAATTCTGCGCAAGTTTGAAGATGAGAAAGATTCCGTTTCAAGTGAGGATGATGGCTCTGAGGCAGATGAAGCGGATGCTATTTCTGAGGAGTCAGAAAACCTCAATTCAGGATCTGCTGATACTGTGATGGAGGAAGAGCCTAAATTGAAGAATCAAGAAGCTGGTTTGGAAAAGGCTGCAGGAAAATTTGAAGAGCCTAAATTGAAGAATCTAGAAGCTGACTCAGAGAAGGCTGCTGAAAATGCAGAAGTTATCCACAATGTTGCAACCGAAGCTGATCCCACAGAAGCCAACAAGGCTGAGGCTGATAAAGACAAGGGTACTGTTGCTAAGAATTCCTCTGCACCTACTGCTAACAAGAAGCGAGGTGCAGCTGCTGGTGAGACCCCATTACGAAAATCACCAAGGCAAGGGGGTTTAGGAAAGGCTGCTGAAAAAGTTGAAGTTATCCAGAATGTTGCGACTGAAGCTGATCCTGAGAAAGTTCCCATGGCTGAGAGTGATTCTTCTGAGGACAAGGATATGGTTACTAAGAATTCTTCTTCACCTGCGGCTGGCAAGAAGAGAGGTGCAGCTGCTGTTGGGACCCCAGTACGAAAATCTGCAAGACTTACCAGAGGTGCTTCACCATCCAGTCCTCTTCACCTTTGTTCTAATGGCTTATAGAGAGCTTGTTTGAAGAAGACTTGGGAAGAGTATATATATATATATATTTATATTATCAGTATTATGTTACAGATGGAACACTTGGACTGATGCCCGTCTGATTAAAACTTCTTTTTTGGTTTTTGGTTCTCAGAAAACAAGAGAGTTTACTTTTTTTTGGGAGAAATGTTCTTTGGCCTGCTTTGGATGGTAAGAGTTTAGATGAGCGAGTGCTAAAGTATATAAAGTAAACTGCTGCAGCTATTTAAGGAAGGCTTGATGTCTGTGCTGGCATTTCATGTTGTGCAGCCATGTCTTTTGCTTTATGGTAGTGACTTCTGTTTTGGAATTTGAGTGTGAACAAACCTTTCATTTCTCCACTGGTTAATGTTCTCAAATTTCCTGCTCCTAAGCTCACATTTTTTTTCTGAGGATCTCAAAAGATCTTAAGCTTTTGTCAGGGATGACTAACAACATAAAGGAACAGGTCAAAATTCAGAAGCCGAGCCAAAGTTGGTACAGTGACTCGTGAAGGACTGAAGGGATAACAATTTACATCTTTCAACAAGTGAAGTGATCACTAATTGTGTGATTATGAAAGGTAATAAGTAATAACAACTACAGCATGCTACAACCACATAACATAGGCAACTGAACTAAAGCGTGTTTAGAAATGCAGCTTATGTGTTACTAGAGGAACCGTGCTCTTTCCTTTCTCCTCCAAGAATACGAGAAATCTGCAGACCTCTACTGAAGGCTTGATT
The DNA here is from genome assembly GCA_963924305.1 of Polygonum maritimum. Taxonomy (NCBI): domain Eukaryota; kingdom Viridiplantae; phylum Streptophyta; class Magnoliopsida; order Caryophyllales; family Polygonaceae; genus Polygonum; species Polygonum maritimum. The sequence continues at coordinate 39,355,366 of OZ002734.1, forward strand.
GAACAACATTCTTGTTTGAAACTCTGAGATAAAAGGGAACCAAGACAGTAATGCAATTGGAGTGAAGAGAAACAATCCCATCACATAATCATAATGACAAGCAATTCTTCGAAGCAAGCTCCAAACACTATGGTTTTTAATCAACAGTCCCTTGCAAGCTTGACCAATCTGCCATGGAAATAATATTTTATTGGTTCAGTAAAGGAAGTATAGCAAAGCCTGAGAGAGAGGGGCAAGGACATAATTAGTCACTTACAAGAAGCAATCCCCATCCCGTTGGAGCCGCTGCAAGGATGCATACGAAAACGTCTCGCAGTGTTAAATGAGCGAGTGCGATTAAGATAACCAAAACTGTTGTAAATGTTAAGAAAATTAGCGCCTTAATTCCCCTAAACAGCAGCTGAAAGCCTGCATTGAACCTTTTCCTTCCCAAAGTTAGAACCTGCACCAAAAAGGTTCAACTGTTTCTTTAATAAAATTAAAAAACGAAGCATGACTTGCTGCATCAAAACCTACCAAGGGTGCATTTGGATTCCCAATATAATGCATTATATTGCATATCTTCAGATATAGTGCAAATTGCAAAATATATTGTGTTATGAAGCAATCCAATGCATTATCTTGAGTAATCGAAACACAACTTAATCATATCCACATCTGTGTACTACTACTAACCTTCATGAGGGCAATTACACCAAGTATTATAACCCAGGAAACACCATAAACCTACACATGAGACATCAAACTGTAAAGATGTGCATACGATGATGACATTCCAATTAAGTAGTGTAAATGTGCATGTAGAATGTACATACCAGTAAGCTTCTGGTGTGCTTTGTTATACTAAGGTGATAAACAAGCCCAAACTGATAAAGGAAGAAGCGCAAAGACAAGACGATTTCAAGGATGAGGCCAAACTTTCCAGAGCTCTCAAGATGCTCTTGTTCTTTCACCCACCAAGATTCCCAACTCTTTTCAGGAGGCACTCCAATTCCACCTTGATTGTTGATCCATTTGTTCCAGTCCTTCCAATCATCAACAAACTTCTGCCACTCGAAAGCTGATGGATTGAACAGAAAGGGAGCAAATAACCATGTCCACACCATAAACCAGATGGACACCACAATGAACACATATGAAGCAGAAATTCCATTTGTGTGCCCAAACAGATGGTACACGATGAGAAGAAGCATGAGCTCAAGCCCCTTTACGAAGTGGCTTCTAGAGTAGAGCCTGTAATTTTCAACAAACTTTGCGTGAAAGACCACGAATCCACGACCAGTGGATCTATACTTGGCGCCGCCATGCAGCAGAGTTCTGCCATAGTAGTGGGTCTTTGTTCCTAGAGAGAAGGTGAAAAACACAGGGGCCAACTGCAGCTGCATTGTGACAAACTCGATAAATGCTTGGCGGAAGCCTTTTTCCAGGCTGATTTCCATGATCATGGGAAGGGCCATCAGGAATCCAATTTGAACCACTGATTGTGATGCAAGAGCTACTTGGAGTGCTTTGTTGTTCTTTATGGCTCGCTGATTGCTCAATGCATCCTCAAGTCCACTCAACACCAGATAAAGACGTCCGTATAAGAATATGTAAACGGTCAGCACAGTAAGCTGTTGGCAACACACAAGTTATAACAGGAGCTGAGCGTCATTATCCATTCAATCATACTGTATGCATGTGGAAATGCTGAGTAAACTGACACGTACGTACATACCATGGTACTAAAATAGAAACCGGTAGTAGTGAAATAGCAGGACAGCATTCGGAAGAAATCAAAGCGGTGGCCTAGTCTATACATGTCACGGCTTATTGTCTGCTCTCCATTTCCATTAGCCACCTTAGCCTCAAACATTGAGATTTGGTTAAGGCCAACGTCTCTTCCTTTGCCAACCTGGATGTATTCATGGTGAGTAATGCTGCCTTCGCGGAGTGTGGAGTTGAAACCTGCAACACACAGATGGACGGATAATGAAGGCAAAATAATAATATATATACGGTTGCATGAGGAGGAGTTTGAGGTGTGTGCCTGCAAAAATATCCTCGCTCAGATTGATGACCTTGGAAGCTTTGCTGATGCCTCCTCTGGTGAGATGAAATAGTCTGTCAAAGACATCTGGATGGCCGTAGTGGAAGCGAACCCTGGCAATTCATTATCTTGAGCAACAATGTATATATACATATTGAAGATATGTGTGTAGTGTAGCCAGGAGGATCACCTTAAAGGGTTAGCTAGCACTCTCTGCCCAATTGTTACAAAGCTACTTTCCTGACTTGACATGAAGGATGCAAGGGAGGAAACACTGCATGGGAGACACATACATGTTACATATTCGGCGGCCATATAGATGAGTTTAGGCCGGCTTATACTTATCAATCTAACACGCCTACAAATGTGTCTTTTCCAGCTGACTAGTGATATGGGATATACACAAACCTTCCTGTAAATATGTGTTCCCTTAGTCCAAGAATAGTTGGATGCCTTACGCCGTCTTGCTTCTTTAGAAACTCTTCAAGTAAGTTCCTCATTTTGAAGGCTTCTTCCATGTAATTTTCCTGCTCAGATCGGATCGGATCAGTAATTGGTATTGATCATCATCAGGCAGGAAACTAGCTAGCCAGTAGTATCAATGTGACAATCCTAAGACGTACGGAAACAACTGGGACACTGATAATACCTGATTCATATCAATGGTTTGTAGAGCTTCTCCCCTTGTAAAAATGATGGCATGGTTTTGATTTTCAGGTTTGCCTTCGCCGAGTATAGCAGGCCCAGGAAGCTTGATCCGGTAAATAACCTGTCACAGCTCATCAAAGGATGAATCAGGAACTCCTTTTGTCTCCCAAATAAATTCAGCCTCCACAGCTCTTAGTTAATTTAATTAGCTACCTGGTCTAGTGTTTGACTTGGCTGGGAAGAATCCATTGGGCCAGATAAGGGCGCCTTCACAAGAGCTGAATAATAGACCTTATCAGTTGCTCTTTTGGTTTTATCTTTACTTGGCACTTCAACCTCATCTATATAAGCTACACGAAGAGAAGGGTATCTGCCACACAACAACACTTATTTTTAAGTTGCAAGCAATCTGTGGAACATTGAGAAAGTTGATGTTTGAATGCATTACTTGATCATAAGTTTCAAAATGTCCTTGGCACGAGGATCAGCAGCTCGTTTTTGTACCCCATATTTTTGGCATGATACCACATATGTAAATTTTATATCAGAAATTGCCTGGCATTGTGCCCAAAGTGACCTTGCATGCTCCTCATTGTTTTGTTCAGCTGCCTTGTAGCCTTTCATTAAATCTAACACACACACACACACACACGGACTTAAGTAGGTATATAATCTCACAAAACAGTCTAAAAAATGATTTTAGAAAAATTTCAGAAACCTTCATCTTTTGCCATGTCAAGGAATGCTTGAAGCTCCAAAGCTTCACGGTAGTACATCATACCTCGCACTTGTTTCAGAAAAAAAAAGATCAAAATCAAAATTTACCAAGTGGAAAGGGCTCCTAGATTATAATTATTATTGTGTAAAATGTACCAGTTCTTGTTAATGTCTGGCCTCTGTATGATGCCCATAGACGAAGTTCTTCGTCTTGCTCTTCATTATAGTTGAATGTATCATTGTTGAATCCAACTCGCTCAACAAAATTTTTCCATTCATCTGCATATTTGTGCAAGTAAAATATCAGATCAGAATAGACATACATTCTTCCACACACACAAAAAAAAAGAAGTGAATTCCCAAACAAATTAATACCTGGAAAGATCTTTTGCAAGTAGAACTTGATGGAGATGCCGTCTTCGTTTTGCTCGTTTAGGTGCTTGATGGAGAATAGAACATCTTCATCATAATAAGGAGTCAACACACTACAAGAGTTGAAGGTCCATGGAAATCAAAGGGAGCAAGAGAAAAGGACTTACTTAATTTACTGATTGTGCAAATAGAGAATATATAATTAAGTTGGATGTATTCCAGAGCAAATGACTACACTTACGAAAAGGACATCATATTTCGAACTTTGGGCGCTTTCGGCATTGTCATAAACAAAGAATTTGCAAAAAATGTCATCCGCCTTCTGGCTTCTAAGTTGGTGGGGACATCCATTGCTGTTTCTTTTATAGTAAGCAAAAGATGAAGCCTCCTTATCTGCAATCTCATAAACAAAGAAAGTAAGCAAAATTTTAATCTTCAAATTAAAGCTAGCTAGTAGATTGACAAGGAAACACAATATATGGCACTCTTTATTAATCAATAAGAATGAAGGATATGCAAACCAACTTACTTTCTCTTTCCAAGCTTCTGTCTCAGGTGTAACTGGAAAGTTGAGTGCACCAAAGAATTGATATTGTTGATCAAGGGGTGTCATCCTCTCATGGGTTCCATAAGATGCACCGTGGATTGAATCTAGTAAACTATCATTTCATACAGAAAAGAAGATGGTAATTAAGTGGTACATATATATAACGCATGCATGCTAGCTGGGTTGACTTGAAAGATCACCTAGGATTAGGGTCATCCATAATGTCCCTTGTCACGGTCTCTAGCATGCTGATTAGAGTGAGAACCACAGCGTTCTTGTCCTCCTGTCTGTTTTCTTTCTGCAGTTTTGTGTGCATTAAAATCCACATGGAGGAGGTTGAGTATAAGTACGTAGAAGCTTTCTGATCGAATGTATAATTATTTGAGGTTTTTCTTACCAAACAGTCAATGAGCTTTATAAAATCTTCATACAGCTTTGGGAGAGAGCTCATATCCAACTCACTTAACAGCTTGTCCTCCTGGATAAGATGCTCCACCTTTGAGAAAAGTTCTTCAATAACCCTACATGATGACGACGACGACGAAAGATTAAGGAGATAAAAACTTTGGCTGTAAGCTACTACACTACAGACTTGCATTTTGAACTTACACTTTCTCACGTTCACCCTGAACTAGTAAGTTGATGATGTTTTTACATGAGGCATAGCATTCAGAGACTGCAGAGTGCATATACTTGTCAGCATTCAATCTCTTGTGGAGTTCATTAATCTTTCCATAGGAATCCTTGGCCATGTCCACTGCTACTGGAATCTAAACGTCCAACATTAATTAATTAGAACGTATGAATAACCCAATGGCTCAAAATGAAAGCTTCAAATGAAATCATAGCCTAACAAATTAAAACCTTATTTGCCAGAAGAAAGGGAGGCCACTGGATAACATTTAGATCACGGTCACTCGAATAAGGCACAAGCAGCAGATCCATTTCCCTTAATTAAAGTTCAAAAAACAAAAAAATGTCATATAAAAAAAATACTTGCTGAAAGGCATGAATTAGCTGCTATATAACTCTCTCACTTATTGTCGATCCTATCTTCATCCCTGAAACTACTAATCATCTTGTTCCACAGCTGCGCAAACTTTTCCGATTCTTTTTCCTTAGTGAACTGAAATCAATATATAATTCACGTCAGTATGAGCTAAAACGTACAAGAGATACATACTTCAATATTAAGATTCAACTTAAAACTCAAGTGACACTAGCTTCTCACCTTGTGATGTTTTGAAGAAAGTTTATCTCTTGAACTTCCTTTGTTGGTTTCATCATCTTTTGCAGCAGGGATCAGCCATCTGTTGAATGCTTCGGGTAATGACTGGAATCTTGACCTGAGCAGGTCCAGAGATTGAATCTGAACATAAAGTAATACTCCAACAGCATTAGAAACATGATACAAGAGCATTTGATGCATGATACAAGCATATATATATATATATATATGAGTGCAAACATTAAGCTCCACTAACCTCCCCAAGGCGACGAAATGCACCATATAGACCTCCAAAGATAGTAGAGAATATAGCATACCAAATGAGAGTGTCCATGAAATAAACCTATGATCATTTTACACAATTAGATGCAAGATATAAGCATGAGCCAACCTATCTATGAATGTGCACGTGGCCACGCACACACACCCCAATATATATGAGAGAGTACATACAACAATTACTGGAGCCCACAGTGATATCACGACGCCAATGTTCTTTCTTTCTGCAACATATCATAAGAAAACCTTACAGCACAAACTCTCACATATTATACAAAATGGTGGCCGGCCTAGAGGACTATATTTTACGTTATACCTTGAGGGAAGAACTCGTGCCACTCAAAGGTAGCTACATGAGCTTGCATAATTGTCTTTGTTGGACCCACAAGAGGCTTGATCTAGTAAATTAAGTGAAGAAATTGAGACTGATTGATGCATTATTTAGGATTTCAATGATTATAGTTTAGACTAGATGTGACTGACAGGATCGATGCATGATGGAACAAGTACCTCAACGAAATAACTAAACGCTAGTTTCGATACCAACAGGAGAATCCAAAAGATAGTGTACCTGAAGTTGGAGTGCAACAGAAAGGGATTAACCAGACCAGTCATATAAATTCAATTTCTCAAGTTTTATTGTACACACATATCTGTCTATGTATCTTACTTGAAAAGATAAGGTGAGCCATCATGCATTCCCCTTCCAACAAAGAGACGAGGCTACAAAACGAATCCAGCAATCCCAAAGATTGAGATGAGGGCAAAAAGCATAACCAATAGTTGCAGTTTTTGGCCTATATTGTCCAGATCATATATGTATATATACCTGAGACCACCACATGACGAATACTGCAACCTTATTATCTGCCTTTTCCAGATGCCGTCGGATAAATGGAAAAAGAAATAACAACGCAGAGAGCATATTTGGAGCCAAATAAATAAGGACCGCCACGAGAAACACTGAAGGAGTCGCCGCGTTGTTGCCAAACCAGTTCTTGATAGTTTGTGCCACCCCTGACGCATTTTTCCAGCTATATGCATATGTAACTGGTAAAATTATCATCCATATTGCAGCTGAAACAGCCTTTAGAATGTATCTTAGTTTAACATGGAATGACATTGTGTGTCTGGCTTTAAAGCTGAAAATGATATCCAACAAAGCTGCAAAATTAAGATGACAAGCAGTGTGTTAAGTTAACTATGTATCACAACTTTGAATAAGCTTCAGAATGACCATCCAAGTGAATGCTTGATTTGTACCTTGAATCAGCTGAAGAATGGCACAAGTAATAAATACACTTAATACTTTCTGAAACACATGAGCCTCAAAAAGAGAACTTAGCTCCCCCGAACCATTCCAAGCAACAATGATCATCACCTTGATTTTTAAACAAAAAAAAACATACGCGCTGGTGAATGGTGTGAAGTATAAGGTTTTAAAAAGGCATAATCCATGCCTCTACTTAGATTGACATAATGGATTCAAAGAAAATACCTGTAAGAAAAGAATGAAAAAGCTCCACATTCTGTCAAAGCTCCTTAAAATATGCCAAAAGGAGCGACTCTCAACAAAGTTGATTTTTCCGGTCCATCTATGTCCTGTATGTGGTTTGATATCATCCTAAATGGCATTCACAGAATTAAATAAAGATGTGAATACAAGGGTGAAGGAATGCAAGGAAGCTCATTTCTCAATACGGTACTTTTGTACCACAACTTTCAAACTACTTATCAAGCCATTTTGTCAAGATCTGTATCACTAAATTGTTAAGCAAAATTCAAAAGACATTTTTAAGGGAAAACATAACTCAGGGGAAAAAACTAACAGCTTTCAAACAGACTAGGAGCTTATGCATGCATAAAACTCAATTCAGTAGCAGACTTGTCTCTTTTATGAGCGAAGGCAACAGAAACCAGAGTAAGAAGGGCAAGACAAGACTTAATGGACAAAGAAACTAACTACATTTTATCTTATTCCTCTTAAAATAAAGGGAATAAATCAGAACATGGGAAAGATTACAAACCTCAAGCTTGTCATTTCGAAATTCCTCTGGAGGTACATAGAAAAAATCAGCATCAGCACGCATAGGCCAACCCAGTCTGAAACAATCTGCTGACCTGCAAATAAATTTACAAAAAAAAAAAAAAGAGTCAATGCAAGGTTTTTATCTTGGATAAGGAAAACTTCAGTACTCCAACAGCTGACTAAGGATATTGAGTTCCTGAAAAACAAAATACCAAAAATATTCATTTAAATCATCGTAGTTCCGCCATTGAGAATGCTTGCTTTTCCCGTCTCTACTTCTCTTTGCTTCCTGAGATCGAATAAGGCAGTAGATGTAAGAAAAATTTTAAATGATTTAAAAGGAAGGAAGCAGCACGTTAAGGAGATGAATCAAGTAGAAATGACACCTTAGCTATTGTATCATATATTGGCGTTACAACTTTTCTCAGGAAAGCCTCATCATCACCTCCATAAGCAGGCTTTATGTGTTCGCCTGTTGTGATGCTAACATTCCCAGCTAACATTCCATGCAATTCAGACGCCATCTACACCGATCAAGGCTCCTCTTATCAGGAACAAGCAATTCTAGAACACAATCAAGTAAAGATCATATGCATGAGATCGATCACAAGGCTTAAGCTTAGTGCATACGTGATGGAATATATAGCAAATGCACTCGGGCATGAATCGGAGGTTTGCAGCTTCACCCCATATAAGAAGATACAGGCCCATGTATAGTAACTGCCTCTGTTGCACTTCCTGCTGAATAGCTGGCAACCAAAGGCTACTTTTGCGGCCCAAATACTTGCACCACTTTTTGTAATTTTTGAACAGCCTCTTCATAACGTCCCTCAGTGCATTATCATCGAGCTGTTGTAAAATGTAATAGTAATACTAGAATTACTATCTAAACAAATTGTCAATCCATTCACTTCAGTTTCAATGAGCTAGCATAATTGTAACCTTCAGCTGTTGATCAGGCTTAGAGCATTGTCGTATGTGCAGATTTGCCAGCAATAAGATCAAGTGCTCCCTTTGATTAGCAACACTATCTGTCTGTAAGATGAAACACATAAGACCTGGTCAACACACAATATTAAGATGAAACACTTGGAGAGCAGAATTAAAATAACTTAGGTACCTGAAAACCAAACATGGATTGGAGCCAGTCAAGAACGTCTTCATTTCCTCTCCTTGTAGGGCCCTTAGGCCATGGAAGTCCGCGTGTGTTCCGAAAAGCCAGCACAGCTGCCTGAATCTATATGTTATTGAAAATAAATAAAGTAAAGTAAATTAACATAGGCATGTTAGAAACCATATTTCAGCACAAGAAGAGAATCACTCACCTCAGGATATCTCATTATAGCCTGATTTGAACTATCAGGATCAAGAGGAAGAATGTTATAAGCTACATATATTTTAGTCTTCTCTGCAACATTTGTGTGAGCCTCCAATATCTGCACAGACATAGTGTATAATATACATCATGTAGTTGATAGGGTGTATAGAGCAGGCAGGGGTTTACCTCCTCTGAGACATCAACAGATTCAGTCAAGTTGACAGCTTTTAAAACTTCAAACAAGACAGCAGCAGTTTGATATGCTTTTGTGAGCTGGGCCCTAGAGAGGATAAGGTATATAAAGGTCAGAAACTGAAAACAGGTGACTAGGTGAGGAAACTTGGAGGACACATAGATGGATGGACTCATGGACACACACACACACACCGATCGGCTTTATCAGCGGCTTTCTGCAAGGCTTGAACATACTTCTTGTAGTAATGTCGGTAAAAGCTCTGCATTTCGCGAGAGTCGCTTTTTGCTCTGCCTGCTAAGGTTAACTCATTTTCCTGAACCACAATTGGGGAAATTATGTAGTAATTAGTACGTCTCCACATGCATACAAGTACTTGAACTTGATTGGCAACTAACAGAAACTCTTTTATAGTACTAGCTAGGAAGCAAAGAACGAAGTCAGTCCACAGTTGCATGAGTACATGTTTTTACCCTCTCTAGGCGTTGGAGAAGTGCGGTTTTGAACTGGCGAACACCGCGCCCACTTGATGTAGGGTCAAGCCGGTGAGCTTTCTCAAATGCATAGAAACGGCCTGTCAAAGGAAAAAGTTGAGCAGAGCAAATATTTTAGTATGCTAGAAGAAGTTGTGTAGTCAAATATCATATCATGAATTCATCCGGTAACAATGGCACGTACAGATTAAAGGTCTAGAACTGATACAGTACTAATTGCTCAAGAGTATCATAAGTTAGGCTTGTTGCTTGGGAATTAGATCCAATATTGAAGGTTGAATATTTGTCATAAAAAATAGTGAAGATGGAAGGGATCCTGAATTAAGAAACTAACAGAGATAAGCAACCCTGGGATTGCTGAGCTCGACGTCATTGGCGACACGCAAGATGGGAGCGATTTCAACCAAAGAAGAAGGCACGACTTCGCTGTCGAGGCCGAGATCGGATCCCCCTAAATTTCCGGCCGTCTGAGTCCTGAGAATCTTCCGCCGGCTGGGGCTTGCGCCCTGCTGCTGATCAAATCCACCTCCTCCTCGGTTTCCGGTAGGCTGCATCGCTCGCTCCCAATTGGATAATTGACTTGTGGAGAATTGCAATCTCTAGTGAAGAAAATGGAGGAGACGGCAGTGACAAGTACGTGGGATCAGAGCATTGACTTGACTTGAAAAGTCCAACCAAGTCGACGCTGTGTGTCGTATCTATGTGTACCCGTATGCATTTATTATGATGATGATGGCTAGTAGTGTCCAGTCAGAAGTGATTGCGTCCGGAAGTGAAATGCGATGATGTGCATGATTGGGGTCTTCGTCAACGCCACAACTATTATCTACAGCAATAATGTTAATGATAATGATGATGCAAGGGAGGGAAGGAAGCAAGCAAGAAACCTGCAGCCCAAACAACAACAACTACTACTAGGCGGCCAGTCCGGGTCTTGGACAAATCGTTTAAAATTGGAGGGAAAACGATAAAAATAATAATACTAAACAAATAAATAGAAAAAGCAAGTGGCAACTGGCAACCTGGAGCGGGAAGGGGCACTGGGCTTCACGTGCCATTCATAATTTGTTACTAATTCATTTCTCGCCAACAACCTTGTCGGGCCCCACCCAAACCTTGTTGGGCCATCAATGGGCTCATTTTAGGGCTTTTACTCTTCATGGGCTCGGAGGAAACCCTTAATGGGCTTGGAGATAACTCTTAATGGGCTCATCGAATTCAACACCTAATTCCATTCCTTCATATGATTCTTCTAGCCCAGGTTCAACCAAGTTGAGGAGGCGTGAAATGATGGAGACCACAAAATTGATGAAATTTAATATACACTACTGTATAAAGTGTGATGAGGACTGCTACGTACGTAACGTTGCATGTGGGGAAATGCAGGTGAGTGGGTGACCCTTATCTCTTATGAGGCAGCTAGGCCCCTTCCGATGCATTTTTGCATTCCTGGGGACTGCCCCATGTTCTTCCCACATACCCCTGTCTTCTCTGTCTACACTGTCTATCGTCTCTACCCAAGTTGCCTTGGTCCAATGGTTAAAAATAGGGATGGGTCACCCAGAGATCATGATCGAGTTCGAGACTCAAAGAGATCGAATACCCAGTCTAGACGTAGATTAGCTCCGGCTAATCGAACCGGGCGAAAGATAAGAAAAATCATTTTTTTTTCTTGCTGTTGTCTGTCCGGCCACTTAATTTTGATTAAAGCCTTTGCTTACTTGCAATCTTATTAGCTGCCTAGCTAGCTTGTCCTTATCCTTACGTACGCAGTCGCACATGAATATTTCATTCCCGAGCTAGTATCCATCAATATATCAAATTCAGCACTTCCGCGTTCGGTTTTCAGTTCATGCCATCTGCATATATGATATGTGTGTCAGTGTGTGTGAGGCCAATGATTCACTGCCAAACCCATCTATTAATCGGTTTTTTAAGCTAATTATATAGTATGATTATATGAAGACATCAATTATATATTATTAGGGTTCATTGAACAAATTACAGAACACTAGTCACTTGTGTATATATATATGCCGCCACGTCGTTAAGACGTCTCAATCCGGATGCACGTATATATAGTATATATATGCACTAATGCACACAATTATGACTTATGTATGGACAGCGGCAATTTGCCTCTAGTTTACAGCTTACATAAACATCAAATTATTTATTTACAGGTATATCTATTATAGCTACTCGATCTACTTGCTCACGTTAATTTGACTAGTACGTCTTTTACTCTGGCTTGATGGCTTGATTGCTCGATCACAGGCAGAATATACTACTGATATAAAAATTAGTTAATCGGATACGGTGATTGGTTAAGGTCGATAGAATTAGCTCCAACTTACCTTTCAGTTGTTGAACGAATCCGGCGACAAGCCATAACCCACCAACAAGCTAATGACGTTACACGTAGCTAGATACCATATATAAATTAACGACGTTACGTACTACACTCAATTAAACAAGGTGGTACGTACGGCATATGAATATTGAACCATATATTCATGTCATGTTTTTCTTGGCACAACTAATTAATGATGTCATGATTAGCTATGTTATACGCAAGTAAACATATATGATTACTTGCAGCTTAATTGTTACTCAAATTTCAACTTCACTAATGGACCATAATTATATTATTGAGAATTTGGAGATGCATTGCTTGTAGGTTACGTTTGACATATAGACGCGCGTATATGTGGTAGGAAGTATACATTAATTTGCATTTGTGGGCGCACATCAGATCCAATATCGATGGATCACTTATATGTATATATGATATGATGATCCTATATGTGTACGTATATGGTGAGTAGTTGCTAGTTAGTGGGGCAGCACTCCACACCAGAATTGATCGAATCAGTTTGAATTCATAGCGTTGTTGTTGTTGATACATGAAACAGTTACACGCACCCACTTTATCTATCTAGATCTATAAAGTTTCGACGACATATGTATATACATATACTCCAAAGGCAAAAATCAGCGAATTGAATTGAATTCCCCGCTATGATTGATGGATTATCATTAATTAAGATAGAGGAAGGAAAGTGGCCACGGCGTAAAATACACGTTAGCTAGCTAGCTCCAAACATAAATTCATCCACTCCAACACGTACTCTAAATAATATGTATCCATCAATTTGTGATTTTTCTACCAACAAAGAATTTGTCAGTAATAGCCTTTATTTTCATGATCGAATTAGTCAGCCAACTAACTCAAGGAAATTAAGGTGCTATATACATACATATATATAGTTAGGTATAATTTTCTCCAAATTAGAAACTGGCCGGATTGGAATATGTTAGCCAATTCAATTAATTAGGCAGTATAGGAAAACAAGTCATGATTAGAGTAAGGCCGATAGATAACTAGAATGTTACAGCTTGTAGAAGAGGCTATATATATAGAGAGAGAGGGGATAATTGAATGAAGATTGTGTAATTTTATTAAGAGTAGAATGATAGTAGTAGAATGATAGTATTTATAGGATACATACTTTATCTCAATGGAAACCCTAATACAAAAGTTACTAGGTAAATATAATCACTTCTTAACAAGATAATCAATCTAGGAAGATAATCTAAACAATATGATATTATGGTTAACATTCCCCCTCAAGCTAGATGGCCATTTTGGGAAAGTCCAAGCTTGTCTAGAAGTTCTTGGAACCGTAATCGGTGCAAAGGCTTGGTGAGTGCATCAGCCAACTGAGCCTTCGTAGAGACATGTTGAACACGAAACGAGCCATCCCGAATATGTTCCCGGACAAAGTGAAAGGTCAATGCAACATGTTTTATCCTTGTATGGAAGACTGGATTCGAGGCTAGGAAGTAAGCCCCCTGATTGTCACAATAGATTGTAGGAGTCAAGGAGGGAAAGGTCCCTGATCTCGCCAAGCCAAGAGAGAACCCAAAGGAGTTCGGATGTCGTGTCAGCAAGCGCCTTGTACTCAGCCTCGGTAGAGGACCTGATCGGTTGCGGGAGCTCCATGAAATTGGTGTTGAGCCATAGTACACTAGGTAGCCGGTTGTGGAGATGAAATCGATCATCATGGTCTCCTGCCCAATCCGAGTCTGAGAACGCGTGAAGGTTTGATGTAGGTGATGCCGAGATGGTGATGCCAAAGTCGATGGAACCTTGGAGATATCTCAGTAACCTTTTCAAGGCAGTCCAATGATCATGCGTTGGACGTTGCATGAAGTACGAGAGCTTGTTAACCGTATAAGCAATGTCGGGCCGCGTAAGCGAGAGATCTTGGAGACTTTCAAGGACCATTTGGTAATCAATTGGGATCGGTAAGGGTTCGCCTGAGGTTTTTGACGAGAGGAGTCGTTGACATTGGGGTGGAGACTGGCTTGGTATCTTGCATGCCAACCTTCTGAAGCGTGTCCTGTATGTACTTTCATTGAAACAAGAAGAGACCTTGTGAATAAGGGATCATTTCTATGCCCAAGAAATGGGAGAGGTTGCTGAGATCCTTGATAGAGAATCGATGGGCAAGGCATTGGATGAGATGGCTCACCGAGTGCTCTTTGTTGCCAGTGACAATAATATCATCTACATGTACAAGGAGAAAAATTGTCGTGCCATCATGAATAAATTGAACAAGCTAGCATCGGAGCCGGAGTTCTTGAACCCTAGTTGAATTGTAGGGTTTTAGTTCATTATACCATGCTCGCGGGGCTTGTTTGAGGCCATATATGGCCTTGTTGATCTTACACACATGATCAGGGCGGGTCTGGTCAAGGAACCCCGATGGTTGACACATGTAAACTTTTTCTTGAAGCGTTCCTTATAAGAAGGCATTGTTAACGTCAAGTTGACGCAAACACCACCGATGAGAGACAACAATGGTGAGAATGAGCTGGACAGTGACCGACTTTATCACAAGGCTGAATGTTTCAAAGTAGTCCCAGCCTTCTCATTGATGACAACCTTTTGCCATGAGCCGAGCTTTGTAACGATCAATGGACCCATTCAGATGGTACTTCATACGGAAAACCCACTTGCACCCGACTATGTTTTGAATAGCCGATGGTGGAACCAAGTCCCAAGTGTGGTTCTTGCAAAGAGCCTCAAACTCAACATTCATGGCATTTCTCCAATATGGATCTTTTAAGGCTTGTGTGATTGTTTTTCATTCAAGAGGTGATTGGGTTTGAGCTAGAAGGTTAAGCTTTTGATTGGTTTTGATATGTTACTTTTGGACCTCGTGATGATATCACGAATAGGAGGAGGATTTTATGGTATGGGTTGGGGCTGATGTGGATTAGGGTTTGGCATTGCATCCGGATTAGGGCTTGGGTTTTGGTTGGGTAATGGCACGTGCGGAGGGGGGATAAGCTCGGTTTGGGGGTGGGGGAGTCATGATCAACGGAGGAGAGTGGGACCAAGGGCGGAAGATCCATGTGTAATTGGATAAGTGGAAGATTTGCCATATT
This sequence comes from Polygonum maritimum, assembly GCA_963924305.1. Classification (NCBI taxonomy): domain Eukaryota; kingdom Viridiplantae; phylum Streptophyta; class Magnoliopsida; order Caryophyllales; family Polygonaceae; genus Polygonum; species Polygonum maritimum. The sequence goes on from OZ002734.1 coordinate 39,370,677, forward strand.
GGGTTTTGTGGTGAATTTGGTAAGAATTGATTTGTTGAGGATATTGTGGTTGGGGGGGATAAGATAGAGTTGTGGTTGTTATGGAATGAGATATTGGTATTACTTTGAGCATGATTTGACGGAGATATCAGATATGGATTGAGAGGTTGTAGGTTGGTTGGCGGTAGAATTAGGGTTAGGAGCTAGGGCATTCGGTGGGTGACTTGGGGGGAAGAAAGCGGCTCATCTAGGGTGCCATGAGCTAAAGGAGTGGAAACTGAATCCCATTCCACTCCTTGTTGCTCAAGGGATTGAGAGATTGAAGAGGGTTAGACCAAGGGCGAAGCTAGAGGGAGAGAAATTGAACCTCATTCACCCCCTCTTTGCTCGATTTGGCTTGGAATAGGTGAGGATTGTAGGTAAGGAAACTCGGCTTCCATGAAATGCACATGACAAGAAATATAAATTCTTCTTGTTGTTGGATCAAGACAATAGTGAGCACTTTGTGTTAGACTCGGACCAAGGTAGACACACGGTTTGAACCTAGGGTCAAGTTTGTGTTTATTATAAGGATGCAACCAAGGAAAACATAGACAACCAAACTTTTGAGTTCAATTTTTTGTAGTCAGGTTCTTTGTGAAGAAGTCGAAAATAAGGGGTGTCATTTTGAAGAGTTCTTGATGGCATCCGATTAATAAGAAAAATAGCCATTTTAAGTGCATAAGGCTAGTAAGAAATCGACACCCCATAGTGAGTTAGAAGAGGTAGGCTAGTTTCAACAATATGACGATTTTTTCTTTCGGAAATTCTATTGTGTTTAGGTGTATGTGGAGGAGAAGTATAATGAGAGATGCCATTGGCTTGTAATACATGTTTCAAGCTTAAAAACTCACCTCCATTATCAGTATATATAATTTTGATTTTATGTTTGAAAAAGTTTCCACCAAAACACGAAAATGAATGAATATTTGCAAGACTTCCGACTCTTTCTTAAGAGAGAAAAGCCGTGAGTAACGTGTGAAGTGATCAACAAACACCACATAATACCGAAAACCATCAATAGATAAAGTAGGAGAAGACCATACATAGGAAAAAATAATTTCTAATGAAAAACTAGACCTAATCGTAGAAACACCAAAGGGGGGTTTGTGACTCTTGTTAGTTTGACATGACTGACAATTATCCTGTTTAAAAGACGACCTAGCTAATGCAAAATTCTTAAAGATAAAATTAAACACTTCCGATGATGGGTGGCCAAGTTTGTGATGAAGAAGACTAGCAAGTTAAGGTTGAACCGAGTGCACCAATGGAGACGACTGTGGAAATAAGTAGATACCATCAATGCATGGTTCTTAAAGCAGAGTTGCCCAAGTTTTGGTATCCTTCACAAGAAAACAAGAAGGCAAAAATAAGATACCAAGATTTGTTTGTTTTGTAAATTGAGACACAAGAAGGATATTTTTAGAGATATGAGGAACATGTAGTGAGAAAGAGTGAATTGACCCTTAATAGTGTTAAGTGAAAGAGAACCTTCATTATCAATGTGCAAACTGGAGTCATCACCAACAACAAGCTCGTCCGGACCATTGTAGGGATGGTGTTGGGCAAGATTATTAAGATCATTGGTAACATGGTGAGAAGCACCGCTATCCATCAACCATTGATTAGGGGTAGGGTTAGGAAGAAGGAAGTTGGCCTGAGGGGCGGTGTGATTGGAAGGGAACCGGTTTGAGTCGTGTAGGACAAGCTTGAGGTGTTGGCGTTTTAGGTCACTACATTGGGAGATAACATGGCCAATGGTCTTGTATCATTGGCACCGGCCTTTAACGGGTCTCGGTTGGTGTGGTTGGGACGAGGTAGGGTTAGGGTTTTGAGGTCTCATGGGATTGGTGAAATTTTGGGGCTTTGTAGGGGGTGTTAGAGTTTTAGTTGTAAGTACCAGATTGATTCCATGAGGACTGAGTAAAGGAGAACTTACCTTTGTCTCTAGCATACTTGGTATGTGCTGTGAATGCCGTGATTGTGCCATCCGACTTGGTGGTCTTCTTGAGGTGAGCTCATGCACAATAAGCGTCTCTTGTAGTTCATCAAACGAGATAGATGTATCTCGCATGTTGGCACCATCAATGACAGATTGATATGTGTCATCAAGGCTTGGCAAACTCACGCATGGAGTGCATATACTCGGCAACGGTGCGAGTGCCTTTCTCCGCATGGCTAACTTTGTACTTGACTTGTTGTATGTGTCCACAAGAAGCAGAAGCATAGGTGTTCTTCAGGATATTCCAAACCTCCTAAAGAAGTCTTGGCTCTTGTAGTGAGGGCGTGAACTGAGGCGTAGAGAGTGCCTAAGACAGCTCCAAAAGAGGAGCCTAACTTGACGCTTCCATGAAAGGTACGCCGGGTTGGGTTGGATTTTGCACTCAAGCGTAATTTGTTCGGATGGTGTAGGAAGAGAACCATCCAAGTATTTGAAAAGGTCTCAAGACCTTCAAGAATGGCTTGAAGTTGGTTTTTCCGGGCTATGTAATTTGTGAAGGTAAGTTTGATAACACTAAGAAGATGAACCATGATGAATGGCTCAACAGGGACGTGTGGGTTAGCAAGGGTAATGGAGGAGTTGACAACCATGGAAGCAAGTCGAAGGAAAGAAGCAAATTAGGTCGAAGGATCTTTAGGCGGATGATACCATATAGAGAGAATAACTGAATGAAGATTGTGTAAATTTATTAAGAGGAGTTTGATAGTATTTATAGGATATTACTTTATCTCAATGCAAACTCTAATACAAAAGTTACTTTTTTTTGGTCGAATAATACAAAAGTTACTTGGTAAATATAATAACTTCCTTAACAAGATAATCAATCAGGAAGATAATCTAAACAATAGTATGATATTATGGTGAATAATATATATATATGTATGAACGCATAATTAAATATAATCAGATGCAAATTATATGCCATGGAAGGGGGGTCAATCAATTTTCATTGTGTACATTTTGTTTTCAAGCGTACGTACGTTCGTATTTATACTGGTCGCTCGAACTAATTGTGTAAATTGAACGAAAACTTATATAAAGTTAGGGCATTGTATTTGTATGTAATTTAGGCCAAGGTAGTAAGCATATTTATCTGTAGGCCAAGTTTTTTGTCATTATGAATATAAAACTAAGTTTATTATTTTCTCCCTTTTCACATTTTTTTCCTCATGTCATATGTCATAATGTGAAGCAAAGACTAAACTCTAGTTTGGCCATTGGAAATGCCCCTTCAGCCCTTTCCTCCGCTTTTCTTCACATACAATGGTTTTTTATTTTCTCTCCCGTCTCAAAGCCAAAAATTGACCTACCATTATCCATACTCTAATTACTTCTAGAGTCGGAATATTAAAGCCAAATTAATTGGCAAGTGAGTGAATAAAAAAGCGTAGCCATATAAGTAAAGCCACACATATAATGGTTTTTTATTCTATATATGCTGCCAGAGTGTAAAACAACACATACTCCTGTCCCGGTTGAGCTGTAAAAGTAAAGCCACATATGAAATTGGAATGTCGACCTCACAATTAATTAATTAATTAATTATTTAATATACTGTATATCGGAGTAGTATTATTCAGTCGAATTATTATTGATTACAACCTGGAAGCCTGTTTTTGTCTGGATTCAGGAAGAAAACGTCAACTTCATCAACTCTTTTCATAGATAGAGCTTTTTGTTGCATTGGTCCAAACTCTCTCACGCTATTCCACTATATATATATATAGAGAGAGAGATACATTACATAAATAAGTACTGGTACTATAAATAAGGAGTAATACACAATTACACAGTCACATAACTGGAAACAGCTGGCCTTCTAACAACTTCCAACACAACACGCCACCACCTACCAGTTACCAAGTATTTTGCATTATATATGTACCTTCTTTCATCCAACGTTAATTATTTTTCTCAATTGGGAAAAAGAGGCTTATATACCTATTTTAATTTTTTATTCCAATAATATATCCTTCTATGATAATTTGGGTAAGAATAATCCTTTACATAAAATTGGACAAAAACATTCACGTACGTCACCTATAACTCAATTTACGAGCAATCTTCTTCAACCATTTACATAAAACTTCTTATCCCAATACCATCTATGTATAATCCATCATCACCATCGGACTACATCGCACCGCCGTAGCCCTTGTGTCGCGACGAACCACCATCACACAACACCATCACCGATGAACTGCCATAGCCCTCGGCCTCTCTCTCCACCAACGCGAACTGCCTCGGCCTTTCTTACCCTCGCGTCGCAACGTCTCCCTTGCCCCGCTCTCCACCGCCTTGGTCGTGATTTGTCTTTGCATAAATCCGTGAACTCTTTTGGGTATGTTGCATTAATTTTTTTAGGGTTTGTTACATTAAAAGTCATGTAGAGTATTTTATAAAAAGTCATTTATATTAATATATTACATTTTTTTGTACACCAAAATTTATGTAGAATAATTTATGTATCTTAAAGTGTTACATTAAATTTATCTAGATAAGATTTTTGTAGATTTAGTCTTGTTTATTAAGGTATTACATTCATTTCTGTAGAGTAATTTATGTATGTTTAAGTGTTACATTAATTTCATGTAGATTACATCATGTATCTTAATGTTTTACATTAATTTATCAGAAAAATGTGTTACTTTAGTTTTATGCAGATAAGATTTTATGTAGATTAAGTCATGTATATTCATATTTTACATTCATTTATGTAGATTGATTTAGTGTAAATTAATTTAATGTAGAGTAATTTATGTATGTTTAAGTGTAAAATTTGAACTTTTATGTACGTAGATTAGATTTTATGTATATTCATATTTTATATTAATTTTATGTATTACATTAATTTTATGCAGATTAGATTGTATGTATATTCATGTTTTGCATTAATTTTATATAGCTTAAGATTTTATGTTTAAGTTTTACATTAATTGTTACAATGTAATCAAAATTTTCAAAGTAGATTTTACGTAAACAAATTTTATGCAAAATTTTCAAAGCGTAAAAACTTTAATGTACAAAATCTTAACAAATTTGCTGTAACAAGGTTCTAACAAGTTTAATATAACAAAATCCTAACAAATTTAATGCAACAAGATCCTAACAATATACGATGGCAGCAAAGGCACGGGGGTGACTAGATGGGTGAATCGATGGTCATTACAAAATGGTTGGTGAGGTCATAGTGGTTCAACGACGCTAAACGTTGGTCATGCGGCGTTGGTGATTGTGCTGGCTCTAAACGTTGATAGAAGTATTCGTTGGTGCACTTTTCTCAATTGCACTACATCAACTTGAAACCTATTTTTTCTTCTTTTCTTATTTAGTTATCTATCATGGGTAGATTTGTCCTTTTAAAATAAAAAAATATAGAACTGAAAACATTATAGGTTAAAGGTATATTTTTGAAATAAACTATTAGAAATGAGATTATTGTAAGATTTTTCTCCATATAATTCTCCGTCTTCGGAAAAGAACGTTGTACGCAATTAATTTGACATGCCTTTTACTCGACCTCACTCGTTCACTCGATCGACGTCTCAAGTTAATTAAGGACTTGAACAGTTGAACTAATCATCAACTCATACGTCATCTGCTACTTATCATCTAGGGAAACCGTATATGCCACATGCATGCGACTTTAGGGCATGCGACTTTAGGCCAATGATATTTATGTACATAATAATTAGTCAGCAATCACACCTTAATCAACTTCTCATTGTATTATTACACGGAATTGCATCAAAACTCTTGAAGCACCCATGTCTCTAATAATCCTCAAAACCTATAAAATTATCATCGCTAAACCACCTCAACGTCATGTACGTGGAACACCTCATATAGAGACTAGCTTTACGTACAATAGCTTGGGCTCCAAACATCTCATATAAAATAATATAAATATATACATTAAATCAATCCTAATCAAGAGACATTTTTATCCTTAATCTAAAACGTGTTCACAGCCACAAGTTCTAGGGAGGGCTTAAATATGTTTAACCTTAAGTAGGCTAGAATATGGAACGTATGATCTGTCAAGCTGATATGATTGATATACGTACGTATTATCTTGTTCCACTATATCACCCCCATAAGATATATTGGTAAGTTTCTTAATTTGCAGACAGGTTATATATTAATAAACCAGCATTCTTTCCCTTCATAGAAATTATATTTTCAAACTACACTAGCTAGCAACTCTATTCTCTTTGTGAATGATTTGCCCAAAATTATTGATGTTTGTTGGGCTTTAGGTATACTCTTTCCTTGAATATACGTACATATACCACAAGAACCTGTTGTGCCTTTGTGAATGGTTAACTGTTGGGAACCCTATCCCACATCGGGATTCCTAATCTAAACAACCTACCATATAAGTACATGGGTTACTCCTCCTATTGCCAATTGGTTTTAGGATGGAACCCCATGGGCTTATGTGGTCAGGTCCATTCGCGCATGTGCGCACGATGGTCGCCCCCTCCGTCATCATCTCTCCGGTATCGGATCCACCGGATTCCGACAGTAACCAACTCCATCAATTATCAAGCCACCTTTCCTAGATAATATTTTTTGATGAAATTTTGCCTTAATTTCACATTGATATCTCTTCCTTCCTTCCTTCCTTGTGAGAGCCAAAGCTTTCACCTCAATCATTAATCTAATCTTGCTATAATGCATGTAGGTGTCCTTATAATTATAGCTGTCAAAGTCTGATTTGACCCGAACTGATCGAAAACTTTTATAGTTCAAACTTGACCCGAATAGTAGCGAGCAAAGGAAAAAAACCGAACTCGATTAACCTAAAACTGATTGGATTGAAACCCGACCCGGCCGATCTGATTATTTTTGTATATTAGAATAAAAAAATATTTTCTTTTAAAAAAAATATTATATTTGATTATAAAAATCTGTTAAAAATAATATTTATTATTAAATATTATTATTTAAGCATAATATTCGTTAATAATCATTAAAAAATTAAATTCTTGATCTGTTAGGTCAACTTGAACCCGCACAGTAACCTGTCAAGACCCGACCCGAGTTGTGCTGTAACCCGAATGACTCGAATCCGCACTCAACCCGAACCCAAAAACAAAAACACCGAATCGACCAATTTAACACCTCTACTTATAATTTTTTAATTCTTCCTCTTCTTCTACATCATCAAGCTCGCGTTATTCGATCAGAGTTTAATTTGCACAATATAATCATACTACGTACTTACCTAGTTCTGAGGAAGATATATGTTATATAATTATACTAGCTAGAATTCGTTATTGTTATTTTCATTATACTTGTTGTAACTTTACGGGTTAATGTCCTTTCAATCATCATATCCACGTATGCACTTCCTATATCCTCCGTATTTGATAATGTAAGAATTAGGAGTCCTACCTACGGAGGAAGACGATCTAAAACATCATTTTAGATGGGAATAATAAATTCTTAGTGGTTCGTAATGTGGTCAATAGGGAGTTCATGACCCAATTTAACAATTTTATTACTCACATGCTTGATTTTGACTCATTCCAAACTTTGGAGAAAGGCCAAAACATATATCCGAGATCAAGTTATCACTTTCTATCTCAATCTTTTTATAACCTAGTTGCTTAGCTCTTTTGACTCCGTCTCGAAGGCCGAGAGCCTCGGTTATCAAAATTGAATTATGCCCATATTTCTTTGCCCCTACATAGACAACTTATACTTTGTGATTTCTTAAAACAATCCGGTTGAGGTTGATCCGTTTGTTGAGTTCCGAGCCATCAAAATTAATTTTGATAAATATGTTCTCCAATTTTTCCCATATTACGTTTCATCCCATTCGTTTTGGTTTGCTTGGTTTTTTAACCTCTATTTCCTCGTCTTTTATCCATTTCTTTGACCTTTTCCAACTATTGTTTAGCGCTCGAATATGATTTATGACGTGTACAATACCATCATTTGGTACTTGTTGGAAAACTATCTTATTCCTTTGGTGCCAGTTACACCACCCTACTACTAAAACTTTGTTAGGGCCTCGTTTGGTGTTTTGTCTGTAATGTCTAAATTTAATACGGAGTATTACTTCCGTTCCGTTGTCATAGTGTTAGTTTCCTACGTAGGTAGCACGGAGTACTATATAACAATGTAATAAGTCCAGATAAAAAAAAAACAATGTAATAAGTAGAGGAACATTGCAAAAATCCGAAAAAATAAAATAGCCTATTTTGAAAGAGAGTTTTATTATTTTTTGGTTGAATGAAAGAGAGTTTTATTTGGGGTGAATAGCATCAATAGTATCAATAAAATTGGAAATAATGAAAATGAAGTGGTATAAAGACTGAACGGTCAAACAGGGCACGTTGAGCTGTCATTTAATATTAGAATACCCCTCGTTTACTTGCTGCCCATTTCGCAATTCCGGTTTCCCACAACTCCACAGACCACAGTAATGCCCTTTGTATATTCGTCTTCTGGCTCCCCAAATCAATACGCGTCGTAGGGCATTGCAATTGGACTTTCAAATTTGCATCCATCTTTCTCTCTCTATTACAGTAGTATTTGTTCTGCCTTTTCCCTGTTTCCGTGGTTTTTTTTAAGGATTTGGTTGGGTTTGTGGGCTTCCTTTCCTTCCCTCCCGCCGGCCGCCGCCTAATAATCTCTTTCTCCCCACTCACTTTCTTTCTTTCTTAAGATTCATCCCTTGTTTCTCTGTATATAGTGTTTTTGAAGCTTCCACGCTTGTTCTAAAGAACAAATCCCAGATTAGAGGCATAAGGCAAAAGGAATAAAAAAGGAGCAAGTAAATAGAGGCAAAGGGGGCCGAATCAAACAACCTTAAATAGCAAGCATCAAAAGCAAGCTGCTGATTTGAAGGTGGAATGGGGCGATCCAAGAACGTCAAGAAACAAGCTTATATTTCAGTGCCGTCTGAGATCATCAGCTCCATCTCTTCTTCTTCGCTCCAGTCTCTGGCCACCCCCAAGAAATCCCTCCCCCCTCCTCCTGCCTGTGGGTTCAGCAGAAGGGCTAGCGGATTTCTCAGGAGGCCCAAGTTCTGGATTTTATGCCTCTTCCTGTTTGGGTTTCTGGGTATGACCAAGCTTTTCTTAAAGCTCGATCCTTTATCCCCAATCCTCCCATACCCATGTGCAAATGATCCCCATTTGCAGCGAATGGGTGTCATCTCAACAGCTGGGGTCAATCAGCAGAGGCTCATCTCGTCGGACGGGTATTCTGTAGAGAGCCAAGAAGCCAAATTAGTCCAAGGCGATGCTGAAGCGGACTTCTGGAAGCAACCGGATGGAATGGGCTACACGCCTTGCCTGGATTTCAGCCAAGAGTACAAGAAAGCTACGAGGGTGGTTAAGGAGGACAGGACCAAGTTCCTGATTGTTGTGGTGAGTGGAGGCATGAATCAGCAGAGGAATCAGATTGTGGATGCCGTCGTCATTGCTAGGATTCTTGGAGCTGCTTTGGTCGTTCCTGTTTTCCAGGTCAATGTTATCTGGGGTGATGAGAGGTAATTTTCCCTTTCCTGATTTTGTTTTGATTAAGTCCCTGCCTATGTCTGAGCTTTAATTCAATTCGATTACCCGATCGGGCAATATGGCCATTACAACAATTAGGGAAACCAAACTAAATGTGCTTATGTATGTATAGTATAAGCAAGTGTTGAGCAAAGATAGAGACTTTCTATTACTGATCATATGGTCTACTACAAAGCCTGTAACTTTTGTTTCAGATGGAGATGGCTCAGTTTTGCTTACAGGTGTTGATGTTTTTTTGGTCTTCATTCTTATATGCCTATATTGCAGTGAATTTGCGGATATATTTGATCTGGAGCACTTCAAAAGGGAGCTTGCAGATGATGTTCGGATAGTTTCTTCCTTGCCATCAACACACCTTAGGAAAAGGTTGATGGAGGAGCGTCAAACTCCTCTTCACGCCACGCCTCGCTGGATTCGCCAACATTACCTTGGAAAGGTAAAATTTGAACTTCCTTTCCTTGCTTATATAATGTAAAGCTAAGGTGAGCTCCAGAGTGATTTCTTTTTATCTATTGTTTGTTTGTTTTGTTCTAACTTTGCTGGTTAATTTCTCAGATAAGGAGAGAAGGTGTACTGCTTTTGCGCGGACTGGACTCTAGGCTTTCCAAAGATCTTCCTTCTGATCTTCAGAAGCTCCGCTGCAAGGTAAATTCACCATCAATACTCATCTTTAAGCTTGACAAATTCAGCTCCTAGCTATATGCCTTTCAAGGCAATTGAGGGATAATGCCAGTGCAATTTGATTTGTAAGTTGGTGTTGGTTAGCGGTAGTTGGTGGCTATTTGGTTTATCAAAGTCAACCTGGTTGTTGGTGATCAATTTTTCCTACCTTCTAGAATCATCACAAATTCAAACACTCATACCACTTTTGTTGAATATATGTGTTTCTTTGGTTAAGGTTGCATTTCATGCACTGAGGTTTGCACCCCAGATTTCGGAAATCGGTAACAGGATTGCTAAGAGGATGCAGACCAAAGGGCCTTATCTTGCTTTACATTTACGATTGGAAACAGACGTGTGGGTCAGAACTGGCTGTTCTCCCGGTATGAATCCCGAGTTTGACCAAATGATTGAGAATGAAAGGCTGCGCCATCCTGAGCTTTTGACTGCTAGATCTAATATGACTGCCCATGAGAGAAAGCTGGCTGGGCTTTGCCCTCTTAACGCTCTTGAAGTTACCCGGTAAGTCTCTATTCCCTTTCAACATATAGTGAACTGTAATTTGTGTAGTGAGTTAAAACGCATTTGATGTTAAAATAACTAGTGTGTTTATGTGATTGGATGATTTAGGCTTCTAAAAGCACTTGGGGCGCCTAGAAGTGCGATGATATTCTGGGCGGGAGGAAAGCCACTTGGTGGAAAAGAAGTGTTGTTTCCTCTGACAAAAGAATTCCCTAATTTTTACAACAAAGAAGATCTTGCTCTGCCTGGTGAATTGGAGCCATATGCAGACAAAGCCTCCCTCATGGCTGCTATTGATTACATAGTTTGTGAGAAGAGTGATGTTTTCATGCCATCACATGGTGGAAATATGGGCCATGCCCTCCAGGTATGCATGCAGAGTTAATTATGATTGAGAATTATCCTAATGGACTTTTTTAGATGTTTCTCTTGCTACAAAATAAAGGGTTGGACCCTGAAGGTTTCTTTTAGGACTTGCTGATTACACTCTCTAGTACCATAATTAAACACGAGCACATGAATTTGATCATGAGTGTGTTTTTGAAGCTTATGTCAAGTTTGATCATTGATGCTGTAGGGGCAAAGGGCGTATGCGGGGCACAGGAAGTACATAACGCCAAACAAAAGACATATGCTTCCTTACTTTCTTGATTCTTCTCTGCCTGAAGAAGAATTCGACCAAATAGTAAAGGAATTGCATCAAGAATCACTCGGGCAACCGGAATTTAGGACCAGCAAAGCTGGACGTGATGTGACCAAGTACCCAGTACCAGAATGTATGTGCAATTCTACTACTACTACTACTTCTTCTTCTTCCACGCAACAGCTGTCCTCTAGCTAGCTGAAGCCATAAAGGACTGATCTTTTTCGGTCTATCAGAGGCATCGTGCCATAGAGGGAGTTTTGAGCACAACGCTGAGCCCTGCAAACGGGTATTCTCGCATATTTATACTTTGATGTAATGCTATTAGCATTACACGAGATCGCTAGAAAATTTCGATCAATTTCTTCATTTTAGGGTAGATATATATGTTCTGTATTTTGGGTTCTTGTAAGTTGAAACACGTACCCTCGGATTATTACATGTACACTTGTATATACGAATACGGAAAGCAATATATTGATTCTTTTACACTGATCGTTACATGGTACAAGAACGTTTAGTCGATCATGAAATTTTGCATTTCATTTGTGTTCGTTATTTTGTTTTCCCTTTCGGCATATGGTAGCTTGCAGGTCAGTGTCTGACAAAAAACGAATTAAAAAATGTGGGTTCGGTTGCAGATTAAGGAACATATGGAGTGTTTAGTAAATGACGCTATCATACAAAAAGCAAATTATCCAAGCCTTCCACACACTCAAGCAAAGACATAAAGTCTAATATGAGTACAATAGCACCAAACCTTGACATATAGTCTAGTAGTAGCTTTCTGCCTTTCTTGTATGAAAAGACTGGCATTTTGCTTTATTGATGAGCGAGTTCGTAGACTGGGTCGTCAAGTGTTTCACGTTGAGGAGGTGGAAATATATTTTGTTTGAAATTTTACTAGTATTATAGGCTTGTAATATGTTGAAACTTGACCACTCCTATGTACTGTATTCAATAAATATACGTATGATGCACGATTGCACAAATTTAAGTTGAGTACTCCACTTGTAATCAACCCTAAGAATGGCAGTGAAGACACGCAGAAAGACATTTTATTAGATGACAAAACAAGGACATTGAAAATTCAGACTTTCAAGGGCAATTTCAGGTCTCTTACACAGCAATTTTCTCACCATTCAAATCTACTAGAAGAAACTTTTTTAACCTCACAGGAAATTTGACTACGAGATCAATATACATTTCTGAGTCCCAAATTGGACAATGAACCCCTTTTTCAAACAACACTTGTCACGGCTGGATTATAGCTTAACTACAAACCAAAACTATCTTTTCGGACAAAAATTACGAAATACATGAAAAGACATTATGAAGATTTCTTCGACTCACCAAGATGACCACAATTAATATTTTTCCTTGACAAAAAATAGTATTCTTGGTATGTACATTTGGGTTGTAATTATCATCTTCTTGGGTGAATTCCCCTGCTGCGCATGTATGCCAAAAATTGGGCAGGTAGTTCTGCTAGAAGAGACTGAGCCACTGAGATCTCACCACCTACCATCCAAAATCCGAATGGAGGGTTAATACCAAAGATGTTACCGAAAAAGAAAGAAAAGAAACAAATGCACTTAAATGCGATATCAATATGTCACTACACACCCTGCACATCACGAAAGGGCACAAACTGGACTATATCACGAGATGCAATGCGACCACTTGTACTTTCAAGTCTTTCTCCTTTATCACCATCTAAGATCTACACACATGCCAAAGAAGTCGGGCCATCAATCATGTTTCATGACGATGTAAGAAGAGCACGTGATAGTAACATCAAGACCATAAAAAAAGAGGATCATGTTCAACAGAAAAAAGGGGATTTCTGTTACCTCCATTTCCTTGAAGTCTGCTCCTCCAACGCCTACAATAAGGATTGACAATGGAAGATCGGATGCCTGCACAATGGCATCCTTTGTTTCTTGGAGATCTGTGATTACGCCGTCCTGAAAGATCACATAAGAATCTGTTATTCTCCAACTAGTTCCTGCACCAAATTCCATAGGCTTGAATCTAGAATAACCATACTTAAGAGAGTACAACAGATATGTTAATATTTGAAAATAGCAATCATACCGTAATGATTAGCAAAACATAGTATTTGTCGGAGCCATCTGTAAGATTTTGGCTAGCAATTGATGCAGCAGTGGTGACAATGGGCCCGAAAAGGGTTGGCCCAGCAAGTGAGACATTCATAAGAGCACTCATATATGACATCATAATTCCCTGGATCCCATCAACCTGAGAAAAAAGCATTACAGTGAAGTTGCTTGTTCTGGCCAGACACCAAGAATATGTATTATGAATTGCCAAGAGGATACAAAGATGTAAGTTATTATAAAACAAACCTCGCAGTAATTACTGCTTCCATTCAAGTTGAAGCAGTGGGACACTGGTCCATCAATTGGACGAGCCCCAAAGCCCCAGGCAGGGAAACGTTTATCCGAATCATAAAACTGCAATACTCCTGCAATGTCAAGAATTGCCTGAAAAATTACGCAAACTAAAATTAGTCCATTAACATACAATTGCTTTGTAACTGCACAAGAATGGCTCTTACTTTTTGGTATGCATTGGGCCGACCAGAGGGATCGATGTAGTGCAATGAATCAGGGAGACGAGGATTTCCATTAGAAGCTGATAAAGAAGCAATTAGAGTTCTAAATTAATGATTGAGGATTTGAGCCATCTGCCATATAAGGACTGCTGGTACACAAGCAATAAAAGGTAAAATGAAGATAGAGCTAGTTCCTAGAAATTGGAATGCCTCGTAGCAAAACAGATCCACTCAAAAGTGTAGAAGCTTTCCATTCATTCCTTTCAGGATCAGTCGTGGTCTTACAAACTCTACCGATGGTGTGGAAAAAAGAAAGGGTTTAGGTATGACATTACTGAATCATGAAATAGAAATAAACCAAGCATAAAAACCAATTCAACCTTCCCCGGTCTAAGTTCTTTGACCTCAATGAGTCTTGTTCACACTAATTCTTAACTCACAACATTGTCATATCCCCCTTAGTTGATGAGTTTATATCTATATGTTTACACATTCAGTGACAACACCCGCCAAAAGTTTTTTGACGACATCTGCCACCGTTTGTGGGGTTAGGTACTTGCAAAGCAATATAAAAAAATATTTGCATGTGGCTTAAAGGTTAGAAGTGGGCCAGAGCAAAACAAAAATGGGGAATACCATCATAACACAAGGATCACCTAATTATGAAAATAAGCATGGAGCCATAATTTTTTTATGAATAAGAACAGGAATTTGCACCCAGGAATTTTTGAAATTGTAACTACAGCTTACCTGTGAAATCAATTGCCACCATAAAATTCAACTGACATCCTCCAGACAAGTAATCCAGGAAAGTGTACTGGGTGCTCTCAATGAACCTTTCAACAAAAACCTGACTCTTCAACATCTGCGTGATATTCACAAACTTAAGTAAGCCAGCAAAATTGAATAGAAGAGTATTTATCATTGGATTTTCAACCTTTGGTTGTTCATGTCCAGCGGTTGTTGGCAGACATAGGCATTGACCTGTTCCACTACAGTGGAGTTTTTCCAACTCAGCAAGTGACTTTTGGGTTCTCCTGAACAGCAAATAGCGAAGTCAATATTATGTTTAGATGTATAAAGGGAAAGAAAAGAATCAGGAATTACTTGTGTTTACCCTAATAAGTCATGCTTCCCATTGCTATTAAAGTTGAAACACTCGATAACTAGTGAGCTATCCTGTAGAAAGAAAGATATATGTATGTATATAGCTGGGGGATTAAACGACAATATATTTAATACAAGCCTAGTGTAGGAAATAACAAGAATATGTAAACAATCACTTTAGGCAGATTCAGAATGTTGGGTGTGTTTGGTAAAGATACGTTCGTTGGACTTAATGGAAATGCATATCAGTACATTATCATTTCAGGCCTCTTATCAGCCTTAGTATCGGCATATTTATAATATTACAGTCATATTTAACAAACAACCCCAAACTATCTTGATGATAATTCTCCTATTAAAACAACGAATATGATTCATCAATGGAAGACATCCAAGTACAAGAAAATTGCAAGCAGAGATTAGACATTTCTGGTACAGTGTTTTTGAATTTCAATCTTGTGAAATATAGCATACCTTACTTCCGACTTGCTGAATGCTTAATGATACAGGATTCCATGTTGGATTCAGGTCATTCTTTAGCACTTCAGTTTTGCAAACTGGAATGAGAGCACCACTCTCAACAATTTTTGATATCACTAAAAAGGGATCCTGCAATAAATTATGTCTACAATGTAAATCATATTTCCTCATTAAATCAGCTCAAAAGTGGAAAGGGAAATTGAGTGACTTTCATACACTTTTTGAGAAGAGATCCTTGTTTTCCAATTCTGTACACCTGAATACTAATTCTGTTGAGGTTTTGGAGATAATGGATTCTTCAGCATAAACTGTAAGTTTTCCAAGGGTTTTATGATGGACAGGTTGGGGAGATTCTTCCCCTTGGACAAGGTCTAAGGTCAACGATCTTTCTCTTTGTGTGACTATCTGCACATAAACAAAAAAGACCATCCTATAAGATTCTACATATGCTATGATTAAGATTAAAAACTTGCAATAAAAATTGATAACTAATGCTAACAAATGCCCCAGAATATCAAGAACCCTTTGCTATCCAACGATTCCAAACCCATCAATAATTCATGCATTCAACCAATGATAGAAGACACATTGAGAATACAGATCGATGTAACTTGCAACTTTATACACATCTACATTTTTTCTTTGAGATATTAATGTTGTAAAGGAAATTTTACATAGTGTACTAAAATTTGAACTCTGGTCTTAATGGCAGACAAGGTTTTAAAATTTTACGATTTGCCCTCAGGGTTATGAAAGTTGTCTAAATTGTGAACAAAGTTTAACTGTATCTTTATATAATTGTGAAAAACTTCCAAAATATAGGATCAATGTGGACCCTGCCATGTCATGATTCTAGAGATTCTGCTGCCATTGTTGGCTAGTTCAATTGCAAAGCAGTTAATGCCCCTAGTATAGACACTATAGAGTGGAGTAAACTTTTTTGGGGGGTAAAGTCCGATTCTACAGACTAAAGGGGATACAACAAGTAGAGCAATGTCTTGTATTGTAGATGCACATGCTAATGTTTCGATCAACATATATTTTTAATTAAATGGCATTTTTTAACCAAGTTATAGAAATTAGAAAACAATGGCAAACTTTCAATTTCATAAAAACTTTTCATGGTTCAGCCTGTAAAAAATCTTACTTTTTTTCTTTTGCAGTATTTCCTCCAATAAATGACTAGATAATCAGTAGGTAATAAAAGGAAATTACATAAACCTACTACGGGAAGTACCTCCCAACAAGATTGATCCGTTTGGATCTTGGTCCATGATGGCCCACAAGTGTTATTGTCATGATATATTTTTGAGGGTGTTGATGTTCTGAATTATGATTATGCACACATGAAAGAAAATAAAAAGTAGCCTTTTCCAGCAAACCATTTTATATTAGATCTTTACAGCCATACAGCTCTCTTTAAGAAATAAACTAGTAAGGCATAAACATCAAGAAGGTTGAGAATAATATCTTAGGTATCATCAAGTTTACAATTCACATTATTGTAATCAATGTTCCCAATCTTGTTGATCTTACAACAAGGATTCGTTTCCACCGAAATTGCTAAACTTGACACTTAGGCTTGGTACATCATAAATTTCAACATCGCAGTCACTAAAAGAAAGGTCGAATGATAAAGCAAAGATGGTAAAAGTAGCTTCATGGAAGACCAAAGATTTACATATTAAGCAAGCCTGATAAAACCATATGAACCTTTCTAAATACCTGAGACAATACACAGGAAGCCTCACCAAGAGATTGCTGCTCATCCAGCTTAAGCATCTGCATGAGTAAATAACTTAACCCAGGCAATGTTTCACTATTGTAATAAGAAAAGTGCATCCTTGTTTGTATACCTTCCCTAACCATCTATCTTGTAACCAATTGCAAATATTACCTTAAAAGATTACAAGATGATTTAATGTTTTTGACTGACAACTTCAATTTGAGTTCAATACTGGCTATAGTAAAGAAAGAACATCTTTTTACTCTTTCGTATTATATGGCAATACTTTCAAAAAGATTTTCATTTTACAGCGGGCATCCATAAGCATATTACATATATACCACCTACAGACCCCCTTATGTATCCTAGAGCACAGCTCCCAGCAACCATAGCCTTACTCTGCCTTAATAGATTAAAATTTCTCAGAAGCATATAGCTATTTTTCAGGATCTACAAAATAAAACTGCTGGTGAAGAAAAAAAAATACTCATGCTAAAAATACAGGGAAGGATCAGTAAATAGCAATTGGGAAAGTTAAGATGAAGAACGAATATACCTTGACATCAACATTGTGGAATTGAGTATCAACATCATAGACACGAAACCTGAGGTTTCAATGCGATTATATCCACAATAACGAAATGGTGCAAAAAAATAAAGACTTAACTGATGAAATAGATGCTTACACTAAAGTCTGCACAACCTCAAAATGGTATGGTACAGTAACTTTTCTGATCCACTTGGGTTCCAACGAGTTTAAAACCACTTCAGTTCGGCATAACTCTTCAAGTGTTTCATCTAGTCTTTTCATATAAATGACAACCATAGGATCGCTCTAAGGGATAAATAGGATGAATTGAGTTAAGCAGACAACATTGTATCCTGAATCAAACAATCACAGTTCTGATAGCATTAAACTGAAAATAAACGGCTAATAAAATTCCAATCTCCTTGGGATAGGAGTGGGATGTTAAAATCATCACAGAATGAACTAGACTTGAAAAAGCTTGTAAGTAAACCAGGGTTGTCAATACGGTTATACAAGGAGCATAGTAATGATAACATAGAGGAAAGGTTGGATATCGAACCTTGGAGAGCACATCTCTATCGCGCAGATTGGAT
The DNA here is from genome assembly GCA_963924305.1 of Polygonum maritimum. Classification (NCBI taxonomy): domain Eukaryota; kingdom Viridiplantae; phylum Streptophyta; class Magnoliopsida; order Caryophyllales; family Polygonaceae; genus Polygonum; species Polygonum maritimum. The sequence goes on from OZ002734.1 coordinate 39,389,070, forward strand.
GCAGACAAGGACAACTGCTTGTTGATGCACAAAACAAGAAAAAGGGAAAAATACAAGAAGCGTTATTGTAGGAGGCATTGTGAAAAACAGCAGTGGCATACAGTGGTTTGCACCAACAAGGACCTAAAAATTAGCAACAAGGAATTGCACATTAGTAATCTTGATGAGCTAAACGTCATAGCTCGTAAGCTGGGATTGCTAACTATAGTCAATGAAAGTACGGATCAATCAAACAAGCGTTGGGAGCTCAGAGTTTAGATCAAGTAATGGACGAAACACAATCTCAATTGGACTGTTTAGATTCAATCCGAACAGGTTGTTAATTTCACGAGCTCAAACAATTGGTTAAGCGACAAATTAAATGGCAGAGACAGAGAGCGAGAGAACCTCGATCTGAGAGAAGAGGGAGGTGTAGCCACGAGACTTGAGAAAGTGGTCAACGGCGTCGTTCGGAGCATTCCCTGCCGGAGAGGGACCTCTTCCGGCTCCAACGGCCAACCTGCCTCCGGCGACGTCGGAGCAACAATTTCCCATCTTGTGAATTGGTGGTCTAAACTCTCTAGCAATTTCTCATTCAAGATTCAGCATCCACCAAGCTTCCGCCGTCTCTATACAGATTTCACAAAGTAAAAAGCAACCCAAACATGACTAGAGTGCTGAATGTTGAATACCCTTTTTTTGTCCATGATAGGGGAAAGCCAAATTAAATGCGCAAATGTTTGTCAATTGAATTTATGGTAAATTGCACACGCACCCCCATAAAATGGGTTATTTTGCACAGAATGACTCTTTTTTCTCGATAAAATGACTATATCGACCCCATTCCCACGTGCTTGGCCTTGTTCAATATCCGATCGTTATTATTATTACTCCGTATTTTACAGTATTAGATTGCGGAGGGGTGGACAATACAAAATTGCCGAGAAGTACTACTCTTTATTTGTAAGATCTTAACTTCAGTTCGTGTCTTGAGCATAGATCACATACGTTGTGTCATTGGGAAAAGATTAATCTCAGGATTCGTATAAGGGTGTGTTACCGCGTGATAAGTGATAAACAAGCAAACATGCAATTAGTGATAATAATATGAGAGAACCAAAGCCAGCAAATATATTACAATAGGCAGATGTCGATATTTGCAGCCACCCCAAGTCATCAATTCATTACAGAATCCCGGTCAAATGGTTAAATTAAAAACTTTTACTTGGTCTGTCTTAGGCATCCTGAAATTTCAAAAATTCAGGAGTAGGATTGCCCTCCTTGAAGAGAGGCAGAATCTTGTCAGACTAGCCAAAATTTAGCAACATCCCTATGACCTCTAGGAGCCGTCATGTTACACTGTTAGCAGCAGCTCTAGCAGTCAACCCGGAGCCTAAGCCTTTGTTCCATTACACCTTCCTTGGCTCCGGCCCTCCATGTCCCCGTTAAAATTTGTATGTGCCCTGCCTGATCTCAACCGAAAGCTGCTGCTTGACGGAAACGGCTCCTGCAAGCAATCATCGGTGATGTAATAAGATCACAAGCCGCTAATGATATACCTGCCATGAAAATGCTAGGAGCAGAGTTTTGAGTATAGGAACCTGGTCTCCTGCATTGGGACCATCTGTGTGAAACAGAATTGGACGGCAGCGTTTATCCTCATTCATCAAGCTAGAATTCTGGAAGTGTGCAATAAGAGCAGATTTTCCTTGGATACGTGCATATGCCAGAGTTGCAATCTTTTCACTGTTGAACTTCTCCCACCGTTTTCCATTAAATGTCTACAAAGGTAAACTTTCTAGAACCAATCAGATTTGAACAGGATACAGTTACCTGATATAACAAGGGTTGGTGAACTAAACCTGATAGAATGATGCTATATGCTTAGGATCGACCATATTGATGAATGCATAGCCGACATTGCATTTATTCTGCCAAATGATATCAGATTACATTAACAGCAAACATCATCAAGGTAGCTAACTGAGCAGTAAAAGTGTCTGAAGCCAAATGAGTTGACAACTTATAGATTAATACCTTGAAGTCAATAGGTAGATATATGAAATCATATTTTCCTTTATGTTGCTCGTCAATGGTGGCCAACAGCATTTTTGAGGTATACCTGGTACCGCCAGAAGAGAAATGTTCATTACACATAAAGTTTCATTTTAGTGATATGAAAAACACTTCAGCTTAGCATAGATCATAGGAGCCCATAAGTACCAACACAGATGTTGCCACAACATATCTCAGATATTGCTTTGACAAAGGAGCAAAAAAATTACAAAAGAACTTGGAAATTGGTACAAAAGAATATTACACAGAAATTGGCTCTTAATAGCAATCTTCTATAAGGAAATAATCTACCAGGATTGAAAAAAATAAAATATCAAGTTTAAGGGGTTTGATCATCACAATGAGTGATTAAGTGCTAATATTAGTTCCCTTATCACCCCCCAATGGAAGCAAGAATCAATACTAAGCAACAAAATGTATGTCATGTTTGTGGTAACGTAAACCTGAAAGATATCATGAAAACATATAACAATATAGGAAGGAGACAGAGTGCAGCAAGATTCATACTTGTTTGGAATGTTTTTTATCATCAGAGTTGTTCGAGCATCGTCACCCCTCAAAATGCGATCGATATTAAGCTCGTAGTTCTTCTTATCAGCATTTCCGGAATTAGCACGGTTTCTAACACGCTCGTTGGGAAATCCAAATGAGCTGGGCATAGAAATAGATGGATTTCTTCCATTAAGGGAATGTGACATCTGTGAAAGAATTTCAGCATGATTTGATGTGCCACCAGCATGAGAAAATGTGCGGTGAGAAGACATCTCTACTGAGTTTGCTGGTGAACCAAAATGCATAGCTACACTCTGCATAGAGTTTGGTTGCACAGTTAAATCTTCAAAGGAATCAACTGGGTCCCAAAATGCAGCATTAACACCCGGGGCTGATCCAACTTGTAAATGATGCATTGGTGAAGCAACATTCATCATCGAATGCGGTAGCTTAGGATATCCAGGCAACTGCATAGCATAGTTTGCATGCTCTCCATTCAGAAATGATGGTGAGTTTGGCCAAACAGAAGATCTTGAAGGATGACATTCATACAAATCAGATTTGCCAGACAAATACCGGTCCATCTGATAGGGGAGACTCCCATTTCCAGAATATCCATAAGCTGGAAAAATGTCAACAGCATGAACATCAAGTTAGTAATTAGTTGATAAAACAATATTTGGGATTTTCTAATATATCACACAGCTAAAAGCCAAAAAGATGTTGTTATCATTCTTAAGGGGACGGTACCACCAGGAGTTTGAATATTTGTAGTTTCTGATTAAAGGCCAATAGCAGTATAACTCTATAATATACGTGTAACTTAATTGGAAAACCACTAAACTTCCTCGTACTTCAATTATATACTGCCACTGACTTACATGATTAAATTACGAATATAGTAAGAATTGTCATTACTTACTTTTAGTAATGATTGCAATGAGTAAAAAGGCATCTCTAGTCAAACAATAGCAAAAGTTTGCAAATTGTAATACGCACCTCTTTATGACAGTTGAAGACAGCAATCTCAAACATTGAACTGATTTGAGATAGACCTTAAATTAAGCAACGAAACTTGAGCTACACCGTTATATGTCTTACTAAATGTCAATATCTCTAACTTGTTGAGGAGCAGAGGCTTCATTAAAAGCCCTCGTAGTATATATTAAATGCCCATAAAAAAAGAGATCATGGAAACGGCAGAAGAATGACACAAATCAATACTACACCAAGATCAAGTGCACATATAGAAAACAAGCAATTATAGGAAAATAAAGAGTGATGTGACCTACCCCTTCCATTTAAAGATGCAGCTTTCCCAGCTAAGTCTGCCTGATACAGGTCCCTGCTACTTTCCCCAGCTATTCGGGGACATTCACCAACAGAGTCTTTCATATTATCTAAGGACTTCCATGGAATCACATTTGCTACATGACTATGGGCATCAGGAAGGGAATGAGAATTGAAGGTGGTGGCATAGCAGCTTTCGAGATTGACAAAATTGGGAGAGTGGCTGGGTTGGCATAAGCTAAATTGGTTGCCAGCAGATGCTTGGAAGGTAGAAGGATGAAAAGTGTTCTCAACTGCAGAACTTTTATGTGTTGATCCCTTCTCGGCACCAACCCCATTGAGAAATCTGGTGGTTTTCTGAAGCAAAAACTCATTACAATTCCCAACAGCACTAGTAGAGCCCCACTGACTATTTGGCATACTTTTGTTCAGGTTTCCACTCCTATTGCCAGCCCAGATACGCTCATCAGCTTCTAGTTCTATGCCTCCAATACTACTGAACAAGTCAAAGTCCTCAAAATCATCTTGATTGCCAGCGTGCGTTACTTGTCCCAAACTGGTCACTCCTGAAAGCAGCTCTTCTTCATCAGGGAGGAGGTTCTTAATGGCCTGAGACTCTGTTTCTTCAACACAATTAAGGGGTCCCAAGTGACCATTCTGGGAACCAGCATTTGAAGCTGGTTGATGAAATGGTACATTGCTTGCTGAAAATCTCACTACAGCAGAAACAACCATTTTCAGAACATTTAAAACTTCCCAGTAAGAAGAGGAGTAAATTGAATAGTAAAGTGTACAAGTTAATATTTCCAAGTGAGATCAGACATTCATGACTTTCATTCATTTGAAGTAGGCGTTGCATGAAGAACTGATAAATGGATGATCTAGTTAATATCACACTTGAGAAGTGTATATATGGTTGTGTGACCTATATGAAATTCAGTATGCTTATGTAATGAAGAAAGCTTACTCTTATGCTTAAGAAGATCAGAAAGCGAGCTAGAGAATAGGCTGGTTTCATCTCGGGTTCCCTTATCACTATTCGGGAATCTGCAGGCTATTGACTCAGGATGTAAATCTGTCCACAATTTTCCTTTCTGGTCAACAAACCCTGAGAGAGGTTCATGTAAGTTGGTGTTCTTGCCTCGACCATTAGCGGCAACCTTGGGGTCTTTAGATACAAAGGGCTGCCGGTCTTGCCAGATTTCAGAAAATGCATCAATTGGAGAAGCCTTTTCCAAGGGTGTACCACTAACCATTTTGCGCCTCAGGAGGTATAATTAATCAGCTCTGCTATCAGAAGATAAAGACAGAGCATTAAGATCTGGTAGTTTGCACCCATACTCTTCATGCTTAATCAAACGTAATACAACAGATCATAATAAGGAGCCATATTTCCAGATACAAGAACATTGTTCACAAATATATGAAGATTCATTCAATGAATAGAAGATGTAAATTTATAAATCAAACGATAAATAAAATGAAACGGGAAAAAAAAAATACTTGCTCAACAAACGGTTACTCGACTTGTCGGCTAAACATATTACTGTACCTTTGAGTCTAATCTTTAACCAAAAAATGATGGCCGAAAATAGATAACCTCTAATTTTCAAACGAAAAATCATATGTTTAAAAAACAAAAATCAAAGGGCAGAGGGAAAAATGAGTATTGAGAAAAAAAAAAAAAAAAATTTTTGTTACCGAGTCAGGTTGAGAATATTCCTAAATAAAAAACATAAATTTATTCGGATGAGGTTAGGGGAAAAACAGAGTATTCAGATCATCGGATCAACTAAATTAAATATTGTTCATAATATAAATATAATTATAATTAATTACTACAAGAGTACCAGCCAATTGTATGGAAAAAAGAAGAAGAGAAAGACTAAACTTGTGGTTGAACAACAAAAGACTCCTTTCCAAGCATTTTTCCTTTGTAATTTTAGATGGGGAGACAAGGGAGTTTGAAAGCGGAAGTAGGAGCGGGGTTAAACAAAATATAGGGAAAACAAAAACACAGGGCTAAAGCAAGAATTGGATCCCGAGTAAAGAAAAGGGGAAATTTACATGTTATCAAAGCGCGATCTTCGTTCTGCTTCACGGATCTACCTGTTCGGAAGTCGGAAGAAGAGGTTGGAGTAGAGATCTGGTGGGAAATTTGAGAATTGGGAGCGAATTGGGAGTTTTATCGGTTAAAGATGCGGAGCAGGAGATCGAAGAGAGCAGGAAAAAGTGGGAGTTGGACGGCGAAATTAACGGAGGCATAGAGCACCGCCGGCCATCGGAATTGAAACTCCGGCAAACAGGGATCTGGCTTTGAGCCTTGGCAAGCGGACAAGAGAGGGAAGGAGGGGAGAGGGGGAGAGAGAAGGGAAAGCAGGAGGGAGAGGTTTACTAGCTTTCTACTGTTGGTTGAGTTTGCTTTGAATGAAAAGACAAGGTCAATAAAATGAAAAGAAAATTGAACCGAATACTATAATTAAGTTAAGATAAATTAAATAAATTAGTGTGGGGACCAGGCTATATTTATATGGCATTTTTTTCTGGAGTTTAGAGTCCGAATGTGCCAATCGTGTGAGACTCTCATCTCTTCTCTGCGTTGTAGTTAGGTCTGATCTCAACTCCAGCGGGTCATACTCGGGCCCAATATACCAGGCCCAACGGGTCTGACTTAGTCCGCTTCGGTTGGCTCATCATCCTTGTACACTCTATCTAACCTTTTTTAATACACTAATAAATTGTACACATATAATATATATGTATGTATATACTGTACTATATATATATCCACATTGCTCCTTGTCTTTGTGAATTGTTTGCAAGAAGAATGTTTTCTTTGTGAACCGAAGACCTCTAATATTACATTAAACTCTTAACCAATTGATTACACCATAGTACTGTAATAGAGAGGAACCAGAGTACAAAAAAAATTAGATTAGGTGATCAAATCAAATCACAGGACTTAAGGGAGGGTACGTGGCACATTTGACTGTTTGAGGGGGTGGGTTTTCCTAAGTCCTACCAAATAACCCATTCAAGTTTTCGCCCTTTTTCATTACATGGATTGGAGGCTTGGAGGGTGTACAAGTGGAGTAATAAAAAGAAGGAACGGGTTGGGTTTAAAAGGGAAGGCATGGAAATGGAAGAGAATACTGTAATACTCGATGGGTATGGGTATGGACATAGGTATCTGTGGAGAGGCTAGACTCTGTTTTGGAATCTCTGAAACGCTCTGCTGCTTTAATCACGTCACCTCCCCATCTATATTCTTCACGGGTCCAAACCAAGCTCTACTACGTAAGTCCATCTCTCCAACTGCAAACCAATGCAATGTCTTTTCAACACCAGAATTTAAGCCTATTTCTAACAATAATAAGACAATTTCTAGCCACCCTTCAACTTTACAATCTCATAAACCAAACAACCGACCTTATACTACCCCGTTATTAGTTACGCTACCTAAAAGTGCATCTTGGAAGCAAGACCTATACGGAAGAGTATCATAACACTATTAACGATGTAATAATACACCAATGAAAAAATGACCCACCAAAACCATCAAATTCCCAATCACTACTTCTGTATGGATAGTTTAACTAGTTGGACAAACTGTCCACAGATTCATGATCTGATCATTTGCAAAGCTCTACTACATGCTAACCTTTTCAAATCTCAACAAGTAGTTACTGTAACTATCTTCTACTATTACAGCCCATGTAGGCGTCAATTGCCATTTGCAACGGCAAAAGCTAGAAGCTCAACCAACAGTAATATAAACTCAAAATTAATTTGATTTCTAAATGCACATGTACCCCGGATAGGCATTTGCCCGGCTGCATTCAACCTGGAGTCCCCCGGTCTTCTTTCCTAATACTAGAAGCCTTCTTCCGTTTTTTATCCGACTGTGGTTCTCGAGCCTTCAGCTCTTTGGAGATGGATCGTAAGGATACTGCAAGGTGTTCGTTTCGGTGTGCTGCAATTTATAAGGTCAAGTTAGTGATTTATGGCCCATTTCCAAGATCAACTTTCAAACAACAACAACTGAATGTTACTAGTACTAGCTATTGAGTACAAATGCAGTCTTCGTTGATTAATAATCGCGCCAAGATGGGGTAAATGATGGAGACAATTAGTTCAAGTTTCTAACATGATGGCTGGAAGAGAATTGCATAGGTCCAAAATGTCTACTACTACTATCTGTACCACTTGGGAACTCAGATTAACAGCATAGATGAGCACACTGCCTAGGCAGCAAGAATATTAAATTAGTGTAGTAAACAAAATTTTCAAAACCTATTACAGTATGAACTACTGCAAATAATCTCTTAATCTAAAAATGGGCAAAACATACCAGATAGTATAACGTCTTCCATATTGACAGTTTTACGGCCTCCATGCTGAGCAAACAATTCAAAATCTTTGGCCAGTTGTTCTGTTTGATAACAAAAAACTTAATTAGCCTCAGATACAGCCCACCACTCCATATTGAATGACAATGAGACACATCCAATTGCTTGTGGATATGAAATGTAAATGATGGTGTAACAGCTTGTGGATAATGAGCAGAAGAGGCAGGCAACAACAAATAGGAAACTGCAAAACCAACCCCACCCCCAAAGGCCAAAGGACGGTGACTTGTCGTATTAAATTCAATTCCAGTCAACAGATGCTAATGAATTTACGTACTTAGCAGCATAATTGCAAATGCATAATCCTAATAATAAATACGCATTAGCAAGGGTTTGCAGGTACGCAACGCATACTGAGAAAGCAAGAAATGGAATGGGGAGACTTGTACCAGAATACTTGAAAGCGAGATCCGAGATACAAGCGGTGACGGAGTCGGACATATCCATTCCGCAACGATTCGCTGCAAATAATTCAAATTTGACAAGGTCGGTCGAAACTCGAAAAGACAAATAGATAAGAGGGAAAGAGAAAGACGGAGTTGAATCTGTAATGAACCTTGAGATTGAGCGATTGCAATCGCAGAAAGACGGAAGCGGTCCCTGAGGAGATCCTTCTGCTCTTCGTTTTCATGCCTCACCATATCTTGGGTTTCTGCCTCCATCATCTCATCGATCGTCGCCCTCCCTCCCTCCGTTTTCTTGTACTGTAATTTCTATGGCTTATGGCTATGACACCCCCAAACTTGGGCGTGGTATATGGGCCCAGCTACACATTGGACCGAGGGACCCCTGCGGCCCATACGTTTATCGGCCTGGTAACGGATACTTGGATAAAACGTCCGCTCATACTCGGAAAATCCAACTTTTCTGTGTTTTTGTTTTTGTTTTTTTAGGTCATTGAGATGTTAATCTACTACAGTACTTGCCAAGCATAACGACTTTGATTGTGTTCAACCATCAGGATCAATTCTGATGCCCGTATCATGATTGATTGAATCAAAAGAATACGACATAGACATAATAAGACAGTCTGTTATTTTTATTAGCTACTGTAGTACGTAAAACAGAAGCAGAAACAACAAATTGTGACCTATAGGCCGGTTGTACTGATTTAAATGAGATTGGAGTGGTTTTGGTCATCAATCAGGTGCTGGACTGGAGCCCAGAGAAACACATAATACCATCCTCTCTCCTCTATCACCTTTCCCCGTTGGTGTATTTGGTTTACTTGCAGCAGAGCAGTTGCACACTTCATAATACTGCAGCTGATAAGGGCTGTTCATCTCCTAAGTCCTAACATACATCATCTGCTACCATATACTGTCACTATCATAACCAGTCCAGGTATGAAACTGTAACCTTCCTCAAACTGTCTCTAAGATGAGAGATGCTCAAACAGCGGTAGAGGGTCAAAGCTAAGATGAAAATCCAAGTGAGGGCCGTTTTAATATGCAACGTAAGCCACTTTAACGTTCATTTTGCAAAATATGTGACATTAGATAAGGGTGACATGTAATTTGTGAAGCTTCACATCATGATCCTGATCATGTAGCCTAAACCAGGAAATATGGCAATAGATGTCCATGCCAACAAAACTGAGTCCGGATGATAAGTGTAAAGATACATAGATGTATGTGTGTATATAATTATATATAGCTTGAAGTGGTTGCAAATCTAAACTTTGATAACCATACTGACACAAACGGGGGGCAGGCAAAAATTGTGAGCATCATATTCAATAATTATGGGGTAAGTAAGGACGGGAACGGGAAAGCTTAAGATGTAGAGAAGAAGAGTGGGTAGTTAGTTTGATGATGCAGGAACAGCCTCAATAAGATTGGCAAAGTAAAACTGAGTGGTGATGAGACCTCGTTTGCGAATCTTCCATCCGACCTTGTTGAGAGCCCTCTCAACATCAGCCTCGGCATGGAGATAAGCTCGGGTAGCCTTGGAAGGACCCGGGAAAAGCTCGCCAATTCTCTTCAGCAGAGCATAGTAAAATGTCTTGGGTGCAAAGCTGAGGATCAATCGGTTTTGGGCGAGAGAAGCAAGGTGGGCGATCATGGCATCGGCGTTGGTCTGGGGATAGTGGATCAACACATCCAGGCACACCACGGTGTGGAATTTGCCGCCCAAGCTCTCCAGGTCGCTCACCTCGAACTTGGGCATCACGTCGGATTCATCAAGTTCCAGGATCGCCTAAAGACAAAGAAAGCGGCAATTGGATTGGACTGGACTGGAATAAATTAGGTAGAGGAGGTGCTGTAGTTGGAATTGGATAGAGAAAGCACCCACCTTATTGCGTGCTTCGGCGACCATGGAGGCAGAAATGTCGCTGGCGGAGACGAGGGCGCCGAGCTTGGCGAGCGGGATGGAGAGGGAGCCGGTGCCACAGCCGGCGTCGCAGACGGTGAGGCCGCGGAGGGAGCCCTCGTCGGAGAGCATCCTGAGGGTGTTCTCGACGGTCTTGGCGTGGCCCAGGCGGATGTCCAGCTGCACCTTGTTCACGTCGTCGGTGTCGCCGTAGATCTTCTTCCACCTCTGGAAGCCCGTGGTGTTGAAGTAGTCCTTCACCACCTCCTTGTCCCCGCCGCCCACCTCCTCCGCCTGCAGCTGCCGCCGCCGCTCGGGGTCGCTCAGCGAGACCAGGGCGGCCACCGCGGCCACCGACCCGCCTCCGATCACGGCCAGGGTCCCCTCCGACAGCTGGGGGATGCCGGAGGCCACCACTCTGCTGCCCCTGCCCCTGCCCGGCCGCACCAGCAGCCTAGTACTAGGGTTGGGGGCCGAGAACACCGACATTATCGACATGGCCATTTCCACCTTCAAGAATCAAGATCGAGTGGATAGCACGAGAAAGAAAGTGGCTTGTGCTGAATCGCTATGCAATCGGGAAAGGATAAGATGGGGGCTTGCCGGCCGGGCCCCACCATCACCATTTTTAACACCCACAGTAACTAATAAATTTACTACCGTAACACAGTAAACATCACACTGATTCAGCAAGCAGCCTTGTGCTGTTGTTGCTGCTGCCAAGTGCCAAGTAACATCATCGTTCATCTACTAACACAAACAATGAATTACGGAATCAACAACGTATAAAATCCGTTCATACTCACTTTTTCCTATTAATGTTGCAACTCAATTCTACATTGACCCGGCCTATTCTCAAACCCCCATCTCCATCTTCTATCTCTCTATATACACACTCACATGAACAACACCCTTTAATTTGTTGCCTTACATTCTGAACGGGGAACATCAAAACCACCAGCTTCGTTTTTTAACTCCATCGGTGTCCAATTGGATTCAGAGACAAGACTATCGTAAGCTTGCAAATGACGCTATCTGCTTGTATCCTTCAAAAGTGTCATCAGCTCTGCATCTTGCACCGCTGTTTCTGCTGCCACGTCCACTGCTAATTTACCCTCTTTGTCCATCGCTCTCACTTTTGCCCCCCTGCAAGAGCAAAGTATGAAATAAAATGTGCTTCTTTTTTTACAAAATGTACACGTACATGTATATATATATATATAGCTAGCTGGCTAGAAAAAGGCAATCCACCTTGTGATCAGGACTTTTGCTATTTCATTTCTTCCTTTGGTGACACTATGATGGAGCGGCGTCTGACCTTTTGAATCAACAGCATCGATTTCTGCACCGTATTGTAAAAGGAGCTCAACCATGCCGATGTCAGCAACTTGGCATGCTAGATGAAGCAACGAACAGCCATCCAGACATACCATGTCCCTCAATTGGCTGTTGTTACTCATGGGGGCGCTTACGGGTCCATAGTTGAGGTCATCCATCGAACTAGCAATGTCACGAAAGTTTTGATGCTGATACGTTAGTCTTGCAATCGTCAATGACGTCAGAGATGATGTTTGGCGCTGGATAGTATTTACATCTGCTCCCGATGTTATGAGCAGCCGGTAAACTGCTTTCTTGTTGTTTGTACGCACACTTTCCCATATCTGTTGTGATACTGAAAACATCTGCTGATTCCCCATAAGCTTACGCACAAATATTTTCTCCGAGTACTGCAACAAAATCACACCACTTGTAGGCTGCTTGTATGTATGAACAAAACAAACAAACCTACCATACTAACTACACCTATGGATCTATGATTATGTCATGTTATGCTTTTACCTTGGCATGAATAAACATCTCTTTGACCAGGGTTGGATCATTAGGAGCAGGCTTCTTCATAAAAGATGGTTTGTGCTTCTCAGATTTTGGGAAACTTCATCATGAAGCAAAAGGTAAAAAAGCCATGCATGTCAGGATACAGTGTCTAAATCTTCCTTTTCATGAAATTAAAATTACAGAGTGCTTTGCTACCTACATTGCTGGTTTGTCCTCTATGGAGCTGTTTCTGCAACTCAAAAACTCCTCCCATACTGAATTTGCATAAACGTTACCTAATGACTGAAATAGAGAGATCACAGCAGGCTCCCATGCCTTTACATCTAATGTTAATGATCTCACCTGCAGCAAAACTCAAGAGCACAAGATAGTTATTAATATGTTAAAACCAATCCTAGAGAAAGAGAAGGTATTCTTTTTCTTAGAGTGAATTGAATGGAAGTTTTAACCTTTGATACATGAACTCCAAGGTTACGATGAACACCAGAACATTCAATGCAAATGAGGATGCCAAGGTTTAAGGACGCCCAATCTGGTTCTGGCGCCCCACAATCTGCACATTTTTCATTGCCCATTACCCGTCTCAAAAGGTTAATAGGCCTTTCTATTTGAATGCTAAGACGCTGCTGCTGGAAACTTCTGGGGCCATGTGAATAGCTTGCTAATGCAAGCTTATGCCTTAATGGGGTTTCTTCCTTCATTGGCACATCAGAGTTGGAAGAGATTCCAAACGTGCCACTACATTCACTTGTTGTACTTTGCTCCTTTTCATCTCTGGTATTAAGGTGCTGGAACATTGATTTTTTAATTTTTTTGTGCTTACTCAGTCCAAATGGTTTCAGGCATACGTATTTATAAAAAAAAAACACAAAAACAAAACATCAACGAAATATAGCATCAAAAGTTTTATACCCCATCGATCGGTTGAGAAGTCAACAATGATGCAATAACTCCTCTTATCTTCTCAACCCAATCCAGCTGATCAGATTCACTCTCAGCCTGAAGGTATAAAACTATGAGTGTGGGATAATTCAGGAGGCATTCTGCTAGTCAATTCAGTTGATACCTGTAAAGTGTAGCTCTTTGAGGGTGATATGATCCTGAAACAAAATCTCAAATCAGACTGTTCTGAGTCAACCTTAATAGTAGAAGTCAAAAGGTTGACTATGTCGCGCGCTGTAGACTTATCCTCATTTACAGGACTGTAGGAATGAGAACCCAGCCATCGCGTAAAGACTCCTGATCCAGGGTCTGAGTAAGCACTCTTCTGACCAGACTGTCGATCTCCAATCCCCTGGAGATAATGTTTAAAAGTAAGGGTCAATTCAAAAAATTGATCTTGAATTTGATTTAGTGTTTTGCTCATCACATACAGATCCCCTATTTCGCTGCTTGCGATAGTAGTACAGCATTCCACGGCTGTCAAGAACGAAAAATCTTCTCTTCCAATCAGCTCTTAGATTGGAGGACCTCTTCCACAGATAACCTTCTCTAATTATCTGAACCTGCAAATGAGATAAAATTCAGCAGTTAACATCAATCATAATAAGCTTTGCTTGAGATACACTACAAGCTTGTCGTATATATACACACCTTTCCATTTGCGGAAGATTGCATGACTTCTTCTATTGGTTTTGTGGCTCTGGATAAAGATTGAATCTTGTCACCAAAGGGCGTATCACGAGAGCCACTTGGAGACTGCTTACTTCTCTGATCAATCTGCCTTTTATATTCTTGCATTTTTTCGTTCAGAGTTGTTAGTTCATTCTTGGAGCTTTCCTTTGCCTGCTGTGAATATGATAGAACCTGCAGTATCATATTATTGTTATTATCATGTAATTATCTGAAACTATACATTAACACTGCCTAAGCAGAGATGAAGAGAACGCAAACCTGCTTGATATATGGTTCCATATGATGAAGTAGATCGTATCCCTGAAGACAAGTTTAGGTGGTTCAGATGTTGAAACCAACAATACAGCAGAATCTAAAGATGTCTTTATAAAACTAACCTGTTTGAAGTAATGGAGATGGGAATCTATCATCCTGCTAACAGCTTCCAGAAATTCAGACCGTTTCTTAGCCTCAACGTTAGAAATTGCAGTAATCTGCATTACAACAACATTGATTTATTTAGCTTTGGGAAAACCAAGATGTTACAGTGCCTTGATAGATTAGTTTCAAATAGAAATCATGTTAACATTGCCAAACATTTTACCAAATTGAACCGTGTTTCCTCATACAAAGATCTTGCAGTATGGAGTTCCTGAAATAAGAATCTCCATGATTAGTTTTCTAATAAGCTTAATATTTTCAAACAAAGATGGCTACAATTTCACGCACATCTTCTATGATTGCAGATATATCCTTTCTTGCACTTTTCTTCAAGGACAAAAATCGCTCCCGTGCCTGCATCAGAGAAATGAAACATATTCAAATATCAAACTCACGTAAATTGATGCTCCATGGAGGGTAAAAAGAATCACATGCATAGTAATGAGGAAGTAAAAGAATATCCTAAAAATTATGATCGTAGTTCTTGTTTTGATTTTTCTTATCATATTGATAAACTTTACACTCAGTATTTCACACGCTTTTTCTACTACTTTTACTTCTAAGTCAGATATGCAGGTGGCTGAAATGCAATAAAGGTGGAAATACCTGTTCGTATGTGATGCTGGCCTTGTCAAACCGCTTCCGAGCTTCCTGTTTTCGTTCATTTATCAGATGCCACAAGTACAGTTATTGTAAGCATTTACTAAACATTAAAAAAAAGAACAAGACACATATGATACATCATCCTAAAATACCAACCAAAGATGCCAAATGAATAGAGAAGTGAGTTCTATATGTTAGAATAAATACCTTAACTTCATGTAGGTCAACATTCACAAATTGGAGTAACTTAGCACTCAATAAGTTTTCCACCTGAAAAGGGGGGAAAGATAATGCCACAAATCAGGCTTGTAGGGTTTTTAACATCCATAGACTATCCCATTCAAGGGATAAATGTCAGTTTGTGTGCTCGTGGTCAAATTGCTTGTGTGGAATCACAAGTCGCTGTGTCTAATATAATCTTTTTCCCTATAGCACTATGCATTGCTTTTGTTTAGTTATACTAGGAGCAACTTAAGGTAATCTGGATAGGTTTGAATTTACAATCTGCTGAGGGATTCAATACCTGAGATCGTAAAACTTCCTTGTATGTAGCAATTTCTCTCAATGCGGTGGAGAATTTTGTCATGAAGGGTCCTGCAGCAAATGAAATTTAGCATGCTGTTGTTGTTATGTCAACAAGTAGTGTACAACGGTTATAATTATGTTCAATTCAACTTCCACTGCTCCACAGTACACCAATTCCATTTTGTGTTGGTTTTGAACAAGAGTGTCAAATGAACTACCTCCAAAAGAAACGCCCAAAGGGTCACTGTTTCCTCCTCCAAAAGTCTCAAGAGCGCTCGCAAAAGAAATTTCTTTATCATAACACTCTCCAAGATCTTCCCTGGAACCCATGCATGGTGAGTGATGAACAAATTCACAACGGATAACATCAAGTCACAACATTGTTAAAGAAGAAACAACCAGCTGAAAGGAGAGACACGTACGCTGTGCGCACATATATACGTCAGAAGGTTTAGCGTTTGACTTACGTGTACTTATGACATCCTTTATAATACTTCAAACACCTCTCTCTCAACAGCTCAGCATTATCTTCTGAGGATTGCAGCTGCATTAATCACCAGAATCATCAATCTCAACATCTATATATATAACAAGTCAGTAGAGATTGGAAGCAAAGGGAAATATATATTATGCACGGAACATGCATTTTTGTAAGATTGTGTATCTGTATTTGTTTACTGAAAATCAGAAAACGGGCCAAGAACAACCAAAAAAACTTACTATACTAGTAAACTAAATACTAACAATATATCGCAGCAAATTAATGTGATAAGGTGTCTAGTACATTTAAACTTCATCAGACAATCATGCTGTCGCAAAACAAAAGGGAGATGAAAGTATGATGACAAAACAAATAAAGGCGGTGCCGTCTTACCTGAGAACGGAGCATGGGAGTATCATCTAGCTTGGCGAAATTCATCTTGGCACCTTTAATCGTCCCTTTCTGCAATGAAAACCCCAAATTAAAGGCATGATGATTGATGACTACGTACGTCTATCAGAAAAAAGAGCGAATTGATCGATGTTTTTGTATTGAATTGATCACGAAATAAACTTGCCAAAATTGGGCTTGCGCAACACAACATGAAACAAACTCTGGGGCTAATCAAGACCTCAAATCAGACACAAGCGATTGCGACGATTTGGAAATTGACCAGACGGCTAACTTTTTCTTCTTTTTTTTTTCAAATGCCGAGGGAACAATCAGGAAACGGAAATAGGGATGGAGTAACATCCATTTGATGACCCTCGTCCAACTGATGATGCAATTGGGATGAATCCAGGTTGATTTTTCCCATGGAGATTTTAATTTCTTTTTCCTTTCTTGTCTTTTTTGTGGGCATGAACGCGACTAATCTATGATCTTAATGAACCAACAACGAAACTAGAGGAGGCAATATTGGAGGATGGATCTGATTTTCAGTTGTTTTAAAAAAGAAAATAGTGGAACGCACAGACATGGATGCATGTTCGTTTAGGTTCGGCCGATTTTAATGCCTTAAATATACGGAGTACAATTATTTTTTACAGATATAAAATATGTTTCAGCCGCTTTTTCTTTGTACCGTTTTTATTTTATTTTATTTTGGCTCATTTGTCGTTGCATTAATCGGTCTCTTTTTTTTTTTTTTTTTGAACTAGGTAAAATTTAGGAGGTCCCCTTACGGAGGACGACCTAGAGCATCCTTTCGGATGAGAACATTAAGTTCTGGGTGATTCACAATGTGTTCAATAGGGAGGTCGTGGCCCAATTTAGCGATTTTGTCAGCCACTGCGTTACAGTCCCTACTCACATGTCTAATCCTCACAATCTCAGACTCCTGGAGAAAAGCCCAGATGTCTGAGATCAACATGTCAATTTGCCAAGGGCACTTTCTCGCGCCCATGGATGCTTCAATGACTATCAAATTATCACCTTCGATTTCAATTTTTTTGTATCCCAATTGTTCTGCTTTTTTAGCTCCATCTCTAAGGGCGAGGGCTTCAGTTTGGAGGATTGAATTATGACCATATTTCCTAACTCCCATGCTTAGTACCGTTGCCTCATGGTTACGTATAACAAAGCCCGCTGATGCAGAGTCATTACTGAATTTTGAGCCATCAAAATTTAGTTTGATATATCCTTTTTCCGGGTTTTCCCACCTTTTACATTTTGGCTTCTTTTTTGGTTTTTTCCTTGTTACTCCTTCTACTTCTTCGGCCTCGCTCCACTTTTTTGATATTTTCCAATTATCTAATTGTGCTCGGATGTGTCTCTCGATATCTTGTATGTAGTTATTGGGGGCTTGTTGAAATACTACTTTATTTATTTGGTGCCAAATACACCACCAGGCTACTGCCAGTTCAGTCATGTTGTCTTTTCCAATTTGATGTTGGAGTTCTGTTAACATGGTCTTCGGTGTTTTGTTGGATGTATCGTATTGTTGCAATAGACTCCCTGTTCTTGGATTAATTTTCTTTATGATGTGCAATGTATGTGGGCATTCTATAAATAGATGGCTAATGTCTTCGCGTGTGCAATTACAGAACACACATTCTTGGGGTACTGCGATATGTTTTCCTCGTAACCTTTCTTTTGTTGGTAGTCCATTTTTGTCAATTTTCCATAGGAAGTTTTTTACCTTTGGGAAGGTGTCTAACTTCCAAATCCAACTATTTTGGCTTAGGCTGTGTGCGTCGACTTTGGATACAAGATTCACTGCAGATGCTGTGGAAAACCATCCATTCTCGCTTGGGGCCCAATATAGTCGATCTCGCATAGTATTTTCAGGGATTTGTATTGATACTATTTTTCCTACTATCTCCACTGGTAGAACTTGAAAAAGTTCTTCTGTTTTCCATTTGTTTCGGTTGGTTAAGAACTGTTTGACTTTTATATTCTCTTGGATTCTTTCTTGGTCAATGGCGTAGTCTTTCAATGGGCCATTAAGAACCCAATTGTCGTTCCAAAAGTTTATGGAGTCTCCGTCTCCTACTTGCCAAATTAATCCTTCTTGGAATTCATGTCGTAGTTTCATGAGTTGCGACCATTGCCATGACGAATTCGCATGCTTTTTATATGTAAGAATAAAGTTGTCTTTAAGGTATTTCTCGTTTATCAGGCGAACCCATATGTTACTCGGTTCAGCCAGTATTTTCCATAGTAACTTCATTTGTAATGCTTTGTTTATGTGTTCCGATTTTTTTAACCCGAGGCCTCCGTATTCCTTTGGTTTACATACCTGATCCCATCCTATGAGGGGTTTATGGTTTCGGTCTTTGTTCCAAAGAAAGCAGCGGTTGATTTGGTCAAGGTCATTATGTATGTTTGTGGGTAGCATGAAACTTTGCATTATATAGTTTGGCTTAGTGGCTAAATTTGATCGGATTAAGGTAGCCCGACCTTCTTGAGAGAGGGCATTCGCTTTCCATTTAGTTAGTTGTGTTTTCGCTTTTCCAATTGTGTCCTTAAAGGTTTCTTTGTTGACTTTACCATTAATAATTGGGCAACCTAAGTATTTTTCGAGATTTGTCATTATAGTTATGTTAAGTGTATGTTGGATTCTTTGTCTTTGTTGGTTATTTACCAATTTTGAGGTCTGAAAAGCTGATTTGTGATAGTTTACTTTTTGTCCAGAGATAGCACAATACTCTTCTACTAGTTGTCTGATTGTCGCGCATGCATTTTGATTCGCTTTGCTAAAAATGATAATGTCATCTGCAAAGGCTAGAAATGGAATTTTTGTGCCACCCCTAGCGAGGGCAAAACCAATTGAATTTCGTGTTATATTGCTTATGTGTTGCAATTTTCGTGCAAAAATTTCCATTCCCATTAAAAATAGATATGGTGATAGCGGATCACCTTGCCTGAGGCCTCGTTCAGGGGAGAATGGTTCCGTAGGTCCGTTATTAACAAGGACTGAATAAGATACTGTTTGGACGCACTCCTTGATCCAATTCAAGAATGTGTCACAAAATCCAAACTTTTTCATTATTTTAAAAAAGAAATTCCAATCAAGGCGATCGTATGCTTTTTCCATATCCAGTTTTATGGCTACCCATCCGTCTTTTCCTTTTTTAGCTCTAAATGAGTGGAAGATTTCATGTGCAATGAGCACGTTATCTTGTATTGATCGGTTTGCGACAAAAGCACCTTGTAAGGGGTGTATAATTTTCCCCATTATTCCCTTAAGTCGATTTGTTATGATCTTTGCAATGATTTTATAAATAGTGGAGCATAAGCTTATAGGCCGATAGTGATTTGTAGATTCCGGGTTATCTCGTTTTGACAGTAGAGTAATAAAAGTATGATTAATTTGCTTAAGGATTTTTCCGGAGTGAAAAAAGCTCTTAACTGCTTTGATAACTGTCGGGCCTACAATATCCCAATATTTCTTATAAAAGCCAGACGACATCCCGTCCGGTCCTGGTGATTTGTCCGAGTCTATTTGCCTAAGAGCTTGACGAATTTCTTCATTCGTTACCTGCTTGGTGAGTTTCTCATTGTCCGCTTCTGAGATTTCATTGTTGATTAGATTCAGATAGGTTTCTAATAGTGTTTCGTTAATTTGCTCTGCCTTATATCTGTTCTTGAAGTCATTTCGTATTTCATTCCTTATGTTCTCTTCTCCTGTGATTTGTGTACCATCGTTAGTTCTTATTTCTTTGATCATTTTTCTATTTCGTCTACCATTAGCAATTTTATGAAAATATCCTGCATTCATGTCCTGTAGAATAGTGTGTTTTGCTTTCGCTCTTTGTTTCCAGTATGTTTTATGGAATCTGAGTATTTTGTCTTTTTTATTTATCAGCCGGATTTGTTTTTGTATGCTTCTAGGATTTGGGTTTAATTGGATTTGATGTTGAAGATTCATTAGTTCGGTCTCTACTGTTTTTAGTTGTTCAAAAGTGTTTCCGAACGTGCGCTTATTCCATTTCTTAGCTTGTACCTTAAGCAAGTGAGTTTTCTTGACAAGTTGGTACATGTTAGAGCCTTGAAAATTTACCCTCCATGCTTGTTTCACTATGTTTCGAAAATCTTTACGATGCATCCACATTTTCTCAAATTTAAAGGGTTGCGCTTTTTGACTCTGTTCATTACTTAGCTCAATCATGATTTGACAATGATCTGAGGACGAGAAAGCATAGTTCCTGGTTGTTATTCTAGGGAACCATTGAAGGATTCTACTACTAACCAAGGTCCTATCAAGTTTTTCATATATATTGTCTATTTCGGTTTTGTTCTTTCTCCACGTGTATGTGTTTCCTTGGGTAGGTGTGTCAAAAAGCTCACAGTCATTTTTGAACTTTATTAATCTTTCAAATCTGCTTGGTTCAGGAGGAACGCCTCCTTTTTTCTCACTTGGGTTTTCAATTTCATTTAGGTCCCCCATAACTATAGTTGGGAGATTAATCTGGTTTATGGTGCATGACAAAAGTTGCCAAAAGTTGTCTTTTTCCATGTCCTGTGGTGGCGCGTATACTAGACAAATTGCCATTACGCATTGTGTTGCTAGATTTTTACATTTTAGGATGATGAATCTTGGAGCATGTACTAAAACATCTATTTGTTCATTCACTAGTTGGTGGGACTTCCACATTACACAAATTCCACCTGCTCTTCCGTTGGCCGGGGACCATACGAAGTTATCAAATCCTGCTTTTTTCCAAGTATTTTCACAAGGTTCTTTTTCTGTTTTTGTTTCCATGATTGCCATGATCTGAATCCTTTCTATCTTACAGAATGCGTCTACCTCCGGCCAGAAGGATTTACGACCCATTCCCCTACTATTCCAAATACTAATTCTCATAATAATACTTATCGTTAGTGCGTTCTAGGGATGCTTTTGTCCCACTAATCTGTATATGTTTTCTTATCAGGAGTTTATATGCATAATGGTTGTATATAGTGGTGATCCTTATCATATAGCAAGAATAAAATAAAGTTCCAAATTCAATGGTCTTAGATACATACAAGTGTTCATACTTAAACCACCAAAACATATTATCCTTGGAAGGGTCATAAATCTCTTGGTGATTAGTGTCTAGCACTCGGTCATCAATAATCCAGAGTTTCTGTTTACCCCACATCTTACTTAAACTACACTTATCCTCATTTACGGATTGCCACAAATCATGAATAGCATCTATTCTCATGAATACTCTTACCATTTTATGATTTTCAACTGAACATGTCATGTAACCAAGAGTCTCAAAGGAGGCATATACACCATCCTTAAAGTTTAGATCGCTGGCCAGTTTCCAGAAATTCCTATCATATACTCTACCATGTACATGTTTTGCAAGAGTTATGGAAGAACTATCTAGTTGAGAGTATGTCATTCCATTATCAAGAGTCATTTGTTTACGATCGACGCTATCGAAGAATTCAGGAATATAGTTTTCATATGCATGCTTCCAATTCCGCCTTATGTAGTATTTGTTCATTTTTGCACCACTATATATGGTTTCTTCAACCATAGTGGGCTTTGGATTCAAAATAACACAACCATTTGTGGTCTCCTCGACCATGGTGTGTTGTTGTTCATATTGGTCTAAGGGTTCGAGTTCAAAGGGTTGTTCCATAACAACTTTCATACCGGAAGAGGTAAGGAAACACTTTATACAATCAGTGCAATAACATTCAACAAGGATCCCAGGGCAAGCATTACCCATACGGGTTTTAACTAGAGGAAACACACACGATTCATAGTATTTAAAACAATTTCTGAGAGGGATAAGCCATAAAGAGAGGATGTTCAAACTCAGCCACCAAATTCTTGATTGATCATTGTAAGACAAATACAATCCTAATAGTTCATGAATATAGAGATTCAGAGAGGTAAGAAAGGGGAAATTACACCTTGTGCTCCTGAGTGAGTTGTCGATCGAAGGTAAGTGATTGACGTAAAGGAGGAGCCAAGGGCCGCTCCACCCCTCCACCGATCGAGTCTCCCGCGAATCCCGCGTAACGCCTTTAGCCCCTTCGACCCCCATCGATCCCCCAATAGTATTGATTGAAGCGATTTGGTTGAGAACTCCTTGTCCCACGCAGGTTACAAATCTCCTTGTAATTCTTTGTGTATGCCTGATTCCTTGTTGTGCTCTTTGATGCAAGCAGTAATCGATCTTCAATCGGAGCTTCTTCTGCTCCTCATGCCGGAATTTTAGGTTTTCATTCTTAGGGTTCGTTCTAGATCGAGAACTCACCCAATCTGACGGAAAAACATCTGGATAGGGCTTTCCATATAGGTTGAGAGATTGTTCAAACACTTTTCTTGGTGCCATCAAGCAGATAATAGCCAAGAAGAAGGTGAGACTTTCAGATCTGGGATTTTTCATTTTTGGGGTTTTCAGAGAGAGAGAGAAAGGGGAAAGGGGAAAGGGTTCGGTTGTTTTTCCGCATTAATCGGTCTCTTTTTAGCTTCCATATATCCCTTGTATTTCCTTTTTAATGCTTGTTTGATTAAATCCAAAATAAAATTAATAGTAAGTTAATTCATGTGAACTTAATTTAATGATATTTAATTTTACATGATTTGATAAAATACGGTTTGATTATAATTAATTATCTAATAAATTTCTACAATTTTTTTGGTATAAAGTGAAAAAACATGGAATGTTCAATATCAACTCTTATCCATTAGAAAGATTTAAATATGTAGCAATACATATCATAATTGGTTATTTATAATCAAATGAATAAAATTAGGTGAATAACAAAATCCTCCAACTACTTTCTCTCTCCACCATTTCACTGACGTTGATCGACCATTGACCTGTGTTAACTCACCGTTTACTGGTGTTGACTGTCATCACTGGAAGATTGTCATCACTTGATAGCAATGATGACATTTTATCGAGTGATGACAATACGACTGTCATCACCCACACAACTATCATCATTCATCGATTGTCATCACTTGATAGCAGTGATGACACTTATCGAGTGATGACAATCGCATCACTCGATCACTCGATAAAAGTGATGACACTTTGATTGTCATCACTCGATTATGTGTCATCACTCAATGACAGTAATGACACTTCTATAAAATTTAGTGACACTCATGAAATTTGATGAAACTCGCTTTCTTATCAATGACACTAATGACACTCTTATAAAATTTAGTGTCACTCATGAAATTTGATAAAACTCGTTTTCTTATGAATGTCAATGATGACACTCTTATAAAATTTAGTAACACGCATGAAATTTGATGAAAAACATTTTGTTATCAATGACACTCCTATAAAATTTAATGACAGTCATTAAATTTGATGAAACTTGATTTCTTATCGATGATAGTGATGACACTCCTATAAAATGTCATCAAATAAGTTTCACTCAAGTGTAACAAAACAATTTTTTTTAATATCATCACGAATGTTATTAAAAAGTCTCACGAACAATTAATCATTATCAATGTTATCAAATGACCTTCTTGATAACACTTAATTGTCATCACACGTAACAATATTCAACAAATAACTAGATTATAGTAATTACACAAAATAACTAGATTATAGTAATTACACCAAATAACTAGAGGACAATGCCAGCTTCTAACATATATGTCAAATAATAACAGATTGTTGAACCCTATGCCACGTACTTAGAGTGAAAGAATCACCTAAACGAATCAATTTCTAATCTACCAAAGCGAATCAATTTTTTCATTTGGATTTCTTAAATCATTACAATACTCATACAGTAATGAGACTTGATATTAAAATTGCTTTTCTCAAAAACCATTAACATCTAAAAAGACAACAACACAAAGCAACCAAGCTTGCATAGGATTAGAAACATAAACACTTTAAATTTAGGGCTTAAAAGTAAAGCACCTCTAATCTCAAGTTAGTGCAGTCGGAGGTAGGTTCCGGTGAAAAGAATCCATGTGGTCAAAACATCCAAAGGATGAGGTTGCTTCTCATCGTAAGAGATTTACATGATGCAATCAACTTTAATCCCGAGGACGATCTACGACATGATTGATAAACAGATTTGTGGCTTTGTATGGGGCTCTATTGAGGAGCACAAGAAAGTGCATCTACTTGCTTGGGAGAAACTAACGCGGCCTCATACTCAGGGAGGGCTCGACTTTCGTATAATGCACCAACAAAATCAAGCTCTCCTAGCTAAGCTTGGATGGTGTACACTGCAGGAACCAACCTCTCTTTGGAGTCGTGTTATCCGAGGTAAATATTGTGGAAGCTGACTTGCTTTGGATATGTTTCAGACTCGTCCAAGATCGTCGTGGAAGTGGAAGGGTATTCTTCATGGGGCGGAACTCTTTGGCAAGGGGGTTGGAATGGTTGTTGGCAATGGTCAAACTACCTTCTTTTGGGAGCATTCTTGGTAGTTGGATGTTGCTTTAGCTTCGGTTGCTATTTTTGTAGTGCCGACTCATTTGCTTGGACACACACAGGCTGGAATTGGGTTGATATCTCACCATATCTCCCACATGATATTTGCCTCCAATTGCAATCAGTCACTCTTTTAGACTCTTCAGTTGAAGATACCTTCTTTTCGCATGGTTCCACGACAGGGGATTTTTCCACAAGTCTTCCCTCAGGCTTTTGCAGTCCATAAACATGGGAGTTGCAAACCCGATTTGGAAAGTTATTCGGCGTACCCCTGTTCAGCAGCGCGCACATCAATTTCTCTTCCTCACAGCACATGAGTCGATTCTATGTAATGTTGTGCGCCGTAAACGTCATCTCTCAGACACAACGACTTGACCACGTTGCTCCGTCGATGAATCCATTCTCCATCTGTTGCGTGAATATTGTTCTCCCATTAAGCAAGTTTGGTTTGCACTTAGTGTAAACCGGTTGGCTCCCTCTTTCTTTCTTGAGATGAACATTTCTTCATGGATTTTGGAGAACATCAACAAGCAGGATTGTTGGGCGTCTACTTTTGCTAATATGTTATGGTATACTTGGAAGGTGAGGAACGGTTTAGTCTTTGGAGATGAGGATAAACCACAAATTATCCTATATTGTTGCTTTAGTTACTAAGGCTTTCAAGACTTACCAGGACAAAAGTCAACGCCTAGCTCCTCCGACCACCCTTGTTGTTGTCGTGTGCTACTCTCCCAGTGCTTGGACCGCTCCACCAACTGGCTGGTTGGTTATCAACGTGGATGGTGGTACCAACAATAACCCTTTTAGCGTTGGTGGAGGTGGCCTCATCCAAGACGATGCACGTTCTTTCATCTTAGCTTTTGCTTTCAATTGTGGTGGTTGTGAAACCTTACCTGCTAAACTGTTGGCTCTGTATCATGGGCTCGTCCTTGCTCATGCCCACCTGCCCGCTGCTATCCTCTTATGCTCCGACTGTCAGGTTGCTTGCAACCTCTTGCTGTCACCCTCTACTCCACCCCACCGAGATTTTCACTTGATTGAAAGATGCAAGCAGCTCATACGAACCTACCCGTCCACGATGACGATTTCCCATGTCCACCGCTCCACGAATATATGCTACTACTGATGCTTTGGCAAATTTTTCTCTATCTATTCATGAACATTTTATGTCTTTTTTTACGCCCCTGATGTGATTCAACCGCTCTTGTAAGCTGATCGATCTTGTAGCTCATGATGAGCAAAACTAATTTCTCAGCTCCAATCCCGCAGGGTTGAGCCCAATTTTCGACAAAAAAAAGGACATATTTACGTATCACAAAAACCCCATTTCATTCAAAAGTTACAAACCCCAAGTACCTACAACATACAACTAGAAATAAATAAATTTTTAGCACTAATATCCTTACATGACTTTCAATCAAAATTTTCCAATAAAAATAAGTCAAATAATACTTTAATTTATCGAATATCCATTTTGACTTCTATTTTGAAGTGACTCAGTTGACATACCAATTGTTATCACACATGCAATAAAATACATTTTAAGCTAGAACAAGATATTCCTAATCCTAATGTCATTTGGGTTTGAAGGTGATTCTTTGATATTTATTTTTGGCATTTTGGTTGTGTTAAAGACAAAATCATTATTCCGGAAACGAGTCTTGCACTAACTTGTACGGAGTATTAAACTATACTAGCTTATATTATTACTTTTTTGTTTTGCACAAACAAGCATCAAACATATATGCGTTTTTTTTTTCCAAAATTTGTTACTAGCACAAAAAACCGAAATTTGTTAATGATATTTTCCGTTGGTCGAGAAATTTGGCAGTCATGAATACTTTAGCGTAATGGAAGATTATAGTATGTATGATCCGATCTAAATGCCCTTAATTAACTATCATTTTATATTATCAAAGATTGGAGAAATATTACGCTGTCCAACAGAAAAGTTAGCATTTTTACCAGATGGGATATCAGGTAATGTTTTTTTTTTTTGATCACTGATATCAGGTAATGTTGAATTACTTGGATGTACTAATAAAGAATCGAGTGGCATTCTTATGTAGAGTAAATCATATATATGCATGGTCCACGAGAGTCCAATAAACAACACTCTATTCTCTCATAAGTCTTAACAAATTAAAAAAGAGCCAAGCATATACTCTATGTAATTACCCTAAAAAAAATTAAATTGAATGGCTGGACTGTTCCACTGGGTTTTTACTTCTTCTTTTATAGGGGTATATTTTATTGATCAGAAAGGATCGGATCGGAGGTGGGTAATTACTAATTAGGGTGCATGCTTATTGCTTAATCCCGCTTGGTCCTTGGACAGTTGGACGCTGATGTGGGAGGTCAAAATGAAAGCCGGCCTTAATTAACTTAATCATACACACCTTGTACATCACAATCCGATTCCCATATATATTATATATATGGCTCATAAAACACCACCAGTTTCATTGAAAAGTATACCCAAAATTAGTGCAAGGCATAATCCAACAGATTGCCCATTATAAATTCTTCTTTGATTTGAGTAACAACTGAAAAAAGGAATCTAGCACTAGAAAAATATTTGTATAGAAAGCAAAACATGCGGATGATATGCACAATGATGTCATATGGTATTCCTAATCTTTTGTACTCCATTAGTTAAGGAAAGAATACCCCATATGATCTAGTAGTTTAATTAGTAAAAAACAAAAGCCAGCATTAATTGATTAAGCAGGTTCAAGTGATGGATAGATAAAGCAGATGTCTCAATCTATTGACTGAATACTCACAACGGCACAGTCCATCCCTGTCTATCCAAAGCTGTACTGTATTGTAAGTTGTAATGGATGTTTTGACCAAATCAACAATAATACTGTACTGAACCAATTTCCAGCCCAAAACTGCTGACATGATGGAAGCCCGAGTGCTGACTGATGAGTACAAACAGACTGCATTATAGATAGATGGAACATTCTCATGACATGGATTGTTTGGAAATTGAAAGGATAGCATTTGCCTAATTGGCAACTAGAGCAACAGAAATAAATATGATGATGATGATGTAGTTTAAGAAAGAGGAAAGCAGTCACCCACATAACATAATTATTATAATAATAATGATGATGATGATAGTACTAATAGCCAGAGTTATCTTGGACATCCGGTGGCTAAATGGTACCAATTCAACAACAGTAGTATATAGCAGCACTTGTGGAGTGGCTGGGCTTTCTCCAGTTTCTGCAATTAACAAAGCCAGCTAGCTTCGTTTCAGGGGGCACTAAAGCCAATTGCTTCCAAGAGCAGGGCTTTTATCTGCTCCGGATACACACACTGTCGTCCACCTTCCTTGCATTGCTGTAACAGCACAACACAATCAAAATTTATACAACTAATATTGAATGGAAAATGGAGTGATTGCTTGTAACAAGTTAAATGTGACACAGACCTCAGCACAGTATATATCCAACACAAGCCCATTGAAACTACTGACGACTGCTTTCTGAATTTCCAAACCCACACTCTCTAGAGCCCTCGTAACAGACAGCAACACACCCGGGCTCTTGCTGCAAAACATGTGGATGCTCATTCCTCTTCCGTCGTTGGCCCTAACTTCTATCTGCGCAGGCATACACACCCAGCACACACATTTCAATTGATCTGGTCGATGTAGCTAGGCAGCTTAGCTGGCTAGGGTGCATATATCAATATCAGTGCATGCACACACACCCTTACCCTTGCTGGTTGGCCGTTTGGGCTAGGCAATGAGATAGGGGAAATCTCCTCGGCAGGAAGCTTTGCCAAGGTTGGAGTAAAGCAGGGTGTAGCCTGGGTCACCGATGAACTTGGTGGAGATGTGGATTGGGAGTTTGCTGGAGATTGAACCGGATCTAGTTGGTTTTCCAGACGGTTAATCTTTTGAGTCAGCTCCTCCAAGTACTGAATAGCATCCCTAAGGATCGAAACCCTGTCCATCTGCCATTCCATCATCATCATCATCATTCATTCATCAGTACTTACGTACGTACGTACGTACAACAGATTTGTTAGTTTTATTTTTATACGTGATCATCATGTCATATATGTACAATCATAACATAATCATCTTCTCATATAATATATATATATATATATAGTATTGAAGGAAATGAGGGACTAAATGAAAAGAAAAAAAAAGGCAAGTGCTGAGACCTTGGTGATGTTGGGGACAACAGACCTCAACATTAAGAGCTTGTCATTCAACTTCCTGCGTCTGCGCCTCTCCGCCATCAAATTCTTAGCAGGCGCTCCTTTGTTCTTCTTCTTCTTCTTCGGAAGCCCTCCATTGATATTGATATTGGTGTTGTTGGTGAGGATTCCTCCTCCATCCCCATCCTCCTCCACCTTAACCACAGCTCTTCTGATCGCCTCATCCGAACTATAATGAAACCCAGACCCATCAAAGCTCAAGCTCAGCATCCCGTCCGCAGAGCTCTTCCACTGAGCAATCGGATCAACAGCAACCGGCTGAAGGGTGGGGCTTCCGACCCGGCTTTGGGCCGCCGAAACGGGTAGCCCGAAGCAGCTGAGACTGAAGCCAGGGTCGGACTTGTGGTGGTGAACACCAAAGGGTAAAACGGGAGAGTGTGAAGAAGAAGAAGCGGAGGATGCAGCGGAGGAGTTGAGATTGGGAAGCATTCTTGTTCTCTTATTGGGTTGAGACAGAATTTCTTGAGTTTATTCTGCTTGTGGCCTTACTCTTGATCAAGACCCATTCATTCATTCAATTCAAGATGGCTTCTTCTTTTTTTGTTTTATAGCAGAGAAAGTGCAAGTGCAAGGGGGTTTCAACTTGGACTTGGACTTTGAAGTTTGAACTGCAATGCCGTTACGTCTCTCTCTTCTTTCCTTTCACTCTACTCTCTCTTTCTATGCTGTTTGCAAATGGTGTGCTAAAATACTTGAATGAGATACCATGGAGATGATAAACGAGTGGTGCCACGTGCTAGGATTTTCAGTTGAAAGTTTTGCAGGCTAGGGAATCTCATTCACCTGTATTTCGAGTTTGGTGTGGTGTTATCCTCGTGGGATTCCCCAATTTTTAATTTATTTATTCACCACCTACTACCTACCGGAGTCAACAGAAAAATGCCCAGCTAGTAAGGCTGCCAAAGCACAACCCATGAGGCCACTCACTCGCTCACACTAGTAACGCTCTCCTCTCACAATAAAAACGCTCTCTGTTTCTCTCATGTCACTCTCCTCTCCCGCTGTTTACAATTTACTACCCATAATTGAGCATATTTCCCGAATCCACCCCTCTTTTATGCCATTTTCCCTACAATCACCTTTTTATTTTGTCTTTCAAATTCTCTCTTCTTTTTTCCACATATCTAATCGCTAGCCTCCTGCATTGCACATGGTTCCTACATCGCAGAGGCAGGCAACCAGAACTTCCATATACTTCCTTTACGTAGTGCTTAGTCTTACAAACATGACATGCGGTGTTGTAACGCTGTAAGTATACTGTCTTTTGCGCACCGACTACTAGTCTTATTACAACAAGAGTTCACAACTCTGATGCCATGAAGAAATAACTTTCTTGAATTAATTCATAACAAAATAAAACTGAAAAAACAGGCTTACTGATCCAACGCCGGATGGCTGGCCTTGAGCACTCTCATCGTCTTCTCTATCTCCAAAATCATCGCGCTGTCCACGCTACCTGATGACAATCCCTTGTGAGATTTCTGTAAGTGAAGTTTAAGTGAACTGCTGCTTAATCCAGCATTCTTTCCACAAATGGGACACACCTTCAATGACGGTTTCCTCTGCTGCCACTCCATTGAAGCCTTCCCATGGAGCCTCTTGTCCAATTCCAGTAGGATCCTGGCAAACCCGTCGTTAGGATGTGCTCTCCTATGTACTTTCTTCAACTTGTTCCATGCTTCCAGCAGCGTCAAGTTCCTGCACCAAGCATCCATCTTTTTCAAGAAATCGTTTGTCCATATATTTTTTTTTCAAGTGACTGGCTAAACATCTTCTCCTTGTTATTGTTCAAGTGAGGATCCGTTTAGAGATTCAACTTACTTGCGTTGCATTAGATACGCTAGGACCATGGTTGCACTCCTACTTCTCCCTTCAAAACAGTGAACCAAAACTTTCCCACCTGCACGCTCCACATCAGTAATAAAATTACAGCCATCTTCAAATATACTGCTGATGTTTGAGTCTTCCTCATCGCGTATCTGTTCGCCAGACATGCCAATGCGTTGGTATTAGCAAATATCATTGATTAGTCATCAGCCATGCATTTGAAACTGGAATGAGTGTGCTCACACAAAAGTTTTTATACTCGAATAAATGAGGATACTGAGATTCAGATTGTCCAATTTCATTAGTGCAAAGGCACAATATGTGCCTGATTCCCAGATGCTGCAGCGTGTATACAGATCTAGCAGCCAGGGCCCCACCAATAAACATGCTACTTGTAATCAATGTTGGCTTCTCTGTGTTTGCAGCATCATTGATTAATGATATCCTCTCAAGAATATGTTCAAGCCTCACCTGTCAGATGGGAAGGTTGTTGTAGAGTTCATCACTAGATGATTAATAGGGAAATAGCTAGGATTCATAGAACTTGCTTTTGTAGTTTGTATACGGCACAGTGAACATACCTTAAGCTCATACGCATCAACTGCAATATGGTTGTCACTCCCCTCGAAAAAACCGGTATTAAAGTTGGTATCCTGACATAGCTTGATTACATCCTTCCGGAGCATTTCGTTCCACTGATCTAATTCCTTACCCAATTCTGCATCAACCTGATACAAGAATAAAACTAGCCAGCTTCTTACTATTCAAATGCAAGACGCAACAAAAAATAAGTTGTTATACGCATGTGACACTTGTAACTAAGTACACGATGGACAGACCTTTGTGTACTTAAGTAAGTCGCGAAGCCTAGCTGTAAACCTAAAGCAGCGTTGTGACTCCCCAGTTCCTTTGAAAGATCTGCTATGCAAGCTGTCTAGCCTGTCCCTAGAGGTGGGAGAGCTAGAGTCTGAGCTTGAAGATTGCTTAGAAGTTATTTTTGCTGAGTCCATTTCATTTGAGTAGGCAGAATTTTGCCTAGACAATGGAGAAGCACAAGAGTTGGCAAAATGCATTGGAGACTCTGGAACTGCCAACTCTTCTTTATCCATTTCCCCTGTGGGAACCTTACTTAAGATTACATTAAATGATTTTAACAAGCTGTCTAGTTTCTGATGAAGAGTGAGAAGAAATATGTGAAATCCTTGCAAGTCCCTCAACGCACCACGAAACCCATTCCTGAATGCGAATGCAGCACCATTGTCAGATTCTGACAGAGATCCCAACTTTCCTCCTGTAATTTCATTCAATACGTTTGAGGAGTATGAACTGCTGTTCAGTATCAGCTCCACGAGTTTTGGATAGTTCTCCTGGTCATTGGCGAGCTTGCCAGCTGGAGGGCGGCGAGGAACACCAGAGTCAATTGCGACTATGTGAATGTCACTCGCTGCTGTTGCAACTGAACTTGGCGATTCTGGAAGGTCAGACATGTGTGGTACTAGTTCAGCTATGGACGTTGATCTTCTACCGTGGCGGTGCAAAACCCGTAGTGCACTAGGCTTATGTTGAGACACAGAAGACTGGAATGATTCGTCCAATCTTTCCATATCAGAGGAGGCTGAGCTCTCAGCCAGCAGTAAATTAGCAGAATTGCCGCGCCAACCAAGCTGCCGGCAACAAAGTCTATCCTCATTTCTGATAACAAGGTCTAGCACCAGAATCCTTCCAAGAGCAGATGCTATTTTCTCTGATTCTTCTTTTGAATCAAATACAGTAGCATTGTCCATCAGGGGAGAACCGTGTACGTAACTGCAAAAACGGTTTGATGTCATACAACATACTATACTGTACTATAGTATATTACTGTATTATATTATGGATGAAAGAATCCAGAGAATGGAATGTGGGTACTTCATCAGAAAAATGCAGCGACTTGGTTCAAGGGCTTGCAAGAACTCTGAGCAAGTCACCTCGCCAACTTCATCTTTCTCTGAAATAGCTGCTTCTCTAGCCTTGTCTGCGGCTTCCTTGATCCGAAGCCATTCTGGACTAGTATTATGAATGACTCGCGCCTGCAAAGATACAAGTACACTTACCAGAATAACCTGCAGTGAGATTACATATGTGGAGAAAAAGAAAAACTAGGTAGATAAGATACCCGTGGAACACGGATTCCTAGCCGTTTTGCAAATTCATAGCCAAGGCGTTCAGATTGCGTGGCCATCCTGGAAGATGATATCTTAATGACAGCAGTAGCTTTGTTTGGGACAGGATTGTGGCTGTCAGGAGGATTAAACAATGCAAAGAAGACAACTCCTCCTGAATTCACAGTGACCTATTGCTAATAACAGTTAGTGATTGTTTGTTGACATCATCATATATAAAAATAAAAGATTTACCTCAAGGGCTCTACTAGTGTCGTCGTCAGACTGTTCAGTGTGCTGTGTATGGTGAAGCGACGAAAGCGTGCTCCAACACAAGGAGCTCGACTCGATGTCCATTAGAGCAGCTTCACCCAGACGATCCCACAAGCACACAACAGGCTCAGATGAAGTGTTGTGAGTTTGTTCTTCTGCACTGGAACAATCATACATACAAATCAGTCTGGTTAACGAGACTAGTCTACAATAACAGACACACAAACATGGAAAGCCAGAGAAGGTAGTAGTATGACAAATGAGAATGGATTGATCGCCACATAATTATTATTATTATTATTATTATTATTATTATTATTATTATTATTATTAGGACTATTTCATAAAAAAAATACCTTGGGGTTGGGGTGAAAGAGTATCTAGTTCTCCCACGAACCGATTCCAACCATTGCCGTATGTACATCACCTGCTCTCAGCTCCACCAAAAGTAAACCTCAATTTATCAAGATCTGAGTTTTAGAATCCCCCGAAAACGTTGAAAAGACGCGAACCCTAGGTAGAGAGAGAGAGGCGAGAGAGGAAGAGGAGTCCCGGGCTTGTTCGATCAGATACTCTTTCCTCTAATTGCGCTGTGATTTCGATCAGCAGTTGCAAAAAGAATACCTTCTTGGCTTTCTTGGAAATTGATCGATTATCAATTTTCTACGGATTCAACAGGCAGGCAGTGCTTGAATCGAACGAATTGCGCGATGAACATCATCGATCAGGCAGGTTTATGAATCCTCTCCCTCTCCATGTCCATGCTACTTTGTAAAATAGAACCAAATTCTCTCTCTCATAATCTTATTATAGTAATTTCAAATTTGATCAGGCAAGAAGGTGGCCTTCCACTCACTGATTGTACATCTGTACGTTGAAAAACATATTTACTCACTTCCATTTACCGCTAGTTTGGCCAAAAATCTCCAATACACTCGTCAGTCACAAGATCAGCCATACATGATGCACCCAAAATGCTCTCCATCCTCTTCTTTGTGTTCTCTACTTAATTTGTCTCCGTAGAAGATCCCTATTATATATATTCACACTTTCCAAAAATCACACAAAAAAGGCTCCTTTTACTTTGCCAAAAAGAAAATCTTCCGAATTGCTGAAACTCTCATGGTTGCAATATGGGATGGGTAGGCGGGGGTCTCAAAATTATCCATCACTTTCTCAATCCTTATCTTTTTGCTAGCTAACAAGGCATTAGCCTAGCAACACCCAAGCAAATCACCAAGATCTAATGCCCTTTCCTGCTCTAGCTACAAATGATCAGTTGCTTGTCCATCATTTCTTTTGCTTCAAGGAAAGACTAGCACTAGATTTCTTTTGGGTTGGGGGTGGACCAAATAATGATCCATCACAACAAGACCCCTTTGCTAATCATGGATACAATTTCAGACCTTCCAACAAAAGGGTGGGACTGGATTGTGCTTGTTTTGTGCAAACCTTGATTTTTTTTTGGTCAAATTTGTGCAAACCTTGATAACATAATATAACTTACCAGCTACCACACAAGTATAGGAAGTTTCAGTGTGATGCTGCTAATCCTTGATTGGCACGACAATTTTGTTTAAATTTCGAGTGGTATCCCACAGATTGTGTGATTTTATATCCTAAGTGGTCAAAACACAATGTATATGCACATTAAACATAAGGTTTATATTCAACAAATTGAGATTCTTCTCACTGATCAAAACTAATCAGTTTAATATGAATAAGTGTCATATGGAATTCTTAGTATTTCAACATGTAAGACAGCACTAAGGCAGTCCCTCAACAACAAGTTCAGGTTCTGAGCATGGCTCCTGGTTCCCATTTGCGATGAATGGTATATCCGAAGATTCCTCCTGATTCCCATTTGTGATGAATGGTATATCCGAGGATTCCTCGTGAACCTCATTTTCGATCAATGGTTGATCCGAGGATTCCGCCTGATTCCCATTTGTGATCAAGGATGATTGATATGAGGATTGCTGCTCATTCCCAATTGTGATGGACGGTACATCTAAGGATTGCTCCTGGTTCTCAGTTGAGGCTAATGGTGGATCTGAGGGTTGCTTGAGATTATACCCATTTATGGAAAATGGAAGGTGTTGGATTCCTTTGCGAGATGCTTCCCACAGTTGCTGTTCTACTGCCATCTTCTTCAGCTCAATTAAACCACGTTCCACTATAGCAAACCAAAATCAGCCCCAAGTTGAAATTAACATGGCGTTACGAGAAGCATTTTGAAAACGGAATACAAAAAGTTTACCATCAACAGCATCATGAGATGTTGGAGACTGGCCACAGTGGCTGATCCAGCTATGTAGGCGTTCCTCTGCAATATCTACTTCCACACTATGAGTTCTCGCTCTGTTCCAAAAGTATATCAGCCAAGCCTACATGGTCACATACGATCAAACTCTGAAGTTGTTATAAATGTAATGAAAAGAACATCATCTGAGCTACACACACGTAGATGTCTAAGGAATCATACTTGCTTGAACAGAACGTCATCTGATTCTTCTTCATTCAGTTCTGCAAACGAAGGTAAATGATGCTTAAATGTGTTGCTAAATGATGCAGAGACAGGAAATACTAAAGCACAGAGACTGAGTATAAAGATTCCCAGTAACAAGTGTGTCGGTCAAGGAAAGGGAGTTCACAAGCTAAAGGATGCAATTGTTTCATACAAGCTTGACACAGACACACAGTAGTCGAGTGCCAAAGAGGCGACACTGCTGTTGTGCACATGCAAAAAAAAACTTAAGAGCCATCAAGTACTGGTTTCATTACCAAACGCCTCTATGAACTTGAGATCAACGGGTGACTTGAGATCTGATGACACCAAAAAGAAATAGCATCAGAGGACTGGAGATCATACTTGGGAAAAACATACACAGAAATGAGTAGTGAAGGATGAGTAAGACCTCTGATCAGATTTGGGCGTCGGCCTTGAGCCATTGCTAGCATCACTGCATCCTCAATCTTTAAAAAAAAATTGATTTTTTCTTAACTTTAGCATGAATCAAGTCCATTAGCAACAAACAGAGCTCCTCCGGTCCTTCATATATAGCCAGGTACGAATAATTCAAGAAGAACAGGCAGGGAAAATAAATAAGGGCTGACCTTCAATGAGGCTAATTCCCCTAGTCCCATTTCAACTGAAAGCATGCTTTCAATATTTCCCTCTGCGGTTAAATTACTGGGATCACGGTTTGCCTTGTGTTTAGTTGGACTGACACCGCCTGATTGAATCGAGAAGAAATCAAATCACTACTTACAGTTACAAGGGACATATGTATATCATTATTGGGAGAGAGATGAGATCATCATGTACAGATTGTGAGCTAGATTTTACCCAAGAAATCATCTTTTGCCTTCTGTCCAGCAGAGACAACAACTTCAAGCGGCAGAGGAGCAAACGCTGACCAGTACTCATACTTGGACACTGATATATCTGCACAGATGCCTGTTGAGGAAGCCGAATTCAAGCACCCTAAATTTTAATTTTTAAATCTACATCCTTGCATTAAGGTGTAACTTGTCTGTGTTACACCAGTTTTTGTATATGCTATCAAAGGATAGATGGAAAAATCACAATATTGAACATACCATATTCCACAGCCAGCCCCCAGTACCGAGCAAGCCAGCATCTTTTAAGAACCACTTCCTCCTATATCATTATTCACTTATTTGTTGGTTTCTGAGGAGAGAATATCGTATTACATGAAATATGGGGCAAAGGAGAATATACCATCTCCTCCTTTGTCAGTATCATCCTTTGTGACATTATGCTGAAAGGTCTTGTCTCGAATTCTGCTTCTTGAAGATGACCCACATTTCTTCCAACTTCTTTTTTAAGGTTCTGAATTCAAAAGAAAATAGGCATCATATAGTCATTACCAAGAGTAATAAAATGCAAAGCAGTGTAGAGTAATAAGTTTACCGCAAGCTCTGCTTGGAGAGTAACAATTTTGACATCTTTACTATCTCTTTTCTGCTGTTCTGATTTAAGGGCAAGCTGATGACCGAGACAATAAAATGCAGATATAAGAAACCCATCAACCGATTGCATTAACACATTTGTATTTGTAGAATAACACTAAGTACCATACCTCTCGTCGACGCAAAGCCTCTTCCTTTCTGTATAAGCTCACCATTGCCAAGCGTGCTTTTAGTAAGCATCATAGGAACTTAACATTAAAGAACATAGTCAGTCTGCAGGCAAGTGAAGTTACCTGGTCAACAATTTTGCTTCCAAGGACACGCCTTCGCCAAGAGATGCAACCTTTTAGAGCAGCACGTACATGCAAGAGAAAGGCGCCAAGCAACAAAAACATGAGAACTCAATAAAGAAAGGGGGAAAAAATGATATACTTGTAGTTCTGGAAGAGTGGAAGGGCATGCTATTTACTGGAAAGATTGACTCCAGCAGCAAGCATATATATATAATAAGCTTGTACACGAAAATACACATGTTGCAAATTCGAAAGATAGAAAGTTGAGAGTGCTAACTTGTTTCTCAAGCTCTCTAACCCTGGCTTCTGCTTCTTCGTTTTCTTCCTGTACATGTCTAAGCTGCAAAGAATATGGAGTTCTTCTTCAAACTTGAAGTCAATGCTACTATAATTGTTTCAGCAAATATAGCCTATGTACCATTCCAAGTATTTGTTGATTCTCTTCCTGTAGCATATCCAACTGTGATTGAAGTAGACAAGAAACAAACGAGCAATTATGGTCCCTGAGTTATGATACTAAGCCTAAAGGTAAGAGTGCTAAGCATGGCATACTTGATCATAAAGAGCAAAAACATCATGCTCATGTTCTGGGTCAGTATAGTTGAAGTGTCCCAATGCTGGTGCAAACCTACATGAAAAAACAATTAATGGATTGTGCCTTCAGCGCAGAAGAGGCTAAACAAGACCAAGTTGTTGATCGCAGTCTGTGGTAAAGTCTTGACCTCTGGTCTCTCAACTTGATGTATGAAAGTTGTATAGGGTGTGTGACATGGTAATTATATTCATTGGTAGGTGCCCTCAAAGAGGAACAAGTATTTGCCAATGGTCTTGCAGTTGAGGTTGAACGAAGAGATGCAGCAGAATTGTCCACAAAGTTGCGACCTGTCTAATTTAATTAAAGAGCACAAATTGGAAACTGTCCCCGTTAAATTCCAAAATCTAGTTTGATTCTCAAGTAAGTAAGTAACCAGTGCGCGCGTACGTACGTACGTGATTGGAATACATATGTATGTTTGTGTATGTAAAAATGGAAAGAGGCAAGTGATCAGAAGATACCAAAGCTGGAGTAAGCGGCCGATCTGAGAGTGCGGGCAAATAGGTACGCGGAAGATATTTGCTTAATCCAAGTGGAGAAGCATTAATGGAAGTAGTTGTTGGATTGTGGTCGGCAGGGTCGTGGTCGATGTGGCTGGCCATGACCTGGGCAAGGCGTCGGCCGGCGGCGTGTTGGTTCGTCCTGACGGAGGAGGAGGAGGAAGACAATGTTCCGGCGCGGAAATGAGGATGCGCCGCCGTCGACATGGACTCGGCGGCGTTACTCCTCCACTTGCCAGAGCTCGCAGCTCTACTTCGATCCATTATTCTTGACAACTTAAAATCCCACGCGTAGTGCCGGCCAGCCGAAGCCCGGGAACGTTTCGATCTGCTTTGTTCGGACTCAAATCTTAATTAATTAGTTCCGATCTGCTACTAATATTAATCTGGCTAGCTAGCTAGCTAGCTACGTCTTTTAATTTTCGTCCCCTTCAATTAATGCATCTGAATATGTGATCCATGCATCTTCGATCAAGTCCTCATCTTGTCTTGTGGATTACTCTACGCTCCTACGTACAACTTGCCTCTAAAGTAAATTAAATTAAACTTGCATGTGTCCACATTTGTCAACCATCAATTAAATGATCTGCTTCAATTACAACTAAACTCAGCGCGCTGTGCGTTTATATCGATCTGGCTAGCTTGCTGATAAATAAAATTCTATCATAGTAAAGTCAATAAGTAGAAATATGGAATTACCATATATATGATTACATGAATGCTGGGTTGTGATCGATCAAGAGGCTAAGATATTCTCTCGTTATATTGTTTCTCCCTCTTATTATACTCCGTAGTTGTTTATGCATTTGTAAAAGCATTGATTATATTATATACGTATACTAAGCAATCGAGAGAAAAGTCAATCCTTGATTATTAAATCAATTAATTACTTTGTGTGAAGCGCGCTAAGAGAGGAAGCTTTGATTTGAAGGAGATCGATTAGCATGTGACTGTGAGTGTGTGATCAGCGGCTTCGTGAACGGGCAGGCCGTGCTTCTTGTCGGACATATTTTGTATATAAGTGTAGAGTATTAGAACAATTTTGCATGTTGACAGAACAACGTGTCAAGATGGCCGAGTTGGTCTAAGGCGCCAGTTTCAGGTACTGGTCCGAAAGGGCATGGGTTCGAATCCCATTCTTGACAGTTTTCTTTTATTTTTTTAAGTTTATTCTGGGCATGGGTCCGAAAGAGCACGACCTAGTAATGAATCAAGATCAGCGTTATGGAGTTACCGTAGCTTCCAGGCAATCGGGGGTTCGAGGCAGCAAGGAGATGGTGAGTTGGTGACCGTGAACTGCGAAACCTGAAGACCAAGCAGGAGCAGCACTGTACTAGATCTTCCGTGGCGTGGGGCCCACCGATTTGAACACCAACCATCCAACAAGGTGATTCTCCTCCTCTATTCTACGTTTTATATTGAAATATATGATCGGTTCTTAGACAACTTATACTCAATTCCCTCCCTAAAAGATTGTCTAATATTCCATTTCGAGCGTCCTCTTTTGTTTGTCATCTTTAACAACTTTCCATTTATATCACTAATTTCTTCCCTTTTTATCCTCGTTCAATCTCTTATATTACTTAAATATCCAACTTTCTCATCAACTTTATCACTTTTTCTCTACAAAAATACAAAACTACCCATATCTAATACTCCCTCCGTTCCCGAAAGTTTGTCCATAAAGTAAGTTTTGTAGTAGATTAAGGCATGTCAAATCAGGTAAAAAAATGTGTATTTATGATGTTGTTTTGTTGAGGTGGAAGAGAGATAGTGTGATAAAGTGATAAAGTAGGTGTAAAAGTAGATAAGGAGAGAGAAATGGAGAAGAAAGAGGTTGTAAAAGTAGGTAAAGTGCATGATTATTTAGGGGTAATAATGTAAATATGATGTGATATAAATGGAAAGAATTAAAAGGTGGACAATCTTTTCGGAACATCCGAAATGGAAATATGGACAATATTTCGGGAACGGAGGGAGTATCATATACTACCCCTATACCCAATATTCCTATCAACTTTATCATTTTTTCACTTTTTCCCACAAACTTTTCACATACTTTACATATTTTCTTAATAACCGCAAAAACCGTCCTTTTAGATGATCTTTTAGGGACGGAGGGAGTACCATTTAACCCAGAAATAGAACAAAAGAGACGGCCCTTACGGCAGCTCGATAACAACTGTAGACAGTAGGAGCCAAACGGCTCAAGCATGCATTAAATTAATATATGCTGACTAGCTACATTTTATATAGAGAATGACCGGTACAAATCGTGTAACATGTTCAGGTAAATGTACATGTACAGTATACTTGAATTGGTCGATTCGAGATCGAATTTTGATACGAAACTTTTAACTCGAGATTTCAAACCCGATAGACTCGAGTCTAAACCTATTGACTTATATATGTACTTTTATTAATATGATGTTAATCTTAAAATAATTCTATTCAATTTTTCATATTTATATTATTATTTAATATACTATTAGCATATTTTAAAGATTTTTCACTATTCTTTAAGAGTTAATAATGGCAAAAACATACACTAATTAATAAGAAAAACTTGTTAAGATATCCAAAAAAAAAAGAACTTTAAAATTTTAAATTTAGTTAAGGATATAATGTTAAAAAATCATGTCAGGAACAATTAACATATCAAAAATTGAGTAAGATATCAATTAGAAATAACGAGGAGATCAGAAGCAGACTAGGGGTGGCGAGCATAGGAGACAAACTCCGCAAAGCGAGACGTCGAAGGTTTGGTCATGTTCAGAGCCGGAGTATAGAGGCTACAATAAGAAGGTGTGAGCGTTTGGATTTAAGAGTTTTCAAGAGAGATAGATGTCGTCCGAAGAAACGGTGGATGAACAACATAAAGCAGGATATTGGCTTGTTAGAGATTTCTGTAGAGTTGGATCAGTACAGGGAGCGTTGGAGGGAGAAGATCACAGTGCCAGACAACTAACCTGCTTGTGGTGGAGCTTCGAGTGTTTGCTTTTAAGGTTTTCGAATAGTTTGTGTTAGTTTTAGTCTTATGTTGTCTTCTCCTTTTCTCTGTTGTTCTTTCCTTTTAGCTTTAGTGGTAGTTTTCTTTGCTTTTGCTCTAGCCTTTTGTTTTTGGGCTGTATTGGGCACCTTCCATCTAGGTTTGGAATGTCCCCATCATACCCCCTCAGATCTTGCATTCCCGGGATTTCCCTGGGTAAATGTTTATGTAGAGACTCAAAAAGGTCTCGACTTTAATATATAGTACTAGCTTAGTCCGTTAAACCATGCATGACTAAATATGTCTTAAATATTAAAATTATTTTGAATACATTAAATTATTGAATTTATGCACATTTAATTCCACTTATCAATAAAATACACAATGATAAAACTATTATATATAATTCGAATTAACTTGTTTTTTCCATATTAATTTTGATCGTAGTATATTTTCTTATTTATAAATTTTTCCTAATATCATTACTTGATTTATCTTATAAACCAACCTAAAATATAAAATATAATAAATATAATACATATGTCCCAAACTCCTAGTAGATCATATTTTCTTATCAAACTTTACACAAATAAATATAATATAAATGTAGATTACACAAATAAATACTTCATTTTTTCTATTTTGGATAGTTTATAAATATAGGGTATTATTTTGATATATCAATATATGGGAATTAGATAAAAATATCTTTCCCTTTTTTATGATAAATCTAGATTATATAGATAGATAGTTGATGGATAGTTTATAAATACAGGGTATTATTTCAATCGATTATGGATATAGATATTATTTTGGTATATTAATATATGGTAATTAGATAAAGACATATGAAAATTAATTAACTGTAAAATTAATAAGGATATATAACTGTTACAAAAATAATTAGTTTATAATTAATTTAATATAAGGTGGGATTAGAATTAACGTGGAGGCTAAAATGTCTCAACTTTAATAGATAGTATAGATAGATAGATTATAGTAGAATAGTAGATATATTATGACATTTTTTTAGTTTTTTCTACTTTGTTGTATTTTTTAAAATTAGTTTATATGAAATTATGGAATTATACTTGGACACTAATTAAATATTTATTGTCGCTTATAATTTTATTATATTGAGTGAAATATGACTACTCTAGTTCAAATGTCATACAATACGAGTAGTGTGAGTATAAGTTCGATTTAATCAATCAGAAATTGAATTTTGAATTGATTTTAACTCAAGAATATACAATTCAAACTCGACATACCTGAATCTGAACGTATTGATCTATACATATATTTTATTAATACTCGTCTATTTCGTGTACATATTTGATTATTTCGAATTTTGATTGAGTATGAGTTTGGGTCAAGTCGGTTCGTGGCGTAGCAGGTTATCTAGCAGTTTGGGTCAGTCTAATAGTAATAGGTTAAGAATTTTGACTGATTTAAGATGAATTTAATAATATTATGATTAAATATTAATATTTAATAATATAATATTACTTTTGATATTTTTTATAATAAAATATATAATAATATATTAAATAGATGTTATTTCTTCTACATATACAATCAATCGGGACAACCCAATAGGTGCGGGTCGGGTTTTAACCCAATCAAGTTTGATTTTTTAATTTACCCATTAATTTTCAGGTCGGATTTCAACCTTTAAATTTTCGATCCTCGGAACGGTGAACAAAAATCTCACCAACAAATAGGAATGGAAATGGATCGGATTATGGGTGGATGAGTCATTTCCATCACCCGATCCTTGAAAAAAATACTCCACCCGATCCATCCACCACCCATGAAATTCTTCACCCATATCCACCCCGTCCATTGTCCGTTGGGTAATCAAGTGGATTGGGTATCCGCCAAACCTACTATGATTCTAAGCTAATGTTATAATTTCACATAATTATCACGCATAAATCATATAAAAAAGTACTAATTTATAAGGTCTAACACAAATCAACAAAACTAATAGTCTAGTACAAAAGAAAGTGCAATATATGGTCCTAATAACAAGATTAAAGAACGTGGAAATTGGAATGTATTCTCAAATTGAAAAGAAGTATGCATTCGGATTAAGTGAGTTGGATGGATGAACGGGTCATGAATCGGGTGGCGGATCGGATGGTTTTTCACCCAAACCCGACCATTTGCATACCCATACACTCGCATTTCATCTACCCTTTTTTCGGGTTTTCATCCATATATTCGAATCGGGTAATCGGATAAATCGGAGACAACCGTGAATAATTTCCATCTCTAGCGTGTTCTATTAGTCTGTAAATATTAAGCTAACCAAATTGTTCATAATTTCTTGGCATTTTGTTAATATTTGCTTTTCCCCGTAAGTTAACTCTAGCAGCAGAACAGCAGCTTCCGAAACAACGCAGTATAACCCTTTCTCTTTCGCCTTCACAGATTAAATAAATACCCCCTCACACATTTCCTTCCCCTTGCTCTCGTGTATGTCTGTCTGTCTGTCTGTCTCTGCATCGCCTTCCCAATTCTCAACTCCTTCCGGTAAGGTCGCCTCACTTATAATTACTCTAATGCTTCGTTTTTCCTTTTTTCCATCTTGATCTGAATTGCATCTTGAATTATGAGTATGTAAATTTATTATTCTACTGTTTTTGTTTGTCTCCTTGCAAATTCAGCTTCATTAGTTTCCTAGAGGTGTATTAGATCTGGGTTGTTGCTTCTCTGAGTGACAATGTAGATCCTGCGGTCTTAGAGTTTCGCTAAATATTGCGACAGA
Source organism: Polygonum maritimum (assembly GCA_963924305.1). Classification (NCBI taxonomy): domain Eukaryota; kingdom Viridiplantae; phylum Streptophyta; class Magnoliopsida; order Caryophyllales; family Polygonaceae; genus Polygonum; species Polygonum maritimum. Next base: position 39,433,565 of record OZ002734.1, read on the forward strand.
TTTGGAATGTCTAGGTGTTTTAGAGATGCTTCGAGTGTGTGTTTATCTTGTTGTTTCTACAAATCCTGCAGCTGTACAGTTTGCTTCTGATCTGTTATAGTTCCATGCTACACTGATTGTCTGCATTTCATCAATCTGGCCGTGATTTTTTAGCTCTATATCTACAAATTCAGGTGAAGTTTCCACCTTTTTACTGTAGCGTGTTCTTCTTTAGAGGTTCTTGCTAAGCTAACTTCTTGAAAGCTTCCTATTCTAGGGCAAACTAGTCAAGATCTGCTAAAATCTGTTTGTAAATCTAGTTTATTTCTTTTTTGGCTTTTGGAACTATACAGTCAGTGAACTGGATGTATTTCACTCGAACTTATTAACTGAAAAGGGCTAAGAACTAGAAACGATTGGTTGGTTTTCGCTCATCAACTAGAAAATCTTACTCCTTTCCAGAATTGGAAAGAGGTAAAAGCAATAGTAACAACAACTGACAGCTTACCTCCTTGTAGCACAGTGCAATTCCTAGATATTTTTCATGTCAAAACCGCTACTGATATACTGATATGGTCCATATGGATTTGGCTAACGCATAAACCCTCTAATTATTCATTCAGAGCAGAGATAGAAAATGGACAAGACCATTGTTTTGGTGGCTATTGCAACTGCACTAGCACTTACTCTAGCACCATCCTCAGTTCAAGCCAAAGGCAAAAGCAAAGCTGCCCCCCCACTGACTCCATCCCCAGCCCCAGCCCCGGCCCCTGACTACGTCAACCTCACTCATCTCCTTACTGTCGCGGGACCGTTCTCCACCTTCTTATCCTACCTTGAGTCAACCAAAGTCATTGATACCTTCCAAAACCTAGCCAACACCTCTGAGCAAGGTGTAACCATCTTTGCCCCAACGGACGCCGCCTTCTCCTCCTTAAAGTCGCCGCCTCTCAAGAACCTAACTTCTGACCAGCTCAAGTCACTTTGCCTTTTCCATGGCTTGCCCAGCTACTACTCCCTTGCTGAATTCACAACCCTTAGCCAGCAGAGCCCTGTCAGCACTCTTGCCGGTGGACAGTACACCTTGAACTTCACTGACGCATCGGGGACAGTCCACGTCAGCTCGGGCTGGTCTAATACCAAGGTCAGCAGCAGCGTCATCTCTACGTCGCCCGTGGCGGTTTATGAGATTGGCAAGGTCCTTCTCCCTGTAGCTATCTTTGGGACTGATATTCCTCCTACTCCTGCACCTGCACCGGCTCCTGTGGCCTCTCCTGTTGCTGACTCACCAGCAGATGCTACTAGTGCCAAGTCACCGTCCTCTTCAGAATCCTCCGACGCATCATCACATTCTACGTCAGCAGCTTCTAGGACTACGGTCGTCAGCTCAACCATATGGGGTTTCTTGGTCTTGGTAGTGTCTGGAGGGGTTGTTGTTCTCCTGTGAGGGTCTCCTTTGTGGTTGTTAATTGAAGAAGAGGAAGAACTCCCATCCTTTTTTCCCTTTTTGACTTGCACTTTTTTGTTTTGTATTGAAGAGAAGATTATTTTTATTGTACTAGTAGTACTGTGAGGGTTTTGTAATGTTTTTTTTAGTAAGCGAGGGTTTTGTATTGTGAACCTCAATGTTCAGTATGTAGTATGTCTATCTTGGTTTGTGAATGTCTCTTGATTTTTTTTTAATAACTTAATCACAAGGGCTTGCACTGTCAAATATGTATATAACAACAGTCAGTAATTATTTACATCTAGATGAACTCCTCAGTCCCAAACCGGAGAACGAAGCAGCTCTTCCTCGCATGCCTTGTAAAATCCTAAAATAAAGCAGCAATAAACACAGCAACATCAACAACAAAAGCGTTATGTTCATAATTTATTTCCATATTTTAATTGGATCAGGTTCAACTTTATACATTCCTTCATGCTTATACAGCTACTTGTTTATCAAGGGAACAGAGGGTTGCATCATGTTTTGAATGTACCATATGGGTCTGGGGTAAAAGAATAGAGTAGGATGTCAGTATTTTATGAACAGAACATATTTAAGCTTGGACACATACATGAAGGTTTGGGGAACATGATCCAACTTACAAGTTCATGCTGAAGAGTTTTCCTAATGCTCCATATTTTCTGAAACCTGTATGGTCATCAGTCCAAAGGCGAAGTGATATATGCTCCCCTTGCTACAAAGCCATATAATATAATAATCAAATATTTCAGAGGAACATACAAGCGGTTCCATGATGTGCTTGCTTACCTTGTTGAAGCCAAAAATGCATTTAGGGCTTACACCAACATAAGTTGTATAACCAATAGAGGCCAACTCTGTCATGATTCCCACTCAACATCGGTGCTTCAAGGAGCAAATGAAGAATCAATCAACACTGATGGTTTCTAAGCTAAACTTGCATTCTTTTGAGCGCTTCTGGAGGTGGAGGATTCATTGATTTGATAGCAGAAAGAGGATAATCAAGTAGCAATCCGAAAAAAGGAGGATGATCAAGAAATTATCATGAATTTCAAGTAATTAAATTACGCATGTTGCGACAAACAAACAAGGTACCTTAACGTTCAAATTATAGCCTTATTATGTTAACGTATAAAATGTCTTAGTTACCTCTATTCCAGGTATTAAACTTAGCTTACTCTTTCCCCATTGGCCTGCACTTACTTGATAGACCGCCAGAAGTTCAATGTCCTGTTCATGGATGATATCAGAGTCAGGGCTCACCCTCACCATGTTTGTAGCTGATGTTTTTGCTTAATTAATCTTCCTAAGGCGTTGGCCTTGTTCGACCCAAAAAAAAAAAAACATAGTATGTATTGTCCGTGTGGAAGTTTGGGAGAAGAAAAGGGTCCATATATAGATTATAGAACATATATACGCATCTTCATTCTCATTTCCTCCTCTTCAAACCCAACAGCCCTCTGATTTTCCTTTAACATACCTCATCTTTGAGAATACCCATTCTAATAGATTTCGCTTGTGGGTGAATACAAGAAATAAGTAATTGCAAGATATGACTTAGAGTACCCACATTTTGTAGTCTATGCATGCATGAATAGGCTAGCAAGAAAAAATGTTGAACTTCATAGAGCAATTTTGTTCATGTTCAGTTGACCCAGTTCCAAATGTCATTGTGTCTCAAACCACCCTAGCTTATCTCAGTTATCAGCACTCTGATAAGTCACACATACACCTATTCAATTGGAAGAACTGATGTAATTAATTGTCTTTTAATAACTGCATAACTAGAATGGTCACTTTAACAATTGGGCATTTTCTCAGGTATAATGCCCATCACATAACGGTTGTAGCAACATTGATCGAGGTTGTAGTTTGATAATACCAACTTGAACATTAGTCTACTTGAACATTCCAGGGTTTAACCGAAAGACAAGTTACATACAATAGCTTCCGGTCAATTCAATTTGTAGGCTGCAAAATTTTGTTTTAAAAAAGAGAGAAAGGGGCATATGAAAATATATATGATCGATATGTATGTGTTACAAGTTTAGTAGTAGCAGCTGGTGCATACAATAGCCTCCATTTCGGTCAATATCATAGAATTACCCGGCCGCGCGCCAGTGATTAAACAAGCACATATATATAGATGTGGTGCATATGATGAAACACAACAACGGGAGCGAGGCTGTGATCAGTATATCAACGCGGGTGGGCCCGCGGGCGCAAGGCAGCAACGGTGCTGCATGGCCTTGCGCAGATCCTTGAGCGCCTTGTCGTAAAATATAAAGCCCATGAACCAAAACTCGTGGCCGTCCCTGGCCACCACCTGCACGTACTTGTCTGCGGGGTTCTTGCGGTTTGCGGAGGGGTTGACCGCCTCGACGTCCTCTAGCATCACCACAACCTTGTAGTAACACCACGACACCCCGGTGGCGTAGTAGTGCTCCCCACTAGCCGCGGCGGTGCTCGCCACGCGGAGGGGCTGGTCGCTCGAGAAGGCAACGCGGCGGCTGGAGATGTAGAGCGTGCCCATCACCGGGCCAGCAGTGGTGGAGAGGTAGCACGCGTAGGCGGCCAGGAGCTTCTCGTAGGCGGGGGATGCGTCAGGGAAGAGCTGGCGGAAGAGCCGGTCGCAGCCGCCTTCGGCCAGGACGCGGGTGCCGTGGGCCAGCCGGGAGAGGGCGCCGTCTGGGCCTGCTGTGCGGACGTGGGTGTACAGGTTTCCCGCCAAGGACCCCGCTTTCTTGGTGGCACTCTCCAGCCTCTTACCCAGCTGGTTTAGCGCATCCGCCACGTGGTTCGGGGAAGTGGGGGCCACTTGCAGGTGGGGGTTCGTTGGTTGTGGGTAGGCCGCGCTTGCCGTCACTATTGGCACGCGCACGGTACGGTCGTTGTTGTTGGCCGTATTGCCAACCATTTTACGTACTTTTCTTTCTTTTTTTTGTTTTGGGTGAAATGTTTTAAGCTCTTCTTTGAATGGTGGCTATTACACACACATATATATATATATATATATATATATTATTTTGGCCGCATAAATTCCAGCTGGAATCTTTTTTAAGTGTTCAATGAGAAAAGAATAATTTTGGTGCTCAAAAAGCATGGTGGGTAAGGAATCGGATTCGATCGTTTGGTGCACATCATTTTCAACGATCATAAGATGACCAGAACATATTCCATTTTTCCGACCAAAAAAAAAGAACATATTCCATTTGAATTGTCACCAGTTCATAATGTTTATAAAAACTAACCCTATATTCATCTTATTTAATTTTAATATTTTAAGAATATATTATTTTTATTCAAATAATTAAGGAGTTTTTCTTGTACTTAAAAGAGACTTTTTATCATTTTGATGAAGATTTTAGATAATTAATTAAAATAATAAATTCTATAAAATGATTGTATAATATTCTTTATAGATAAAACACAAAAATATCCATCTCATACAATATAAATTGAAACCTTAATAAATTAAAAGTAAAACTTTATTTCAATAAATGTTATTTGAGAAACTAATCTTACGTAATCGTAATCAAATAGATTTAATTTATTTATTAATATAAAAATATATATATTATCAAGAAGGTGTTGGATCGTTAGTTGAACAAGGGGCGTCCTTTATTCTGATAAAGGCGTCCTGAAAGTGGCGTCCTTAACGAGTATTAAGGGCGTCCTTTGATTTGCAGCGGAAAAATAAACTAAACAGATGAAGTAAATAAGCAAGGAACGCGTCTATTTATAGAGGAACCACTTGAGACCAAAGCAGTCCTTGGGTGTAAACCTCTACATCCTTGGAGGATTTTCGAATAGCCTTTTCCTTTCTTATTAAGCGTTCTTACAGTTATACTGGCGAGTTGTTTACACTTCTGTGGTACTAGAGTGCGTCCTAAGTCTACTAGTAAAAACTCCTTTAAGCCTATAACAGTAACCTAGCTTAATGTTCTAAAGGACGCAACTCACTCGTCCTTCACAGTACTTCGTGAGGACTTCTCTTTTCTTTTGTTTTCTTTTACAAACACTTTGTGATGTGGGTTCTAACTTTCACTCGATCTAACACCTAGTCTTCGAGAGTTCTTGACTTGTTCTAGGTGTTTTTGATCGAGGTCGCTTTCACTCTGATTTTCTCTGAATATTCTCTGAAAGCTTAAGTCACAATAAATGTCATGGGGGGTATTTATAGCACTTGGGAAGGGCGTCATTTCCTCTGACGATCATGCCCTTCATGGACGTGGCTACATGATCGGCTTCCACGTGGTATGGCGGTGATGAAGGGAAGCTTCCTGTATCCAGTTGTGTAGGACTCCGCTACAGGATCGGCCTCCACGTGGTGATGGACTGATCTACAGGATCGGCCTCCATGTGTCCTTGATGATCAAACATTGTCGAGTGATGTCATCCTGTCGGGTGCTAAGTAAGGACGCTTAGAGTTGAAGCTCGCGTTCCTACTTGCTTGGGACTGCGTCCTTGCTCAAGTAGTAACTTCGCTGGTCCTTACTCCTGGGAGATGGCGTCCCTTCACCTACGGGACGTCCACACACTTGTTGTCCTTTTTATTACTAACGTTCCTGAACACTTGGACAACTTTATTAGAATCAAAGTGAGTGTTATATCAAAACTAAGGGACGATTGTATAGTCACAATATCAAGTACAAGACAGTCCTTGATATCGTCCCAACCGAAGAATTTATTTATATAGCGAGAAATGCACACCCTAACGACACACTTATTCTCATTTGTTCTCTATTCTAATATGCCATTAGAATTCTTATTTCATAAAATGAGTATAATAGAAAAATATGACAAAAGAGACCCATTAGTTGTTTTAGCGGGCTTGACGCAACAACTCATTGGATGAGCACTCATGGTAGTACCATAAGATCTCGGGTTCAAGACTCTAGGGCAACAATTTGCCCTATTCATTTTAGAGTTACTTGCAACTTGTGGCGACCCTAATTCCATTCCTTATAAAAAAAAGTTGTTTTAGCTAATATATTTCTCCATATAAAATAATTACCATCTATCAAAAGTTTGATTAGTTAAAGAGATGTTCTTATATTAATAAGCCCATTAGAATCTCTAAATTGATTAATGAGCATGATTTTAGAATATTTTTTATACCGGCCCCGTGTAATTAAGTCCACCTCTTTACAAAATAAGCTTGAACCCTTCCTGTTAAAAGGGATTCTTGATCCTAAACAAGTAAATAATTTTATAGATCAAGATACCGTTGAATATAGTGGAGTCAGGTTATCAATCGCTAACACGAAACAAGGCAAAATACACAAACAAGGCAAAACCTACGCTCGGTACCGACCCAATTCCGCTCGGTACAGACCATCTGCGAACAGTTACGCACTTCTCAAAAATCAATGTAAAGAAGACATAATCAACCTAAAGGAACAAACATTGAATTAAGAAAAGAAGAACTTACAAATATCGTTCATAAAAGCCAACTACTTTAATTTGCACCATAAGTTTCTCTTCTCTCAATCCTCTCTACAAAATGTATTTCTCCAATTAATTCTAAGAGTTTTTGGATGAATAATTGATGAAAATAAGGGACACCTTAAGCCTCCTTATACAATAGAAGAAAGGACCTAAAAAGGAAAGCAAATAAAATCTAGAGAAGTCCTAAAATAAAATACTTCTTCCTTAGACTCCAAGTATTGCGTCATTCCCACCCAGAGGGGAGTTGATACCGACCGACACTGGCTTGTAATCAGGATGTTCAACACTGCTCTTGACTTCTCTGGACCCGCTATTTACCGACCCAAAGGGGGTCGTAACCGAGCGTTTTGCACTGCTTTCCTTCTTCTCTTTTCTTCTTCTTCTTCTTGGCTTTGATGTTAGCTTTTCTTCCTTGCTTCTTTCCTTGAAATCTCCCTTGAAATCTTCACTCGAACATCTTGACAAACTCCAACTCTTGACACATCCACCTTGAATTCTTCAACTCTTTGGGCACACAAACTTCTCGAACAACTTGACACCATCTTAAACACTCGGCTTGACTCATAACCGCACCTCATCACCATCTTCTTTGACACTTGGTTGGATTCCTCTATAGCTACACCTCCACCACTAGCCACACCTCCTAAAATACTTTGAAAAAGACTCGGAAACTCCTTCCCAATGTTTTAAAACCTACAAAAACGAACAAACAAACAAACAAACGCATAGATTCCAACTCTCGAAAGAGAACCAAAATCATATGCATAAAGACACAAAACAAGTAGAAAAGACTCAATCGAACTAACAAACAACCTATAAAACCTAACTAGAAAGAGCGACATCACCTCCTAATTGACACTTATACTACTAAAATATTATTTTGTTAGAAATAATGAAGTAATTATTTAATTCCTTTAAGAAAAGTTTTAATTTATAAATAAATTAATTAAACGGAGAAAATTCACAAACCGGTGATTTCATAAAAAATCCTAAAATTGTTCTAACCTTTTTACAAGTTGAAAACTTAGGTTATAAATTATTAAAGGAAAATGATTTATGTTATCCTTACAAATTATTACACGAGGATAATAATTTGAGAAGTTCCTAGAATAAGAAATAAATAAATTATTAATTCATTTCATTATCATCTTGTTTACCGTGTCTTGGATAAGGTCAAGCTTCTAGAAGAGCTCGTTCACAAATTCCATCTTCATAAAGAATTAATTACCGAAATCAAAGGCAAGTGGATAATTCTCTCTTCATATTCTCTATATATTCGATAATCGTAAATCCTTGGCCTTTCTCGTTGTTATGCCCATCTTGTTGGGAACGCCTTGTTTGTTAAATAATTTGAACTTGAGATTTATTTATTGTTTAGAAATAATGACCCTATTGTTATTTATATTATCCGCACTACACTAGTACATAGACTTAGGACCCTATGATTGTGATTGTTTCAAGTCTCTTTTTTAGACTTTGTTGTGGACTAGTGTAGGAATTAGGGATATGAGTTTTGACTCTCAATATCTCTTTATAACTATATTGGGAGATATATTTATTATCGACACCTGATATTGGGTCATGACTCTGCCCGCTCTTCGTATAGAGGGGTGATTACACTCTAGTTAAGTGTTGGGACTCGTTCCCTGAATTCCATTGACATCGTCTCACTTTTGAGCTGCCACAACTAAAACTCATTATCGAAACTCATTATCTAAAACTCATTGTCCAATGCACATTAAGCAAAAAAAAAGATGATGGCTAGTACTTTGTGGAAAACCATTCTAGCCCCCGAATTTGAAAGATTCGAGCCGACGAAGGCTTTTTAAACTTGATGTAAATTAATAAACTTTCCAACGAAAACTTAATCACCTTTCATTTTTAAGAATCACCTTCTTGTGGTTTCCTATTCATAAAAGAAATCTCTTACTTCTTTTCTCATCAGATTTTTTCCTTTTCATCATCGTCTGAGTTGTATTTGAAGAAAGTCTCGTTCTTTACATTAATTCATTCTCTCACCTCGAAAGAACCCGACTTGTCGTGCATCGCTTAGTTTTCTCTCGGGCTTTGATGCTGACATACCTAGCCTTTTTAAGAACCTAGTCGCATTCTACCACTTGCTTGGTCTCACGTAAACTAATACTACATTCTTTTCTTCCCGACATTGATAGGCTAGTCTTTTGTTCTCTCTTATGGAAATATCAAGTAGAAAAGGGAAGACCGTTACGGAGTAAGGCGAAGACTAGAAGATTGAAGGAAGATTTCAAGACTATTTTAATAGTTTCGACAATATGGGTCCCATACGTTGATCATGATTAAACTTTTAGATTATTATTTTACTTCTGATGCTTTCTGTTTTAAGTTGTCTTAAACAATTTTATTTCATGTTGTCGAATGATTTCCTCTAAGTGTACCAAACTATGAAGCACTTTGTTTTAATAAAATTCGTTGTCGCTTTTCTAAAAGATCGTGTAATTTTACCTATAGCCTTGGATGACTTTGGATGGTAAAATCCGAGGTCAGCAACGGCTACACCCACGGTTTCAAAATATGAGTGTTACAATTATGGTATCAGAACCGTATGTTTTGTTTTCAAACCGGAAACATTTTTAGTAAAACTCTTTGAAACTTAAAAAAGCAAAGTTTATTTTCATCTTTTTGTGACAGAACTAAAGAAGTTAACTTTTATTAAACCTAGTAGAAAACTCTAAAGCAACTAAGATTTTCTTTGAGAGTTTCGTGATTTAAAGCCCTAAAACTTCCATCAAAAAGTCCTTGCCTTGATATATAGGACCGTGCGTCATTATGTTCTGACGATCATTTTGTACCCGTTTGTAAAAAATGAACAAGGAATATATACATAACCATGAAAAATAATACCACCAATATCAAATAGTTATTATAAAAACCCATACTTTTGTTATGAAGACACAATTAGATTAAGTTTGTTAATATTTAATAATGCAAAAATTATTAATTCAATAATATCCAAAGTTTGTTAATAATGTAAAAATTATTTTTTAAATTTTGAGCTAATACTAATTCAATAATATCCAAAAATATTTTAATAACTTCTGTGTGTGTAGCACCAGCATGATCTCTACTTATCCATTTACTTACGAGGATTTTTGTCAAACCAATATATATATATATATATATATCAAAGTTTGGTTAATTTAAGAGTTGATTGCCAAAAAAACCTTATATTAGGGGAAGAATTGGGTATATAAGCTAATTAGGGGAATTATTGTACTAACTAATCTACAAGGAAAAGAAAATGAACAAACTAGCCCTTTTTTTTAAACTTACATGATGATGTTATCAATGGCACGTGATGATGTCATCACTCCCTACCACCACCGATCGTTGACCGGCATTGAACAACCACCTCTCATCTTGTCATCACCCTACCTGTCATCACTTAGTCTATTGTCAAATCTTATCATCATTCATCTTGTCATCGTTTAAATTATCGATAATTTTGTCAACCTTCAACTTGTAATCACTTAATTGTCGTTAAAACATGTCATCACTCAACCTGTCGTCACTTAAATTTGCGTCTAACCCTGTCATCACCTATCATATGATCAATTAAATAAACTTGTTACCACTTATACAACTTATCATCAGAATCTATTGCTAATACCTATGTGGGATTTAAACCCACATTACTGTGCATTAAGCACGTTGCTCTACCATTTGAGCTAATAGGCCATAATTAAAGTAATATACATATAAATTAAACAATGCAAGTAAAACCAATCATCGCATTTTAAACTTGTCACCATGTTTAAATTTATTCACCACAAACCCAACTTGTCATCACTAGACTTCTCATTACGAAAACCCATAAACTAACAACCTGTCATCGTTTGACTTGTCATAAAAAAAAACCAATCTGACGAGAAAAATGACTAGTTAGTATAAAACCCATAAAACCAACTTGTCATCATCAAACCCATAAACTACAAACTTGTCATCGTCCAACTTGTCATCACCAAACCCCATTCAACAAGAAAAATGACTAGTTAATACAAAACACATAAATCCAACTTGTTATCACCAAAACGAATTAACTAAAAACTTATCATCAAGAACTCATAAAACTAACTTGTCATCACCAAAACTCATAAACTAAAAACTTATCATCGCCCGACTTGTCATCACCAAAACTCATCCGACGATAAAAATGAATAGTTAATACAAAACCTATAAATCCAACTTGTCATCACCCGACTTGTCATCACCAAAACCAATAAACTAAAAACTTATCATCGTCCGACATGTCATCACCAACAACTCATCCGACAAGAAAAATGATTAATTAGTACAAAACTCATAAAACTAACTTGTCATCACCAAAACTCATAAACTAAAAACTTATCATCGCCCGACTTGTCATCACCAAAACCCATCCAACGATGAAAATGAATAGTTAATACAAGACCTGTAAATCCAACTTGTCATCACAAAAACACATAAACTAAGAACTTATCATCGTCAAAATCCATTCGACGATAAAAATGACTAGTTAATAAACAATCCGTAAAACCAACTCGTACAAAAACTGGTCACTTGCACTCAAGCTTGCATCACTTAGAAAACTTGTCATCACTTGCACAAATCAATGTCTTATAGGATAGAGAAACGAATCTAACAAAAGGCAATTGAAAGTGCATTTAAAGTCAAGAGCGTTTAAAGTTTAATGTAGCCTGAGAATCAAAAAAATATGAATACATGCCAGCCTTATAGGATAGAGAAACAAATTATAAAATAGATCCTCTTCCAGTGGCAATGATTATAAAACAAAACTCATACTCAAGGATCTTAGTGCGTGTTTGTCAAAGTTATCATGGAGATCCCTACTGATCAAACTTTTAAGCACATGAATACTTCAGCCCCCATATTTAGTTATAAGAATAAAAATATAAGAACTAAGCTTAGAAGATCTACAACACGTTGCTACAGTAATGCCAATGCCAAAATCTAAGCTTTAGTAAAGCATAATGGAATGTGATATAATGAGATGAAGCACCCATCATCAATCATCAACGAAAAGAGTACCTAAACGAAATCCCTAAATAATTGACTAAATCCTTAAATTCTGAAATCAAAATCAATTAAACCTAACATACGTACATGTTTCGTCTTCCAAAACTTCAAACCGCATAGAGCCGCATATTAAGGCAGATCTGGACCGAAAGGGCTTTATTCCACCACATCTGGACCACAAAGGCTTTATTGACGACGACGAATGAACAACAACGTAACGGAACGAGATTTCTGGTGAGGGAGAGATGATCGCCCTAGATATACAGAGAGAAATAAGAAATCGCCGAAAAAGAGAGATCTAAGCAAATTGTTGAGGACGACAAGAGATTCAAGCCAAACCTGCCTGGAGAGTGACCTTCGTGACTAGATCTAGGGTTTCCGGGCAACAAATTCATCCTAAATCAGATAAGTCGATCAGATCTAGACGAGATGCCAACGAGATCTGGACGGGATCGCCAGAGAGATTACTGGCTTCAGTTCCACTCCAGTCCCGACGGGATGCGATGTGGGTTGTAAAACAAGGCGACGACGTTCGAGCAGTTGGTGACGACCAGATCTGGAAAATTAAGAGAGAGACGAGAGGAGTTCGAGAGAGACGAAAAAAAGGAGGAGGAGGAGAGAGAAACTAAGAAGTATAGGTTTTTATACAGCCTCATCGACTAGTTTATGCAATATTTTTAAAACGAGTCTACCTACTATATTATTAGACAAAAATAGACCCCCACCCCTTCCCTCTATATTAGGAGATAAAGACTCAAGCACTATAACATACGAACACGTGTTGTCTATCTAGTTGTGAATTTGTGATACATAATTAGATTAGGTTAATATAAAAATTAACTGGATATACAAAAAGTATTAATTAATGAACAAAAAATTAATTCAACTGGATAATTGATACATCACACATATAACAAAAAAATTAATTGATAACAAAAAAATAATTCATCTGGATAACAAAAAAATTAGCTAATGAACAAAAAATTATTTCACCTTGATAACAAAAAAATATTAATTAACGAACAAAAAAATGAATTAATGAACAAGAAATTAATTAACAAACAAAAAAGTATTAGATTAAGTTAATATAAAAAATTAATTGATAATTGGATACACAAAAAACATCATATATATACACATGCAAATACTATATGACAATAAATTCACTTGGATAAAATAAAAACTAATTAATGAGATTCTATGAGATAACATGAGTCGTTTATCTAGTTGTAATATATAAGTAGATTCGATTCCGACAAGGAGGAGTTCTGGCTTAGACTAACAAACATTATTAAACAAATAAACCTTCCTACGATAGTGATAGGAGATCTAAATGAAATCCACGGTCCAGTGAGAAAAAAGGGAGGGTTGAACCAAATCCAACAAGATTCAAAAGACTAATTAATTTCAAGAATGAATGCAACCTGCAGGATATCCCTACGCATAGAAACCCCTTTACTTGGCGCAAAAACCGTACTAAAGTGGATAACAATTATGAGAAACTAGATTGAGTCCTGGTCAGTGACCAAATCATCCAGTGGTTCACAGGAATTGTTACAAAAAACTATGCGTTCTCAACATTGGACCACTATCAAATCGCTATCGAACTAAACAATGTGGAAGCTTATAGAGCAATTCCATTCAAATTTGAGAAAATGTGGATGCAACGAAAGGATTTTAGGAATATTGTCAAACAAGCATGGCGGGTGTTTTTCCCTAGTTCTAACATGTTTCAATTAACTAAGAAAACACAACTCCTGAATATACAGTCTAAGAAATGGAACAAAACCACTTTTGGTAATACATTTGAACAATTAAAAAATATGGAACAAGACCTCATTAAGATTCAACAACAAATACATACATCTCCAAACCTTGCTCTAGTACAATGACAAAACAGAATTTAACTAAAAAAAGAACGTGTCCTACATTATCATAAAACATATTGGAAACAACTGAGCAAAGGCTAAACATGTTAAACTTGTAGATGCTAATGTTGGTTACTTTCATAAAATTGCCAGCTAGAAAAAAAAAGATAGTTAGAGAAATACGAACTAATAGAGGCACCCAAATCTTAGGAGAAACTAAAATTCGCGAGGAGATAAGAAAAGACTTCAAAGGCCGGTACAAGAATGAACAGATCAATCACTCACTATTACAACAATATTTAAACCTCATCACATCGGAAATTACAATGGAAGACAATGAAATCTTGACAAAACCAATAACAAATGTGGGGATCAAGAATATCATTATGCAAATTGGCTCTGATAAATCGCCAAGACCAGACGGAATGTCATCAGGTTTTTATAAGAGATACTGGGACATCGTTGAATCAACAGTAACTAAAGCACGCAATAATATTTTTTTTTCACTCTGGCAAGTTGCTTAAACAAATAAATCTTACTTTCATCACACTTATACCAAAAAGGGCCAACCCCGAATCCACAAACCACTACAGACCTATTAACTTATGATGCTCCACGATCTACAAAGTCATATAAAAATCATAACTGAAAGGCTAAAAGAAATTATGAACAAAATAACACATCCACTTCAAGGAGCCTTTGTGTCCAAAAGGCAATACAAGACAATGTTCTTATTGCACACGAAATTTTCACTCCTTTGGAAGGAAGAAAGGAAAGGAAGGATGGGTAGCCATCGAATTGGATATTGATGTCCGCGTTTTTAGGTAGATTTTTAGGGTCTAGATAGGTTAGATTGAGTTGTTTTTCGTGGTTGAGTCTTGTGTTTTTGAGTCTTTTTGCATGTGTTTTCGTATTTCTTTGAGATTCGGAAACTACGCATTTTTTGTGTCATTTTGTAGGTATTTCGAAGCTTGAGAGCGAGTTTGGAGCGAGGCTAGGAGAGGATGGATGAGCTAGGAGGAGGATTTCAAGTGGAAGAGTCAAGAAGAAGAGCTAAAGAGAAGCTAAAGCAAGAGGAAAAGTCAAGGAAAAAGTCCCAAGATTGAGCCCAAGGAGGTCGAGCTCGAGCCGCTTTACCAAACTTGAAACGCAAGGAAATCAGCACTCAGGATCGACCCTGAAGGGGTCGATATCGACCCTATGGAGGGTCGAACACGCGTGACCGACTTCTCACCTATCCGGAT
Organism: Polygonum maritimum; assembly: GCA_963924305.1. Lineage (NCBI taxonomy): Eukaryota > Viridiplantae > Streptophyta > Magnoliopsida > Caryophyllales > Polygonaceae > Polygonum > Polygonum maritimum. The sequence goes on from OZ002734.1 coordinate 39,448,627, forward strand.
TACTTGTGCAAGTTTCCTAGTTTGTATTTTAGGAAGGTGTTTTGTTTGTGTTTCCTAGCTAGATTAGGACTCCTTTTTGTCTATAAAAGGAGGTTGAACCTATAGTTTTGAGGATGCTTTTGAATGCTTTGATTCAATCAAGACTTGGAGAATTAGGGAGAAGACTTGGAGAACAAGTTTGAGGTTTGTAAAATTGATCTTTGGTTTTTAGTTGAGTTTTAGTTTGGTTTGATGATGTCTTCCTCTTCTTCCTCCTTGTCTCTCTTTGCTATGTGTGAGTAGTCCTCTTAAGTTCTAGGGTTGGGCAAAAACCCAACACAATCATGCATGTTTAAAACTTGAATTCATGACTTGAATGCTTGATGATCATATCTAACCTATCTTGTGCTTAATCCTTGGTGAAAATTGAGGCATGTCTTGTGATTGACCATAGCGAAAGTGAAAAGTTGATTACTTGATTACATCTAATAGGATTATTTGCGAAAGTTGATATTCCTAGGTTGAAGGATAAATAGAAAGTTGTTTGATTTGCGAAAGTTGATTGAATAGCTTGAATTGTTTGCGAAAGTTAACTTTTCTATGATCTAGATTGCATGATAGTTGTGAATTCTTATCAAAAGCATGTATGGTTGTTGTTGTGGTAGCCCTAGCCCTAGGATTTGCCTTTTATATTGATTAAAATTCGTGTTTTTGCTTTGATCCCGACTCCCTAAGTCGTGTTCGAGCCCTTGCTTGAGTTTTTGTGTGTGTTCGTACTTGTTTAGTCTCAGGTTCGACCCTCTAAGGGTCGAGATCGACCCTCCTCAGGTCGATCCTGACTCTGTTCGCTTGTGTTTCCTTTGCTCTTTTCGTAGTTTATCGATTAAACTTAGCACTACTCTCGCTCCCGTGGACGATCCTGACTTCGCTATACTCAGCGGGGTCTTGACTACAAATTTATTTGTTCAAGAAACCCTTCAGCAAATTGGCGCCGTTGCCGGGGGAGTGTGCAATAGTGCCTAGTTTAGTTGATATTTGGGTGTGGGACTAGCCCAAACCCTTTGTGTGTTTTTGATTTGTTTTTGTTTTTGTTCTTAGGTTAGATGTAGCCATGGAGACCTTTGAGGACCTTGAAAGAAAGTTGGCCGATCTTGAACTTCAAGTGCTAAACCTCCAAAGAAAAAGAGAAGCCGAGGCTTATGCGAGTCAAAGAGAATGGGAAGCCCAAGCCTACCCCAATTGGGGTTATTATGAACCACGCCATACTTATGCAAGTCAATTTGAAGAGGCCAATTATAATTTGGATCCCTATTGGAGGAGTGATGATTATCCCAACTGGGGTTATTATGAACCTCCTAGCTATGAAGAGCAACCATTGATCGGTCCGGGATCGGAGGGTCTCACAATTTAAATTTATAAAACCGAACCTCACTTGTAGTAAAGAGGTAGGGTGTCGAACACACGGGAGTTCGTGCGTCGAGAGTACCCGAAAAGACTAAAAAGAGGAGAAAATAAAGACAAAACGAAGGAAAACAAAAGAGATCTCCTCGGACCGACACAAAGTCACTTCGGTCCGAGGTAGGATCGAGGTCGAAATGGTCGGGACCGACGTTGGTGCAAGTCGGGCCCGATGACTGGGTACTTCGATTTGGCAAAAATGGTAGATCGGTCTTGGGTTTTTGGGTTCCTCCCCCAACTAGACTTGGATATTCTTCCTCAATTCAACCAATAAGTGTTTGATTCTAGTGAGATCGAGGTTGTTCACCTCAAATCCCTCCAATCTACAGCTCGACCCAAGGGAGCTTTCGCGTCACCTTCGATGCTAGAGACTTGTGATGGAATCGAGACCACTTTCGCTTACTCTTACCAAACACAAGCTCTAAATCCCTTGCTTTCACAAGAGAATTGAAGCTCAATGTAGAGAGGATTCACAAATCAAGCACTCAAGGCTATGGAATTGGGGTTTTCTACCCAAATCTAGCTAGGGGATTCCCCCATAGCCCAAGACTATAGAATCTACTCCATATGGTAAGATAAAAGCATAAACAAAAGGGAAACCAAACAAAACTCAATCATCAACATCCAATCAAACTCCAATTGCATTCAAATCCAAAGTGTCTACAAAATCCAAGTCTCAATTCTACTAGATCAAAGCAAAACAAAGTACAAAACTCACAATTCCTCCTCTCTTCTCCACCGATCTCTCCTTCTCTTCCCTCTCCCTTCTTCTCCTTGCTCTCCAAGCCTTCCTTTGAACCCTTAGAGAGTGATTTGAGTGTGGTCTATCCAAAACATGCCCTTAATGCTCTCTAATCACCTCTATTTATAGCCTCTCATGGATTGGGGACCAAGGAATCCCAATTTAGAAAGGGGCAAATGTGGAAAGTTACTAAAAATATGCCTTGGGGAATAATCCAATCCTATGCCGACTTGGACCGACACGGAACGACCTCGGGCCCGACGTTGGGAACGTCGGTCCGGTTCACTGGGTGCTCGATCTCGGGCCCGACTTGGTGTATCTCGGTCCAGGGCCTCGATCCTCGTCTTCTTCCTTGGTTTCCTTTGGTTCCACTTCATTCTTGGCTTGGCTCTTGCACTCCTTGACTTGGCTCCTTCATTAGCTCCTCGAAATTGTCCTCATTCTTGCCATTTTACCTACAAAAACAAACAAACTCGCATAGTTTCCGACTCTTGAAGAAAACCGGGAACTAAGCTAAAAGGGAAACAAAACTAACAAAGAAGAGAATGAAAAACACATATTTACAATGGAAATCAACTACTAAAACACCTCCAAAATGAGAGACATCAGAATACCCTATACTTAAACTTGCTTGTCCTCAAGCAATAACAATGTAAGCAAGACCGAAGCATAATCTTCAAGTAAAGCCTCATATGAAAAACTCAATCAAGCACAAGTGATAGACATGCTAGCAAGATTATGTCATCACACATGATCAAGTGTTCAAGAAATAAAGTCTAATGCAACAAAGCCTCACTTTAGGGACATAGAAATGTGTATCACTCATCATGTGTTTAGGTTTGAAAATGAACACTCAAACTCAAAATCATGCAAGTAAAGGCTTTACCATTGAAGCTAATATCACCAATTCCTCCACCTAGAGATGCCTATTACAATGCACACAAAGAATATGAACTTGGCTCAAAGGAGGTCCTCAAAGAGGTTCCATTCGGCCGGGTTGTAATGGGGCTTTTGGTATTTCTCAAGGTGGGAATCACTTTGGTCTTGTGGTGCTCATAATGGGGGATTGAACTTTCTAGTCTCTCACCAAACTCACCGAATTATTCCACTTTCAACTTCACTCATCCCAAAAGACTTTGATTTTCTTCTTTTCTACTTCTTTTTTTCTTCTTTCAACTCACATTTCACTAAACATTCCACTTCATCTTTGCACTAAACTTTTTGTTGGACTTTTCACACTTTTTCCACTAGGATCGACTTGCACTAACTCGGGCCCGATGTGCACTTATCCTCGGTCGGTGCCCTTTTTACTTCACTCAAGCACTTTGCTTTCAATCCACTATTTTTTTTTTCAACATTTCTTTCTTTCTTTACAACAAAGATGCACTGCCCACTTGATTTATAACTCCATTCTTGCCCTTCACCAAAGAGAATCTCAACTCTCCAAATATTCTTCCAAAACCTCTCACTAAAGTCTAATCCCATAAGGGTCAAGTCATATAGGCTAGGAATCATATTTTTGAGGAGTTTCAAACAAAGGTCTAAGGCTAAAACGAGGCTACAAACAACGGTTTATCTTCAAGGTAGGATATGGAACATTTTGTGACTATATGAAATAAAGTTCAAATCAATGTGACAAAGCATAGAACAAATCTCATATTGGTCTTGGAAAATAGATAAACACCTCAATAGCAAGTTTTACTAAGCATGCATGAGCTAATCACACAAGAAACGAGGGATATGCAATATGAACAAACATCCCTAAAATGGCCAAAAATAATCTCACAAGGTTCACTCAAGCTTAGTTGCATCATAACTCATCCAAGAACTCATGTGCTCAATAAAAACATGCAAGATATCATATCACATCAAAAGCAACATCCATTTAGAGGCTAAACTATCCAAAAATATGCAAAGGAATTTACATGATCACATCATCATTAGCCTTCTATATGGACATCTAAGATGGGAATTCCTAGTCCAAAAACAAAATCTTTTTGACTTTTTCACTCGAAATTTTTTCGAATTTTTATGGGTTTTTTGCAAAAATTTTCAAACAAAGCAAACAAACTCATCCGTTCATGCCATAAAATCGATCATCATTCTCATACATCATGCCACTATCCAAAAGAAACATCCCTTAAACAAGAAACAAACACAAACAACCTACACAAGACATGGAATTATGAGCTACTAACCCACCCCATACTTAAAATTTTGATGTCCCCATCAAAAGAAATCAAAACTCAAAAGTAAAGAGAAGAGTAGAGAAAGCTCACAATTTTCCTTACTCTTGAATGGCATGTTGAGGCTTAGTTTGATAAGAGTAGAGCCCAAGAAGCTCTTACTTCTTCATTTGGGTCGATCTTGTCATAGTACTTCTTCACTCGATGACCATTAACTCGAAAGATAGTTCCATCTTCATCAATCAAATCTACCGCTCCTTGAGAATGTATGCGATGTACCACGAACGGTCCACTCCACCTCGTTCGGAGCTTGCCTGGAAAGAACCGAAGTCGCGCATTAAAGAGAAGAACCTTGTCTCCAACTTGGTAAGTTTTTGGGACCAACTTCCTATCATGCCACCTTTTAGTTTTCTCTTTGTACAACTTGGCGTTTTTGTAAGCCTTCAAACGCAACTCCCCTAGCTCATGAAGGTCTAGGAACCTCTTTTCTCCGGCCAAGTTCACATCCCAATTCATCTCCTTTAAAGCCCACTTGGATTTGTGTTCCAATTCCACCGGGAGGTGGCACGCCTTGCCATACACTAGATTGAAAGGTGTAGTCCCCAAGGGTGTCTTGTAAGCGGTTCTATAAGCCCAAAGTGCATCATCGAGCTTGGATGATCAATCTTTTCTTGATTTAGACACCGTCTTCTCCAAAATGGCCTTGATTTGACGATTTGAGACTTCCACTAGACCGCTTGTTTGAGGATGGTAAGGGGTAGCTACCCGGTGAGACACCCCATACTTAATCAACACATTCTCGAAGCATCTTTTAATGAAATGAGGGCCACCATCACTAATGAGAAATCTTGGCACGCCGAATCTAGAAAAGATGTTACTCTTCAAGAACTTCATCACCACTCTTGCATCATTGGTCCTTGTTGGGATGGCTTCCACCCATTTAGAAACATAATCAACGGCCACCAAAATGTATTTGTATGGGCCCGACGTTGGGAAAGGTCCCATAAAGTCGATCCCCCATACATCAAAGAGCTCCACCTCTAGAATTCCGGTTTGCGGAGTCTCATTTCTCCTCGACAAATTCCCTTCTCTTTGGCACTCCTCACATCTCTTCACATACTCATGAACATCCTTGAACATGGTTGGCCAATAGAACCCACAATGAAGAATTTTGGCCGTGGTTTTTGAACTCTTAGCATGCCCTCCGGTTGGCAAAGAATGACAATGGTGGATGACACTTTCAACCTCCTCACTTGGAATGCACCGTCTATAGATTCTATCACTCCCCTCCTTGTATAGGTAGGGATCATCCCAATAATATTGCCTAGCATCATGTAAGAATTTCTTCCTAGCCGAGTAAGACAAATTTGGTGGGATCGCTCCCCCTACAACAAAGTTAGCAAAATCCGCAAACCAAGGAGCGACCCTTCGTTTTGTGGATTCAATAGATAATAGACGAGTAGGAGGAGAAGATTTAATCAATTTAGGATGAGAAGGAATGGAAACCGAGTGAAGGATCTTACTTGATTTCATGGACCGACATTGCAAGGTATTGAGCCCGACATGTGTAGTCATCGATCGGGTCGAACAAGTGCAAATCTTGTTTGGGACCGACGTTGCAGACCTCGGGTCCGAGGTATTGGGTACCTCGGTCCGATGTTCCATACTTCGGGCCCGACTTTCTAGCTTGGTTGATCCATCCATTCGTTCCTTCTCGCTACTCATTAGGCCTTCATCCGCCCTCATGTCATCTATTTCCACACCGTCTCCCATCTCCTCCATGTACTCCACGGGCAACCGGGATAGATGATCGGCCACCAAATTCTCCGAGCCCACTTTATCCTTGATCTCATGGTCAAATTCTTGAAGAAGAAGCATCCATCTCAAAAGCCTTGGTTTTGCATCTTTCTTCTTCATGAGGTACTTGATTGCCGCATGATCCGTATAGACCACCACCTTAGACCCCACAAGATATGACCGGAATTTCTCAAATGCAAATACCACCGCTAGGAATTCCTTTTCCGTAGTTGTGTATTTACATTGAGTTTCATCCAAGGTTTTACTTGCATAGTAGATGGCATGCAACTTTCCCTCCTTTCTTTGCCCAAGAACGGCTCCCACGGCAAAATCACTTGCATCACACATCACTTCGAAAGAAAGATTCCAATCGGGTGACGCCATGATGGGGGCCGAAACCAAAGCATCTCTCAACCTACAAAAAGCACTCATGCAATCCTCGGAAAATTCGAAGGGAACATCCTTCATTAAGAGGTTAGACAATGGTTTTGAGATTTTAGAGAAATCTTTGATGAAGCGTCTATAAAAACCCGCATGACCTAAAAAACTCCTCACATCACGCACACAAGTAGGTGGGGGAAGTTTTTCAATTATCTCAATCTTGGCCCTATCAACTTCTATTCCTCTACTAGAAATGAGATGTCCTAGGACTATTCCTTCCTTAAACATGAAATGACATTTTTCCCAATTAAGCACAAGGTTAGTCTCTTCACATCTAGCCAACACTCTATCCAAATTAGCCTAGCAAGCATCAAAAGAGGAACCATAGACCGAAAAATCATCCATGAATACTTCCACTATTTCCTCTACCATGTCGGAGAAGATGGACATCATACACCTTTGAAACGTTGCCGGAGCATTACACAAACCAAAAGGCATGCGTCTATAGGCGAACGTTCCATAGGGACATGTAAAAGTCGTCTTCTCTTGATCATCGGGGTGAATAGGGATTTGCCAAAATCCACTATACCCATCAAGGTAGCAAAAGTATTCATGTTGTGCTAATCTTTCAAGGACTTGGTCAATAAAAGGAAGGGGGAAATGATCCTTACGAGTACCACTATTTAACTTTCGGTAATCAATGCACATGCGCCATTTTGTAGTGGTTCTTGTAGGAATCATTTCTCCTTTCTCATTTTGCACAACGGTCAATCCACCCTTCTTAGGAACTACATGCACGAGACTAACATATTTGCTATCCGAAATTGGGAAGATGATTCCCGCATCCAACATCCTAAGTATTTCACTTTTAACCACTTCTTTCATATTAGGATTCAATCTTCTTTGTGGTTCAATAGTGGGTTTATGATTGTCCTCCATGTAGATCCTATGCATGCAAATTGATGGTGAGATTCCCTTAAGTTCCTCTAATGAATACCCTAAAGCCCCCCTATGCTTCCTTAAGACCGCTAACAATTTAGACTCTTCTTCATTATTCAAATTAGCATTCACAATTACGGGCAATGAAGAGTTAGGGCCAAGGAAGGCATACCTCAAGTCCTTTGGAAGCTCCTTTAGCACATGGGAAGGCTCCGGTGGTGCTTGGGTTTCCTCCGTTTCGGCTTTGAATACCTCCAAGTACGTCATCCCATTCTCCACTTTCTCATCCTCTTCTTGATGAGCAATCACCCCTTCATTCTTCACTTCGAGTCCATAGGGTGGTGGAATGGCTTTCAACTCTAGCTTCCTTGTGCTTGGCTTGTTGGATATAGCCTCCCATTGCACTCCATTTGGAAGAAATTGAACCATCTTTGCTTCTCTATGCAATGCTTCTCTTGAAGTTGACTTGAAGGAGAAATCGAGCTCTACTCCTCCAAATTCGAGGGACAAGTGACCTTTCTTCACATCTATGACAGCTCCAACCGTGGCTAGGAATGGTCTCCCCAAGATGATAGGCTCACCCGGCACTTCTAACATGTCAACCACCACGAAATCCGTGGGTACATAGTGCCCCTCTATACACAATGGGTAATCTTCCACCACTCCAATTGGCTCAATTGATGTTCTGTCGGCTATGGTCAATCTCATGTTAACCGGAGCAATGAGTCCCATAGCGGTTGACTTCCATATGGTGTATGGTATGACACTTGTACTTGCTCCAAGGTCACACAATGCTTGAAACTTCCTTGGTCCGACACCCACGGTGATGGCAAATCTTCCGGGGTCACCAAGCTTTTGAGGTAGCTCCAATATCTTCACCTCGTCTTGCATCTCAACAATTGACCTCTTCTTGCTCAAGATTCCTTCAAGAACTTTGCATAAGATGGCATCTCACTTAGAGCATCGGTGAAAGGAATGGTAATGTTCAAGCCTTGCAAAAGCTTCAAGAACCGCTTGAACTTGCCCTCAACAATCTCCTTGGGCTTCTTCATAGGATATGGAAGAGTAGTGCCATTTTGCTTCTTGCTTGGATCAACCTCCTTGGATCGATCTTTCTCAACAAATCCACCCTGGACCGACGTTGGAAGTACCTCGGGACCGACTTCAGGGACATCGGTCCCAGGGCAAAGAACTTCTGGGCACGTCGGGCCGACTTCAGGGCAAGTCGGGCCCGAGTTGGGTTCAACCTCGGTCCACTCCAGGGGACTTCCTCCATTCTCCAGATCGACATTTGGGAACGTCGGGCCCGAGTTGCTGGGAACCTCGGTCCGACTCTCTTCTCTTGATCTTGGAACTTGTGGCTCGGGCAAATTCCGTCCACTCCTTAATCCTATGGCACGAACTTCGTTTTGTTGTTGTGGGGCACAGGGATTCTCCTCGGGTCGGCCCGGGAGTCTCCCTTCCTCTCTTGGAAGTTGATTCGCCATGTGGACAAATTGATTGTCCACTTGTCTTCTCCACACACCAAACTCCTTGAATTGAGTCTCTATGTTGGTCACTTGGTTCTTCAAATCTTGAGCCCATTGTGGTGTGTGCTCATAGAATCCCGGAGGTCGGTATGGTGGTTGTTGGGCTCTTGGCTCGTTTTGGTTGAAGTTGTTGTTGTAGCCACTAGCTTGCCCTTGATTCCACCTTCCTCCATTGTTGAAATTGGATCTTCCTCCGAAATTTCTTTGGACATAATGAGCCTCCTCAATTTGCTCCGCCAACCAAACTTGGCGCTCATTTGGGCACTCTTGGGCTCCATGCTTCAAAGAACCGCACTCTTCACATGCTCTTGTGGTTTGTTGGGCATAACTCATCTTCCTCCTCATCTTGTTCAATTCATCCTCCAAGAATTGGATCTTCACATCTTTGTCCACCTCTTCACTTTTGGGATCGTAGAGCCTCTTCGGACCTTCTCCATGGACTCTTGCTTCCTTGCTCACATTGCTAGTACCATACATCGCCTCATAGTCCGAGAGTTTGTCCAACAACTCCCATGCTTGTTCCGGCGGCAAGTCTATGAACCCACAATCTGTATGGAGGTTCAATTTATCCTTCGTGGCGGTGTTGATCCCTTGGAAGAAGATGTCTTGAAGGACATAGGGTTGTTGACCGTGTGTCGGACACGCTCTCAACATCTCTTTGAACCTATCCCACGCCTCAAAAAGTGGCTCATGAGCTCCTTGTTGGAAACTAGCAATCTTCCTTCTAAGCTCCGTCGTCTTGGTGGGCGGGAAGAATTTCATCAAGAATGCTTCATTTAGGGCCCTCCATGATGTGATGGATCGTGGTGCTTGACTCTCCAACCAATGCAAAGCCTTGCCTCCCAAAGACCACTTGAAGGCTTTGAGTAACACATACTCAAGTGTCTCATCGTCCGTGGAAATGGTCTCACAAAGGTCCTTGAATTGCTTCACATGCTCGATCGGACACTCATTCGGCCTCCCTTGGAATTGCTCTCTCTTGATGAGTGAGATAAATTGAGTTTTTATCTCAAAATTCCTTGACACCTCCGGCAAGATGATGGCCGGCTCCGGGACCTTCAACTCCGGATGCATGTATTGTCTAGCATTCCGGGGTTGAGTGTTGATTTGGGCCTCCAACCTTATCCTTTGCTCCCTCTCTCTACGGGCCTCGGCATCTCGGTTTGCCATCTCAATTTGCATTCGAGCCATGTCGGCTCTCATCCTCTCGAACTCCTCATCTCGGGCTTGGTCCGCCATCCTCTTCTTCTTGCGGGCTTGCCTTAGAATACTCTCCGGGTCACACACAAAGTCGAGCTCAAGGGTTCCTCGGACGGAACTAGCTCGCATGCACCTACAACCAAAGACACAAACAAAAACCAAATCAAAACAAACAAGGGGTTTGGGCTAGTCCCTCACCAAAATCACTACCAAAATCAAAGACTCAACAAAGATGGGTACCTCGAACAAGTAGAACTCCCCGGCAACGGGGCCAAAATTCTGATCGGTCCGGGATCGGAGGGTCTCACAATTTAAATTTATCAAACCGAACCTCACTTGTAGTAAAGAGGTAGGGTGTCGAACACACGGGAGTTCGTGCGTCGAGAGTACCCGAAAAGACTAAAAAGAGGAGAAAATAAAGACAAAACGAAGGAAAACAAAAGAGATCTCCTCGGACCGACACAAAGTCACTTCGGTCCGAGGTAGGATCGAGGTCGAAATGGTCGGGACCGACGTTGGTGCAAGTCGGGCCCGATGACTGGGTACTTCGATTTGGCAAAAATGGTAGATCGGTCTTGGGTTTTTGGGTTTCTCCCCCAACTAGACTTGGATATTCTTCCTCAATTCAACCAATAAGTGTTTGATTCTAGTGAGATCGAGGTTGTTCACCTCAAATCCCTCCAATCTACAGCTCGACCCAAGGGAGCTTTCGCGTCACCTTCGATGCTAGAGACTTGTGATGGAATCGAGACCACTTTCGCTTACTCTTACCAAACACAAGCTCTAGATCCCTTGCTTTCACAAGAGAATTGAAGCTCAATGTAGAGAGGATTTACAAATCAAGCACTCAAGGCTATGGAATTGGGGTTTTCTACCCAAATCTAGCTAGGGGATTCCCCCATAGCCCAAGACTATGGAATCTACTCCATATGGTAAGATAAAAGCATAAACAAAAGGGAAACCAAACAAAACTCAATCATCAACATCCAATCAAACTCTAATTGCATTCAAATCCAAAGTGTCTACAAAATCCAAGTCTCAATTCTACTAGATCAAAGCAAAACAAAGTACAAAACTCACAATTCCTCCTCTCTTCTCCACCGATCTCTCCTTCTGTTCCCTCTCCCTTCTTCTCCTTGCTCTCCAAGCCTTCCTTTGAACCCTTAGAGAGTGATTTGAGTGTGGTCTATCCAAAACATGCCCTTAATGCTCTCTAATCACCTCTATTTATAGCCTCTCATGGATTGGGGACCAAGGAATCCCAATTTAGAAAGGGGCAAATGTGGAAAGTTACTAAAAATATGCCTTGGGGAACAATCCAATCCTATGCCGACTTGGACCGACACGGAACGACCTCGGGCCCGACGTTGGGAACGTCGGTCCGGTTCACTGGGTGCTCGATCTCGGGCCCGACTTGGTGTATCTCGGTCCAGGGCCTCGATCCTCGTCTTCTTCCTTGGTTTCCTTTGGTTCCACTTCATTCTTGGCTTGGCTCTTGCACTCCTTGACTTGGCTCCTTCATTAGCTCCTCGAAATTGTCCTCATTCTTGCCATTTTACCTACAAAAACAAACAAACTCGCATAGTTTCCGACTCTTGAAGAAAACCAGGAACTAAGCTAAAAGGGAAACAAAACTAACAAAGAAGAGAATGAAAAACACATATTTACAACGGAAATCAACTACTAAAACACCTCCAAAATGAGAGACATCAACCATCATGGGTGCAAGGGCTGAAAGAAAAACTCATGGAAGGAATCCATGAAGTCTTCTCCGACCTTAATGGAGTTCAAAACAGAGAATTTGACTCATGGAGGAAGGATGACAACTCCCAACATGGTGATCTAGCGGCTCAAATTCCACAACCTCAAGGGCTATTACCGGGCCACCCCGATAAGAACCCGAGAGGCCACATTGCCGCAGTTCACCCAAGGAGCGGAGAGAAGTTGCCGGAGCAAGATTTGAGTAAGAAGACGGCGGATGAAGAAGACCGACCCAGCCCAGGGGAGGTCGTGTCCGACCCCGACATGGTCGACACCAACCCCCTCCCCACTACGGAAGACCATCATCAGGTCGTGGCCGACCCTCTTCCCGGAGTCCCGAAGTCCGTTCCTTCTTCTTTGACAACAAAGGCGCTCCCTTTCCTATCCAAGACGGCTAAGGAACCTTCCATTGAGCATATTGAGCCTTTATCCGAGTCAAGTCCTCCACTCATTCTAAGCCAATCATTCCTCATCACGACCGGAGCTATCATAGATGTTAAGAAGGGACTCATATCATATTCTAGTGGTGAAGAGAAAGTAGAGGTCCGCTTCGACAATGCTTTAAAAGAGATCCGTGAAGTGGAAATGAAGAATTTGGAGGATGATCCGGAATAGAATTTCTTGCTAGACAAGGTCGACAAAAACAAAGACGAGGCCCAAGTTGAGGATAAGAGTCTCTTTCTAGGAGAAGGCGAAATTGAGGAGGTTAAGGCCCAAGAGGATGAAGTATGGACGGGGTCTTTGCTACCAATGTTGAAACCCAACCCACTCGTGGAGGAATGTGAAGAAAATGTGGTTGGGTTTGGACCTTCATTGACCCCGGATGCTAGCAAAGAGCGGGCCAAGCATGAAGAGATGAAGATCGTCACCGTGGGTCCTTTCGACTTTCCTAAGTCAATCATGGTCCCTAGGCTTGAATGTGCCTACAAATTATATCATTTTCCTTTCAAGATAGGACGCAAGGAGCTATGGACCTACAAGGATCCCTTTGTTGAGTATTGTGAGGCACCACCGCACCCACCAAGTTGGTTTTATCCTAACCCTTCTCACGAAAGTTATTCTTGCGCTTTTGATAAGTTGAAACGTTCTTTGAAAACTATATCATTATTTTTCAATTTACCAATATGCTACTTATGCTTTCATGAGGTGTCTTCACAGGACTTTGACAGGTTACTTAGAGCCTTGACGATGTCCGATCATAGGGATTGAGCTAAGGAATTTCTCGTCAAGCTAATGGCGTTAAACAAGCGCTTACGGGAGGCAACCCGGTCTTTAGATTAGATTCTTTGTTTTTATTTTGTTTTTGGTTTTTAGATTTGATTTTTTTCTAACCTTCCTTAGATTAGAATAGGATATAAATTTGTTTGGGATAGGATCTTTGTGGGATTTTTGCAGGGCACTAAGCTTCAAATGCGGGCTCAAAAAGGACGGGAGAAGACAACTTGACACGAGGAACATGAGCCCTCAGGACCGACCTTATAAGGGTCGATCACGACCTCCCCCTTGCTCTCCCTCTCCCTCATCCACCTCTCAGGATCGACCCTAAGAGGGTCGATCTCGACCCTAAGGGGGTCGTGCCAGCACACTATGCCTTCTATGCTCCTTCTCCAATCCAAGCTTCAATAAGTTCATCGTGAGTTTTTCTTCTTCTTTTCTCTTTACTTTTTCATGTGTTTTCATGCATGGGGACATTGCATGATTTAAGTATGGGGTGGGGAAGAAGAAATCTCACATGTTGTATATAATTGAGTCTTTGCTTGCTTTGTTTGGTTTGATAGTTTGTAAAGAGAAAAATCTTGAAAATTCAAAAAAAATTGAGAAAATGTCAAAAATCCAAAAAATTGCAAAATGTCGAAAAAACCAAAAAAATATTTGCTTCTTTGTTTGTTTTAGGATAGCAAAATGCTCTATCTTAGATGTCCTATGATGAAAACTAATTTTCATGCTTATCATGTAATTCCTTTGGCATAATTGGATAGTGTAGCCTAAGTTTATGAGAAATTGCGCTTGATTGTGAAATTGACTTGTGATGAAATTGAGCATATGTGTCTTGAGTGAAAGTATTTGCAATCCAACAAATTTTTACCTAGTGAGAATTTTGGCCTTATAGGGAGAACATCATTAATTCCCTCTTCTTTGTTTGTGTGATTTTGCTCTTTTTATGCATATGTCTCTTGTTGTTGATATGGTTATCTATTTCTTGAAGCCGCTATGAGATTGTTCATGCATGTTGATTGTGATTAAGAACTTATATTTTTAGCCCATATTCTTCCACACGTACGTTGAATTATCTTTGCTTGAAACCCCGTTCTAACCTAGACCTTTTGTTTGAAGCTCCACAAAAATTATCCCTAGCCCATATTAGCTTGACCCTATTCCGGGAATTGAACTTAGATGAAGTGTTGGGAATAAGCTTTGTTGAGTGACATTTGTGTTAGGTTTGAAAGAGGTAACATGGTTAAAGGGTAGAAAACAACTTGTTAAGGTGTAATGTAATAGGACTCTTGGCTTGGATTGCACATTGTTGAAAAATTGAAGGAAAAAAGTAAAGAAGCTCGAGCAACTAGACTCAGGATCGACCCCCATATGGGTCGATCTCGGCCCCCAGTGAAAAACGTGCTCTCAGGTTCGACACCCCCAGGGGTCGACCTCGACCCTCAGTAGGCTCGAGCTAGGAAAAAAAAAGAGAGAGAAAAAAGGAAAAAAAGAAAGAGAAAAGAAAAAAAATAAGTGCAAAGCCAAGAATTCCTAGTGTTTATAAGTTGTATTATGAGAATTTGGGTTAGAAATAGAAGGGTATGAGTTTGATTGGTGAAGAGTTTGGTTATGAGTTGAAAGGAAAAAAATGAGTGAGTTGTTTTGGTTTGAAAGTGTTGTATTTAGGAGTTTGATTCCCGGATTTAGCACCACATGGACAAGTAACTCCTTACCTATTGTTATTACCGAGCCCCATTACAACCCGGCCGAATGAGTCTTCTATGAAGATTTCATTGAGCCTAAGGGCCCGTTTGGTATCCAACGGCGGAAACGGAAACGGAAACGGAATGGAATGGAAACGAACCTAGTCCACATTAGCATCATGATACATGATGAGTCACCTCAATTTTCATTCAAAAACTACCGCAAGGGGGCTTGCGGTACCCTTGTGGCACCTCAATCATTCCCTAATCTAAGGGTGGGGTAAGAAAACACCTCAATCATTCCCTCCATCCCTTCTCTAGACACACAAATTTCAAAGTTTAAAATTAAAATATTTTTTTCAATTAATGTATAGTGACCCATAATTGGACTAGGTTCATTTCCTTTCCATTCCATTCCGTTTCCGTTTCCGCCATTGGATACCAAACGGGCCCTAAGTTCTTATGAAGATTGATGTGTCTTGACTTCTCTAGGTAGAGAGATTGGTGATATAAGTCTCAATGATAAAGTAGATGTTGCATAAAGATTGAGATGAGAGTTGATTTGATAGCCTAAACACATAAGAGTAAGAGAGAAACACATTTATCCCTTGTGAGGTTGGATTGTGATCGCCTAGCTTGAGACTCATACATATGTGATGACGTTAAAATTGCTTGTCTTCTTTTCACTTATGTTTGAAATGTTTTGACAAGGGCTATGCTTGAAGATTGTGTTATTGGTCTTGATTTGCATGATTATTGCTTGAGGACAAGCAAGTCTAAGTATGGGGTGTTTTGATGTCCGCGTTTTTAGGTAGATTTTTAGGGTCTAGATAGGTTAGATTGAGTTGTTTTTCGTGGTTGAGTCTTGTGTTTTTGAGTCTTTTTGCATGTGTTTTCGTATTTCTTTGAGATTCGGAAACTACGCATTTTTTGTGTCATTTTGTAGGTATTTCGAAGCTTGAGAGCGAGTTTGGAGCGAGGCTAGGAGAGGATGGATGAGCTAGGAGGAGGATTTCAAGTGGAAGAGTCAAGAAGAAGAGCTAAAGAGAAGCTAAAGCAAGAGGAAAAGTCAAGGAAAAAGTCCCAAGATCGAGCCCAAGGAGGTCGAGCTCGAGCCGCTTTACCAAACTTGGAACGCAAGGAAATCAGCACTCAGGATCGACCCTGAAGGGGTCGATATCGACCCTATGGAGGGTCGAACGCGCGTGACCGACTTCTCACCTATCCGGATTACTTGTGCAAGTTTCCTAGTTTGTATTTTAGGAAGGTGTTTTGTTTGTGTTTCCTAGCTAGATTAGGACTCCTTTTTGTCTATAGAAGGAGGTTGAACCTATAGTTTTGAGGATGCTTTTGAATGCTTTGATTCAATCAAGACTTGGAGAATTAGGGAGAAGACTTGGAGAACAAGTTTGAGGTTTGTAAAGTTGATCTTTGGTTTTTAGTTGAGTTTTAGTTTGGTTTGATGATGTCTTCCTCTTCTTCCTCCTTGTCTCTCTTTGCTATGTGTGAGTAGTCTTCTTAAGTTCTAGGGTTGGGCAAAAACCCAACACAATCATGCATGTTTAAAACTTGAATTCATGACTTGAATGCTTGATGATCATATCTAACCTATCTTGTGCTTAATCCTTGGTGAAAATTGAGGCATGTCTTGTGATTGACCATAGCGAAATTGAAAAGTTGATTACTTGATTACATCTAATAGGATTATTTGCGAAAGTTGATATTCCTAGGTTGAAGGATAAATAGAAAGTTGTTTGATTTGCGAAAGTTGATTGAATAGCTTGAATTGTTTGCGAAAGTTAACTTTTCTATGATCTAGATTGCATGATAGTTGTGAATTCTTGTCAAAAGCATGTATGGTTGTTGTTGTGGTAGCCCTAGCCCTAGGATTTGCCTTTTATATTGATTAAAATTCGTGTTTTTGCTTTGATCCCGACTCCCTAAGTCGTGTTCGAGCCCTTGCTTGAGTTTTTGTGTGTGTTCGTACTTGTTTAGTCTCAGGTTCGACCCTCTAAGGGTCGAGATCGACCCTCCTCAGGTCGATCCTGACTCTGTTCGCTTGTGTTTCCTTTGCTCTTTTCGTAGTTTATCGATTAAACTTAGCACTACTCTCGCTCCCATGGACGATCCTGACTTCGCAATACTCAGCGGGGTCCTGACTACAAATTTATTTGTTCAAGAAACCCTTCAACAGATATGAAAAAGCTTATTATAGAGTCAACTGTAACTTCCTTTTTACAATCATGGAAAATTTTGGATTTTGTAGTAAGCTTACAGGATGGATTAAAGAGTGTGTTACAACAATCGCAATGTCAGTATTAGTCAATAATGCACCAACAGAGCCATTCAACCCAAAAAGAGGCCTTAAACAAGGAGACCCTTTATCTCCGCTCCTTTCGTCATAGGAACAGAGATTTTTGCAAGAAAACTACAACTAATTACTAGCAACACGTCCCGAAACTCTATTGGTTTCCCAATTGTTAGAGCAGGCACTAAAATCCCTTTCCTAGCTTTCGCAGATGATATTATGATTTTTACAAAAGCATCCCAAAATGCATGCACAATAGTGATTCAAGCTATTGAAGAATACTGTGTAGATTCACGACAAAAGATTAATTATCACAAATCAGCTTTTCAAACATAAAAAAATGTGGATAATCAACAAAAGCAAAGAATCCAACAAGTTCAGAACATCACAACAATGATTAACCTAGAAAAATACATAGAATCCCCAATTATTAATGGAAAAGTGAGTCAAGACACATTCGCATAAATAATAGGAAAATCAAAAGTCCAACTAACAAAGTGGAAAGCCAACAACCTCTCTCTAAATCTTGCCACAAAACCTTATTATACAATGCATAGTTTTATACTTCCAACATATATACGCAATGAATTAGATCAACTACAGAGATGCTTTTTATGGAATAAGGATTGTCACCACAAAGTCACAAACCACTAGTTGGTTGGGATAGAATATGTAAGCCAAAATCTCATAGAGGCTTAGGCATCAAAAAATCAGAACAAATGAATAAAGCGCTCCAAATGAAACTACTATGGAAATTAATAGGTGAGTCAAACAACATATGGGTACATTTGATGAATGAAAAATAAATGAAAAATGAATTTGTTCTCTTGTACAAAAAACAGACAAACACGTCGCGGCAATGGACAAAGCTCATGAGCCTACGCTCCGAATTTGAAGAAGGACTAATCTGGCAAGTAGGAGATGGAGAAACAATAAAATATTTGGACTGATAAATGGGTCTGTTAAGAACCACTAAAGAAGTATGTTTTGGACACAACAACATGTGGTGAAAACATAAAAGTGAAGGAATTTATAACCCATGAAAACGAATGGAATATGAATGCACTAACGAAATCCCTCCCGCTAGAGATCGTTGAACGAATTGGAAATATACCATTACCATCAAATGAAATCCGATATAGGCTCTATTGGGCACCTAGAAAAAATGGATGGTTCTCAACGGCTTCGGCTATAGAATTAATTATGAGAACACAACACCAGAACCCAAGACCCAATAGTTGGATTTGGAAACTTGATACATTCCCAAAGGTGAAAAACTTCTTATGGAAAATAGACGTACGGTCTGCCAACAAAAGCTAGACTAAGCGAAAAACATGTACCAATCCCTCCTGGATATTCAGTGTGTAATTGTGTCAATGAAGATTCAATTCACCTAATGATTGAATGTCCACACACCATTAAGACTACGAACAAATCAACCCCAAAATTGGGAATGTATTACGAACCACGAACATAACTAATAAAACACCTTCTAACATCATAATTGAGTTACAAAACACATTAGGTACACAAGACTTTATTGAACTAGCAACAATATGGTGGTGTATATGACAACAAAGAAATAAGTTAACATTTCAAAAAAAACCAAATGATTTCATACAGAATTTAGATAGATACATTCGATCTCAGATTCTGCAATGGAAGATAGCCAAATGATGGGAAGAAGGTCAGAAAATTACACATGTTGGAATAAGAAGGAAAATTAGACCAAACCACAAAGGGGATGGGCAAAACTCAACTTTGATGGATCAAAACTAGAAACTGGATCTGCATCGACTGGCTTTGTAATTTGAGATCACTTAGGAGATGTACTAAGTATAAGATCAACGCATAATGAATATGACTCTATAGTACAGATTGAAACTCGTGCACTAAGAGAAGAAATTAAAGAAGCAATAAAGAAGAGATTATGAAAACTAGAAATTGAGGGAGATAATCTCAGTTATTAACGCAGCATGTGGAATAGGGACAAGTCCATGGAAATTGATATGTTCATTGCGGATATTTGGGTGCTATTCTGCAATTTTGAGACAATTAGCATCCGACATGTGACTAGGGAGTGTCATGTTGTGGCCGATCAAATAGCAAAAATGGGTTACGTATATCCAATCTTCCACATCACGAACTATCCAGAACTTAAAATTCTCATCCGTCTGATGCTTTAGACTGACCCAAATAAGGGAGCTCGTTTAATTCTTACCTATTTCAAAAAAAAAAAATATAGATTCGATTAATTTATTTTCATTATTGGAGTTGGAAACTTGAAATTAATATTTGAAGTATTTAAGATTTTTGTTAAAAAGGTTTATTAACTGTTTCCTCCTAAAGCCCTAACGCCAATTTGAGACCGCTGGGTGGTCGGCTACCAATCGACTGAAATATCCTATTAGGCTGCTTCTCCCAGCACCGAACCCTACTCCCTTCGTCTCTTTTCACCATCAACCTACCGGCGACGAAATGGTGGCCGGCCCGCTCTTTCGCTCTATCTTCTCCACCGCCGCCAGGCGCTCTTCCCCCCCCAAACAGACACGCGCGTTCTCTATCCCGCGCCTATTCTCTACCTCGGCCGCCCCCGCCGCCGTGCCGGATCTCAACCTAGATCCTAGCCGCCTTCGAAACGTCGCCGTTATCGCTCACGTCGATCATGGAAAGACGACGCTCATGGACCGCATCCTCCGCCAGTGCGGTGCTGACATCCCACACGATCGCGCCATGGATTCCATCAGCCTCGAGCGGGAGCGTGGAATCACAATAGCTTCAAAGGTTTGTGATCTCTTTTTTGGAACGTTCCAAGTTTTGTCTTGTTTTCGGAATGGCGATAGGATAAATTAGGATATGCGTTGTTCTGCTATGCGTAGACTAGCTTCTTAGGGACTATAGGATATCGGAAACAAGCTCTGTATGTAGTATCTGAACGTTTCTTTGGTTATTGATCTGTGATAGCTGTTGTAGTGGTTTTGCTTAATAGTTTCTACTTAATTTCCAGAATGTGACATGCTAAGGGTTAAGCTGTTACTATGCATGCTTCTCATGTGTAGGTCAAATATGTTCATAAGGCCTGAACGCATATGTTTGAATGTAAGTCCTAGAGTTTCTCTAGCATATAAATGCATTTCCTAAGCTCTAGACTGCATCTTTTGTGTAAGCACTAGGCCTTTAGTAATGTGTTCGGTGCTCACGTTTTGCAGGTTACTTCCGTTACCTGGAAAGAAAACGAGCTCAACATGGTTGATACCCCAGGACATGCGGATTTTGGTGGTGAGGTATGTCAAATGGTACTATATTTTTTTTGTTTTGTATGTATAATGCAGAATGTTTAACATTTAATGCAATGCCATTTCCATCACAAGGGATTGTCCAGTTCTTGTAGTTCATCACATCATCCACTTACTTTGATGGCTGAAATTTGAATAAAAGTATAAAAAAGGATGATCATGTTTTGGAAAAGATAGAAGGACGAGCATAGTCTACTTTTTGCAATTCACCACATAGCTCACTAGCAGCATTTAGAGGCGTCATCTTCATATCTTAATGATT
Source organism: Polygonum maritimum (assembly GCA_963924305.1). Taxonomy (NCBI): domain Eukaryota; kingdom Viridiplantae; phylum Streptophyta; class Magnoliopsida; order Caryophyllales; family Polygonaceae; genus Polygonum; species Polygonum maritimum. The sequence continues at coordinate 39,469,365 of OZ002734.1, forward strand.
CATTATATGCGTATCATCGTTTCTCTCTCTAGTTTATATTGCTTATCTGTTCAATTTTGTCTCTCCTATCATGGTGGGCAAATATGTTTTTTTCACTTTAATGTAGTACACAAAAACAAACTCTTTTGCAGTTTTGCTTAGAACTTGACTTGAAAAGCTAAGTTGTATACAAAATGAAAATCAAGACTCTTCTCTACAAAGCAAGTGCTCTATACTTTTAGCACTTTCTACGAGTATTCATTACCAGTCATTATTACTGTCCAAGGCTATGTGTTTTTTTTTGTATTATTTCTTCCATTCAGTTTCTTATGTGACATCTATACTCCCTTATGCTGTGCAACATGGCTGGTTATATTCCATTTATTTCTTCTTTCAGTGATTCTTCTTCACATTTGAAAATTAGGTTGAGCGAGTTGTAGGGATGGTTGAGGGTGCAGTTCTGGTTGTAGATGCTGGAGAAGGCCCCCTAGCACAGACAAAGTTTGTCCTTGCAAAAGCTCTAAAATATGGTTTGCGGCCTATTCTTCTTCTGAACAAAGTAGACCGACCTTCAGGTGTGTTCACCTTTGAAATCTCTCATAATGTTATCCTTTTTTCATTTATTTGTTCGATGTATATTGAACATTAAAATTTGGCTCCATGCAAGTGACTCTATGACATACATGCAGCTTTCCAAAATTGCAAGCTTCCTCTTCTGGAAAGGAACAAGGAGAGAGAAGGATAAAGGATTGCCTAAAAAATTAAGAATATTACACTTACTGCTGAAAGAAATCATTGTAGATCTGTTACCTAAGATAATTCCTAGATTTAGGTTCTTACTTCAACATATGTAGTTCCTTTATCTAAATCGAATGGAACATGGAGTCATGGAGTGAGTTTGAATGGCATACATAGTGGGAACAGATGTATAGTAGTCATGAAACTGAAAAATAATGGTTAAGTTGAATATGGTTAGGGTTGAGTAAAGGATATGAATTAGCAAAAGAGAGGATGTCTAGATAAGGAAAATATAGAAGCAGATTCTATAAGTTATTAGTTTATATACACTGCTGTTGCAGCTAATTGAATTTTTTTTTTATCTTAACTGTACAACATGTGGAAACTTGCATACATAAGTAAATGTTACAAGCTGAACGCATGCCATTGTTATAAGTAAAATGTTTTTGACCAATTGAAATTTGTTCATCAGATCACCTGTCTATTTTCTGCGGCTTGTTATTTGCAAAAACATGCAAGAAATTCCGTAGTTTATAATAACTTTCTGTTATCGAGGTCATATTTGCTTTTGCATAATGCATATTCAGCATTCTGTCATCATTTCCATGCCATTGTTCAAATTTATCATTATAAATTTCTGAGTGTCACTTTTGCAGTTTCTGAAGAAAGATGTGATGAAGTTGAGAGCTTAGTGTTTGATTTATTTGCAAACCTTGGAGCTTCAGGTTCATAATACACTGATATTGAACTTTTTATCTGGTTTGGTTGTTTTGCTTTATCCATAATCAACTGTATGAAATACGGCTTTTTTTGTCTTGCCAACAGAGGAACAGTTGGATTTTCCTGTTCTTTATGCCTCTGCTAAAGAGGGGTGGGCTTCATCAAAGTTCACAAAAAGCCCTCTTGAAGAAGCAAAGAATATGTCAGTGTTGCTTGACACAATAGTTAGACATGTTCCTTCACCTAAAACCAGTGTCGATGCTCCTTTCCAGATGCTGGTTAGTATTAGATTTCTCATGCTCCAGTCATTTACTCCAAGGTGTTCATGTATTGTTCGATTGTAGACCTTAACCAACCTTGCATATAAATGGACCCCTTAATCTCTTTGATCCTGGGTGTGACTGTAGTCCTTTTCGCTCTTATTTTTATAAGGCAAAGAAGTGAAAGGTGTAAGCTTTCAACCTACTCATTCAAGTTTGAGCTGCCTCTTAAACATTTGAACCCACCTAGACTAAGCTTAAGTATTGTTATTTTAACAACCATTCATCTCAAGGAATTTCTTGATTAACTTCACTGTATTATTGGCTAATTGTGTGCGATAGTTATAAAACTGGCAAAATGCTATTGCTTGCCAAGTATAGATGAAAGTCCTTTTTTTCTTTTGATAAAGAGATATCTCAATCGTCTAGTGGAACGTTGGAGTAGGAAACTGGAGTACCAGAATGATTATTGTGATAACTTTTTATCCACGGGCTATTTTCTTGTGCTTTTAAACATCCCTGTTTTCTTAGCAACCTTGAAAAAGATGTTTGACAGTGCCTTTCAGGTGTCGATGATGGAGCGAGACTCTTATCTTGGGAGAATTTTGACTGGTCGCGTTGCCTCTGGCATTGTTCGTGTTGGGGACAGAGTACATGGACTCCGGAAAACAGATACTGGAGTGCAAAAGATTGAAGATGGAAAGGTTCTATACCTTATAATATTCTTTAGTTGGTGAACATATCATTGACATAGTTTTAATTTAGTTTTCTCAACATTGTTTGAAAATGATAATCTTCATGTGCTTTTTGCTTCCTGGAATTGAAGTTATGTAGTTGTTACAAAGATCCTGCCTTAGTTTGAACTGTGGAAATCGATTTTAGGTTTTGAAGCTAATGAAGAAAAAAGGAACAAGCACAATTCTGCTTGATAGTGCTGGAGCTGGTGATATTGTGTCAATGGCTGGCTTATCGAGCCCAGCAATTGGGCATACAGTTGCAACTACTGAGGTAGGGGCATTGATCTAATTTTAGAGTGTATACTTTTCCTTTCTGTCAAGTATCGTGGAGTGTATAAATTTGATGAGATTATAATTTTGATTAGTCTACGCTTGAGGAAGTTGTCATGTATAGGGAGGCAAGTTTATCTGGATAATTTATACGAAGAACGATGCAAAATTTCGGAGTTCAAGTTGGATAAGTGTTTAAGTAATCAAATGCTTTTTGGAGCATGACTTCATTTTCCTGTTTTTTTCTACAAGTCAGGTAGCATTTTGTACTTACTTGGCTAGAGCAGTGGTTATTCTCTCTAAGGTGCTTGATAATTGACAAAGACATATTTGACAGTTGTTTGTATCAGAGTAATTTGGAATTCTTTCTGTAGATGCGTGTCCCTGAACAGCTTGTTTTAGTGCTAGCTTCACTAGTCACTTCAGAATTGCATCTTCTGTAGCTATGTATTTTCCTCATTTTCTTATGCTATTGTTACATTGGTCCATGCCATTTCACATAATCTTAGAGGGCTTTATATTTAAAGTGATAGACATCTAGTTGGGTGTACCTTGACACCACCCCCCACCCACCATGTTTTCCCTCTTGATATTCTTATAATTTAGTTGGTTTTATCTTGTTTTCTTTTGCATAGAGTGGTAGAGGTCTGGTTTGTTTGTGTGATGAATGGTGATAGGAATCTAGTTGGCTGTGAAGAGTGAAATAGTCCCCCCATGCATACACTTATCACATAACTGCATTATGTATAGGTCATGGATGCTTTGCCAGCTGTTGAATTGGACCCACCAACCATATCAATGACCTTTGGTGTGAACGATTCACCATTGGCAGGCAAGGATGGTACTCATGTAAGCATCAATCTATGGACTCTTGATTTGACCACTCATCTATATGCTCACTTAGGCTGCAATTGATAGGCAAAATAAAGACTTCAACAGCATTGTTTCTATTTGGAATATCAGCAAACTGTTTATAATCCGTCTTTTGATTTCATCTCACTTACACAGTTTGATTTCAATTTCTCCATTAAATTAAAGCTTTGTTGTCTCGTCACACTGTTTCGTTTTCCTCCGGCTTTGGTATTCAGCTCATTCATGTAATCATGACGTCTTTCATTTTAATTGTCTTCATTCATAAGTAATTCATTTTACATTAAATTCTTGATCACAGCTAGTCTTGGTTATATTGAATTCTGCGTTTACATCCAACTCTTTATCCAGGCCAAATTTGTAGTATTTAGAAACTTGGATATTGCCTGGATTGATTTTGTTTTGTTACCCTGCAGGCTTTGAGTATTTGTTAACAAATTAGTACACCTGATTTTGTTTGGAATATTCTCCTTGTTATCTTGCGGAGTAGTTCATTGCTTGAGCTAAATTATTTCCCTTCTGCAGTTGACTGGTGGAAAAATTGGGGAGCGATTACTGGCTGAAGCAGAGACGAATCTTGCCATAAATGTGATTCCAGGTTTATCCGAGTCTTATGAGGTACAGGGGAGGGGAGAGCTACAATTAGGTTGGTTTATTATCCCTTATTAAGCCTAAATTATTTCCAATGCAGTCTTCGTGGCATAATGCTAAATTGTCAACTTTTTTTCCCCATTCATCAGGCATCTTAATTGAAAATATGAGGCGCGAAGGATTTGAGCTATCCGTCTCGCCACCTAAAGTCATGTGAGTCTTCTAGCATATATACACCGATCTTTATGTATATTAATAAATTTTTTTGGGGGTTGGGCAGAGAGAGGATTTGCAAAAGAAATCTTGTAGAGAGTTTTCACAGAGCAAGAATGATATGAATCATGGATACACATCAAGTTGAATTATAGTTACACACAACTTGCTTTAATATTTTTGAACTGTTGAATACGTTAATCTAAATTTGCAACAAGTTATTGTGATCACATGGATGCAACTTACATATGTAGTTCATACTTGCCAAGTTGCTCATTTTAACTCATGAGTGACTTCTGCACTCAGACAAGAGCATGTTTGATGTGTTGAACCGATTGAACCTTGTGCTAGTAAATATTACTTGTCAATTATGGGTAGAAAAATCATAGATTTCTGTCTTTCTGTTTTCTTGATCTGTCTATTATGTTTCCTGCTTGTTTATGGGTCTATGTTATTGCGCTGTGAACAATACATTACTTCAGTCTCCCTTGTGTATTTCATTTTTTATACGGCGAGGGACATCAATTTTCACTATTGCATAATTTGAGTTATATTTGATTAACAGGTACAAAATCGAGAAAGGTCAGAAGCTTGAGCCATTAGAGGAAGTTACTATTGAGGTGAGAAGCATTCATGAATTCATGTATGCTTATGAAATTACTATTTTCCGTTCTCGCTCGGGAGCCAAAACAATAAGGTTGAAGAAAGCCTAATGCCTTGACCCATCGGGAGCTAGTGAAAGGCCCCTCTAGTCCACTAGCAGCAGAAATTGAGGTAATCTGAATGCTTGTCTTGTTAGGTTAATGAAGAGCATGTGGGTTCAATCATGGAAGCCTTATCACATAGGCGAGCAGAAGTAGTTGATATGGGACCTGTTCCTGGGCATGTTGGAAGAACCAGATTATCTCTCTCTTGCCCGTCAAGGTTAGTCCCTATTTCACGCACCCACCTCCAGCACCACCGACAAAGATAAGAAAAAAACAAAAGAAGAAAGATTGGCGTGTAATTATGCTGTGTTTTTCGTTTCAGGGGCTTGGTTGGCTACAGAAGTGTGTTCTACAGTGCCACACGTGGAACAGGATTTATGCATCGTGCTTTCTTGAGTATGCTAAACGTTCCTTTTGCTTCTTTTGTTTCTGTATCTTCTCAACATATTCATAGTCATCATGCTTTTTGGTTTCCCATTCTGTTCTTTGTTATATTTGTTGACGGTTAATCCTGCATTTTACACATGTATGAGAAACATATTGCTTAGATGTTTTACGTTTTTGGCAGCCTATGCAAAGCACCGAGGTCCTCTGGGGAATGTCAGGAAAGGAGTTTTGGTAATACACTACTATATAAAAATAAGTTTAATCATACAAGGAATAATGATGGGTGCACAATTATTTTTTCCCCTTTTTTCGCTATACAGATGGGAGGAAATACTTTGAGCTTAAAACTCCGGAATTGAATTCTTTGTAATTGTATAGGTGTCAATGGGTCATGGAACAATAACAGCTCATGCACTAATGAGTCTAGAAGCTCGTGGATCCCTCTTTGTAGCTCCGGGGATGGAGGTTGTGCCAGACACGTTAATCTGCTTCCCCTTGATTTCCTTTTTGAATAGAAACTGTTTTTTTTTTCCCAAAATATCATAGTATTGTCTTGATTTCCTCTAAAAACCAACGTTTAGAGACATATGCACCAATATATTTACAGTTTTTGTGCATAGTTTAATACAGTTAGTCGGTCATTACGGCCATAGTTCAAAACTGTGAAAGCATTTTTGATGCTCCGTCATCTAGATCCATGTTAGATAGTTGATGCTGAATTGTGATGTGATATCATTGTGTGTTGTAAGTCATCTATGTTTAACCATTTGCTTTTGTTCGTAATTATATATTCTTTATAGCTACACTATAGGGATGTAAGAGTGCTATCTTGTATTTGAATTTATATCCTGGCTATGCTTGTGCTATATGGTTATGCTTCTGAGCTAAAATTTTCTTTACTTTGTGCAGGCATATGATGGGATGATTATTGGCGAACATTCACGTGATAGTGATCTGGATGTATGTAGAAAGTCATTGAATAATTGTCGTTTTCAAATACTATTATTACAGTATGTAGGAAGTCATCAAGTGAATGTTTCTATAAAATACCATTTATGTATACCTCATTGCCTATGTGCATTGCTGTTGTTGTTTTAGGTTAACCCTGTACGTTCCAAGGAGCTTACAAATATGCGTTCTGCTTGCAAGGATGACAATGTGAAGTTAACTCCACCTCGCCTTGTATGTGCTTCAGATTTTTGAGTTGTTTTCTATTCAATCGTGCTTTAGATTATCTATAAAAAAGGTCCCTTGACAGGGTTTGGATATTCAGATACTATGCGGTCATAGCATTTAGCTTTGTGTCCTATATTTGAAGTCTTTGTTTTCTCTCAAATGTTTATGTACGTTTCCATGGGCTGGCTGAGATTAAAAAACCCAGACAGTTGCTTTGTCTACTAGTATAAACTATGGCCTGGCTGTTGTGCCTATTTTCCCCTTCTGTTCGACTGTGCATGAGCCTCAGTCAAACAGTAGTGACCATTCCTAACTCTCGAGTATGTGAAGCAAGCGCTTTATACAGTTGAGGAAATATGATACTTTTTACCCGAACTTGATTTGTTATGCTTTAATTTAAAGAAATTGCAAGCTAATGCCAACCTGCTCTAAAGTCTAGTTAATACAACCTTATTACTTGTGATTACTAGGTGTCTGTTCATGACATGTATTGTATTCCTATTTATGGGAGATTAGAATGCCTTGTGTTGAGGATTTTGCTATGCATGGTCATTCTTTTTGTCTTTCATTTGTTTTTTAATTGATATTGAATAATGTGTTTCAGGTCGAGCTTCAATGCTCGGCTCCTATATGGTGAGCTCATGGACTTGAAATCAAATGGTTTAGATTATTATTTATTTAACCTGTCTAGATTGTTGAAAACTTTCTATGATATTTTGTTTTGCTTTGTATAAAAACCTTTTGACCATATATACCAATAAATTATTATTGACCTTCAGATCAACCTTGAAGAAGCAATTGGATATGTTGCATCTGATGAGCTTATCGAGGTAAGATATGACCACATTTATTTGAACCCCTTAACTTTGCAATATTCTACTGGTATCAATCTAACTTAATCCAACATTTTCTTGAAAGACTGTCTCAACACGTGTTGAATCGTGATACTTACGTGATTTGTATCTGTTTTGATTGGGTTGGAGCTTGAAGGTTTCTTTAATTTTGTTCATTTGTAGCTGGCTAGCAATTTCATCCATTGGGGAAATACACCCCTTGTTGTATATACAGTATGTTATATTTGCTTAGGCAGCAAGGAGCTGATTATATCCGTGCTTAGATGCATCACCTGACAAAACTAGGATATCCATAGTAATTATGGCTTTTATAAATGGAATTTGTTTCTCCCATTGCTTGTTCTCTAACTATAATTTGTGTTTCATTTTTGTCTTTATTTTCATGGTTCTATCAACCTAGATTCCTACCTAACATGGTTTATGCACACCCCTTGTATTGCCCTTCTTTTGTTGTAGGTTACTCCGAAAGCCATTCGGTTAAGGAAGAAATATCTCGACGTGAACAAGCGCAAGACAATGAGCAAGAGGCCTAAGGAGTAACTCAGGAGCAACTGAGCAAGCTTGAAATTAGGTTACTGTTTTTGCCAGAGTATTCATAGAATAGGGCAAAGGAATCAAGGTAAGCCCTTGAGCCTGATTTTGGGAAGTTATATACACGTCGGGCATATATGAAGTGTGTGCGTCATAATTATTTTGTGCTATTAAACAATAAGCCTTTGCTGTAACATTTTTATATGCTTTATATTTATAAGTTATATCCCCATAATCATATTTATATCGCGTGGAAAAGAACCGTACTCCAAAGCTTGATATTTTAAATGACATCTTCGTATAGGGATCTGCACAAGAGCCTCCAAACTCAAAGTCTTCGTCTTCAACCTAACCTAGATATAAACCTGGTCGCCGTCGATCGATATCCACCTAAAATCCGAATTTGAATTTTCCAAAATAACTTTAAAATAACTATTATTATTATAAAATAAAAACTTTTATTGGTAAAAACACTTAAACAAAAATTATAATTTACAAATCTTTGTTCGATAAAAAAATATATTATAACATAAATAGTGTTATCATTAAAATAAATCCCATAAGGTACAAGATTTTATATCTAATTATTATTTTTCATAGATTGAGTTTTTGCATTCAGAAGGGTGTGAGTGCCCAACTTGTTTCTAGGCTCTCATCCAACTTTATGTAATCTTTTCTTTAAATACATTATTGTTTAAATTATTATTTTAAATAACTTTATACAAGATTTAAAATTATTTTTACTTAAATCAAAATCGTGCCTTCAAGGCACGGGAACTAATACTAATTTACTTTTATAATAAAACAATCATCGAGTCTTCCTCTGTATAAATTAGATAGATAGAATCTCATATAATTTTATCCCTTAAAAATTGCTTAAAAATTACCAAAAACTATGAATTATCTTGAAAATTATAAATTATCCCTTACCAAGAATTAATTGTAATATTTTGTTAAATATAATTACTCCCTCCGTCCCTGAAAGTTTGTCCGCCTTTCCTTTTCGGGCGTCCCGGAAAATTTGTCCATCTCTACTTTATTTCCATTTATATCACTATGCTTTTACAATCTTACTCTCATACAATCTCATATATTACCCCCATTATCCAATTTTCCTTTCAACTTTAATCACTTTTTCCTATAAAATTACAAAATTATCCCCAACCAATCTTATAAATTACTCATTTTTATACCATTTCCATCAACTTTAACACTTTTCCCCATCACTTATCAAACTCTTCCAATTTTCATTAATTCGCGTGCAAATGTGCTTTATGGACAAACTTTCCGGGACGAAGGGAGTATTTAATAAAATGTGATATTTATCATAAATTATTTTTTGTACAAATCTAACTTATTTATATTATGAGCTGATTTACTATTGGTAAAAAAACCTAATCATATATAATACGAAGATAAATATATATGAGTCTATATTTTTGACATGACCATTGGTTTTACATATCTAATTAAATTGTGTTTATAATCACATTATACGAGGATTAAACCGGTTAGACGATAATTAAATTTTGCGGCGCTGGCCTTGCCAAGACACGACGCCCTTGGCCGAGTCTTGACAAGGCCATGGACATATATACACAAATACTATTCCTTGAATTGAAACAACTTAGAATTTTTAGTTCTCTACGAAAGTTGGATAGGATGGCCTTTACGTAAAGATTATATTGCCCCCAATTTTTATGAAATACAGGTTGAATCGATCATTAGAAGAAGAATTAGGCCAAAATTTAGAATACATTATGGGAAAATAAAACCGGTGTAGGATGAAAGATCAGGTCTAGGATTTTAGTCAAATCGACCTTCCCTCGAAGAGCGGAACTAGAAGGGGAGAGATTTTTCATTTTGAATCTGAAAATTTCTTTTCGGGGTAACTCAGATTCCATTTTGGAGGGTACAAGAAATGAATTCTAGTTGTGTATGTGCTCCCGAGGGGAGAAGGGTGGATTGTTAGCGTGGACGATTTGGAAGATATAATCGGAGGACATGTATGGTTAGGTCGGGGAAATCCTTAACCCTTCCCCCTCTTACAGTTTGAATTCGAAAAATGCTTATATTTTGACCCTCTACCACGTTTTCATCTCCAAATTCAAAAACGGTGAAGTTGGATTTTCGCCGAAATGGCATTTGCCTTATGTAGCCGAAACTTAGATGGTCAATATCTCGCAACGTATGCCTCATTTAGGTCATCTCCGAATTCGAAAAGTGTTTATATTTTTGTCCTCTACCGCGTCGTCATCTCCGAATTCAAAAACGATGAAGACGGATTTTCGCCGAAATGGGCATCAGGCTCGTGTAGCCGAAACTTAGACGGTCAAAATCTTGCAACGTATGCCTCATTTAGGTCATCTCCGAACGCGAAAAATTCTTGTATTTTGGTCCTCTACCGCGCCGTCATCACTGCATTAAAAACGGTGAAGTTAGATTCTCGCCGAAATGGGCTTCATGCTCGTGTAGACGAAACTTAGACGGTCATTATCTCGCATTGTAGCCTAGCTACAACCCCATCTCTACGACACCTTCAAAGTGAGATAGAATGCTCCCCAATCGGACTCCCGAGCGCAAAGTTACACCCCTTTTCTCGTCCAGCACTTGCTGAAACGCAACTTTTCTCTTTGATTTGAGACGTATAGAAAAACGCAAACCCGGAACAAAAAACATCACATTATAGCCTAGATATAGCCCCATCTCTACGACACCTTCGAAGTGATATAGAATGCTCCCCAATCGGACTCCCGAGCGCAAAGTTATACCCCTTTTCTCGTCCAGCACTTGAATGCAAGTGTGCTACTCTCTCTCTGATTTGAGAGGTATACAGAAACGCCAACCTGTAACTAAAAGCTTCACATTGTAGCCTAGCTATAACCCCATCTCTACGACACCTTCGAAGTGATATAGAATGCTCCCCAATCGGACTCCCGAGCGCAAAGTTACACCCCTGTTCTCGTCCAGCACTTGCTGAAAGTCAACTGCTCTCTTTGATTTGAGACGTTTACAAAAACACAATCCCGGAACTAAAAACATCGAATTATAGCCTAGATATAGCCCCATCTCTACGACACCTTCGAAGTGATATAGAATGCTACCCAATCGGACTCCCGAGCGCAAAGTTACACCCCTTCTCTCGTCCAGCACTTGAATGCAAGTCTGCTTTTCTCTCTCTAATTTGAGACGTATACAAAAACGCAAACCCGGAACTAAAAACATAATATTGTAGCCTAGCTATAACCCCATGTCTACGACACCTTCGAAGTGATATAGAATGCTCCCCAATCGGACTCCCGAGCGCAAAGTTACACCCCTTTTCTCGTCCAACACTTGTTGAAAGTCAACTGCTCTCTCTGATTTGAGAGGTATACAAAAACACCAACCCGTGACTAAAAGCATCGCATTGTAGCCTAGCTACAACCCCATCTCTACGACACCTTCAAAATGATATAGAATGCTCCCCAATCGGACTCCCGAGCGCAAAGTTACACCCCTTTTCTCGTCCAGCACTTGCTGAAAGTTAACTGCTCTCTCTGATTTGAGACGTATACAAAAACGCCAACCTGTAACTAATAGCATCACATCGTAGACTAGCTATAACTCCACCTCTACGACACCTTCGAAGTGATATAGAATGCTCCCCAATCGGACTCCCGAGCGCAAAGTTACACCCCTTTTCTCGTCCAGCACTTGCTGAAAGTCAATTGCTCTCTCTGATTTGAGACGTATACAAAAATGCAAGCCCGGAACTAAAAACATCACATTGTAGCCTGGATATAGCCCCATCTCTACGATACCTTCGAAGTGATATAGAATACTCCCCAATCGGACTCCCGAGCGCAAAGTTACACCCTTTTTCTCGTCCAGCACTTGAATGAAAGTGTGCTACTCTCTCTCTGATTTGAGAGGTATACAAAAACGCCAACCTGTAACTAAAAGCATCACATTGTAGCCTAGCTATAACCCCATCTCTACGACACCTTCGAAGTGATATAGAATGCTCCGCAATCGGACTCCCGAGCGCAAAGTTACACCCCTTTTCTCGTTCAGCACTTGCTGAAAGTCAACTGCTCTCTTTGATTTGAGACGTATAGAAAAACGCAAACCCGGAACTAAAAACATCACGTTATAGCCTAGATATAGCCCCATCTCTACGACACCTTCGAAGTGATATAGAATGCTCCCCAATCGGACTCCCGAGCGCAAAGTTGCACCCCTTTTCTCGTCCAGCACTTGAATGCAAGTCTGCTACTCTCTCTCTGATTTGAGAGGTATACAAAAACGCCAACCTGTAACTAAAAGCATCACATTGTAGCCTAGCTATAACCCCATCTCTACGACACCTTCGAAGTGATATAGAATGCTCCGCAATCGGACTCCCGAGCGCAAAGTTACACCCCTTTTCTCGTTCAGCACTTGCTGAAAGTCAACTGCTCTCTTTGATTTGAGACGTATAGAAAAACGCAAACTTGGAACTAAAAACATCACGTTATAGCCTAGATATAGCCCCATCTCTACGACACCTTCGAAGTGATATAGAATGCTCCCCAATCGGACTCCCGAGCGCAAAGTTGCACCCCTTTTCTCGTCCAGCACTTGAATGCAAGTCTGCTACTCTCTCTCTGATTTGAGAGGTATACAAAAACGCCAACCTGTAACTAAAAGCATCACATTGTAGCCTAGCTATAACCCCATCTCTACGACACCTTCGAAGTGATATAGAATGCTCCGCAATCGGACTCCCGAGCGCAAAGTTACACCCCTTTTCTCGTTCAGCACTTGCTGAAAGTCAACTGCTCTCTTTGATTTGAGACGTATAGAAAAACGCAAACCCGGAACTAAAAACATCACGTTATAGCCTAGATATAGCCCCATCTCTACGACACCTTCGAAGTGATATAGAATGCTCCCCAATCGGACTCCCGAGCGCAAAGTGGCACCCCTTTTCTCGTCCAGCACTTGAATGCAAGTCTGCTACTCTCTCTCTGATTTGAGAGGTATACAAAAACGCCAACCTGTAACTAAAAGCATCACATTGTAGCCTAGCTATAACCCCATCTCTACGACACCTTCGAAGTGATATAGAATGCTCCCCAATCGGACTCCCGAGCGCAAAGTTACACCCTTTTCTCCACCAGCACTTGAATGCAAGTCTGCTACTCTCTCTCTGATTTGAGAGGTATATAAAAACGCCAACCTGTAACGAAAAGCATCACATTGTAGCCTAGTTATAACCCCATCTCTACGACACCTTCGAAGTGATATAGAATGCTCCCCAATCGGACTCCCGAGCGCAAAGTTACACCCCTTTTCTCGTCCAGCACTTGCTGAATGTCAACTGCTCTCTCTAATTTGAGACGTATACAAAAACGCAAGCCCGGAACTAAAAACATCACATTGTAGCCTAGATATAGCCGCAGCTCTACGACACCTTCGAAGTGATATAGAATGCTCCCTAATCGGACTCCCGAGCGCAATGTTACACCCCTTTTCTCGTCCAGCACTTGAATGCAAGTGTGCTACTCTCTCTCTGATTTGAGAGGTATACAAAAACGCCAACCTGTAACTAAAAGCATCACGTTGTAGCCTAGCTATAACCCCATCTCTACGACACCTTCGAAGTGATATAGAATGCACCCCAATCGGACTCCGAGCGCAAAGTTACACCCCTTTTCTCGTCCAACACTTGTTGAAAGTCAACTGCTCTCTCTGATTTGAGAGGTATACAAAAACACCAACCCGTGACTAAAAGCATCGCATTGTAGCCTAGCTACAACCCCATCTCTACGACACCTTCAAAATGATATAGAATGCTCCCCAATCGGACTCCCGAGCGCAAAGTTACACCCCTTTTCTCGTCCAGCACTTGCTGAAAGTTAACTGCTCTCTCTGATTTGAGACGTATACAAAAACACCAACCTGTAACTAATAGCATCACATCGTAGACTAGCTATAACCCCATCTCTACGACACCTTCGAAGTGATATAGAATGCTCCCCAATCGGACTCCCGAGCGCAAAGTTACACCCCTTTTCTCGTCCAGCACTTGCTGAAAGTCAATTGCTCTCTCTGATTTGAGACGTATACAAAAATGCAAGCCCGGAACTAAAAACATCACATTGTAGCCTGGATATAGCCCCATCTCTACGACACCTTCGAAGTGATATAGAATACTCCCCAATCGGACTCCCGAGCGCAAAGTTACACCCCTTTTCTCGTCCAGCACTTGAATGAAAGTGTGCTACTCTCTCTCTGATTTGAGAGGTATACAAAAACGCCAACCTGTAACTAAAAGCATCACATTGTAGCCTAGCTATAACCCCATCTCTACGACACCTTCGAAGTGATATAGAATGCTCCGCAATCGGACTCCCGAGCGCAAAGTTACACCCCTTTTCTCGTTCAGCACTTGCTGAAAGTCAACTGCTCTCTTTGATTTGAGACGTATAGAAAAACGCAAACCCGAAACTAAAAACATCACGTTATAGCCTAGATATAGCCCCATCTCTACGACACCTTCGAAGTGATATAGAATGCTCCCCAATCGGACTCCCGAGCGCAAAGTTGCACCCCTTTTCTCGTCCAGCACTTGAATGCAAGTCTGCTACTCTCTCTCTGATTTGAGAGGTATACAAAAATGCCAACCTGTAACTAAAAGCATCACATTGTAGCCTAGCTATAACCCCATCTCTACGACACCTTCGAAGTGATATAGAATGCTCCGCAATCGGACTCCCGAGCGCAAAGTTACACCCCTTTTCTCGTCCAGCACTTGCTGAATGTCAACTGCTCTCTCTAATTTGAGACGTATACAAAAACGCAAGCCCGGAACTAAAAACATCACATTGTAGCCTAGATATAGCCCCAGCTCTACGACACCTTCGAAGTGATATAGAATGCTCCCTAATCGGACTCCCGAGCGCAAAGTTACACCCCTTTTCTCGTCCAGCACTTGAATGCAAGTGTGCTACTCTCTCTCTGATTTGAGAGGTATACAAAAACGCCAACCTGTAACTAAAAGCATCACGTTGTAGCCTAGCTATAACCCCATCTCTACGACACCTTCGAAGTGATATAGAATGCACCCCAATCGGACTCCGAGCGCAAAGTTACACCCCTTTTCTCGTCCAACACTTGTTGAAAGTCAACTGCTCTCTCTGATTTGAGAGGTATACAAAACACCAACCCGTGACTAAAAGCATCGCATTGTAGCCTAGCTACAACCCCATCTCTACGACACCTTCAAAATGATATAGAATGCTCCCCAATCGGACTCCCGAGCGCAAAGTTACACCCCTTTTCTCGTCCAGCACTTGCTGAAAGTCAATTGCTCTCTCTGATTTGAGACGTATACAAAAATGCAAGCCCGGAACTAAAAACATCACATTGCAGCCTGGATATAGCCCCATCTCTACGACACCTTCGAAGTGAAATAGAATACTCCCCAATCGGACTCCCGTGCGCAAAGTTACACCCCTTTTCTCGTCCAACACTTAAATGAAAGTGTGCTACTCTCTCTCTGATTTGAGAGGTATACAAAAACGCCAACCTGTAACTAAAAGCATCACATTGTAGCCTAGCTATAACCCCATCTCTACGACACCTTCGAAGTGATATAGAATGCTCCGCAATCGGACTCCCGAGCGCAAAGTTACACCCCTTTTCTCGTTCAGCACTTGCTGAAAGTCAACTGCTCTCTTTGATTTGAGACGTATAGAAAAACGCAAACCCGGAACTAAAAACATCACATTATACCTAGATATAGCCCCATCTCTACGACACCTTCGAGGTGATATAGAATGCTCCCCAATCGGACTCCCGAGCGCATAGTGGCACCCCTTTTCTCGTCCAGCACTTGAATGCAAGTCTGCTACTCTCTCTCTGATTTGAGAGGTATACAAAAACGCCAACCTGTAACTAAAAGCATCACATTGTAGCCTAGCTATAACCCCATCTCTACGACACCTTCGAAGTGATATAGAATGCTCCCCAATCGGACTCCCGAGCGCAAAGTTACACCCTTTTCTCGTCCAGCACTTGAATGCAAGTCTGCTACTCTCTCTCTGATTTGAGAGGTATATAAAAACGCCAACCTGTAACTAAAAGCATCACATTGTAGCCTAGCTATAACCCCATCTCTACGACACCTTCGAAGTGATATAGAATGCTCCCCAATCGGACTCCCGAGCGCAAAGTTACACCCCTTTTCTCGTCCAGCACTTGCTGAAAGTCAACTGCTCTCTCTAATTTGAGACGTATACAAAAACGCAAGCCCGGAACTAAAAACATCACATTGTAGCCTAGATATAGCCCCAGCTCTACGACACCTTCGAAGTGATATAGAATGCTCCCTAATCGGACTCCCGAGCGCAAAGTTACACCCCTTTTCTCGTCCAGCACTTGAATGCAAGTGTGCTACTCTCTCTCTGATTTGAGAGGTATACAAAAACGCCAACCTGTAACTAAAAGCATCACGTTGTAGCCTAGCTATAACCCCATCTCTACGACACCTTCGAAGTGATATAGAATGCACCCCAATCGGACTCCGAGCGCAAAGTTACACCACTTTTCTCGTCCAGCACTTGAATGCAAGTCTGCTACTCTCTCTCTGATTTGAGAGGTATACAAAAACGCCAACCTGTAACTAAAAGCATCACATTGTAGCCTAGCTATAACCCCATCTCTACGACACCTTCGAAGTGATATAGAATGCTCCGCAATTGGACTCCCGAGCGCAAAGTTACACCCCTTTTCTCGTCCAGCACTTGCTGAAAGTTAACTGCTCTCTCTGATTTGAGACGTATACAAAAACACCAACCTGTAACTAATAGCATCACATCGTAGACTAGCTATAACCCCATCTCTACGACACCTTCGAAGTGATATAGAATGCTCCCCAATCGGACTCCCGAGCGCAAAGTTACACCCCTTTTCTCGTCCAGCACTTGCTGAAAGTCAATTGCTCTCTCTGATTTGAGACGTATACAAAAATGCAAGCCCGGAACTAAAAACATCACATTGTAGCCTGGATATAGCCCCATCTCTACGACACCTTCGAAGTGATATAGAATACTCCCCAATCGGACTCCCGAGCGCAAAGTTACACCCCTTTTCTCGTCCAGCACTTGAATGCAAGTCTGCTACTCTCTCTCTGATTTGAGAGGTATACAAAAATGCCAACCTGTAACTAAAAGCATCACATTGTAGCCTAGCTATAACCCCATCTCTACGACACCTTCGAAGTGATATAGAATGCTCCGCAATCGGACTCCCGAGCGCAAAGTTACACCCCTTTTCTCGTCCAGCACTTGCTGAATGTCAACTGCTCTCTCTAATTTGAGACGTATACAAAAACGCAAGCCCGGAACTAAAAACATCACATTGTAGCCTAGATATAGCCCCAGCTCTACGACACCTTCGAAGTGATATAGAATGCTCCCTAATCGGACTCCCGAGCGCAAAGTTACACCCCTTTTCTCGTCCAGCACTTGAATGCAAGTGTGCTACTCTCTCTTTGATTTGAGAGGTATACAAAAACGCCAACCTGTAACTAAAAGCATCACGTTGTAGCCTAGCTATAACCCCATCTCTACGACACCTTCGAAGTGATATAGAATGCACCCCAATCGGACTCCGAGCGCAAAGTTACACCCCTTTTCTCGTCCAACACTTGTTGAAAGTCAACTGCTCTCTCTGATTTGAGAGGTATACAAAAACACCAACCCGTGACTAAAAGCATCGCATTGTAGCCTAGCTACAACCCCATCTCTACGACACCTTCAAAATGATATAGAATGCTCCCCAATCGGACTCCCGAGCGCAAAGTTACACCCCTTTTCTCGTCCAGCACTTGCTGAAAGTCAATTGCTCTCTCTGATTTGAGACGTATACAAAAATGCAAGCCTGGAACTAAAAACATCACATTGCAGCCTGGATATAGACCCATCTCTACGACACCTTCGAAGTGATATAGAATACTCCCCAATCGGACTCCCGAGCGCAAAGTTACACCCCTTTTCTCGTCCAGCACTTGAATGAAAGTGTGCTACTCTCTCTCTGATTTGAGAGGTATACAAAAACGCCAACCTGAAACTAAAAGCATCACATTGTAGCCTAGCTATAACCCCATCTCTACGACACCTTCGAAGTGATATAGAATGCTCCGCAATCGGACTCCCGAGCGCAAAGTTACACCCCTTTTCTCGTTCAGCACTTGCTGAAAGTCAACTGCTCTCTTTGATTTGAGACGTATAGAAAAACGCAAACCCGGAACTAAAAACATCACGTTATAGCCTAGATATAGCCCCATCTCTACGACACCTTCGAAGTGATATAGAATGCTCCCCAATCGGACTCCCGAGCGCAAAGTGGCACCCCTTTTCTCGTCCAGCACTTGAATGCAAGTCTGCTACTCTCTCTCTGATTTGAGAGGTATACAAAAACGCCAACCTGTAACTAAAAGCATCACATTGTAGCCTAGCTATAACCCCATCTCTACGACACCTTCGAAGTGATATAGAATGCTCCCCAATCGGACTCCCGAGCGCAAAGTTACACCCTTTTCTCCACCAGCACTTGAATGCAAGTCTGCTACTCTCTCTCTGATTTGAGAGGTATATAAAAACGCCAACCTGTAACGAAAAGCATCACATTGTAGCCTAGTTATAACCCCATCTCTACGACACCTTCGAAGTGATATAGAATGCTCCCCAATCGGACTCCCGAGCGCAAAGTTACACCCCTTTTCTCGTCCAGCACTTGCTGAATGTCAACTGCTCTCTCTAATTTGAGACGTATACAAAAACGCAAGCCCGGAACTAAAAACATCACATTGTAGCCTAGATATAGCCGCACCTCTACGACACCTTCGAAGTGATATAGAATGCTCCCTAATCGGACTCCCGAGCGCAAAGTTACACCCCTTTTCTCGTCCAGCACTTGAATGCAAGTGTGCTACTCTCTCTCTGATTTGAGAGGTATACAAAAACGCCAACCTGTAACTAAAAGCATCACGTTGTAGCCTAGCTATAACCCCATCTCTACGACACCTTCGAAGTGATATAGAATGCACCCCAATCGGACTCCGAGCGCAAAGTTACACCCCTTTTCTCGTCCAACACTTGTTGAAAGTCAACTGCTCTCTCTGATTTGAGAGGTATACAAAAACACCAACCCGTGACTAAAAGCATCGCATTGTAGCCTAGCTACAACCCCATCTCTACGACACCTTCAAAATGATATAGAATGCTCCCCAATCGGACTCCCGAGCGCAAAGTTACACCCCTTTTCTCGTCCAGCACTTGCTGAAAGTTAACTGCTCTCTCTGATTTGAGACGTATACAAAAACACCAACCTGTAACTAATAGCATCACATCGTAGACTAGCTATAACCCCATCTCTACGACACCTTCGAAGTGATATAGAATGCTCCCCAATCGGACTCCCGAGCGCAAAGTTACACCCCTTTTCTCGTCCAGCACTTGCTGAAAGTCAATTGCTCTCTCTGATTTGAGACGTATACAAAAATGCAAGCCCGGAACTAAAAACATCACATTGTAGCCTGGATATAGCCCCATCTCTACGACACCTTCGAAGTGATATAGAATACTCCCCAATCGGACTCCCGAGCGCAAAGTTACACCCCTTTTCTCGTCCAGCACTTGAATGAAAGTGTGCTACTCTCTCTCTGATTTGAGAGGTATACAAAAACGCCAACCTGTAACTAAAAGCATCACATTGTAGCCTAGCTATAACCCCATCTCTACGACACCTTCGAAGTGATATAGAATGCTCCGCAATCGGACTCCCGAGCGCAAAGTTACACCCCTTTTCTCGTTCAGCACTTGCTGAAAGTCAACTGCTCTCTTTGATTTGAGACGTATAGAAAAACGCAAACCCGGAACTAAAAACATCACGATATAGCCTAGATATAGCCCCATCTCTACGACACCTTCGAAGTGATATAGAATGCTCCCCAATCGGACTCCCGAGCGCAAAGTTGCACCCCTTTTCTCGTCCAGCACTTGAATGCAAGTCTGCTACTCTCTCTCTGATTTGAGAGGTATACAAAAATGCCAACCTGTAACTAAAAGCATCACATTGTAGCCTAGCTATAACCCCATCTCTACGACACCTTCGAAGTGATATAGAATGCTCCGCAATCGGACTCCCGAGCGTAAAGTTACACCCCTTTTCTCGTCCAGCACTTGCTGAATGTCAACTGCTCTCTCTAATTTGAGACGTATACAAAAACGCAAGCCCGGAACTAAAAACATCACATTGTAGCCTAGATATAGCCCCAGCTCTACGACACCTTCGAAGTGATATAGAATGCTCCCTAATCGGACTCCCGAGCGCAAAGTTACACCCCTTTTCTCGTCCAGCACTTGAATGCAAGTGTGCTACTCTCTCTCTGATTTGAGAGGTATACAAAAACGCCAACCTGTAACTAAAAGCATCACGTTGTAGCCTAGCTATAACCCCATCTCTACGACACCTTCGAAGTGATATAGAATGCACCCCAATCGGACTCCGAGCGCAAAGTTACACCCCTTTTCTCGTCCAACACTTGTTGAAAGTCAACTGCTCTCTCTGATTTGAGAGGTATACAAAAACACCAACCCGTGACTAAAAGCATCGCATTGTAGCCTAGCTACAACCCCATCTCTACGACACCTTCAAAATGATATAGAATGCTCCCCAATCGGACTCCCGAGCGCAAAGTTACACCCCTTTTCTCGTCCAGCACTTGCTGAAAGTCAATTGCTCTCTCTGATTTGAGACGTATACAAAAATGCAAGCCTGGAACTAAAAACATCACATTGCAGCCTGGATATAGACCCATCTCTACGACACCTTCGAAGTGATATAGAATACTCCCCAATCGGACTCCCGAGCGCAAAGTTACACCCCTTTTCTCGTCCAGCACTTGAATGAAAGTGTGCTACTCTCTCTCTGATTTGAGAGGTATACAAAAACGCCAACCTGAAACTAAAAGCATCACATTGTAGCCTAGCTATAACCCCATCTCTACGACACCTTCGAAGTGATATAGAATGCTCCGCAATCGGACTCCCGAGCGCAAAGTTACACCCCTTTTCTCGTTCAGCACTTGCTGAAAGTCAACTGCTCTCTTTGATTTGAGACGTATAGAAAAACGCAAACCCGGAACTAAAAACATCACGTTATAGCCTAGATATAGCCCCATCTCTACGACACCTTCGAAGTGATATAGAATGCTCCCCAATCGGACTCCCGAGCGCAAAGTGGCACCCCTTTTCTCGTCCAGCACTTGAATGCAAGTCTGCTACTCTCTCTCTGATTTGAGAGGTATACAAAAACGCCAACCTGTAACTAAAAGCATCACATTGTAGCCTAGCTATAACCCCATCTCTACGACACCTTCGAAGTGATATAGAATGCTCCCCAATCGGACTCCCGAGCGCAAAGTTACACCCTTTTCTCCACCAGCACTTGAATGCAAGTCTGCTACTCTCTCTCTGATTTGAGAGGTATATAAAAACGCCAACCTGTAACGAAAAGCATCACATTGTAGCCTAGTTATAACCCCATCTCTACGACACCTTCGAAGTGATATAGAATGCTCCCCAATCGGACTCCCGAGCGCAAAGTTACACCCCTTTTCTCGTCCAGCACTTGCTGAATGTCAACTGCTCTCTCTAATTTGAGACGTATACAAAAACGCAAGCCCGGAACTAAAAACATCACATTGTAGCCTAGATATAGCCGCACCTCTACGACACCTTCGAAGTGATATAGAATGCTCCCTAATCGGACTCCCGAGCGCAAAGTTACACCCCTTTTCTCGTCCAGCACTTGAATGCAAGTGTGCTACTCTCTCTCTGATTTGAGAGGTATACAAAAACGCCAACCTGTAACTAAAAGCATCACGTTGTAGCCTAGCTATAACCCCATCTCTACGACACCTTCGAAGTGATATAGAATGCACCCCAATCGGACTCCGAGCGCAAAGTTACACCCCTTTTCTCGTCCAACACTTGTTGAAAGTCAACTGCTCTCTCTGATTTGAGAGGTATACAAAAACACCAACCCGTGACTAAAAGCATCGCATTGTAGCCTAGCTACAACCCCATCTCTACGACACCTTCAAAATGATATAGAATGCTCCCCAATCGGACTCCCGAGCGCAAAGTTACACCCCTTTTCTCGTCCAGCACTTGCTGAAAGTTAACTGCTCTCTCTGATTTGAGACGTATACAAAAACACCAACCTGTAACTAATAGCATCACATCGTAGACTAGCTATAACCCCATCTCTACGACACCTTCGAAGTGATATAGAATGCTCCCCAATCGGACTCCCGAGCGCAAAGTTACACCCCTTTTCTCGTCCAGCACTTGCTGAAAGTCAATTGCTCTCTCTGATTTGAGACGTATACAAAAATGCAAGCCCGGAACTAAAAACATCACATTGTAGCCTGGATATAGCCCCATCTCTACGACACCTTCGAAGTGATATAGAATACTCCCCAATCGGACTCCCGAGCGCAAAGTTACACCCCTTTTCTCGTCCAGCACTTGAATGAAAGTGTGCTACTCTCTCTCTGATTTGAGAGGTATACAAAAACGCCAACCTGTAACTAAAAGCATCACATTGTAGCCTAGCTATAACCCCATCTCTACGACACCTTCGAAGTGATATAGAATGCTCCGCAATCGGACTCCCGAGCGCAAAGTTACACCCCTTTTCTCGTTCAGCACTTGCTGAAAGTCAACTGCTCTCTTTGATTTGAGACGTATAGAAAAACGCAAACCCGGAACTAAAAACATCACGATATAGCCTAGATATAGCCCCATCTCTACGACACCTTCGAAGTGATATAGAATGCTCCCCAATCGGACTCCCGAGCGCAAAGTTGCACCCCTTTTCTCGTCCAGCACTTGAATGCAAGTCTGCTACTCTCTCTCTGATTTGAGAGGTATACAAAAATGCCAACCTGTAACTAAAAGCATCACATTGTAGCCTAGCTATAACCCCATCTCTACGACACCTTCGAAGTGATATAGAATGCTCCGCAATCGGACTCCCGAGCGTAAAGTTACACCCCTTTTCTCGTCCAGCACTTGCTGAATGTCAACTGCTCTCTCTAATTTGAGACGTATACAAAAACGCAAGCCCGGAACTAAAAACATCACATTGTAGCCTAGATATAGCCCCAGCTCTACGACACCTTCGAAGTGATATAGAATGCTCCCTAATCGGACTCCCGAGCGCAAAGTTACACCCCTTTTCTCGTCCAGCACTTGAATGCAAGTGTGCTACTCTCTCTCTGATTTGAGAGGTATACAAAAACGCCAACCTGTAACTAAAAGCATCACGTTGTAGCCTAGCTATAACCCCATCTCTATGACACCTTCGAAGTGATATAGAATGCTCCCCAATCGGACTCCCGAGCGCAAAGTTACACCCCTTTTCTCGTCCAGCACTTGCTGAATGTCAACTGCTCTCTCTAATTTGAGACGTATACAAAAACGCAAGCCCGGAACTAAAAACATCACATTGTAGCCTAGATATAGCCGCACCTCTACGACACCTTCGAAGTGATATAGAATGCTCCCTAATCGGACTCCCGAGCGCAAAGTTACACCCCTTTTCTCGTCCAGCACTTGAATGCAAGTGTGCTACTCTCTCTCTGATTTGAGAGGTATACAAAAACGCCAACCTGTAACTAAAAGCATCACGTTGTAGCCTAGCTATAACCCCATCTCTACGACACCTTCGAAGTGATATAGAATGCACCCCAATCGGACTCCGAGCGCAAAGTTACACCCCTTTTCTCGTCCAACACTTGTTGAAAGTCAACTGCTCTCTCTGATTTGAGAGGTATACAAAAACACCAACCCGTGACTAAAAGCATCGCATTGTAGCCTAGCTACAACCCCATCTCTACGACACCTTCAAAATGATATAGAATGCTCCCCAATCGGACTCCCGAGCGCAAAGTTACACCCCTTTTCTCGTCCAGCACTTGCTGAAAGTTAACTGCTCTCTCTGATTTGAGACGTATACAAAAACACCAACCTGTAACTAATAGCATCACATCGTAGACTAGCTATAACCCCATCTCTACGACACCTTCGAAGTGATATAGAATGCTCCCCAATCGGACTCCCGAGCGCAAAGTTACACCCCTTTTCTCGTCCAGCACTTGCTGAAAGTCAATTGCTCTCTCTGATTTGAGACGTATACAAAAATGCAAGCCCGGAACTAAAAACATCACATTGTAGCCTGGATATAGCCCCATCTCTACGACACCTTCGAAGTGATATAGAATACTCCCCAATCGGACTCCCGAGCGCAAAGTTACACCCCTTTTCTCGTCCAGCACTTGAATGAAAGTGTGCTACTCTCTCTCTGATTTGAGAGGTATACAAAAACGCCAACCTGTAACTAAAAGCATCACATTGTAGCCTAGCTATAACCCCATCTCTACGACACCTTCGAAGTGATATAGAATGCTCCGCAATCGGACTCCCGAGCGCAAAGTTACACCCCTTTTCTCGTTCAGCACTTGCTGAAAGTCAACTGCTCTCTTTGATTTGAGACGTATAGAAAAACGCAAACCCGGAACTAAAAACATCACGTTATAGCCTAGATATAGCCCCATCTCTACGACACCTTCGAAGTGATATAGAATGCTCCCCAATCGGACTCCCGAGCGCAAAGTTGCACCCCTTTTCTCGTCCAGCACTTGAATGCAAGTCTGCTACTCTCTCTCTGATTTGAGAGGTATACAAAAATGCCAACCTGTAACTAAAAGCATCACATTGTAGCCTAGCTATAACCCCATCTCTACGACACCTTCGAAGTGATATAGAATGCTCCGCAATCGGACTCCCGAGCGCAAAGTTACACCCCTTTTCTCGTCCAGCACTTGCTGAATGTCAACTGCTCTCTCTAATTTGAGACGTATACAAAAACGCAAGCCCGGAACTAAAAACATCACATTGTAGCCTAGATATAGCCCCAGCTCTACGACACCTTCGAAGTGATATAGAATGCTCCCTAATCGGACTCCCGAGCGCAAAGTTACACCCCTTTTCTCGTCCAGCACTTGAATGCAAGTGTGCTACTCTCTCTCTGATTTGAGAGGTATACAAAAACGCCAACCTGTAACTAAAAGCATCACGTTGTAGCCTAGCTATAACCCCATCTCTACGACACCTTCGAAGTGATATAGAATGCACCCCAATCGGACTCCGAGCGCAAAGTTACACCCCTTTTCTCGTCCAACACTTGTTGAAAGTCAACTGCTCTCTCTGATTTGAGAGGTATACAAAAACACCAACCCGTGACTAAAAGCATCGCATTGTAGCCTAGCTACAACCCCATCTCTACGACACCTTCAAAATGATATAGAATGCTCCCCAATCGGACTCCCGAGCGCAAAGTTACACCCCTTTTCTCGTCCAGCACTTGCTGAAAGTCAATTGCTCTCTCTGATTTGAGACGTATACAAAAATGCAAGCCCGGAACTAAAAACATCACATTGCAGCCTGGATATAGCCCCATCTCTACGACACCTTCGAAGTGAAATAGAATACTCCCCAATCGGACTCCCGAGCGCAAAGTTACACCCCTTTTCTCGTCCAGCACTTGAATGAAAGTGTGCTACTCTCTCTCTGATTTGAGAGGTATACAAAAACGCCAACCTGTAACTAAAAGCATCACATTGTAGCCTAGCTATAACCCCATCTCTACGACACCTTCGAAGTGATATAGAATGCTCCGCAATCGGACTCCCGAGCGCAAAGTTACACCCCTTTTCTCGTCCAGCACTTGAATGAAAGTGTGCTACTCTCTCTCTGATTTGAGAGGTATACAAAAACGCCAACCTGTAACTAAAAGCATCACGTTGTAGCCTAGCTATAACCCCATCTCTACGACACCTTCGAAGTGATATAGAATGCACCCCAATCGGACTCCGAGCGCAAAGTTACACCCCTTTTCTCGTCCAACACTTGTTGAAAGTCAACTGCTCTCTCTGATTTGAGAGGTATACAAAAACACCAACCCGTGACTAAAAGCATCGCATTGTAGCCTAGCTACAACCCCATCTCTACGACACCTTCAAAATGATATAGAATGCTCCCCAATCGGACTCCCGAGCGCAAAGTTACACCCCTTTTCTCGTCCAGCACTTGCTGAAAGTTAACTGCTCTCTCTGATTTGAGACGTATACAAAAACACCAACCTGTAACTAATAGCATCACATCATAGACTAGCTATAACCCCATCTCTACGACACCTTCGAAGTGATATAGAATGCTCCCCAATCGGACTCCCGAGCGCAAAGTTACACCCCTTTTCTCGTCCAGCACTTGCTGAAAGTCAATTGCTCTCTCTGATTTGAGACGTATACAAAAATGCAAGCCCGGAACTAAAAACATCACATTGTAGCCTGGATATAGCCCCATCTCTACGACACCTTCGAAGTGATATAGAATACTCCCCAATCGGACTCCCGAGCGCAAAGTTACACCCCTTTTCTCGTCCAGCACTTGAATGAAAGTGTGCTACTCTCTCTCTGATTTGAGAGGTATACAAAAACGCCAACCTGTAACTAAAAGCATCACATTGTAGCCTAGCTATAACCCCATCTCTACGACACCTTCGAAGTGATATAGAATGCTCCGCAATCGGACTCCCGAGCGCAAAGTTACACCCCTTTTCTCGTTCAGCACTTGCTGAAAGTCAACTGCTCTCTTTGATTTGAGACGTATAGAAAAACGCAAACCCGGAACTAAAAACATCACGTTATAGCCTAGATATAGCCCCATCTCTACGACACCTTCGAAGTGATATAGAATGCTCCCCAATCGGACTCCCGAGCGCAAAGTTGCACCCCTTTTCTCGTCCAGCACTTGAATGCAAGTCTGCTACTCTCTCTCTGATTTGAGAGGTATACAAAAATGCCAACCTGTAACTAAAAGCATCACATTGTAGCCTAGCTATAACCCCATCTCTACGACACCTTCGAAGTGATATAGAATGCTCCGCAATCGGACTCCCGAGCGCAAAGTTACACCCCTTTTCTCGTCCAGCACTTGCTGAATGTCAACTGCTCTCTCTAATTTGAGACGTATACAAAAACGCAAGCCCGGAACTAAAAACATCACATTGTAGCCTAGATATAGCCCCAGCTCTACGACACCTTCGAAGTGATATAGAATGCTCCCTAATCGGACTCCCGAGCGCAAAGTTACACCCCTTTTCTCGTCCAGCACTTGAATGCAAGTGTGCTACTCTCTCTCTGATTTGAGAGGTATACAAAAACGCCAACCTGTAACTAAAAGCATCACGTTGTAGCCTAGCTATAACCCCATCTCTACGACACCTTCGAAGTGATATAGAATGCACCCCAATCGGACTCCGAGCGCAAAGTTACACCCCTTTTCTCGTCCAACACTTGCTGAATGTCAACTGCTCTCTCTGATTTGAGAGGTATACAAAAACACCAACCCGTGACTAAAAGCATCGCATTGTAGCCTAGCTACAACCCCATCTCTACGACACCTTCAAAATGATATAGAATGCTCCCCAATCGGACTCCCGAGCGCAAAGTTACACCCCTTTTCTCGTCCAGCACTTGCTGAAAGTCAATTGCTCTCTCTGATTTGAGACGTATACAAAAATGCAAGCCCGGAACTAAAAACATCACATTGCAGCCTGGATATAGCCCCATCTCTACGACACCTTCGAAGTGAAATAGAATACTCCCCAATCGGACTCCCGAGCGCAAAGTTACACCCCTTTTCTCGTCCAGCACTTGAATGAAAGTGTGCTACTCTCTCTCTGATTTGAGAGGTATACAAAAACGCCAACCTGTAACTAAAAGCATCACATTGTAGCCTAGCTATAACCCCATCTCTACGACACCTTCGAAGTGATATAGAATGCTCCGCAATCGGACTCCCGAGCGCAAAGTTACACCCCTTTTCTCGTCCAGCACTTGAATGAAAGTGTGCTACTCTCTCTCTGATTTGAGAGGTATACAAAAACGCCAACCTGTAACTAAAAGCATCACGTTGTAGCCTAGCTATAACCCCATCTCTACGACACCTTCGAAGTGATATAGAATGCACCCCAATCGGACTCCGAGCGCAAAGTTACACCCCTTTTCTCGTCCAACACTTGTTGAAAGTCAACTGCTCTCTCTGATTTGAGAGGTATACAAAAACACCAACCCGTGACTAAAAGCATCGCATTGTAGCCTAGCTACAACCCCATCTCTACGACACCTTCAAAATGATATAGAATGCTCCCCAATCGGACTCCCGAGCGCAAAGTTACACCCCTTTTCTCGTCCAGCACTTGCTGAAAGTTAACTGCTCTCTCTGATTTGAGACGTATACAAAAACACCAACCTGTAACTAATAGCATCACATCATAGACTAGCTATAACCCCATCTCTACGACACCTTCGAAGTGATATAGAATGCTCCCCAATCGGACTCCCGAGCGCAAAGTTACACCCCTTTTCTCGTCCAGCACTTGCTGAAAGTCAATTGCTCTCTCTGATTTGAGACGTATACAAAAATGCAAGCCCGGAACTAAAAACATCACATTGTAGCCTGGATATAGCCCCATCTCTACGACACCTTCGAAGTGATATAGAATACTCCCCAATCGGACTCCCGAGCGCAAAGTTACACCCCTTTTCTCGTCCAGCACTTGAATGAAAGTGTGCTACTCTCTCTCTGATTTGAGAGGTATACAAAAACGCCAACCTGTAACTAAAAGCATCACATTGTAGCCTAGCTATAACCCCATCTCTACGACACCTTCGAAGTGATATAGAATGCTCCGCAATCGGACTCCCGAGCGCAAAGTTACACCCCTTTTCTCGTTCAGCACTTGCTGAAAGTCAACTGCTCTCTTTGATTTGAGACGTATAGAA
Organism: Polygonum maritimum; assembly: GCA_963924305.1. Classification (NCBI taxonomy): domain Eukaryota; kingdom Viridiplantae; phylum Streptophyta; class Magnoliopsida; order Caryophyllales; family Polygonaceae; genus Polygonum; species Polygonum maritimum. Next base: position 39,498,345 of record OZ002734.1, read on the forward strand.
AAACGCAAACCCGGAACTAAAAACATCACGTTATAGCCTAGATATAGCCCCATCTCTACGACACCTTCGAAGTGATATAGAATGCTCCCCAATCGGACTCCCGAGCGCAAAGTTGCACCCCTTTTCTCGTCCAGCACTTGAATGCAAGTCTGCTACTCTCTCTCTGATTTGAGAGGTATACAAAAATGCCAACCTGTAACTAAAAGCATCACATTGTAGCCTAGCTATAACCCCATCTCTACGACACCTTCGAAGTGATATAGAATGCTCCGCAATCGGACTCCCGAGCGCAAAGTTACACCCCTTTTCTCGTCCAGCACTTGCTGAATGTCAACTGCTCTCTCTAATTTGAGACGTATACAAAAACGCAAGCCCGGAACTAAAAACATCACATTGTAGCCTAGATATAGCCCCAGCTCTACGACACCTTCGAAGTGATATAGAATGCTCCCTAATCGGACTCCCGAGCGCAAAGTTACACCCCTTTTCTCGTCCAGCACTTGAATGCAAGTGTGCTACTCTCTCTCTGATTTGAGAGGTATACAAAAACGCCAACCTGTAACTAAAAGCATCACGTTGTAGCCTAGCTATAACCCCATCTCTACGACACCTTCGAAGTGATATAGAATGCACCCCAATCGGACTCCGAGCGCAAAGTTACACCCCTTTTCTCGTCCAACACTTGCTGAATGTCAACTGCTCTCTCTGATTTGAGAGGTATACAAAAACACCAACCCGTGACTAAAAGCATCGCATTGTAGCCTAGCTACAACCCCATCTCTACGACACCTTCAAAATGATATAGAATGCTCCCCAATCGGACTCCCGAGCGCAAAGTTACACCCCTTTTCTCGTCCAGCACTTGCTGAAAGTCAATTGCTCTCTCTGATTTGAGACGTATACAAAAATGCAAGCCCGGAACTAAAAACATCACATTGCAGCCTGGATATAGCCCCATCTCTACGACACCTTCGAAGTGAAATAGAATACTCCCCAATCGGACTCCCGAGCGCAAAGTTACACCCCTTTTCTCGTCCAGCACTTGAATGAAAGTGTGCTACTCTCTCTCTGATTTGAGAGGTATACAAAAACGCCAACCTGTAACTAAAAGCATCACATTGTAGCCTAGCTATAACCCCATCTCTACGACACCTTCGAAGTGATATAGAATGCTCCGCAATCGGACTCCCGAGCGCAAAGTTACACCCCTTTTCTCGTCCAGCACTTGAATGAAAGTGTGCTACTCTCTCTCTGATTTGAGAGGTATACAAAAACGCCAACCTGTAACTAAAAGCATCACGTTGTAGCCTAGCTATAACCCCATCTCTACGACACCTTCGAAGTGATATAGAATGCACCCCAATCAGACTCCGAGCGCAAAGTTACACCCCTTTTCTCGTCCAACACTTGTTGAAAGTCAACTGCTCTCTCTGATTTGAGAGGTATACAAAAACACCAACCCGTGACTAAAAGCATCGCATTGTAGCCTAGCTACAACCCCATCTCTACGACACCTTCAAAATGATATAGAATGCTCCCCAATCGGACTCCCGAGCGCAAAGTTACACCCCTTTTCTCGTCCAGCACTTGCTGAAAGTTAACTGCTCTCTCTGATTTGAGACGTATACAAAAACACCAACCTGTAACTAATAGCATCACATCGTAGACTAGCTATAACCCCATCTCTACGACACCTTCGAAGTGATATAGAATGCTCCCCAATCGGACTCCCGAGCGCAAAGTTACACCCCTTTTCTCGTCCAGCACTTGCTGAAAGTCAATTGCTCTCTCTGATTTGAGACGTATACAAAAATGCAAGCCCGGAACTAAAAACATCACATTGTAGCCTGGATATAGCCCCATCTCTACGACACCTTCGAAGTGATATAGAATACTCCCCAATCGGACTCCCGAGCGCAAAGTTACACCCCTTTTCTCGTCCAGCACTTGAATGAAAGTGTGCTACTCTCTCTCTGATTTGAGAGGTATACAAAAACGCCAACCTGTAACTAAAAGCATCACATTGTAGCCTAGCTATAACCCCATCTCTACGACACCTTCGAAGTGATATAGAATGCTCCGCAATCGGACTCCCGAGCGCAAAGTTACACCCCTTTTCTCGTTCAGCACTTGCTGAAAGTCAACTGCTCTCTTTGATTTGAGACGTATAGAAAAACGCAAACCCGGAACTAAAAACATCACGTTATAGCCTAGATATAGCCCCATCTCTACGACACCTTCGAAGTGATATAGAATGCTCCCCAATCGGACTCCCGAGCGCAAAGTTGCACCCCTTTTCTCGTCCAGCACTTGAATGCAAGTCTGCTACTCTCTCTCTGATTTGAGAGGTATACAAAAATGCCAACCTGTAACTAAAAGCATCACATTGTAGCCTAGCTATAACCCCATCTCTACGACACCTTCGAAGTGATATAGAATGCTCCGCAATCGGACTCCCGAGCGCAAAGTTACACCCCTTTTCTCGTCCAGCACTTGCTGAATGTCAACTGCTCTCTCTAATTTGAGACGTATACAAAAACGCAAGCCCGGAACTAAAAACATCACATTGTAGCCTAGATATAGCCCCAGCTCTACGACACCTTCGAAGTGATATAGAATGCTCCCTAATCGGACTCCCGAGCGCAAAGTTACACCCCTTTTCTCGTCCAGCACTTGAATGCAAGTGTGCTACTCTCTCTCTGATTTGAGAGGTATACAAAAACGCCAACCTGTAACTAAAAGCATCACGTTGTAGCCTAGCTATAACCCCATCTCTACGACACCTTCGAAGTGATATAGAATGCTCCCCAATCGGACTCCCGAGCGCAAAGTTACACCCCTTTTCTCGTCCAGCACTTGCTGAATGTCAACTGCTCTCTCTAATTTGAGACGTATACAAAAACGCAAGCCCGGAACTAAAAACATCACATTGTAGCCTAGATATAGCCGCACCTCTACGACACCTTCGAAGTGATATAGAATGCTCCCTAATCGGACTCCCGAGCGCAAAGTTACACCCCTTTTCTCGTCCAGCACTTGAATGCAAGTGTGCTACTCTCTCTCTGATTTGAGAGGTATACAAAAACGCCAACCTGTAACTAAAAGCATCACGTTGTAGCCTAGCTATAACCCCATCTCTACGACACCTTCGAAGTGATATAGAATGCACCCCAATCGGACTCCGAGCGCAAAGTTACACCCCTTTTCTCGTCCAACACTTGTTGAAAGTCAACTGCTCTCTCTGATTTGAGAGGTATACAAAAACACCAACCCGTGACTAAAAGCATCGCATTGTAGCCTAGCTACAACCCCATCTCTACGACACCTTCAAAATGATATAGAATGCTCCCCAATCGGACTCCCGAGCGCAAAGTTACACCCCTTTTCTCGTCCAGCACTTGCTGAAAGTTAACTGCTCTCTCTGATTTGAGACGTATACAAAAACACCAACCTGTAACTAATAGCATCACATCGTAGACTAGCTATAACCCCATCTCTACGACACCTTCGAAGTGATATAGAATGCTCCCCAATCGGACTCCCGAGCGCAAAGTTACACCCCTTTTCTCGTCCAGCACTTGCTGAAAGTCAATTGCTCTCTCTGATTTGAGACGTATACAAAAATGCAAGCCCGGAACTAAAAACATCACATTGTAGCCTGGATATAGCCCCATCTCTACGACACCTTCGAAGTGATATAGAATACTCCCCAATCGGACTCCCGAGCGCAAAGTTACACCCCTTTTCTCGTCCAGCACTTGAATGAAAGTGTGCTACTCTCTCTCTGATTTGAGAGGTATACAAAAACGCCAACCTGTAACTAAAAGCATCACATTGTAGCCTAGCTATAACCCCATCTCTACGACACCTTCGAAGTGATATAGAATGCTCCGCAATCGGACTCCCGAGCGCAAAGTTACACCCCTTTTCTCGTTCAGCACTTGCTGAAAGTCAACTGCTCTCTTTGATTTGAGACGTATAGAAAAACGCAAACCCGGAACTAAAAACATCACGTTATAGCCTAGATATAGCCCCATCTCTACGACACCTTCGAAGTGATATAGAATGCTCCCCAATCGGACTCCCGAGCGCAAAGTTGCACCCCTTTTCTCGTCCAGCACTTGAATGCAAGTCTGCTACTCTCTCTCTGATTTGAGAGGTATACAAAAATGCCAACCTGTAACTAAAAGCATCACATTGTAGCCTAGCTATAACCCCATCTCTACGACACCTTCGAAGTGATATAGAATGCTCCGCAATCGGACTCCCGAGCGCAAAGTTACACCCCTTTTCTCGTCCAGCACTTGCTGAATGTCAACTGCTCTCTCTAATTTGAGACGTATACAAAAACGCAAGCCCGGAACTAAAAACATCACATTGTAGCCTAGATATAGCCCCAGCTCTACGACACCTTCGAAGTGATATAGAATGCTCCCTAATCGGACTCCCGAGCGCAAAGTTACACCCCTTTTCTCGTCCAGCACTTGAATGCAAGTGTGCTACTCTCTCTCTGATTTGAGAGGTATACAAAAACGCCAACCTGTAACTAAAAGCATCACGTTGTAGCCTAGCTATAACCCCATCTCTACGACACCTTCGAAGTGATATAGAATGCTCCCCAATCGGACTCCCGAGCGCAAAGTTACACCCCTTTTCTCGTCCAGCACTTGCTGAATGTCAACTGCTCTCTCTAATTTGAGACGTATACAAAAACGCAAGCCCGGAACTAAAAACATCACATTGTAGCCTAGATATAGCCGCACCTCTACGACACCTTCGAAGTGATATAGAATGCTCCCTAATCGGACTCCCGAGCGCAAAGTTACACCCCTTTTCTCGTCCAGCACTTGAATGCAAGTGTGCTACTCTCTCTCTGATTTGAGAGGTATACAAAAACGCCAACCTGTAACTAAAAGCATCACGTTGTAGCCTAGCTATAACCCCATCTCTACGACACCTTCGAAGTGATATAGAATGCACCCCAATCGGACTCCGAGCGCAAAGTTACACCCCTTTTCTCGTCCAACACTTGTTGAAAGTCAACTGCTCTCTCTGATTTGAGAGGTATACAAAAACACCAACCCGTGACTAAAAGCATCGCATTGTAGCCTAGCTACAACCCCATCTCTACGACACCTTCAAAATGATATAGAATGCTCCCCAATCGGACTCCCGAGCGCAAAGTTACACCCCTTTTCTCGTCCAGCACTTGCTGAAAGTTAACTGCTCTCTCTGATTTGAGACGTATACAAAAACACCAACCTGTAACTAATAGCATCACATCGTAGACTAGCTATAACCCCATCTCTACGACACCTTCGAAGTGATATAGAATGCTCCCCAATCGGACTCCCGAGCGCAAAGTTACACCCCTTTTCTCGTCCAGCACTTGCTGAAAGTCAATTGCTCTCTCTGATTTGAGACGTATACAAAAATGCAAGCCCGGAACTAAAAACATCACATTGTAGCCTGGATATAGCCCCATCTCTACGACACCTTCGAAGTGATATAGAATACTCCCCAATCGGACTCCCGAGCGCAAAGTTACACCCCTTTTCTCGTCCAGCACTTGAATGAAAGTGTGCTACTCTCTCTCTGATTTGAGAGGTATACAAAAACGCCAACCTGTAACTAAAAGCATCACATTGTAGCCTAGCTATAACCCCATCTCTACGACACCTTCGAAGTGATATAGAATGCTCCGCAATCGGACTCCCGAGCGCAAAGTTACACCCCTTTTCTCGTTCAGCACTTGCTGAAAGTCAACTGCTCTCTTTGATTTGAGACGTATAGAAAAACGCAAACCCGGAACTAAAAACATCACGTTATAGCCTAGATATAGCCCCATCTCTACGACACCTTCGAAGTGATATAGAATGCTCCCCAATCGGACTCCCGAGCGCAAAGTTGCACCCCTTTTCTCGTCCAGCACTTGAATGCAAGTCTGCTACTCTCTCTCTGATTTGAGAGGTATACAAAAATGCCAACCTGTAACTAAAAGCATCACATTGTAGCCTAGCTATAACCCCATCTCTACGACACCTTCGAAGTGATATAGAATGCTCCGCAATCGGACTCCCGAGCGCAAAGTTACACCCCTTTTCTCGTCCAGCACTTGCTGAATGTCAACTGCTCTCTCTAATTTGAGACGTATACAAAAACGCAAGCCCGGAACTAAAAACATCACATTGTAGCCTAGATATAGCCCCAACTCTACGACACCTTCGAAGTGATATAGAATGCTCCCTAATCGGACTCCCGAGCGCAAAGTTACACCCCTTTTCTCGTCCAGCACTTGAATGCAAGTGTGCTACTCTCTCTCTGATTTGAGTGGTATACAAAAACGCCAACCTGTAACTAAAAGCATCACGTTGTAGCCTAGCTATAACCCCATCTCTACGACACCTTCGAAGTGATATAGAATGCACCCCAATCGGACTCCGAGCGCAAAGTTACACCCCTTTTCTCGTCCAACACTTGTTGAAAGTCAACTGCTCTCTCTGATTTGAGAGGTATACAAAAACACCAACCCGTGACTAAAAGCATCGCATTGTAGCCTAGCTACAACCCCATCTCTACGACACCTTCAAAATGATATAGAATGCTCCCCAATCGGACTCCCGAGCGCAAAGTTACACCCCTTTTCTCGTCCAGCACTTGCTGAAAGTTAACTGCTCTCTCTGATTTGAGACGTATACAAAAACACCAACCTGTAACTAATAGCATCACATCGTAGACTAGCTATAACCCCATCTCTACGACACCTTCGAAGTGATATAGAATGCTCCCCAATCGGACTCCCGAGCGCAAAGTTACACCCCTTTTCTCGTCCAACACTTGTTGAAAGTCAACTGCTCTCTCTGATTTGAGAGGTATACAAAAACACCAACCCGTGACTAAAAGCATCGCATTGTAGCCTAGCTACAACCCCATCTCTACGACACCTTCAAAATGATATAGAATGCTCCCCAATCGGACTCCCGAGCGCAAAGTTACACCCCTTTTCTCGTCCAGCACTTGCTGAAAGTCAATTGCTCTCTCTGATTTGAGACGTATACAAAAATGCAAGCCCGGAACTAAAAACATCACATTGCAGCCTGGATATAGCCCCATCTCTACGACACCTTCGAAGTGAAATAGAATACTCCCCAATCGGACTCCCGAGCGCAAAGTTACACCCCTTTTCTCGTCCAGCACTTGAATGAAAGTGTGCTACTCTCTCTCTGATTTGAGAGGTATACAAAAACGCCAACCTGTAACTAAAAGCATCACATTGTAGCCTAGCTATAACCCCATCTCTACGACACCTTCGAAGTGATATAGAATGCTCCGCAATCGGACTCCCGAGCGCAAAGTTACACCCCTTTTCTCGTTCAGCACTTGCTGAAAGTCAACTGCTCTCTTTGATTTGAGACGTATAGAAAAACGCAAACCCGGAACTAAAAACATCACGTTATACCTAGATATAGCCCCATCTCTACGACACCTTCGAAGTGATATAGAATGCTCCCCAATCGGACTCCCGAGCGCATAGTGGCACCCCTTTTCTCGTCCAGCACTTGAATGCAAGTGTGCTACTCTCTCTCTGATTTGAGAGGTATACAAAAACGCCAACCTGTAACTAAAAGCATCACATTGTAGCCTAGCTATAACCCCATCTCTACGACACCTTCGAAGTGATATAGAATGCTCCCCAATCGGACTCCCGAGCGCAAAGTTACACCCTTTTCTCGTCCAGCACTTGAATGCAAGTCTGCTACTCTCTCTCTGATTTGAGAGGTATATAAAAACGCCAACCTGTAACTAAAAGCATCACATTGTAGCCTAGCTATAACCCCATCTCTACGACACCTTCGAAGTGATATAGAATGCTCCCCAATCGGACTCCCGAGCGCAAAGTTACACCCCTTTTCTCGTCCAGCACTTGCTGAAAGTCAACTGCTCTCTCTAATTTGAGACGTATACAAAAACGCAAGCCCGGAACTAAAAACATCACATTGTAGCCTAGATATAGCCCCAGCTCTACGACACCTTCGAAGTGATATAGAATGCTCCCTAATCGGACTCCCGAGCGCAAAGTTACACCCCTTTTCTCGTCCAGCACTTGAATGCAAGTGTGCTACTCTCTCTCTGATTTGAGAGGTATACAAAAACGCCAACCTGTAACTAAAAGCATCACGTTGTAGCCTAGCTATAACCCCATATCTACGACACCTTCGAAGTGATATAGAATGCACCCCAATCGGACTCCGAGCGCAAAGTTACACCACTTTTCTCGTCCAGCACTTGAATGCAAGTCTGCTACTCTCTCTCTGATTTGAGAGGTATACAAAAACGCCAACCTGTAACTAAAAGCATCACATTGTAGCCTAGCTATAACCCCATCTCTACGACACCTTCGAAGTGATATAGAATGCTCCGCAATTGGACTCCCGAGCGCAAAGTTACACCCCTTTTCTCGTCCAGCACTTGCTGAAAGTTAACTGCTCTCTCTGATTTGAGACGTATACAAAAACACCAACCTGTAACTAATAGCATCACATCGTAGACTAGCTATAACCCCATCTCTACGACACCTTCGAAGTGATATAGAATGCTCCCCAATCGGACTCCCGAGCGCAAAGTTACACCCCTTTTCTCGTCCAGCACTTGCTGAAAGTCAATTGCTCTCTCTGATTTGAGACGTATACAAAAATGCAAGCCCGGAACTAAAAACATCACATTGTAGCCTGGATATAGCCCCATCTCTACGACACCTTCGAAGTGATATAGAATACTCCCCAATCGGACTCCCGAGCGCAAAGTTACACCCCTTTTCTCGTCCAGCACTTGAATGCAAGTCTGCTACTCTCTCTCTGATTTGAGAGGTATACAAAAATGCCAACCTGTAACTAAAAGCATCACATTGTAGCCAAGCTATAACCCCATCTCTACGACACCTTCGAAGTGATATAGAATGCTCCGCAATCGGACTCCCGAGCGCAAAGTTACACCCCTTTTCTCGTCCAGCACTTGCTGAATGTCAACTGCTCTCTCTAATTTGAGACGTATACAAAAACGCAAGCCCGGAACTAAAAACATCACATTGTAGCCTAGATATAGCCCCAGCTCTACGACACCTTCGAAGTGATATAGAATGCTCCCTAATCGGACTCCCGAGCGCAAAGTTACACCCCTTTTCTCGTCCAGCACTTGAATGCAAGTGTGCTACTCTCTCTCTGATTTGAGAGGTATACAAAAACGCCAACCTGTAACTAAAAGCATCACGTTGTAGCCTAGCTATAACCCCATCTCTACGACACCTTCGAAGTGATATAGAATGCACCCCAATCGGACTCCGAGCGCAAAGTTACACCCCTTTTCTCGTCCAACACTTGTTGAAAGTCAACTGCTCTCTCTGATTTGAGAGGTATACAAAAACACCAACCCGTGACTAAAAGCATCGCATTGTAGCCTAGCTACAACCCCATCTCTACGACACCTTCAAAATGATATAGAATGCTCCCCAATCGGACTCCCGAGCGCAAAGTTACACCCCTTTTCTCGTCCAGCACTTGCTGAAAGTCAATTGCTCTCTCTGATTTGAGACGTATACAAAAATGCAAGCCCGGAACTAAAAACATCACATTGCAGCCTGGATATAGCCCCATCTCTACGACACCTTCGAAGTGAAATAGAATACTCCCCAATCGGACTCCCGAGCGCAAAGTTACACCCCTTTTCTCGTCCAGCACTTGAATGAAAGTGTGCTACTCTCTCTCTGATTTGAGAGGTATACAAAAACGCCAACCTGTAACTAAAAGCATCACATTGTAGCCTAGCTATAACCCCATCTCTACGACACCTTCGAAGTGATATAGAATGCTCCGCAATCGGACTCCCGAGCGCAAAGTTACACCCCTTTTCTCGTTCAGCACTTGCTGAAAGTCAACTGCTCTCTTTGATTTGAGACGTATAGAAAAACGCAAACCCGGAACTAAAAACATCACGTTATACCTAGATATAGCCCCATCTCTACGACACCTTCGAAGTGATATAGAATGCTCCCCAATCGGACTCCCGAGCGCATAGTGGCACCCCTTTTCTCGTCCAGCACTTGAATGCAAGTGTGCTACTCTCTCTCTGATTTGAGAGGTATACAAAAACGCCAACCTGTAACTAAAAGCATCACATTGTAGCCTAGCTATAACCCCATCTCTACGACACCTTCGAAGTGATATAGAATGCTCCCCAATCGGACTCCCGAGCGCAAAGTTACACCCTTTTCTCGTCCAGCACTTGAATGCAAGTCTGCTACTCTCTCTCTGATTTGAGAGGTATATAAAAACGCCAACCTGTAACTAAAAGCATCACATTGTAGCCTAGCTATAACCCCATCTCTACGACACCTTCGAAGTGATATAGAATGCTCCCCAATCGGACTCCCGAGCGCAAAGTTACACCCCTTTTCTCGTCCAGCACTTGCTGAAAGTCAACTGCTCTCTCTAATTTGAGACGTATACAAAAACGCAAGCCCGGAACTAAAAACATCACATTGTAGCCTAGATATAGCCCCAGCTCTACGACACCTTCGAAGTGATATAGAATGCACCCTAATCGGACTCCCGAGCGCAAAGTTACACCCCTTTTCTCGTCCAGCACTTGAATGCAAGTGTGCTACTCTCTCTCTGATTTGAGAGGTATACAAAAACGCCAACCTGTAACTAAAAGCATCACGTTGTAGCCTAGCTATAACCCCATCTCTACGACACCTTCGAAGTGATATAGAATGCACCCCAATCGGACTCCGAGCGCAAAGTTACACCACTTTTCTCGTCCAGCACTTGAATGCAAGTCTGCTACTCTCTCTCTGATTTGAGAGGTATACAAAAACGCCAACCTGTAACTAAAAGCATCACATTGTAGCCTAGCTATAACCCCATCTCTACGACACCTTCGAAGTGATATAGAATGCTCCGCAATTGGACTCCCGAGCGCAAAGTTACACCCCTTTTCTCGTCCAGCACTTGCTGAAAGTTAACTGCTCTCTCTGATTTGAGACGTATACAAAAACACCAACCTGTAACTAATAGCATCACATCGTAGACTAGCTATAACCCCATCTCTACGACACCTTCGAAGTGATATAGAATGCTCCCCAATCGGACTCCCGAGCGCAAAGTTACACCCCTTTTCTCGTCCAGCACTTGCTGAAAGTCAATTGCTCTCTCTGATTTGAGACGTATACAAAAATGCAAGCCCGGAACTAAAAACATCACATTGTAGCCTGGATATAGCCCCATCTCTACGACACCTTCGAAGTGATATAGAATACTCCCCAATCGGACTCCCGAGCGCAAAGTTACACCCCTTTTCTCGTCCAGCACTTGAATGCAAGTCTGCTACTCTCTCTCTGATTTGAGAGGTATACAAAAATGCCAACCTGTAACTAAAAGCATCACATTGTAGCCTAGCTATAACCCCATCTCTACGACACCTTCGAAGTGATATAGAATGCTCCGCAATCGGACTCCCGAGCGCAAAGTTACACCCCTTTTCTCGTCCAGCACTTGCTGAATGTCAACTGCTCTCTCTAATTTGAGACGTATACAAAAACGCAAGCCCGGAACTAAAAACATCACATTGTAGCCTAGATATAGCCCCAGCTCTACGACACCTTCGAAGTGATATAGAATGCTCCCTAATCGGACTCCCGAGCGCAAAGTTACACCCCTTTTCTCGTCCAGCACTTGAATGCAAGTGTGCTACTCTCTCTCTGATTTGAGAGGTATACAAAAACGCCAACCTGTAACTAAAAGCATCACGTTGTAGCCTAGCTATAACCCCATCTCTACGACACCTTCGAAGTGATATAGAATGCACCCCAATCGGACTCCGAGCGCAAAGTTACACCCCTTTTCTCGTCCAACACTTGTTGAAAGTCAACTGCTCTCTCTGATTTGAGAGGTATACAAAAACACCAACCCGTGACTAAAAGCATCGCATTGTAGCCTAGCTACAACCCCATCTCTACGACACCTTCAAAATGATATAGAATGCTCCCCAATCGGACTCCCGAGCGCAAAGTTACACCCCTTTTCTCGTCCAGCACTTGCTGAAAGTCAATTGCTCTCTCTGATTTGAGACGTATACAAAAATGCAAGCCCGGAACTAAAAACATCACATTGCAGCCTGGATATAGCCCCATCTCTACGACACCTTCGAAGTGATATAGAATACTCCCCAATCGGACTCCCGAGCGCAAAGTTACACCCCTTTTCTCGTCCAGCACTTGAATGAAAGTGTGCTACTCTCTCTCTGATTTGAGAGGTATACAAAAACGCCAACCTGTAACTAAAAGCATCACATTGTAGCCTAGCTATAACCCCATCTCTACGACACCTTCGAAGTGATATAGAATGCTCCGCAATCGGACTCCCGAGCGCAAAGTTACACCCCTTTTCTCGTTCAGCACTTGCTGAAAGTCAACTGCTCTCTTTGATTTGAGACGTATAGAAAAACGCAAACCCGGAACTAAAAACATCACGTTATAGCCTAGATATAGCCCCATCTCTACGACACCTTCGAAGTGATATAGAATGCTCCCCAATCGGACTCCCGAGCGCAAAGTTACACCCCTTTTCTCGTCCAGCACTTGCTGAAAGTCAATTGCTCTCTCTGATTTGAGACGTATACAAAAATGCAAGCCCGGAACTAAAAACATCACATTGTAGCCTGGATATAGCCCCATCTCTACGACACCTTCGAAGTGATATAGAATACTCCCCAATCGGACTCCCGAGCGCAAAGTTACACCCCTTTTCTCGTCCAGCACTTGAATGCAAGTCTGCTACTCTCTCTCTGATTTGAGAGGTATACAAAAATGCCAACCTGTAACTAAAAGCATCACATTGTAGCCTAGCTATAACCCCATCTCTACGACACCTTCGAAGTGATATAGAATGCTCCGCAATCGGACTCCCGAGCGCAAAGTTACACCCCTTTTCTCGTCCAGCACTTGCTGAATGTCAACTGCTCTCTCTAATTTGAGACGTATACAAAAACGCAAGCCCGGAACTAAAAACATCACATTGTAGCCTAGATATAGCCCCAGCTCTACGACACCTTCGAAGTGATATAGAATGCTCCCTAATCGGACTCCCGAGCGCAAAGTTACACCCCTTTTCTCGTCCAGCACTTGAATGCAAGTGTGCTACTCTCTCTCTGATTTGAGAGGTATACAAAAACGCCAACCTGTAACTAAAAGCATCACGTTGTAGCCTAGCTATAACCCCATCTCTACGACACCTTCGAAGTGATATAGAATGCACCCCAATCGGACTCCGAGCGCAAAGTTACACCCCTTTTCTCGTCCAACACTTGTTGAAAGTCAACTGCTCTCTCTGATTTGAGAGGTATACAAAAACACCAACCCGTGACTAAAAGCATCGCATTGTAGCCTAGCTACAACCCCATCTCTACGACACCTTCAAAATGATATAGAATGCTCCCCAATCGGACTCCCGAGCGCAAAGTTACACCCCTTTTCTCGTCCAGCACTTGCTGAAAGTCAATTGCTCTCTCTGATTTGAGACGTATACAAAAATGCAAGCCCGGAACTAAAAACATCACATTGCAGCCTGGATATAGCCCCATCTCTACGACACCTTCGAAGTGATATAGAATACTCCCCAATCGGACTCCCGAGCGCAAAGTTACACCCCTTTTCTCGTCCAGCACTTGAATGAAAGTGTGCTACTCTCTCTCTGATTTGAGAGGTATACAAAAACGCCAACCTGTAACTAAAAGCATCACATTGTAGCCTAGCTATAACCCCATCTCTACGACACCTTCGAAGTGATATAGAATGCTCCGCAATCGGACTCCCGAGCGCAAAGTTACACCCCTTTTCTCGTTCAGCACTTGCTGAAAGTCAACTGCTCTCTTTGATTTGAGACGTATAGAAAAACGCAAACCCGGAACTAAAAACATCACGTTATAGCCTAGATATAGCCCCATCTCTACGACACCTTCGAAGTGATATAGAATGCTCCCCAATCGGACTCCCGAGCGCATAGTGGCACCCCTTTTCTCGTCCAGCACTTGAATGCAAGTCTGCTACTCTCTCTCTGATTTGAGAGGTATACAAAAACGCCAACCTGTAACTAAAAGCATCACATTGTAGCCTAGCTATAACCCCATCTCTACGACACCTTCGAAGTGATATAGAATGCTCCCCAATCGGACTCCCGAGCGCAAAGTTACACCCTTTTCTCGTCCAGCACTTGAATGCAAGTCTGCTACTCTCTCTCTGATTTGAGAGGTATATAAAAACGCCAACCTGTAACTAAAAGCATCACATTGTAGCCTAGCTATAACCCCATCTCTACGACACCTTCGAAGTGATATAGAATGCTCCCCAATCGGACTCCCGAGCGCAAAGTTACACCCCTTTTCTCGTCCAGCACTTGCTGAAAGTCAACTGCTCTCTCTAATTTGAGACGTATACAAAAACGCAAGCCCGGAACTAAAAACATCACATTGTAGCCTAGATATAGCCCCAGCTCTACGACACCTTCGAAGTGATATAGAATGCTCCCTAATCGGACTCCCGAGCGCAAAGTTACACCCCTTTTCTCGTCCAGCACTTGAATGCAAGTGTGCTACACTCTCTCTAATTTGAGAGGTATACAAAAACGCCAACCTGTAACTAAAAGCATCACGTTGTAGCCTAGCTATAACCCCATCTCTACGACACCTTCGAAGTGATATAGAATGCACCCCAATCGGACTCCGAGCGCAAAGTTACACCACTTTTCTCGTCCAGCACTTGAATGCAAGTCTGCTACTCTCTCTCTGATTTGAGAGGTATACAAAAACGCCAACCTGTAACTAAAAGCATCACATTGTAGCCTAGCTATAACCCCATCTCTACGACACCTTCGAAGTGATATAGAATGCTCCGCAATTGGACTCCCGAGCGCAAAGTTACACCCCTTTTCTCGTCCAGCACTTGCTGAAAGTCAACTGCTCTCTCTGATTTGAGAGGTATACAAAAACACCCACCCGTGACTAAAAGCATCGCATTGTTGCCTAGCTACAACCCCATCTCTACGACACCTTCAAAATGATATAGAATGCTCCCCAATCGGACTCCCGAGCGCAAAGTTACACCCCTTTTCTCGTCCAGCACTTGCTGAAAGTTAACTGCTCTCTCTGATTTGAGACGTATACAAAACCACCAACCTGTAACTAATAGCATCACATAGTAGACTAGCTATAACCCCATCTCTACGACACCTTCGAAGTGATATAGAATGCTCCCCAATCGGACTCCCGAGCGCAAAGTTACACCCCTTTTCTCGTCCAGCACTTGCTGAAAGTCAATTGCTCTCTCTGATTTGAGACGTATACAAAAATGCAATCCCGGAACTAAAAACATCACATTGTAGCCTGGATATAGCCCCATCTCTACGACACCTTCGAAGTGATATAGAATACTCCCCAATCGGACTCCCGAGCGCAAAGTTACACCCCTTTTCTCGTCCAGCACTTGAATGAAAGTGTGCTACTCTCTCTCTGATTTGAGAGGTATACAAAAACGCCAACCTGTAACTAAAAGCATCACATTGTAGCCTAGCTATAACCCCATCTCTACGACACCTTCAAAGTGATATAGAATGCTCCGCAATCGGACTCCCGAGCGCAAAGTTACACCCCTTTTCTCGTTCAGCACTTGCTGAAAGTCAACTGCTCTCTCTAATTTGAGACGTATACAAAAACGCAAGCCCGGAACTAAAAACATCACATTGTAGCCTAGATATAGCCCCAGCTCTACGACACCTTCGAAGTGATATAGAATGCTCCCTAATCGGACTCCCGAGCGCAAAGTTACACCCCTTTTCTCGTCCAGCACTTGAATGCAAGTGTGCTACTCTCTCTCTGATTTGAGAGGTATACAAAAACGCCAACCTGTAACTAAAAGCATCACGTTGTAGCCTAGCTATAACCCCATCTCTACAACACCTTCGAAGTGATATAGAATGCACCCCAATCGGACTCCGAGCGCAAAGTTACACCCCTTTTCTCGTCCAACACTTGTTGAAAGTCAACTGCTCTCTCTGATTTGAGAGGTATACAAAAACACCAATCCGTGACTAAAAGCATCGCATTGTAGCCTAGCTACAACCCCATCTCTACGACACCTTCAAAATGATATAGAATGCTCCCCAATCCGACTCCCGAGCGCAAAGTTACACCCCTTTTCTCGTCCAGCACTTGAATGCAAGTGTGCTACTCTCTCTCTGATTTGAGAGGTATACAAAAACGCCAACCTGTAACTAAAAGCATCACGTTGTAGCCTAGCTATAACCCCATCTCTACGACACCTTCGAAGTGATATAGAATGCACCCCAATCGGACTCCGAGCGCAAAGTTACACCCCTTTTCTCGTCTAGCACTTGAATGCAAGTCTGCTACACTCTCTCTAATTTGAAAGGTATACAAAAACGCCAACCTGTAACTAAAAGCATCACATTGTAGCCTAGCTATAACCCCATCTCTACGACACCTTCGAAGTGATATAGAATGCTCCGCAATCGGACTCCGAGCGCAAAGTTACACCCCTTTTCTCGTCTAGCACTGGAATGCAAGTCTGCTACACTCTCTCTGATTTGAGAGGTATACAAAAACGCTAACCTGTAACTAAAAGCATCACATTGTAGCCTAGCTATAACCCCATCTCTACGACACCTTCGAAGTGATATAGAATGCTCCGCAATCGGACTCCCGAGCGCAAAGTTACACCCCTTTTCTCGTCCAGCACTTGTTGAAAGTCAACTACTCTCTCTGATTTGAGAGGTATACAAAAACACCAACCCGTGACTAAAAGCATCGCATTGTAGCCTAGCTACAACCCCATCTCTACGACACCTTCAAAATGATATAGAATGCTCCCCAATCGGACTCCCGAGCGCAAAGTTACACCCCTTTTCTCGTCCAGCACTTGCTGAAAGTCAATTGCTCTCTCTGATTTGAGACGTATACAAAAATGCAAGCCCGGAACTAAAAACATCACATTGCAGCCTGGATATAGCCCCATCTCTACGACACCTTCGAAGTGATATAGAATACTCCCCAATCGGACTCCCGAGCGCAAAGTTACACCCCTTTTCTCGTCCAGCACTTGAATGAAAGTGTGCTACTCTCTCTCTGATTTGAGAGGTATACAAAAACGCCAACCTGTAACTAAAAGCATCACATTGTAGCCTAGCTATAACCCCATCTCTACGACACCTTCGAAGTGATATAGAATGCTCCGCAATCGGACTCCCGAGCGCAAAGTTACACCCCTTTTCTCGTTCAGCACTTGCTGAAAGTCAACTGCTCTCTCTAATTTGAGACGTATACAAAAACGCAAGCCCGGAACTAAAAACATCACATTGTAGCCTAGATATAGCCCCAGCTCTACGACACCTTCGAAGTGATATAGAATGCTCCCTAATCGGACTCCCGAGCGCAAAGTTACACCCCTTTTCTCGTCCAGCACTTGAATGCAAGTGTGCTACTCTCTCTCTGATTTGAGAGGTATACAAAAACGCCAACCTGTAACTAAAAGCATCACGTTGTAGCCTAGCTATAACCCCATCTCTACAACACCTTCGAAGTGATATAGAATGCACCCCAATCGGACTCCGAGCGCAAAGTTACACCCCTTTTCTCGTCCAACACTTGTTGAAAGTCAACTGCTCTCTCTGATTTGAGAGGTATACAAAAACACCAATCCGTGACTAAAAGCATCGCATTGTAGCCTAGCTACAACCCCATCTCTACGACACCTTCAAAATGATATAGAATGCTCCCCAATCCGACTCCCGAGCGCAAAGTTACACCCCTTTTCTCGTCCAGCACTTGAATGCAAGTGTGCTACTCTCTCTCTGATTTGAGAGGTATACAAAAACGCCAACCTGTAACTAAAAGCATCACGTTGTAGCCTAGCTATAACCCCATCTCTACGACACCTTCGAAGTGATATAGAATGCACCCCAATCGGACTCCGAGCGCAAAGTTACACCCCTTTTCTCGTCTAGCACTTGAATGCAAGTCTGCTACACTCTCTCTAATTTGAGAGGTATACAAAAACGCCAACCTGTAACTAAAAGCATCACATTGTAGCCTAGCTATAACCCCATCTCTACGACACCTTCGAAGTGATATAGAATGCTCCGCAGTCGGACTCCGAGCGCAAAGTTACACCCCTTTTCTCGTCTAGCACTTGAATGCAAGTCTGCTACACTCTCTCTGATTTGAGAGGTATACAAAAACGCTAACCTGTAACTAAAAGCATCACATTGTAGCCTAGCTATAACCCCATCTCTACGACACCTTCGAAGTGATATAGAATGCTCCGCAATCGGACTCCCGAGCGCAAAGTTACACCCCTTTTCTCGTCCAGCACTTGCTGAAAGTCAACTGCTCTCTCTGATTTGAGAGGTATACAAAAACACCAACCCGTGACTAAAAGCATCGCATTGTAGCCTAGCTACAACCCCATCTCTACGACACCTTCAAAGTGATATAGAATGCTCCGCAATCGGACTCCCGAGCGCAAAGTTACACCCCTTTTCTCGTTCAGCACTTGCTGAAAGTCAACTGCTCTCTTTGATTTGAGACGTATAGAAAAACGCAAACCCGGAACTAAAAACATCACGTTATAGCCTAGATATAGCCCCATCTCTACGACACCTTCGAAGTGATATAGAATGCTCCCCAATCGGACTCCCGAGCGCATAGTGGCACCCCTTTTCTCGTCCAGCACTTGAATGCAAGTCTGCTACTCTCTCTCTGATTTGAGAGGTATACAAAAACGCCAACCTGTAACTAAAAGCATCACATTGTAGCCTAGCTATAACCCCATCTCTACGACACCTTCGAAGTGATATAGAATGCTCCCCAATCGGACTCCCGAGCGCAAAGTTACACCCTTTTCTCGTCCAGCACTTGAATGCAAGTCTGCTACTCTCTCTCTGATTTGAGAGGTATATAAAAACGCCAACCTGTAACTAAAAGCATCACATTGTAGCCTAGCTATAACCCCATCTCTACGACACCTTCGAAGTGATATAGAATGCTCCCCAATCGGACTCCCGAGCGCAAAGTTACACCCCTTTTCTCGTCCAGCACTTGCTGAAAGTCAACTGCTCTCTCTAATTTGAGACGTATACAAAAACGCAAGCCCGGAACTAAAAACATCACATTGTAGCCTAGATATAGCCCCAGCTCTACGACACCTTCGAAGTGATATAGAATGCTCCCTAATCGGACTCCCGAGCGCAAAGTTACACCCCTTTTCTCGTCCAGCACTTGAATGCAAGTGTGCTACACTCTCTCTAATTTGAGAGGTATACAAAAACGCCAACCTGTAACTAAAAGCATCACGTTGTAGCCTAGCTATAACCCCATCTCTACGACACCTTCGAAGTGATATAGAATGCACCTCAATCGGACTCCGAGCGCAAAGTTACACCACTTTTCTCGTCCAGCACTTGAATGCAAGTCTGCTACTCTCTCTCTGATTTGAGAGGTATACAAAAACGCCAACCTGTAACTAAAAGCATCACATTGTAGCCTAGCTATAACCCCATCTCTACGACACCTTCGAAGTGATATAGAATGCTCCGCAATTGGACTCCCGAGCGCAAAGTTACACCCCTTTTCTCGTCCAGCACTTGCTGAAAGTCAACTGCTCTCTCTGATTTGAGAGGTATACAAAAACACCCACCCGTGACTAAAAGCATCGCATTGTTGCCTAGCTACAACCCATCTCTACGACACCTTCAAAATGATATAGAATGCTCCCCAATCGGACTCCCGAGCGCAAAGTTACACCCCTTTTCTCGTCCAGCACTTGCTGAAAGTTAACTGCTCTCTCTGATTTGAGACGTATACAAAACCACCAACCTGTAACTAATAGCATCACATCGTAGACTAGCTATAACCCCATCTCTACGACACCTTCGAAGTGATATAGAATGCTCCCCAATCGGACTCCCGAGCGCAAAGTTACACCCCTTTTCTCGTCCAGCACTTGCTGAAAGTCAATTGCTCTCTCTGATTTGAGACGTATACAAAAATGCAATCCCGGAACTAAAAACATCACATTGTAGCCTGGATATAGCCCCATCTCTACGACACCTTCGAAGTGATATAGAATACTCCCCAATCGGACTCCCGAGCGCAAAGTTACACACCTTTTCTCGTCCAGCACTTGAATGAAAGTGTGCTACTCTCTCTCTGATTTGAGAGGTATACAAAAACGCCAACCTGTAACTAAAAGCATCACATTGTAGCCTAGCTATAACCCCATCTCTATGACACCTTCAAAGTGATATAGAATGCTCCGCAATCGGACTCCCGAGCGCAAAGTTACACCCCTTTTCTCGTTCAGCACTTGCTGAAAGTCAACTGCTCTCTCTAATTTGAGACGTATACAAAAACGCAAGCCCGGAACTAAAAACATCACATTGTAGCCTAGATATAGCCCCAGCTCTACGACACCTTCGAAGTGATATAGAATGCTCCCTAATCGGACTCCCGAGCGCAAAGTTACACCCCTTTTCTCGTCCAGCACTTGAATGCAAGTGTGCTACTCTCTCTCTGATTTGAGAGGTATACAAAAACGCCAACCTGTAACTAAAAGCATCACGTTGTAGCCTAGCTATAACCCCATCTCTACGACACCTTCGAAGTGATATAGAATGCACCCCAATCGGACTCCGAGCGCAAAGTTACACCCCTTTTCTCGTCCAACACTTGTTGAAATTCAACTGCTCTCTCTGATTTGAGAGGTATACAAAAACACCAATCCGTGACTAAAAGCATCGCATTGTAGCCTAGCTACAACCCCATCTCTACGACACCTTCAAAATGATATAGAATGCTCCCCAATCCGACTCCCGAGCGCAAAGTTACACCCCTTTTCTCGTCCAGCACTTGAATGCAAGTGTGCTACTCTCTCTCTGATTTGAGAGGTATACAAAAACGCCAACCTGTAACTAAAAGCATCACGTTGTAGCCTAGCTATAACCCCATCTCTACGACACCTTCGAAGTGATATAGAATGCACCCCAATCGGACTCCGAGCGCAAAGTTACACCCCTTTTCTCGTCTAGCACTTGAATGCAAGTCTGCTACACTCTCTCTAATTTGAGAGGTATACAAAAACGCCAACCTGTAACTAAAAGCATCACATTGTAGCCTAGCTATAACCCCATCTCTACGACACCTTCGAAGTGATATAGAATGCTCCGCAATCGGACTCCGAGCGCAAAGTTACACCCCTTTTCTCGTCTAGCACTTGAATGCAAGTCTGCTACACTCTCTCTGATTTGAGAGGTATACAAAAACGCTAACCTGTAACTAAAAGCATCACATTGTAGCCTAGCTATAACCCCATCTCTACGACACCTTCGAAGTGATATAGAATGCTCCGCAATCGGACTCCCGAGCGCAAAGTTACACCCCTTTTCTCGTCCAGCACTTGCTGAAAGTCAACTGCTCTCTCTGATTTGAGAGGTATACAAAAACACCAACCCGTGACTAAAAGCATCGCATTGTAGCCTAGCTACAACCCCATCTCTACGACACCTTCAAAGTGATATAGAATGCTCCGCAATCGGACTCCCGAGCGCAAAGTTACACCCCTTTTCTCGTTCAGCACTTGCTGAAAGTCAACTGCTCTCTTTGATTTGAGACGTATAGAAAAACGCAAACCCGGAACTAAAAACATCACGTTATAGCCTAGATATAGCCCCATCTCTACGACACCTTCGAAGTGATATAGAATGCTCCCCAATCGGACTCCCGAGCGCATAGTGGCACCCCTTTTCTCGTCCAGCACTTGAATGCAAGTCTGCTACTCTCTCTCTGATTTGAGAGGTATACAAAAACGCCAACCTGTAACTAAAAGCATCACATTGTAGCCTAGCTATAACCCCATCTCTACGACACCTTCGAAGTGATATAGAATGCTCCCCAATCGGACTCCCGAGCGCAAAGTTACACCCTTTTCTCGTCCAGCACTTGAATGCAAGTCTGCTACTCTCTCTCTGATTTGAGAGGTATATAAAAACGCCAACCTGTAACTAAAAGCATCACATTGTAGCCTAGCTATAACCCCATCTCTACGACACCTTCGAAGTGATATAGAATGCTCCCCAATCGGACTCCCGAGCGCAAAGTTACACCCCTTTTCTCGTCCAGCACTTGCTGAAAGTCAACTGCTCTCTCTAATTTGAGACGTATACAAAAACGCAAGCCCGGAACTAAAAACATCACATTGTAGCCTAGATATAGCCCCAGCTCTACGACACCTTCGAAGTGATATAGAATGCTCCCTAATCGGACTCCCGAGCGCAAAGTTACACCCCTTTTCTCGTCCAGCACTTGAATGCAAGTGTGCTACTCTCTCTCTGATTTGAGAGGTATACAAAAACGCCAACCTGTAACTAAAAGCATCACATTGTAGCCTAGCTATAACCCCATCTCTACGACACCTTCGAAGTGATATAGAATGCTCCGCAATCGGACTCCCGAGCGCAAAGTTACACCCCTTTTCTCGTTCAGCACTTGCTGAAAGTCAACTGCTCTCTTTGATTTGAGACGTATAGAAAAACGCAAACCCGGAACTAAAAACATCACGTTATAGCCTAGATATAGCCCCATCTCTACGACACCTTCGAAGTGATATAGAATGCTCCCCAATCGGACTCCCGAGCGCATAGTGGCACCCCTTTTCTCGTCCAGCACTTGAATGCAAGTCTGCTACTCTCTCTCTGATTTGAGAGGTATACAAAAACGCCAACCTGTAACTAAAAGCATCACATTGTAGCCTAGCTATAACCCCATCTCTACGACACCTTCGAAGTGATATAGAATGCTCCCCAATCGGACTCCCGAGCGCAAAGTTACACCCTTTTCTCGTCCAGCACTTGAATGCAATTCTGCTACTCTCTCTCTGATTTGAGAGGTATATAAAAACGCCAACCTGTAACTAAAAGCATCACATTGTAGCCTAGCTATAACCCCATCTCTACGACACCTTCGAAGTGATATAGAATGCTCCCCAATCGGACTCCCGAGCGCAAAGTTACACCCCTTTTCTCGTCCAGCACTTGCTGAAAGTCAACTGCTCTCTCTAATTTGAGACGTATACAAAAACGCAAGCCCGGAACTAAAAACATCACATTGTAGCCTAGATATAGCCCCAGCTCTACGACACCTTCGAAGTGATATAGAATGCTCCCTAATCGACTCCCGAGCGCAAAGTTACACCCCTTTTCTCGTCCAGCACTTGAATGCAAGTGTGCTACTCTCTCTCTGATTTGAGAGGTATACAAAAACGCCAACCTGTAACTAAAAGCATCACGTTGTAGCCTAGCTATAACCCTATCTCTACGACACCTTCGAAGTGATATAGAATGCACCCCAATCGGACTCCGAGCGCAAAGTTACACCCCTTTTCTCGTCTAGCACTTGAATGCAAGTCTGCTACACTCTCTCTGATTTGAGAGGTATACAAAAACGCCAACCTGTAACTAAAAGCATCACATTGTAGCCTAGCTATAACCCCATCTCTACGACACCTTCGAAGTGATATAGAATGCTCCCCAATCGGACTCCCGAGCGCAAAGTTACACCCTTTTCTCGTCCAGCACTTGAATGCAAGTCTGCTACTCTCTCTCTGATTTGAGAGGTATATAAAAACGCCAACCTGTAACTAAAAGCATCACATTGTAGCCTAGCTATAACCCCATCTCTACGACACCTTCGAAGTGATATAGAATGCTCCCCAATCGGACTCCCGAGCGCAAAGTTACACCCCTTTTCTCGTCCAGCACTTGCTGAAAGTCAACTGCTCTCTCTGATTTGAGAGGTATACAAAAACACCAACCCGTGACTAAAAGCATCGCATTGTAGCCTAGCTACAACCCCATCTCTACGACACCTTCAAAGTGATATAGAATGCTCCGCAATCGGACTCCCGAGCGCAAAGTTACACCCCTTTTCTCGTTCAGCACTTGCTGAAAGTCAACTGCTCTCTTTGATTTGAGACGTATAGAAAAACGCAAACCCGGAACTAAAAACATCAC
Source organism: Polygonum maritimum (assembly GCA_963924305.1). Taxonomy (NCBI): domain Eukaryota; kingdom Viridiplantae; phylum Streptophyta; class Magnoliopsida; order Caryophyllales; family Polygonaceae; genus Polygonum; species Polygonum maritimum. The sequence continues at coordinate 39,522,473 of OZ002734.1, forward strand.
GTTATAGCCTAGATATAGCCCCATCTCTACGACACCTTCGAAGTGATATAGAATGCTCCCCAATCGGACTCCCGAGCGCATAGTGGCACCCCTTTTCTCGTCCAGCACTTGAATGCAAGTCTGCTACTCTCTCTCTGATTTGAGAGGTATACAAAAACGCCAACCTGTAACTAAAAGCATCACATTGTAGCCTAGCTATAACCCCATCTCTACGACACCTTCGAAGTGATATAGAATGCTCCCCAATCGGACTCCCGAGCGCAAAGTTACACCCTTTTCTCGTCCAGCACTTGAATGCAAGTCTGCTACTCTCTCTCTGATTTGAGAGGTATATAAAAACGCCAACCTGTAACTAAAAGCATCACATTGTAGCCTAGCTATAACCCCATCTCTACGACACCTTCGAAGTGATATAGAATGCTCCCCAATCGGACTCCCGAGCGCAAAGTTACACCCCTTTTCTCGTCCAGCACTTGCTGAAAGTCAACTGCTCTCTCTAATTTGAGACGTATACAAAAACGCAAGCCCGGAACTAAAAACATCACATTGTAGCCTAGATATAGCCCCAGCTCTACGACACCTTCGAAGTGATATAGAATGCTCCCTAATCGGACTCCCGAGCGCAAAGTTACACCCCTTTTCTCGTCCAGCACTTGAATGCAAGTGTGCTACTCTCTCTCTGATTTGAGAGGTATACAAAAACGCCAACCTGTAACTAAAAGCATCACATTGTAGCCTAGCTATAACCCCATCTCTACGACACCTTCGAAGTGATATAGAATGCTCCGCAATCGGACTCCCGAGCGCAAAGTTACACCCCTTTTCTCGTTCAGCACTTGCTGAAAGTCAACTGCTCTCTTTGATTTGAGACGTATAGAAAAACGCAAACCCGGAACTAAAAACATCACGTTATAGCCTAGATATAGCCCCATCTCTACGACACCTTCGAAGTGATATAGAATGCTCCCCAATCGGACTCCCGAGCGCATAGTGGCACCCCTTTTCTCGTCCAGCACTTGAATGCAAGTCTGCTACTCTCTCTCTGATTTGAGAGGTATACAAAAACGCCAACCTGTAACTAAAAGCATCACATTGTAGCCTAGCTATAACCCCATCTCTACGACACCTTCGAAGTGATATAGAATGCTCCCCAATCGGACTCCCGAGCGCAAAGTTACACCCTTTTCTCGTCCAGCACTTGAATGCAATTCTGCTACTCTCTCTCTGATTTGAGAGGTATATAAAAACGCCAACCTGTAACTAAAAGCATCACATTGTAGCCTAGCTATAACCCCATCTCTACGACACCTTCGAAGTGATATAGAATGCTCCCCAATCGGACTCCCGAGCGCAAAGTTACACCCCTTTTCTCGTCCAGCACTTGCTGAAAGTCAACTGCTCTCTCTAATTTGAGACGTATACAAAAACGCAAGCCCGGAACTAAAAACATCACATTGTAGCCTAGATATAGCCCCAGCTCTACGACACCTTCGAAGTGATATAGAATGCTCCCTAATCGACTCCCGAGCGCAAAGTTACACCCCTTTTCTCGTCCAGCACTTGAATGCAAGTGTGCTACTCTCTCTCTGATTTGAGAGGTATACAAAAACGCCAACCTGTAACTAAAAGCATCACGTTGTAGCCTAGCTATAACCCCATCTCTACGACACCTTCGAAGTGATATAGAATGCACCCCAATCGGACTCCGAGCGCAAAGTTACACCCCTTTTCTCGTCCAACACTTGTTGAAAGTCAACTGCTCTCTCTGATTTGAGAGGTATACAAAAACACCAATCCGTGACTAAAAGCATCGCATTGTAGCCTAGCTACAACCCCATCTCTACGACACCTTCAAAATGATATAGAATGCTCCCCAATCCGACTCCCGAGCGCAAAGTTACACCCCTTTTCTCGTCCAGCACTTGAATGCAAGTGTGCTACTCTCTCTCTGATTTGAGAGGTATACAAAAACGCCAACCTGTAACTAAAAGCATCACGTTGTAGCCTAGCTATAACCCCATCTCTACGACACCTTCGAAGTGATATAGAATGCTCCCCAATCGGACTCCCGAGCGCATAGTGGCACCCCTTTTCTCGTCCAGCACTTGAATGCAAGTCTGCTACTCTCTCTCTGATTTGAGAGGTATACAAAAACGCCAACCTGTAACTAAAAGCATCACATTGTAGCCTAGCTATAACCCCATCTCTACGACACCTTCGAAGTGATATAGAATGCTCCCCAATCGGACTCCCGAGCGCAAAGTTACACCCTTTTCTCGTCCAGCACTTGAATGCAAGTCTGCTACTCTCTCTCTGATTTGAGAGGTATATAAAAACGCCAACCTGTAACTAAAAGCATCACATTGTAGCCTAGCTATAACCCCATCTCTACGACACCTTCGAAGTGATATAGAATGCTCCCCAATCGGACTCCCGAGCGCAAAGTTACACCCCTTTTCTCGTCCAGCACTTGCTGAAAGTCAACTGCTCTCTCTAATTTGAGACGTATACAAAAACGCAAGCCCGGAACTAAAAACATCACATTGTAGCCTAGATATAGCCCCAGCTCTACGACACCTTCGAAGTGATATAGAATGCTCCCTAATCGGACTCCCGAGCGCAAAGTTACACCCCTTTTCTCGTCCAGCACTTGAATGCAAGTGTGCTACTCTCTCTCTGATTTGAGAGGTATACAAAAACGCCAACCTGTAACTAAAAGCATCACATTGTAGCCTAGCTATAACCCCATCTCTACGACACCTTCGAAGTGATATAGAATGCTCCGCAATCGGACTCCCGAGCGCAAAGTTACACCCCTTTTCTCGTTCAGCACTTGCTGAAAGTCAACTGCTCTCTTTGATTTGAGACGTATAGAAAAACGCAAACCCGGAACTAAAAACATCACGTTATAGCCTAGATATAGCCCCATCTCTACGACACCTTCGAAGTGATATAGAATGCTCCCCAATCGGACTCCCGAGCGCATAGTGGCACCCCTTTTCTCGTCCAGCACTTGAATGCAAGTCTGCTACTCTCTCTCTGATTTGAGAGGTATACAAAAACGCCAACCTGTAACTAAAAGCATCACATTGTAGCCTAGCTATAACCCCATCTCTACGACACCTTCGAAGTGATATAGAATGCTCCCCAATCGGACTCCCGAGCGCAAAGTTACACCCTTTTCTCGTCCAGCACTTGAATGCAAGTCTGCTACTCTCTCTCTGATTTGAGAGGTATATAAAAACGCCAACCTGTAACTAAAAGCATCACATTGTAGCCTAGCTATAACCCCATCTCTACGACACCTTCGAAGTGATATAGAATGCTCCCCAATCGGACTCCCGAGCGCAAAGTTACACCCCTTTTCTCGTCCAGCACTTGAATGCAAGTGTGCTACTCTCTCTCTGATTTGAGAGGTATACAAAAACGCCAACCTGTAACTAAAAGCATCACGTTGTAGCCTAGCTATAACCCCATCTCTACGACACCTTCGAAGTGATATAGAATGCACCCCAATCGGACTCCGAGCGCAAAGTTACACCCCTTTTCTCGTCCAACACTTGTTGAAAGTCAACTGCTCTCTCTGATTTGAGAGGTATACAAAAACACCAATCCGTGACTAAAAGCATCGCATTGTAGCCTAGCTACAACCCCATCTCTACGACACCTTCAAAATGATATAGAATGCTCCCCAATCCGACTCCCGAGCGCAAAGTTACACCCCTTTTCTCGTCCAGCACTTGAATGCAAGTGTGCTACTCTCTCTCTGATTTGAGAGGTATACAAAAACGCCAACCTGTAACTAAAAGCATCACGTTGTAGCCTAGCTATAACCCCATCTCTACGACACCTTCGAAGTGATATAGAATGCTCCCCAATCGGACTCCCGAGCGCATAGTGGCACCCCTTTTCTCGTCCAGCACTTGAATGCAAGTCTGCTACTCTCTCTCTGATTTGAGAGGTATACAAAAACGCCAACCTGTAACTAAAAGCATCACATTGTAGCCTAGCTATAACCCCATCTCTACGACACCTTCGAAGTGATATAGAATGCTCCCCAATCGGACTCCCGAGCGCAAAGTTACACCCTTTTCTCGTCCAGCACTTGAATGCAAGTCTGCTACTCTCTCTCTGATTTGAGAGGTATATAAAAACGCCAACCTGTAACTAAAAGCATCACATTGTAGCCTAGCTATAACCCCATCTCTACGACACCTTCGAAGTGATATAGAATGCTCCCCAATCGGACTCCCGAGCGCAAAGTTACACCCCTTTTCTCGTCCAGCACTTGCTGAAAGTCAACTGCTCTCTCTAATTTGAGACGTATACAAAAACGCAAGCCCGGAACTAAAAACATCACATTGTAGCCTAGATATAGCCCCAGCTCTACGACACCTTCGAAGTGATATAGAATGCTCCCTAATCGGACTCCCGAGCGCAAAGTTACACCCCTTTTCTCGTCCAGCACTTGAATGCAAGTGTGCTACTCTCTCTCTGATTTGAGAGGTATACAAAAACGCCAACCTGTAACTAAAAGCATCACATTGTAGCCTAGCTATAACCCCATCTCTACGACACCTTCGAAGTGATATAGAATGCTCCGCAATCGGACTCCCGAGCGCAAAGTTACACCCCTTTTCTCGTTCAGCACTTGCTGAAAGTCAACTGCTCTCTTTGATTTGAGACGTATAGAAAAACGCAAACCCGGAACTAAAAACATCACGTTATAGCCTAGATATAGCCCCATCTCTACGACACCTTCGAAGTGATATAGAATGCTCCCCAATCGGACTCCCGAGCGCATAGTGGCACCCCTTTTCTCGTCCAGCACTTGAATGCAAGTCTGCTACTCTCTCTCTGATTTGAGAGGTATACAAAAACGCCAACCTGTAACTAAAAGCATCACATTGTAGCCTAGCTATAACCCCATCTCTACGACACCTTCGAAGTGATATAGAATGCTCCCCAATCGGACTCCCGAGCGCAAAGTTACACCCTTTTCTCGTCCAGCACTTGAATGCAAGTCTGCTACTCTCTCTCTGATTTGAGAGGTATATAAAAACGCCAACCTGTAACTAAAAGCATCACATTGTAGCCTAGCTATAACCCCATCTCTACGACACCTTCGAAGTGATATAGAATGCTCCCCAATCGGACTCCCGAGCGCAAAGTTACACCCCTTTTCTCGTCCAGCACTTGCTGAAAGTCAACTGCTCTCTCTAATTTGAGACGTATACAAAAACGCAAGCCCGGAACTAAAAACATCACATTGTAGCCTAGATATAGCCCCAGCTCTACGACACCTTCGAAGTGATATAGAATGCTCCCTAATCGACTCCCGAGCGCAAAGTTACACCCCTTTTCTCGTCCAGCACTTGAATGCAAGTGTGCTACTCTCTCTCTGATTTGAGAGGTATACAAAAACGCCAACCTGTAACTAAAAGCATCACGTTGTAGCCTAGCTATAACCCCATCTCTTCGACACCTTCGAAGTGATATAGAATGCACCCCAATCGGACTCCGAGCGCAAAGTTACACCCCTTTTCTCGTCCAACACTTGTTGAAAGTCAACTGCTCTCTCTGATTTGAGAGGTATACAAAAACACCAATCCGTGACTAAAAGCATCGCATTGTAGCCTAGCTACAACCCCATCTCTACGACACCTTCAAAATGATATAGAATGCTCCCCAATCCGACTCCCGAGCGCAAAGTTACACCCCTTTTCTCGTCCAGCACTTGAATGCAAGTGTGCTACTCTCTCTCTGATTTGAGAGGTATACAAAAACGCCAACCTGTAACTAAAAGCATCACGTTGTAGCCTAGCTATAACCCCATCTCTACGACACCTTCGAAGTGATATAGAATGCTCCGCAATCGGACTCCCGAGCGCAAAGTTACACCCCTTTTCTCGTTCAGCACTTGCTGAAAGTCAACTGCTCTCTTTGATTTGAGACGTATAGAAAAACGCAAACCCGGAACTAAAAACATCACGTTATAGCCTAGATATAGCCCCATCTCTACGACACCTTCGAAGTGATATAGAATGCTCCCCAATCGGACTCCCGAGCGCATAGTGGCACCCCTTTTCTCGTCCAGCACTTGAATGCAAGTCTGCTACTCTCTCTCTGATTTGAGAGGTATACAAAAACGCCAACCTGTAACTAAAAGCATCACATTGTAGCCTAGCTATAACCCCATCTCTACGACACCTTCGAAGTGATATAGAATGCTCCCCAATCGGACTCCCGAGCGCAAAGTTACACCCTTTTCTTGTCCAGCACTTGAATGCAAGTCTGCTACTCTCTCTCTGATTTGAGAGGTATATAAAAACGCCAACCTGTAACTAAAAGCATCACATTGTAGCCTAGCTATAACCCCATCTCTACGACACCTTCGAAGTGATATAGAATGCTCCCCAATCGGACTCCCGAGCGCAAAGTTACACCCCTTTTCTCGTCCAGCACTTGCTGAAAGTCAACTGCTCTCTCTAATTTGAGACGTATACAAAAACGCAAGCCCGGAACTAAAAACATCACATTGTAGCCTAGATATAGCCCCAGCTCTACGACACCTTCGAAGTGATATAGAATGCTCCCTAATCGGACTCCCGAGCGCAAAGTTACACCCCTTTTCTCGTCCAGCACTTGAATGCAAGTGTGCTACTCTCTCTCTGATTTGAGAGGTATACAAAAACGCCAACCTGTAACTAAAAGCATCACATTGTAGCCTAGCTATAACCCCATCTCTACGACACCTTCGAAGTGATATAGAATGCTCCGCAATCGGACTCCCGAGCGCAAAGTTACACCCCTTTTCTCGTTCAGCACTTGCTGAAAGTCAACTGCTCTCTTTGATTTGAGACGTATAGAAAAACGCAAACCCGGAACTAAAAACATCACGTTATAGCCTAGATATAGCCCCATCTCTACGACACCTTCGAAGTGATATAGAATGCTCCCCAATCGGACTCCCGAGCGCATAGTGGCACCCCTTTTCTCGTCCAGCACTTGAATGCAAGTCTGCTACTCTCTCTCTGATTTGAGAGGTATACAAAAACGCCAACCTGTAACTAAAAGCATCACATTGTAGCCTAGCTATAACCCCATCTCTACGACACCTTCGAAGTGATATAGAATGCTCCCCAATCGGACTCCCGAGCGCAAAGTTACACCCTTTTCTCGTCCAGCACTTGAATGCAAGTCTGCTACTCTCTCTCTGATTTGAGAGGTATATAAAAACGCCAACCTGTAACTAAAAGCATCACATTGTAGCCTAGCTATAACCCCATCTCTACGACACCTTCGAAGTGATATAGAATGCTCCCCAATCGGACTCCCGAGCGCAAAGTTACACCCCTTTTCTCGTCCAGCACTTGCTGAAAGTCAACTGCTCTCTCTAATTTGAGACGTATACAAAAACGCAAGCCCGGAACTAAAAACATCACATTGTAGCCTAGATATAGCCCCAGCTCTACGACACCTTCGAAGTGATATAGAATGCTCCCTAATCGACTCCCGAGCGCAAAGTTACACCCCTTTTCTCGTCCAGCACTTGAATGCAAGTGTGCTACTCTCTCTCTGATTTGAGAGGTATACAAAAACGCCAACCTGTAACTAAAAGCATCACGTTGTAGCCTAGCTATAACCCCATCTCTACGACACCTTCGAAGTGATATAGAATGCACCCCAATCGGACTCCGAGCGCAAAGTTACACCCCTTTTCTCGTCCAACACTTGTTGAAAGTCAACTGCTCTCTCTGATTTGAGAGGTATACAAAAACACCAATCCGTGACTAAAAGCATCGCATTGTAGCCTAGCTACAACCCCATCTCTACGACACCTTCAAAATGATATAGAATGCTCCCCAATCCGACTCCCGAGCGCAAAGTTACACCCCTTTTCTCGTCCAGCACTTGAATGCAAGTGTGCTACTCTCTCTCTGATTTGAGAGGTATACAAAAACGCCAACCTGTAACTAAAAGCATCACGTTGTAGCCTAGCTATAACCCCATCTCTACGACACCTTCGAAGTGATATAGAATGCTCCGCAATCGGACTCCCGAGCGCAAAGTTACACCCCTTTTCTCGTTCAGCACTTGCTGAAAGTCAACTGCTCTCTTTGATTTGAGACGTATAGAAAAACGCAAACCCGGAACTAAAAACATCACGTTATAGCCTAGATATAGCCCCATCTCTACGACACCTTCGAAGTGATATAGAATGCTCCCCAATCGGACTCCCGAGCGCATAGTGGCACCCCTTTTCTCGTCCAGCACTTGAATGCAAGTCTGCTACTCTCTCTCTGATTTGAGAGGTATACAAAAACGCCAACCTGTAACTAAAAGCATCACATTGTAGCCTAGCTATAACCCCATCTCTACGACACCTTCGAAGTGATATAGAATGCTCCCCAATCGGACTCCCGAGCGCAAAGTTACACCCTTTTCTCGTCCAGCACTTGAATGCAAGTCTGCTACTCTCTCTCTGATTTGAGAGGTATATAAAAACGCCAACCTGTAACTAAAAGCATCACATTGTAGCCTAGCTATAACCCCATCTCTACGACACCTTCGAAGTGATATAGAATGCTCCCCAATCGGACTCCCGAGCGCAAAGTTACACCCCTTTTCTCGTCCAGCACTTGCTGAAAGTCAACTGCTCTCTCTAATTTGAGACGTATACAAAAACGCAAGCCCGGAACTAAAAACATCACATTGTAGCCTAGATATAGCCCCAGCTCTACGACACCTTCGAAGTGATATAGAATGCTCCCTAATCGGACTCCCGAGCGCAAAGTTACACCCCTTTTCTCGTCCAGCACTTGAATGCAAGTGTGCTACTCTCTCTCTGATTTGAGAGGTATACAAAAACGCCAACCTGTAACTAAAAGCATCACATTGTAGCCTAGCTATAACCCCATCTCTACGACACCTTCGAAGTGATATAGAATGCTCCGCAATCGGACTCCCGAGCGCAAAGTTACACCCCTTTTCTCGTTCAGCACTTGCTGAAAGTCAACTGCTCTCTTTGATTTGAGACGTATAGAAAAACGCAAACCCGGAACTAAAAACATCACGTTATAGCCTAGATATAGCCCCATCTCTACGACACCTTCGAAGTGATATAGAATGCTCCCCAATCGGACTCCCGAGCGCATAGTGGCACCCCTTTTCTCGTCCAGCACTTGAATGCAAGTCTGCTACTCTCTCTCTGATTTGAGAGGTATACAAAAACGCCAACCTGTAACTAAAAGCATCACATTGTAGCCTAGCTATAACCCCATCTCTACGACACCTTCGAAGTGATATAGAATGCTCCCCAATCGGACTCCCGAGCGCAAAGTTACACCCTTTTCTCGTCCAGCACTTGAATGCAAGTCTGCTACTCTCTCTCTGATTTGAGAGGTATATAAAAACGCCAACCTGTAACTAAAAGCATCACATTGTAGCCTAGCTATAACCCCATCTCTACGACACCTTCGAAGTGATATAGAATGCTCCCCAATCGGACTCCCGAGCGCAAAGTTACACCCCTTTTCTCGTCCAGCACTTGCTGAAAGTCAACTGCTCTCTCTAATTTGAGACGTATACAAAAACGCAAGCCCGGAACTAAAAACATCACATTGTAGCCTAGATATAGCCCCAGCTCTACGACACCTTCGAAGTGATATAGAATGCTCCCTAATCGACTCCCGAGCGCAAAGTTACACCCCTTTTCTCGTCCAGCACTTGAATGCAAGTGTGCTACTCTCTCTCTGATTTGAGAGGTATACAAAAACGCCAACCTGTAACTAAAAGCATCACGTTGTAGCCTAGCTATAACCCCATCTCTACGACACCTTCGAAGTGATATAGAATGCACCCCAATCGGACTCCGAGCGCAAAGTTACACCCCTTTTCTCGTCCAACACTTGTTGAAAGTCAACTGCTCTCTCTGATTTGAGAGGTATACAAAAACACCAATCCGTGACTAAAAGCATCGCATTGTAGCCTAGCTACAACCCCATCTCTACGACACCTTCAAAATGATATAGAATGCTCCCCAATCCGACTCCCGAGCGCAAAGTTACACCCCTTTTCTCGTCCAGCACTTGAATGCAAGTGTGCTACTCTCTCTCTGATTTGAGAGGTATACAAAAACGCCAACCTGTAACTAAAAGCATCACGTTGTAGCCTAGCTATAACCCCATCTCTACGACACCTTCGAAGTGATATAGAATGCACCCCAATCGGACTCCGAGCGCAAAGTTACACCCCTTTTCTCGTCTAGCACTTGAATGCAAGTCTGCTACACTCTCTCTAATTTGAGAGGTATACAAAAACGCCAACCTGTAACTAAAAGCATCACATTGTAGCCTAGCTATAACCCCATCTCTACGACACCTTCGAAGTGATATAGAATGCTCCGCAATCGGACTCCGAGCGCAAAGTTACACCCCTTTTCTCGTCTAGCACTTGAATGCAAGTCTGCTACACTCTCTCTGATTTGAGAGGTATACAAAAACGCTAACCTGTAACTAAAAGCATCACATTGTAGCCTAGCTATAACCCCATCTCTACGACACCTTCGAAGTGATATAGAATGCTCCGCAATCGGACTCCCGAGCGCAAAGTTACACCCCTTTTCTCGTCCAGCACTTGCTGAAAGTCAACTGCTCTCTCTGATTTGAGAGGTATACAAAAACACCAACCCGTGACTAAAAGCATCGCATTGTAGCCTAGCTACAACCCCATCTCTACGACACCTTCAAAGTGATATAGAATGCTCCGCAATCGGACTCCCGAGCGCAAAGTTACACCCCTTTTCTCGTTCAGCACTTGCTGAAAGTCAACTGCTCTCTTTGATTTGAGACGTATAGAAAAACGCAAACCCGGAACTAAAAACATCACGTTATAGCCTAGATATAGCCCCATCTCTACGACACCTTCGAAGTGATATAGAATGCTCCCCAATCGGACTCCCGAGCGCATAGTGGCACCCCTTTTCTCGTCCAGCACTTGAATGCAAGTCTGCTACTCTCTCTCTGATTTGAGAGGTATACAAAAACGCCAACCTGTAACTAAAAGCATCACATTGTAGCCTAGCTATAACCCCATCTCTACGACACCTTCGAAGTGATATAGAATGCTCCCCAATCGGACTCCCGAGCGCAAAGTTACACCCTTTTCTCGTCCAGCACTTGAATGCAAGTCTGCTACTCTCTCTCTGATTTGAGAGGTATATAAAAACGCCAACCTGTAACTAAAAGCATCACATTGTAGCCTAGCTATAACCCCATCTCTACGACACCTTCGAAGTGATATAGAATGCTCCCCAATCGGACTCCCGAGCGCAAAGTTACACCCCTTTTCTCGTCCAGCACTTGCTGAAAGTCAACTGCTCTCTCTAATTTGAGACGTATACAAAAACGCAAGCCCGGAACTAAAAACATCACATTGTAGCCTAGATATAGCCCCAGCTCTACGACACCTTCGAAGTGATATAGAATGCTCCCTAATCGGACTCCCGAGCGCAAAGTTACACCCCTTTTCTCGTCCAGCACTTGAATGCAAGTGTGCTACTCTCTCTCTGATTTGAGAGGTATACAAAAAAGCCAACCTGTAACTAAAAGCATCACATTGTAGCCTAGCTATAACCCCATCTCTACGACACCTTCGAAGTGATATAGAATGCTCCGCAATCGGACTCCCGAGCGCAAAGTTACACCCCTTTTCTCGTTCAGCACTTGCTGAAAGTCAACTGCTCTCTTTGATTTGAGACGTATAGAAAAACGCAAACCCGGAACTAAAAACATCACGTTATAGCCTAGATATAGCCCCATCTCTACGACACCTTCGAAGTGATATAGAATGCTCCCCAATCGGACTCCCGAGCGCATAGTGGCACCCCTTTTCTCGTCCAGCACTTGAATGCAAGTCTGCTACTCTCTCTCTGATTTGAGAGGTATACAAAAACGCCAACCTGTAACTAAAAGCATCACATTGTAGCCTAGCTATAACCCCATCTCTACGACACCTTCGAAGTGATATAGAATGCTCCCCAATCGGACTCCCGAGCGCAAAGTTACACCCTTTTCTCGTCCAGCACTTGAATGCAATTCTGCTACTCTCTCTCTGATTTGAGAGGTATATAAAAACGCCAACCTGTAACTAAAAGCATCACATTGTAGCCTAGCTATAACCCCATCTCTACGACACCTTCGAAGTGATATAGAATGCTCCCCAATCGGACTCCCGAGCGCAAAGTTACACCCCTTTTCTCGTCCAGCACTTGCTGAAAGTCAACTGCTCTCTCTAATTTGAGACGTATACAAAAACGCAAGCCCGGAACTAAAAACATCACATTGTAGCCTAGATATAGCCCCAGCTCTACGACACCTTCGAAGTGATATAGAATGCTCCCTAATCGACTCCCGAGCGCAAAGTTACACCCCTTTTCTCGTCCAGCACTTGAATGCAAGTGTGCTACTCTCTCTCTGATTTGAGAGGTATACAAAAACGCCAACCTGTAACTAAAAGCATCACGTTGTAGCCTAGCTATAACCCTATCTCTACGACACCTTCGAAGTGATATAGAATGCACCCCAATCGGACTCCGAGCGCAAAGTTACACCCCTTTTCTCGTCTAGCACTTGAATGCAAGTCTGCTACACTCTCTCTGATTTGAGAGGTATACAAAAACGCCAACCTGTAACTAAAAGCATCACATTGTAGCCTAGCTATAACCCCATCTCTACGACACCTTCGAAGTGATATAGAATGCTCCCCAATCGGACTCCCGAGCGCAAAGTTACACCCTTTTCTCGTCCAGCACTTGAATGCAAGTCTGCTACTCTCTCTCTGATTTGAGAGGTATATAAAAACGCCAACCTGTAACTAAAAGCATCACATTGTAGCCTAGCTATAACCCCATCTCTACGACACCTTCGAAGTGATATAGAATGCTCCCCAATCGGACTCCCGAGCGCAAAGTTACACCCCTTTTCTCGTCCAGCACTTGCTGAAAGTCAACTGCTCTCTCTGATTTGAGAGGTATACAAAAACACCAACCCGTGACTAAAAGCATCGCATTGTAGCCTAGCTACAACCCCATCTCTACGACACCTTCAAAGTGATATAGAATGCTCCGCAATCGGACTCCCGAGCGCAAAGTTACACCCCTTTTCTCGTTCAGCACTTGCTGAAAGTCAACTGCTCTCTTTGATTTGAGACGTATAGAAAAACGCAAACCCGGAACTAAAAACATCACGTTATAGCCTAGATATAGCCCCATCTCTACGACACCTTCGAAGTGATATAGAATGCTCCCCAATCGGACTCCCGAGCGCATAGTGGCACCCCTTTTCTCGTCCAGCACTTGAATGCAAGTCTGCTACTCTCTCTCTGATTTGAGAGGTATACAAAAACGCCAACCTGTAACTAAAAGCATCACATTGTAGCCTAGCTATAACCCCATCTCTACGACACCTTCGAAGTGATATAGAATGCTCCCCAATCGGACTCCCGAGCGCAAAGTTACACCCTTTTCTCGTCCAGCACTTGAATGCAAGTCTGCTACTCTCTCTCTGATTTGAGAGGTATATAAAAACGCCAACCTGTAACTAAAAGCATCACATTGTAGCCTAGCTATAACCCCATCTCTACGACACCTTCGAAGTGATATAGAATGCTCCCCAATCGGACTCCCGAGCGCAAAGTTACACCCCTTTTCTCGTCCAGCACTTGCTGAAAGTCAACTGCTCTCTCTAATTTGAGACGTATACAAAAACGCAAGCCCGGAACTAAAAACATCACATTGTAGCCTAGATATAGCCCCAGCTCTACGACACCTTCGAAGTGATATAGAATGCTCCCTAATCGGACTCCCGAGCGCAAAGTTACACCCCTTTTCTCGTCCAGCACTTGAATGCAAGTGTGCTACTCTCTCTCTGATTTGAGAGGTATACAAAAACGCCAACCTGTAACTAAAAGCATCACATTGTAGCCTAGCTATAACCCCATCTCTACGACACCTTCGAAGTGATATAGAATGCTCCGCAATCGGACTCCCGAGCGCAAAGTTACACCCCTTTTCTCGTTCAGCACTTGCTGAAAGTCAACTGCTCTCTTTGATTTGAGACGTATAGAAAAACGCAAACCCGGAACTAAAAACATCACGTTATAGCCTAGATATAGCCCCATCTCTACGACACCTTCGAAGTGATATAGAATGCTCCCCAATCGGACTCCCGAGCGCATAGTGGCACCCCTTTTCTCGTCCAGCACTTGAATGCAAGTCTGCTACTCTCTCTCTGATTTGAGAGGTATACAAAAACGCCAACCTGTAACTAAAAGCATCACATTGTAGCCTAGCTATAACCCCATCTCTACGACACCTTCGAAGTGATATAGAATGCTCCCCAATCGGACTCCCGAGCGCAAAGTTACACCCTTTTCTCGTCCAGCACTTGAATGCAATTCTGCTACTCTCTCTCTGATTTGAGAGGTATATAAAAACGCCAACCTGTAACTAAAAGCATCACATTGTAGCCTAGCTATAACCCCATCTCTACGACACCTTCGAAGTGATATAGAATGCTCCCCAATCGGACTCCCGAGCGCAAAGTTACACCCCTTTTCTCGTCCAGCACTTGCTGAAAGTCAACTGCTCTCTCTAATTTGAGACGTATACAAAAACGCAAGCCCGGAACTAAAAACATCACATTGTAGCCTAGATATAGCCCCAGCTCTACGACACCTTCGAAGTGATATAGAATGCTCCCTAATCGACTCCCGAGCGCAAAGTTACACCCCTTTTCTCGTCCAGCACTTGAATGCAAGTGTGCTACTCTCTCTCTGATTTGAGAGGTATACAAAAACGCCAACCTGTAACTAAAAGCATCACGTTGTAGCCTAGCTATAACCCCATCTCTACGACACCTTCGAAGTGATATAGAATGCACCCCAATCGGACTCCGAGCGCAAAGTTACACCCCTTTTCTCGTCCAACACTTGTTGAAAGTCAACTGCTCTCTCTGATTTGAGAGGTATACAAAAACACCAATCCGTGACTAAAAGCATCGCATTGTAGCCTAGCTACAACCCCATCTCTACGACACCTTCAAAATGATATAGAATGCTCCCCAATCCGACTCCCGAGCGCAAAGTTACACCCCTTTTCTCGTCCAGCACTTGAATGCAAGTGTGCTACTCTCTCTCTGATTTGAGAGGTATACAAAAACGCCAACCTGTAACTAAAAGCATCACGTTGTAGCCTAGCTATAACCCCATCTCTACGACACCTTCGAAGTGATATAGAATGCTCCCCAATCGGACTCCCGAGCGCATAGTGGCACCCCTTTTCTCGTCCAGCACTTGAATGCAAGTCTGCTACTCTCTCTCTGATTTGAGAGGTATACAAAAACGCCAACCTGTAACTAAAAGCATCACATTGTAGCCTAGCTATAACCCCATCTCTACGACACCTTCGAAGTGATATAGAATGCTCCCCAATCGGACTCCCGAGCGCAAAGTTACACCCTTTTCTCGTCCAGCACTTGAATGCAAGTCTGCTACTCTCTCTCTGATTTGAGAGGTATATAAAAACGCCAACCTGTAACTAAAAGCATCACATTGTAGCCTAGCTATAACCCCATCTCTACGACACCTTCGAAGTGATATAGAATGCTCCCCAATCGGACTCCCGAGCGCAAAGTTACACCCCTTTTCTCGTCCAGCACTTGCTGAAAGTCAACTGCTCTCTCTAATTTGAGACGTATACAAAAACGCAAGCCCGGAACTAAAAACATCACATTGTAGCCTAGATATAGCCCCAGCTCTACGACACCTTCGAAGTGATATAGAATGCTCCCTAATCGGACTCCCGAGCGCAAAGTTACACCCCTTTTCTCGTCCAGCACTTGAATGCAAGTGTGCTACTCTCTCTCTGATTTGAGAGGTATACAAAAACGCCAACCTGTAACTAAAAGCATCACATTGTAGCCTAGCTATAACCCCATCTCTACGACACCTTCGAAGTGATATAGAATGCTCCGCAATCGGACTCCCGAGCGCAAAGTTACACCCCTTTTCTCGTTCAGCACTTGCTGAAAGTCAACTGCTCTCTTTGATTTGAGACGTATAGAAAAACGCAAACCCGGAACTAAAAACATCACGTTATAGCCTAGATATAGCCCCATCTCTACGACACCTTCGAAGTGATATAGAATGCTCCCCAATCGGACTCCCGAGCGCATAGTGGCACCCCTTTTCTCGTCCAGCACTTGAATGCAAGTCTGCTACTCTCTCTCTGATTTGAGAGGTATACAAAAACGCCAACCTGTAACTAAAAGCATCACATTGTAGCCTAGCTATAACCCCATCTCTACGACACCTTCGAAGTGATATAGAATGCTCCCCAATCGGACTCCCGAGCGCAAAGTTACACCCTTTTCTCGTCCAGCACTTGAATGCAAGTCTGCTACTCTCTCTCTGATTTGAGAGGTATATAAAAACGCCAACCTGTAACTAAAAGCATCACATTGTAGCCTAGCTATAACCCCATCTCTACGACACCTTCGAAGTGATATAGAATGCTCCCCAATCGGACTCCCGAGCGCAAAGTTACACCCCTTTTCTCGTCCAGCACTTGCTGAAAGTCAACTGCTCTCTCTAATTTGAGACGTATACAAAAACGCAAGCCCGGAACTAAAAACATCACATTGTAGCCTAGATATAGCCCCAGCTCTACGACACCTTCGAAGTGATATAGAATGCTCCCTAATCGACTCCCGAGCGCAAAGTTACACCCCTTTTCTCGTCCAGCACTTGAATGCAAGTGTGCTACTCTCTCTCTGATTTGAGAGGTATACAAAAACGCCAACCTGTAACTAAAAGCATCACGTTGTAGCCTAGCTATAACCCCATCTCTACGACACCTTCGAAGTGATATAGAATGCACCCCAATCGGACTCCGAGCGCAAAGTTACACCCCTTTTCTCGTCCAACACTTGTTGAAAGTCAACTGCTCTCTCTGATTTGAGAGGTATACAAAAACACCAATCCGTGACTAAAAGCATCGCATTGTAGCCTAGCTACAACCCCATCTCTACGACACCTTCAAAATGATATAGAATGCTCCCCAATCCGACTCCCGAGCGCAAAGTTACACCCCTTTTCTCGTCCAGCACTTGAATGCAAGTGTGCTACTCTCTCTCTGATTTGAGAGGTATACAAAAACGCCAACCTGTAACTAAAAGCATCACGTTGTAGCCTAGCTATAACCCCATCTCTACGACACCTTCGAAGTGATATAGAATGCTCCGCAATCGGACTCCCGAGCGCAAAGTTACACCCCTTTTCTCGTTCAGCACTTGCTGAAAGTCAACTGCTCTCTTTGATTTGAGACGTATAGAAAAACGCAAACCCGGAACTAAAAACATCACGTTATAGCCTAGATATAGCCCCATCTCTACGACACCTTCGAAGTGATATAGAATGCTCCCCAATCGGACTCCCGAGCGCATAGTGGCACCCCTTTTCTCGTCCAGCACTTGAATGCAAGTCTGCTACTCTCTCTCTGATTTGAGAGGTATACAAAAACGCCAACCTGTAACTAAAAGCATCACATTGTAGCCTAGCTATAACCCCATCTCTACGACACCTTCGAAGTGATATAGAATGCTCCCCAATCGGACTCCCGAGCGCAAAGTTACACCCTTTTCTCGTCCAGCACTTGAATGCAAGTCTGCTACTCTCTCTCTGATTTGAGAGGTATATAAAAACGCCAACCTGTAACTAAAAGCATCACATTGTAGCCTAGCTATAACCCCATCTCTACGACACCTTCGAAGTGATATAGAATGCTCCCCAATCGGACTCCCGAGCGCAAAGTTACACCCCTTTTCTCGTCCAGCACTTGCTGAAAGTCAACTGCTCTCTCTAATTTGAGACGTATACAAAAACGCAAGCCCGGAACTAAAAACATCACATTGTAGCCTAGATATAGCCCCAGCTCTACGACACCTTCGAAGTGATATAGAATGCTCCCTAATCGGACTCCCGAGCGCAAAGTTACACCCCTTTTCTCGTCCAGCACTTGAATGCAAGTGTGCTACTCTCTCTCTGATTTGAGAGGTATACAAAAACGCCAACCTGTAACTAAAAGCATCACATTGTAGCCTAGCTATAACCCCATCTCTACGACACCTTCGAAGTGATATAGAATGCTCCGCAATCGGACTCCCGAGCGCAAAGTTACACCCCTTTTCTCGTTCAGCACTTGCTGAAAGTCAACTGCTCTCTTTGATTTGAGACGTATAGAAAAACGCAAACCCGGAACTAAAAACATCACGTTATAGCCTAGATATAGCCCCATCTCTACGACACCTTCGAAGTGATATAGAATGCTCCCCAATCGGACTCCCGAGCGCATAGTGGCACCCCTTTTCTCGTCCAGCACTTGAATGCAAGTCTGCTACTCTCTCTCTGATTTGAGAGGTATACAAAAACGCCAACCTGTAACTAAAAGCATCACATTGTAGCCTAGCTATAACCCCATCTCTACGACACCTTCGAAGTGATATAGAATGCTCCCCAATCGGACTCCCGAGCGCAAAGTTACACCCTTTTCTCGTCCAGCACTTGAATGCAAGTCTGCTACTCTCTCTCTGATTTGAGAGGTATATAAAAACGCCAACCTGTAACTAAAAGCATCACATTGTAGCCTAGCTATAACCCCATCTCTACGACACCTTCGAAGTGATATAGAATGCTCCCCAATCGGACTCCCGAGCGCAAAGTTACACCCCTTTTCTCGTCCAGCACTTGCTGAAAGTCAACTGCTCTCTCTAATTTGAGACGTATACAAAAACGCAAGCCCGGAACTAAAAACATCACATTGTAGCCTAGATATAGCCCCAGCTCTACGACACCTTCGAAGTGATATAGAATGCTCCCTAATCGACTCCCGAGCGCAAAGTTACACCCCTTTTCTCGTCCAGCACTTGAATGCAAGTGTGCTACTCTCTCTCTGATTTGAGAGGTATACAAAAACGCCAACCTGTAACTAAAAGCATCACGTTGTAGCCTAGCTATAACCCCATCTCTACGACACCTTCGAAGTGATATAGAATGCACCCCAATCGGACTCCGAGCGCAAAGTTACACCCCTTTTCTCGTCCAACACTTGTTGAAAGTCAACTGCTCTCTCTGATTTGAGAGGTATACAAAAACACCAATCCGTGACTAAAAGCATCGCATTGTAGCCTAGCTACAACCCCATCTCTACGACACCTTCAAAATGATATAGAATGCTCCCCAATCCGACTCCCGAGCGCAAAGTTACACCCCTTTTCTCGTCCAGCACTTGAATGCAAGTGTGCTACTCTCTCTCTGATTTGAGAGGTATACAAAAACGCCAACCTGTAACTAAAAGCATCAAGTTGTAGCCTAGCTATAACCCCATCTCTACGACACCTTCGAAGTGATATAGAATGCTCCGCAATCGGACTCCCGAGCGCAAAGTTACACCCCTTTTCTCGTTCAGCACTTGCTGAAAGTCAACTGCTCTCTTTGATTTGAGACGTATAGAAAAACGCAAACCCGGAACTAAAAACATCACGTTATAGCCTAGATATAGCCCCATCTCTACGACACCTTCGAAGTGATATAGAATGCTCCCCAATCGGACTCCCGAGCGCATAGTGGCACCCCTTTTCTCGTCCAGCACTTGAATGCAAGTCTGCTACTCTCTCTCTGATTTGAGAGGTATACAAAAACGCCAACCTGTAACTAAAAGCATCACATTGTAGCCTAGCTATAACCCCATCTCTACGACACCTTCGAAGTGATATAGAATGCTCCCCAATCGGACTCCCGAGCGCAAAGTTACACCCTTTTCTCGTCCAGCACTTGAATGCAAGTCTGCTACTCTCTCTCTGATTTGAGAGGTATATAAAAACGCCAACCTGTAACTAAAAGCATCACATTGTAGCCTAGCTATAACCCCATCTCTACGACACCTTCGAAGTGATATAGAATGCTCCCCAATCGGACTCCCGAGCGCAAAGTTACACCCCTTTTCTCGTCCAGCACTTGCTGAAAGTCAACTGCTCTCTCTAATTTGAGACGTATACAAAAACGCAAGCCCGGAACTAAAAACATCACATTGTAGCCTAGATATAGCCCCAGCTCTACGACACCTTCGAAGTGATATAGAATGCTCCCTAATCGGACTCCCGAGCGCAAAGTTACACCCCTTTTCTCGTCCAGCACTTGAATGCAAGTGTGCTACTCTCTCTCTGATTTGAGAGGTATACAAAAACGCCAACCTGTAACTAAAAGCATCACATTGTAGCCTAGCTATAACCCCATCTCTACGACACCTTCGAAGTGATATAGAATGCTCCGCAATCGGACTCCCGAGCGCAAAGTTACACCCCTTTTCTCGTTCAGCACTTGCTGAAAGTCAACTGCTCTCTTTGATTTGAGACGTATAGAAAAACGCAAACCCGGAACTAAAAACATCACGTTATAGCCTAGATATAGCCCCATCTCTACGACACCTTCGAAGTGATATAGAATGCTCCCCAATCGGACTCCCGAGCGCATAGTGGCACCCCTTTTCTCGTCCAGCACTTGAATGCAAGTCTGCTACTCTCTCTCTGATTTGAGAGGTATACAAAAACGCCAACCTGTAACTAAAAGCATCACATTGTAGCCTAGCTATAACCCCATCTCTACGACACCTTCGAAGTGATATAGAATGCTCCCCAATCGGACTCCCGAGCGCAAAGTTACACCCTTTTCTCGTCCAGCACTTGAATGCAAGTCTGCTACTCTCTCTCTGATTTGAGAGGTATATAAAAACGCCAACCTGTAACTAAAAGCATCACATTGTAGCCTAGCTATAACCCCATCTCTACGACACCTTCGAAGTGATATAGAATGCTCCCCAATCGGACTCCCGAGCGCAAAGTTACACCCCTTTTCTCGTCCAGCACTTGCTGAAAGTCAACTGCTCTCTCTAATTTGAGACGTATACAAAAACGCAAGCCCGGAACTAAAAACATCACATTGTAGCCTAGATATAGCCCCAGCTCTACGACACCTTCGAAGTGATATAGAATGCTCCCTAATCGACTCCCGAGCGCAAAGTTACACCCCTTTTCTCGTCCAGCACTTGAATGCAAGTGTGCTACTCTCTCTCTGATTTGAGAGGTATACAAAAACGCCAACCTGTAACTAAAAGCATCACGTTGTAGCCTAGCTATAACCCCATCTCTACGACACCTTCGAAGTGATATAGAATGCACCCCAATCGGACTCCGAGCGCAAAGTTACACCCCTTTTCTCGTCCAACACTTGTTGAAAGTCAACTGCTCTCTCTGATTTGAGAGGTATACAAAAACACCAATCCGTGACTAAAAGCATCGCATTGTAGCCTAGCTACAACCCCATCTCTACGACACCTTCAAAATGATATAGAATGCTCCCCAATCCGACTCCCGAGCGCAAAGTTACACCCCTTTTCTCGTCCAGCACTTGAATGCAAGTGTGCTACTCTCTCTCTGATTTGAGAGGTATACAAAAACGCCAACCTGTAACTAAAAGCATCACGTTGTAGCCTAGCTATAACCCTATCTCTACGACACCTTCGAAGTGATATAGAATGCACCCCAATCGGACTCCGAGCGCAAAGTTACACCCCTTTTCTCGTCTAGCACTTGAATGCAAGTCTGCTACACTCTCTCTGATTTGAGAGGTATACAAAAACGCCAACCTGTAACTAAAAGCATCACATTGTAGCCTAGCTATAACCCCATCTCTACGACACCTTCGAAGTGATATAGAATGCTCCGCAATCGGACTCCCGAGCGCAAAGTTACACCCCTTTTCTCGTTCAGCACTTGCTGAAAGTCAACTGCTCTCTTTGATTTGAGACGTATAGAAAAACGCAAACCCGGAACTAAAAACATCACGTTATAGCCTAGATATAGCCCCATCTCTACGACACCTTCGAAGTGATATAGAATGCTCCCCAATCGGACTCCCGAGCGCATAGTGGCACCCCTTTTCTCGTCCAGCACTTGAATGCAAGTCTGCTACTCTCTCTCTGATTTGAGAGGTATACAAAAACGCCAACCTGTAACTAAAAGCATCACATTGTAGCCTAGCTATAACCCCATCTCTACGACACCTTCGAAGTGATATAGAATGCACCCCAATCGGACTCCGAGCGCAAAGTTACACCACTTTTCTCGTCCAGCACTTGAATGCAAGTCTGCTACTCTCTCTCTGATTTGAGAGGTATACAAAAACGCCAACCTGTAACTAAAAGCATCACATTGTAGCCTAGCTATAACCCCATCTCTACGACACCTTCGAAGTGATATAGAATGCTCCGCAATTGGACTCCCGAGCGCAAAGTTACACCCCTTTTCTCGTCCAGCACTTGCTGAAAGTCAACTGCTCTCTCTGATTTGAGAGGTATACAAAAACACCCACCCGTGACTAAAAGCATCGCATTGTTGCCTAGCTACAACCCCATCTCTACGACACCTTCAAAATGATATAGAATGCTCCCCAATCGGACTCCCGAGCGCAAAGTTACACCCCTTTTCTCGTCCAGCACTTGCTGAAAGTTAACTGCTCTCTCTGATTTGAGACGTATACAAAAACACCAACCTGTAACTAATAGCATCACATCGTAGACTAGCTATAACCCCATCTCTACGACACCTTCGAAGTGATATAGAATGCTCCCCAATCGGACTCCCGAGCGCAAAGTTACACCCCTTTTCTCGTCCAGCACTTGCTGAAAGTCAATTGCTCTCTCTGATTTGAGACGTATACAAAAATGCAATCCCGGAACTAAAAACATCACATTGTAGCCTGGATATAGCCCCATCTCTACGACACCTTCGAAGTGATATAGAATACTCCCCAATCGGACTCCCGAGCGCAAAGTTACACCAATTTTCTCGTCCAGCACTTGAATGAAAGTGTGCTACTCTCTCTCTGATTTGAGAGGTATACAAAAACGCCAACCTGTAACTAAAAGCATCACATTGTAGCCTAGCTATAACCCCATCTCTACGACACCTTCAAAGTGATATAGAATGCTCCGCAATCGGACTCCCGAGCGCAAAGTTACACCCCTTTTCTCGTTCAGCACTTGCTGAAAGTCAACTGCTCTCTCTAATTTGAGACGTATACAAAAACGCAAGCCCGGAACTAAAAACATCACATTGTAGCCTAGATATAGCCCCAGCTCTACGACACCTTCGAAGTGATATAGAATGCTCCCTAATCGGACTCCCGAGCGCAAAGTTACACCCCTTTTCTCGTCCAGCACTTGAATGCAAGTGTGCTACTCTCTCTCTGATTTGAGAGGTATACAAAAACGCCAACCTGTAACTAAAAGCATCACGTTGTAGCCTAGCTATAACCCCATCTCTACGACACCTTCGAAGTGATATAGAATGCACCCCAATCGGACTCCGAGCGCAAAGTTACACCCCTTTTCTCGTCCAACACTTGTTGAAAGTCAACTGCTCTCTCTGATTTGAGAGGTATACAAAAACACCAATCCGTGACTAAAAGCATCGCATTGTAGCCTAGCTACAACCCCATCTCTACGACACCTTCAAAATGATATAGAATGCTCCCCAATCCGACTCCCGAGCGCAAAGTTACACCCCTTTTCTCGTCCAGCACTTGAATGCAAGTGTGCTACTCTCTCTCTGATTTGAGAGGTATACAAAAATGCCAACCTGTAACTAAAAGCATCACGTTGTAGCCTAGCTATAACCCCATCTCTACGACACCTTCGAAGTGATATAGAATGCACCCCAATCGGACTCCGAGCGCAAAGTTACACCCCTTTTCTCGTCTAGCACTTGAATGCAAGTCTGCTACACTCTCTCTAATTTGAGAGGTATACAAAAACGCCAACCTGTAACTAAAAGCATCACATTGTAGCCTAGCTATATCCCCATCTCTACGACACCTTCGAAGTGATATAGAATGCTCCGCAATCGGACTCCGAGCGCAAAGTTACACCCCTTTTCTCGTCTAGCACTTGAATGCAAGTCTGCTACACTCTCTCTGATTTGAGAGGTAAACAAAAACGCTAACCTGTAACTAAAAGCATCACATTGTAGCCTAGCTATAACCCCATCTCTACGACACCTTCGAAGTGATATAGAATGCTCCGCAATCGGACTCCCGAGCGCAAAGTTACACCCCTTTTCTCGTCCAGCACTTGCTGAAAGTCAACTGCTCTCTCTGATTTGAGAGGTATACAAAAACACCAACCCGTGACTAAAAGCATCGCATTGTAGCCTAGCTACAACCCCATCTCTACGACACCTTCAAAGTGATATAGAATGCTCCGCAATCGGACTCCCGAGCGCAAAGTTACACCCCTTTTCTCGTTCAGCACTTGCTGAAAGTCAACTGCTCTCTCTAATTTGAGACGTATACAAAAACGCAAGCCCGGAACTAAAAACATCACATTGTAGCCTAGATATAGCCCCAGCTCTACGACACCTTCGAAGTGATATAGAATGCTCCCTAATCGACTCCCGAGCGCAAAGTTACACCCCTTTTCTCGTCCAGCACTTGAATGCAAGTGTGCTACTCTCTCTCTGATTTGAGAGGTATACAAAAACGCCAACCTGTAACTAAAAGCATCACGTTGTAGCCTAGCTATAACCCCATCTCTACGACACCTTCGAAGTGATATAGAATGCACCCCAATCGGACTCCGAGCGCAAAGTTACACCCCTTTTCTCGTCCAACACTTGTTGAAAGTCAACTGCTCTCTCTGATTTGAGAGGTATACAAAAACACCAATCCGTGACTAAAAGCATCGCATTGTAGCCTAGCTACAACCCCATCTCTACGACACCTTCAAAATGATATAGAATGCTCCCCAATCCGACTCCCGAGCGCAAAGTTACACCCCTTTTCTCGTCCAGCACTTGAATGCAAGTGTGCTACTCTCTCTCTGATTTGAGAGGTATACAAAAACGCCAACCTGTAACTAAAAGCATCACGTTGTAGCCTAGCTATAACCCCATCTCTACGACACCTTCGAAGTGATATAGAATGCACCCCAATCGGACTCCGAGCGCAAAGTTACACCCCTTTTCTCGTCTAGCACTTGAATGCAAGTCTGCTACACTCTCTCTGATTTGAGAGGTATACAAAAACGCCAACCTGTAACTAAAAGCATCACATTGTAGCCTAGCTATAACCCCATCTCTACGACACCTTCGAAGTGATATAGAATGCTCCGCAATCGGACTCCCGAGCGCAAAGTTACACCCCTTTTCTCGTCCAACACTTGTTGAAAGTCAACTGCTCTCTCTGATTTGAGAGGTATACAAAAACACCAATCCGTGACTAAAAGCATCGCATTGTAGCCTAGCTACAACCCCATCTCTACGACACCTTCAAAATGATATAGAATGCTCCCCAATCCGACTCCCGAGCGCAAAGTTACACCCCTTTTCTCGTCCAGCACTTGAATGCAAGTGTGCTACTCTCTCTCTGATTTGAGAGGTATACAAAAACGCCAACCTGTAACTAAAAGCATCACGTTGTAGCCTAGCTATAACCCCATCTCTACGACACCTTCGAAGTGATATAGAATGCACCCCAATCGGACTCCGAGCGCAAAGTTACACCCCTTTTCTCGTCTAGCACTTGAATGCAAGTCTGCTACACTCTCTCTGATTTGAGAGGTATACAAAAACGCCAACCTGTAACTAAAAGCATCACATTGTAGCCTAGCTATAACCCCATCTCTACGACACCTTCGAAGTGATATAGAATGCTCCGCAATCGGACTCCCGAGCGCAAAGTTACACCCCTTTTCTCGTCCAGCACTTGCTGAAAGTCAACTGCTCTCTCTGATTTGAGAGGTATACAAAAACACCCACCCGTGACTAAAAGCATCGCATTGTTGCCTAGCTACAACCCCATCTCTACGACACCTTCAAAATGATATAGAATGCTCCCCAATCGGACTCCCGAGCGCAAAGTTACACCCCTTTTCTCGTCCAGCACTTGCTGAAAGTTAACTGCTCTCTCTGATTTGAGACGTATACAAAAACACCAACCTGTAACTAATAGCATCACATCGTAGACTAGCTATAACCCCATCTCTACGACACCTTCGAAGTGATATAGAATGCTCCCCAATCGGACTCCCGAGCGCAAAGTTACACCCCTTTTCTCGTCCAGCACTTGCTGAAAGTCAATTGCTCTCTCTGATTTGAGACGTATACAAAAATGCAAGCCCGGAACTAAAAACATCACATTGTAGCCTGGATATAGCCCCATCTCTACGACACCTTCGAAGTGATATAGAATACTCCCCAATCGGACTCCCGAGCGCAAAGTTACACCCCTTTTCTCGTCCAGCACTTGAATGAAAGTGTGCTACTCTCTCTCTGATTTGAGAGGTATACAAAAACGCCAACCTGTAACTAAAAGCATCACATTGTAGCCTAGCTATAACCCCATCTCTACGACACCTTCAAAGTGATATAGAATGCTCCGCAATCGGACTCCCGAGCGCAAAGTTACACCCCTTTTCTCGTTCAGCACTTGCTGAAAGTCAACTGCTCTCTCTAATTTGAGACGTATACAAAAACGCCAACCTGTAACTAAAAGCATCACGTTGTAGCCTAGATATAGCCCCAGCTCTACGACACCTTCGAAGTGATATAGAATGCACCCCAATCGGACTCCGAGCGCAAAGTTACACCCCTTTTCTCGTCCAGCACTTGAATGCAAGTGTGCTACTCTCTCTCTGATTTGAGAGGTATACAAAAACGCCAACCTGTAACTAAAAGCATCACGTTGTAGCCTAGCTATAACCCCATCTCTACGACACCTTCGAAGTGATATAGAATGCACCCCAATCGGACTCCGAGCGCAAAGTTACACCCCTTTTCTCGTCCAACACTTGTTGAAAGTCAACTGCTCTCTCTGATTTGAGAGGTATACAAAAACACCAACCCGTGACTAAAAGCATCACATTGTAGCCTAGCTACAACCCCATCTCTACGACACCTTCAAAATGATATAGAATGCTCCCCAATCGGACTCCCGAGCGCAAAGTTACACCCCTTTTCTCGTCCAGCACTTGCTGAAAGTCAATTGCTCTCTCTGATTTGAGACGTATACAAAAATGCAAGCCCGGAACTAAAAACATCACATTGCAGCCTGGATATAGCCCCATCTCTACGACACCTTCGAAGTGATATAGAATACTCCCCAATCGGACTCCCGAGCGCAAAGTTACACCCCTTTTCTCGTCCAGCACTTGAATGAAAGTGTGCTACTCTCTCTCTGATTTGAGAGGTATACAAAAACGCCAACCTGTAACTAAAAGCATCACATTGTAGCCTAGCTATAACCCCATCTCTACGACACCTTCGAAGTGATATAGAATGCTCCGCAATCGGACTCCCGAGCGCAAAGTTACACCCCTTTTCTCGTTCAGCACTTGCTGAAAGTCAACTGCTCTCTTTGATTTGAGACGTATAGAAAAACGCAAACCCGGAACTAAAAACATCACGTTATAGCCTAGATATAGCCCCATCTCTACGACACCTTCGAAGTGATATAGAATGCTCCCCAATCGGACTCCCGAGCGCAAAGTTACACCCCTTTTCTCGTCCAGCACTTGCTGAAAGTCAATTGCTCTCTCTGATTTGAGACGTATACAAAAATGCAAGCCCGGAACTAAAAACATCACATTGTAGCCTGGATATAGCCCCATCTCTACGACACCTTCGAAGTGATATAGAATACTCCCCAATCGGACTCCCGAGCGCAAAGTTACACCCCTTTTCTCGTCCAGCACTTGAATGCAAGTCTGCTACTCTCTCTCTGATTTGAGAGGTATACAAAAATGCCAACCTGTAACTAAAAGCATCACATTGTAGCCTAGCTATAACCCCATCTCTACGACACCTTCGAAGTGATATAGAATGCTCCGCAATCGGACTCCCGAGCGCAAAGTTACACCCCTTTTCTCGTCCAGCACTTGCTGAATGTCAACTGCTCTCTCTAATTTGAGACGTATACAAAAACGCAAGCCCGGAACTAAAAACATCACATTGTAGCCTAGATATAGCCCCAGCTCTACGACACCTTCGAAGTGATATAGAATGCTCCCTAATCGGACTCCCGAGCGCAAAGTTACACCCCTTTTCTCGTCCAGCACTTGAATGCAAGTGTGCTACTCTCTCTCTGATTTGAGAGGTATACAAAAACGCCAACCTGTAACTAAAAGCATCACGTTGTAGCCTAGCTATAACCCCATCTCTACGACACCTTCGAAGTGATATAGAATGCACCCCAATCGGACTCCGAGCGCAAAGTTACACCCCTTTTCTCGTCCAGCACTTGAATGCAAGTCTGCTACTCTCTCTCTGATTTGAGAGGTATACAAAAATGCCAACCTGTAACTAAAAGCATCACATTGTAGCCTAGCTATAACCCCATCTCTACGACACCTTCGAAGTGATATAGAATGCTCCGCAATCGGACTCCCGAGCGCAAAGTTACACCCCTTTTCTCGTCCAGCACTTGCTGAATGTCAACTGCTCTCTCTAATTTGAGACGTATACAAAAACGCAAGCCCGGAACTAAAAACATCACATTGTAGGCTAGATATAGCCCCAGCTCTACGACACCTTCGAAGTGATATAGAATGCTCCCTAATCGGACTCCCGAGCGCAAAGTTACACCCCTTTTCTCGTCCAGCACTTGAATGCAAGTGTGCTACTCTCTCTCTGATTTGAGAGGTATACAAAAACGCCAACCTGTAACTAAAAGCATCACGTTGTAGCCTAGCTATAACCCCATCTCTACGACACCTTCGAAGTGATATAGAATGCACCCCAATCGGACTCCGAGCGCAAAGTTACACCCCTTTTCTCGTCCAACACTTGTTGAAAGTCAACTGCTCTCTCTGATTTGAGAGGTATACAAAAACACCAACCCGTGACTAAAAGCATCGCATTGTAGCCTAGCTACAACCCCATCTCTACGACACCTTCAAAATGATATAGAATGCTCCCCAATCGGACTCCCGAGCGCAAAGTTACACCCCTTTTCTCGTCCAGCACTTGCTGAAAGTCAATTGCTCTCTCTGATTTGAGACGTATACAAAAATGCAAGCCCGGAACTAAAAACATCACATTGCAGCCTGGATATAGCCCCATCTCTACGACACCTTCGAAGTGATATAGAATACTCCCCAATCGGACTCCCGAGCGCAAAGTTACACCCCTTTTCTCGTCCAGCACTTGAATGAAAGTGTGCTACTCTCTCTCTGATTTGAGAGGTATACAAAAATGCCAACCTGTAACTAAATGCATCACATTGTAGCCTAGCTATAACCCCATCTCTACGACACCTTCGAAGTGATATAGAATGCTCCGCAATCGGACTCCCGAGCGCAAAGTTACACCCCTTTTCTCGTTCAGCACTTGCTGAAAGTCAACTGCTCTCTTTGATTTGAGACGTATAGAAAAACGCAAACCCGGAACTAAAAACATCACGTTATAGCCTAGATATAGCCCCATCTCTACGACACCTTCGAAGTGATATAGAATGCTCCCCAATCGGACTCCCGAGCGCATAGTGGCACCCCTTTTCTCGTCCAGCACTTGAATGCAAGTCTGCTACTCTCTCTCTGATTTGAGAGGTATACAAAAACGCCAACCTGTAACTAAAAGCATCACATTGTAGCCTAGCTATAACCCCATCTCTACGACACCTTCGAAGTGATATAGAATGCTCCCCAATCGGACTCCCGAGCGCAAAGTTACACCCTTTTCTCGTCCAGCACTTGAATGCAAGTCTGCTACTCTCTGTCTGATTTGAGAGGTATATAAAAACGCCAACCTGTAACTAAAAGCATCACATTGTAGCCTAGCTATAACCCCATCTCTACGACACCTTCGAAGTGATATAGAATGCTCCCCAATCGGACTCCCGAGCGCAAAGTTACACCCCTTTTCTCGTCCAGCACTTGCTGAAAGTCAACTGCTCTCTCTAATTTGAGACGTATACAAAAACGCAAGCCCGGAACTAAAAAAATCACATTGTAGCCTAGATATAGCCCCAGCTCTACGACACCTTCGAAGTGATATAGAATGCTCCCTAATCGGACTCCCGAGCGCAAAGTTACACCCCTTTTCTCGTCCAGCACTTGAATGCAAGTGTGCTACTCTCTCTCTGATTTGAGAGGTATACAAAAACGCCAACCTGTAACTAAAAGCATCACGTTGTAGCCTAGCTATAACCCCATCTCTACGACACCTTCGAAGTGATATAGAATGCACCCCAATCGGACTCCGAGCGCAAAGTTACACCCCTTTTCTCGTCCAACACTTGTTGAAAGTCAACTGCTCTCTCTGATTTGAGAGGTATACAAAAACACCAACCCGTGACTAAAAGCATCGCATTGTAGCCTAGCTACAACCCCATCTCTACGACACCTTCAAAATGATATAGAATGCTCCCCAATCGGACTCCCGAGCGCAAAGTTACACCCCTTTTCTCGTCCAGCACTTGCTGAAAGTCAATTGCTCTCTCTGATTTGAGACGTATACAAAAATGCAAGCCCGGAACTAAAAACATCACATTGCAGCCTGGATATAGCCCCATCTCTACGACACCTTCGAAGTGATATAGAATACTCCCCAATCGGACTCCCGAGCGCAAAGTTACACCCCTTTTCTCGTCCAGCACTTGAATGAAAGTGTGCTACTCTCTCTCTGATTTGAGAGGTATACAAAAACGCCAACCTGTAACTAAATGCATCACATTGTAGCCTAGCTATAACCCCATCTCTACGACACCTTCGAAGTGATATAGAATGCTCCGCAATCGGACTCCCGAGCGCAAAGTTACACCCCTTTTCTCGTTCAGCACTTGCTGAAAGTCAACTGCTCTCTTTGATTTGAGACGTATAGAAAAACGCAAACCCGGAACTAAAAACATCACGTTATAGCCTAGATATAGCCCCATCTCTACGACACCTTCGAAGTGATATAGAATGCTCCCCAATCGGACTCCCGAGCGCATAGTGGCACCCCTTTTCTCGTCCAGCACTTGAATGCAAGTCTGCTACTCTCTCTCTGATTTGAGAGGTATACAAAAACGCCAACCTGTAACTAAAAGCATCACATTGTAGCCTAGCTATAACCCCATCTCTACGACACCTTCGAAGTGATATAGAATGCTCCCCAATCGGACTCCCGAGCGCAAAGTTACACCCTTTTCTCGTCCAGCACTTGAATGCAAGTCTGCTACTCTCTCTCTGATTTGAGAGGTATATAAAAACGCCAACCTGTAACTAAAAGCATCACATTGTAGCCTAGCTATAACCCCATCTCTACGACACCTTCGAAGTGATATAGAATGCTCCCCAATCGGACTCCCGAGCGCAAAGTTACACCCCTTTTCTCGTCCAGCACTTGCTGAAAGTCAACTGCTCTCTCTAATTTGAGACGTATACAAAAACGCAAGCCCGGAACTAAAAACATCACATTGTAGCCTAGATATAGCCCCAGCTCTACGACACCTTCGAAGTGATATAGAATGCTCCCTAATCGGACTCCCGAGCGCAAAGTTACACCCCTTTTCTCGTCCAGCACTTGAATGCAAGTGTGCTACTCTCTCTCTGATTTGAGAGGTATACAAAAACGCCAACCTGTAACTAAAAGCATCACGTTGTAGCCTAGCTATAACCCCATCTCTACGACACCTTCGAAGTGATATAGAATGCACCCCAATCGGACTCCGAGCGCAAAGTTACACCACTTTTCTCGTCCAGCACTTGAATGCAAGTCTGCTACTCTCTCTCTGATTTGAGAGGTATACAAAAACGCCAACCTGTAACTAAAAGCATCACATTGTAGCCTAGCTATAACCCCATCTCTACGACACCTTCGAAGTGATATAGAATGCTCCGCAATTGGACTCCCGAGCGCAAAGTTACACCCCTTTTCTCGTCCAGCACTTGCTGAAAGTCAACTGCTCTCTCTGATTTGAGAGGTATACAAAAACACCCACCCGTGACTAAAAGCATCGCATTGTTGCCTAGCTACAACCCCATCTCTACGACACCTTCAAAATGATATAGAATGCTCCCCAATCGGACTCCCGAGCGCAAAGTTACATCCCTTTTCTCGTCCAGCACTTGCTGAAAGTTAACTCCTCTCTCTGATTTGAGACGTATACAAAAACACCAACCTGTAACTAATAGCATCACATCGTAGACTAGCTATAACCCCATCTCTACGACACCTTCGAAGTGATATAGAATGCTCCCCAATCGGACTCCCGAGCGCAAAGTTACACCCCTTTTCTCGTCCAGCACTTGCTGAAAGTCAATTGCTCTCTCTGATTTGAGACGTATACAAAAATGCAAGCCCGGAACTAAAAACATCACATTGTAGCCTGGATATAGCCCCATCTCTACGACACCTTCGAAGTGATATAGAATACTCCCCAATCGGACTCCCGAGCGCAAAGTTACACCCCTTTTCTCGTCCAGCACTTGAATGAAAGTGTGCTACTCTCTCTCTGATTTGAGAGGTATACAAAAACGCCAACCTGTAACTAAAAGCATCACATTGTAGCCTAGCTATAACCCCATCTCTACGACACCTTCGAAGTGATATAGAATGCTCCGCAATCGGACTCCCGAGCGCAAAGTTACACCCCTTTTCTCGTTCAGCACTTGCTGAAAGTCAACTGCTCTCTTTGATTTGAGACGTATAGAAAAACGCAAACCCGGAACTAAAAACATCACGTTATAGCCTAGATATAGCCCCATCTCTACGACACCTTCGAAGTGATATAGAATGCTCCCCAATCGGACTCCCGAGCGCAAAGTTACACCCCTTTTCTCGTCCAGCACTTGCTGAAAGTCAATTGCTCTCTCTGATTTGAGACGTATACAAAAATGCAAGCCCGGAACTAAAAACATCACATTGTAGCCTGGATATAGCCCCATCTCTACGACACCTTCGAAGTGATATAGAATACTCCCCAATCGGACTCCCGAGCGCAAAGTTACACCCCTTTTCTCGTCCAGCACTTGAATGCAAGTCTGCTACTCTCTCTCTGATTTGAGAGGTATACAAAAATGCCAACCTGTAACTAAAAGCATCACATTGTAGCCTAGCTATAACCCTATCTCTACGACACCTTCGAAGTGATATAGAATGCTCCGCAATCGGACTCCCGAGCGCAAAGTTACACCCCTTTTCTCGTCCAGCACTTGCTGAATGTCAACTGCTCTCTCTAATTTGAGACGTATACAAAAACGCAAGCCCGGAACAAAAAACATCACATTGTAGCCTAGATATAGCCCCAGCTCTACGACACCTTCGAAGTGATATAGAATGCTCCCTAATCGGACTCCCGACCGCAAAGTTACACCCCTTTTCTCGTCCAGCACTTGAATGCAAGTGTGCTACTCTCTCTCTGATTTGAGAGGTATACAAAAACGCCAACCTGTAACTAAAAGCATCACGTTGTAGCCTAGCTATAACCCCATCTCTACGACACCTTCGAAGTGATATAGAATGCACCCCAATCGGACTCCGAGCGCAAAGTTACACCCCTTTTCTCGTCCAGCACTTGAATGCAAGTCTGCTACTCTCTCTCTGATTTGAGAGGTATACAAAAATGCCAACCTGTAACTAAAAGCATCACATTGTAGCCTAGCTATAGCCCCATCTCTACGACACCTTCGAAGTGATATAGAATGCTCCGCAATCGGACTCCCGAGCGCAAAGTTACACCCCTTTTCTCGTCCAGCACTTGCTGAATGTCAACTGCTCTCTCTAATTTGAGACGTATACAAAAACGCAAGCCCGGAACTAAAAACATCACATTGTAGCCTAGATATAGCCCCAGCTCTACGACACCTTCGAAGTGATATAGAATGCTCCCTAATCGGACTCCCGAGCGCAAAGTTACACCCCTTTTCTCGTCCAGCACTTGAATGCAAGTGTGCTACTCTCTCTCTGATTTGAGAGGTATACAAAAACGCCAACCTGTAACTAAAAGCATCACGTTGTAGCCTAGCTATAACCCCATCTCTACGACACCTTCGAAGTGATATAGAATGCACCCCAATCGGACTCCGAGCGCAAAGTTACACCCCTTTTCTCGTCCAACACTTGTTGAAAGTCAACTGCTCTCTCTGATTTGAGAGGTATACAAAAACACCAACCCGTGACTAAAAGCATCGCATTGTAGCCTAGCTACAACCCCATCTCTACGACACCTTCAAAATGATATAGAATGCTCCCCAATCGGACTCCCGAGCGCAAAGTTACACCCCTTTTCTCGTCCAGCACTTGCTGAAAGTCAATTGCTCTCTCTGATTTGAGACGTATACAAAAATGCAAGCCCGGAACTAAAAACATCACATTGCAGCCTGGATATAGCCCCATCTCTACGACACCTTCGAAGTGATATAGAATACTCCCCAATCGGACTCCCGAGCGCAAAGTTACACCCCTTTTCTCGTCCAGCACTTGAATGAAAGTGTGCTACTCTCTCTCTGATTTGAGAGGTATACAAAAACGCCAACCTGTAACTAAAAGCATCACATTGTAGCCTAGCTATAACCCCATCTCTACGACACCTTCGAAGTGATATAGAATGCTCCGCAATCGGACTCCCGAGCGCAAAGTTACACCCCTTTTCTCGTTCAGCACTTGCTGAAAGTCAACTGCTCTCTTTGATTTGAGACGTATAGAAAAACGCAAACCCGGAACTAAAAACATCACGTTATAGCCTAGATATAGCCCCATCTCTACGACACCTTCGAAGTGATATAGAATGCTCCCCAATCGGACTCCCGAGCGCATAGTGGCACCCCTTTTCTCGTCCAGCACTTGAATGCAAGTCTACTACTCTCTCTCTGATTTGAGAGGTATACAAAAACGCCAACCTGTAACTAAAAGCATCACATTGTAGCCTAGCTATAACCCCATCTCTACGACACCTTCGAAGTGATATAGAATGCTCCCCAATCGGACTCCCGAGCGCAAAGTTACACCCTTTTCTCGTCCAGCACTTGAATGCATGTCTGCTACTCTCTCTCTGATTTGAGAGTTATATAAAAACGCCAACCTGTAACTAAAAGCATCACATTGTAGCCTAGCTATAACCCCATCTCTACGACACCTTCGAAGTGATATAGAATGCTCCCCAATCGGACTCCCGAGCGCAAAGTTACACCCCTTTTCTCGTCCAGCACTTGCTGAAAGTCAACTGCTCTCTCTAATTTGAGACGTATACAAAAACGCAAGCCCGGAACTAAAAACATCACATTGTAGCCTAGATATAGCCCCAGCTCTACGACACCTTCGAAGTGATATAGAATGCTCCCTAATCGGACTCCCGAGCGCAAAGTTACACCCCTTTTCTCGTCCAGCACTTGAATGCAAGTGTGCTACTCTCTCTCTGATTTGAGAGGTATACAAAAACGCCAACCTGTAACTAAAAGCATCACGTTGTAGCCTAGCTATAACCCCATCTCTACGACACCTTCGAAGTGATATAGAATGCACCCCAATCGGACTCCGAGCGCAAAGTTACACCACTTTTCTCGTCCAGCACTTGAATGCAAGTCTGCTACTCTCTCTCTGATTTGAGAGGTATACAAAAACGCCAACCTGTAACTAAAAGCATCACATTGTAGCCTAGCTATAACCCCATCTCTACGACACCTTCGAAGTGATATAGAATGCTCCGCAATTGGACTCCCGAGCGCAAAGTTACACCCCTTTTCTCGTCCAGCACTTGCTGAAAGTCAACTGCTCTCTCTGATTTGAGAGGTATACAAAAACACCCACCCGTGACTAAAAGCATCGCATTGTTGCCTAGCTACAACCCCATCTCTACGACACCTTCAAAATGATATAGAATGCTCCCCAATCGGACTCCCGAGCGCAAAGTTACACCCCTTTTCTCGTCCAGCACTTGCTGAAAGTTAACTGCTCTCTCTTATTTGAGACGTATACAAAAACACCAACCTGTAACTAATAGCATCACATCGTAGACTAGCTATAACCCCATCTCTACGACACCTTCGAAGTGATATAGAATGCTCCCCAATCGGACTCCCGAGCGCAAAGTTACACCCCTTTTCTTGTCCAGCACTTGCTGAAAGTCAATTGCTCTCTCTGATTTGAGACGTATACAAAAATGCAAGCCCGGAACTAAAAACATCACATTGTAGCCTGGATATAGCCCCATCTCTACGACACCTTCGAAGTGATATAGAATACTCCCCAATCGGAGTCCCGAGCGCAAAGTTACACCCCTTTTCTCGTCCAGCACTTGAATGAAAGTGTGCTACTCTCTCTCTGATTTGAGAGGTATACAAAAACGCCAACCTGTAACTAAAAGCATCACATTGTAGCCTAGCTATAACCCCATCTCTACGACACCTTCGAAGTGATATAGAATGCTCCGCAATCGGACTCCCGAGCGCAAAGTTACACCCCTTTTCTCGTTCAGCACTTGCTGAAAGTCAACTGCTCTCTTTGATTTGAGACGTATAGAAAAACGCAAGCCCGGAACTAAAAACATCACGTTATAGCCTAGATATAGCCCCATCTCTACGACACCTTCGAAGTGATATAGAATGCTCCCCAATCGGACTGCCGAGCGCAAAGTTGAACCCCTTTTCTCGTCCAGCACTTGAATGCAAGTCTGCTACTCTCTCTCTGATTTGAGAGGTATACAAAAATGCCAACCTGTAACTAAAAGCATCACATTGTAGCCTAGCTATAACACCATCTCTACGACACCTTCGAAGTGATATAGAATGCTCCGCAATCGGACTCCCGAGCGCAAAGTTAAACCCCTTTTCTCGTTCAGCACTTGAATGCAAGTCTGCTACTCTCTCTCTGATTTGAGAGGTATACAAAAATGCCAACCTGTAACTAAAAGCATCACATTGTAGCCTAGCTATAACCCCATCTCTACGACACCTTCGAAGTGATATAGAATGCTCCGCAATCGGACTCCCGAGCGCAAAGTTACACCCCTTTTCTCGTCCAGCACTTGCTGAATGTCAACTGCTCTCTCTAATTTGAGACGTATACAAAAACGCAAGCCCGGAACTAAAAACATCACATTGTAGCCTAGATATAGCCCCAGCTCTACGACACCTTCGAAGTGATATAGAATGCTCCCTAATCGGACTCCCGAGCGCAAAGTTACACCCCTTTTCTCGTCCAGCACTTGAATGCAAGTGTGCTACTCTCTCTCTGATTTGAGAGGTATACAAAAACGCCAACCTGTAACTAAAAGCATCACGTTGTAGCCTAGCTATAACCCCATCTCTACGACACCTTCGAAGTGATATAGAATGCACCCCAATCGGACTCCGAGCGCAAAGTTACACCCCTTTTCTCGTCCAACACTTGTTGAAAGTCAACTGCTCTCTCTGATTTGAGAGGTATACAAAAACACCAACCCGTGACTAAAAGCATCGCATTGTAGCCTAGCTACAACCCCATCTCTACGACACCTTCAAAATGATATAGAATGCTCCCCAATCGGACTCCCGAGCGCAAAGTTACACCCCTTTTCTCGTCCAGCACTTGCTGAAAGTCAATTGCTCTCTCTGATTTGAGACGTATACAAAAATGCAAGCCCGGAACTAAAAACATCACATTGCAGCCTGGATATAGCCCCATCTCTACGACACCTTCGAAGTGATATAGAATACTCCCCAATCGGACTCCCGAGCGCAAAGTTACACCCCTTTTCTCGTCCAGCACTTGAATGAAAGTGTGCTACTCTCTCTCTGATTTGAGAGGTATACAAAAACGCCAACCTGTAACTAAAAGCATCACATTGTAGCCTAGCTATAACCCCATCTCTACGACACCTTCGAAGTGATATAGAATGCTCCGCAATCGGACTCCCGAGCGCAAAGTTACACCCCTTTTCTCGTTCAGCACTTGCTGAAAGTCAACTGCTCTCTTTGATTTGAGACGTATAGAAAAACGCAAACCCGGAACTAAAAACATCACGTTATAGCCTAGATATAGCCCCATCTCTACGACACCTTCGAAGTGATATAGAATGCTCCCCAATCGGACTCCCGAGCGCATAGTGGCACCCCTTTTCTCGTCCAGCACTTGAATGCAAGTCTGCTACTCTCTCTCTGATTTGAGAGGTATACAAAAACGCCAACCTGTAACTAAAAGCATCACATTGTAGCCTAGCTATAACCCCATCTCTACGACACCTTCGAAGTGATATAGAATGCTCCCCAATCGGACTCCCGAGCGCAAAGTTACACCCTTTTCTCGTCCAGCACTTGAATGCATGTCTGCTACTCTCTCTCTGATTTGAGAGGTATATAAAAACGCCAACCTGTAACTAAAAGCATCACATTGTAGCCTAGCTATAACCCCATCTCTACGACACCTTCGAAGTGATATAGAATGCTCCCCAATCGGACTCCCGAGCGCAAAGTTACACCCCTTTTCTCGTCCAGCACTTGCTGAAAGTCAACTGCTCTCTCTAATTTGAGACGTATACAAAAACGCAAGCCCGGAACTAAAAACATCACATTGTAGCCTAGATATAGCCCCAGCTCTACGACACCTTCGAAGTGATATAGAATGCTCCCTAATCGGACTCCCGAGCGCAAAGTTACACCCCTTTTCTCGTCCAGCACTTGAATGCAAGTGTGCTACTCTCTCTCTGATTTGAGAGGTATACAAAAACGCCAACCTGTAACTAAAAGCATCACGTTGTAGCCTAGCTATAACCCCATCTCTACGACACCTTCGAAGTGATATAGAATGCACCCCAATCGGACTCCGAGCGCAAAGTTACACCACTTTTCTCGTCCAGCACTTGAATGCAAGTCTGCTACTCTCTCTCTGATTTGAGAGGTATACAAAAACGCCAACCTGTAACTAAAAGCATCACATTGTAGCCTAGCTATAACCCCATCTCTACGACACCTTCGAAGTGATATAGAATGCTCCGCAATTGGACTCCCGAGCGCAAAGTTACACCCCTTTTCTCGTCCAGCACTTGCTGAAAGTCAACTGCTCTCTCTGATTTGAGAGGTATACAAAAACACCCACCCGTGACTAAAAGCATCGCATTGTTGCCTAGCTACAACCCCATCTCTACGACACCTTCAAAATGATATAGAATGCTCCCCAATCGGACTCCCGAGCGCAAAGTTACACCCCTTTTCTCGTCCAGCACTTGCTGAAAGTTAACTGCTCTCTCTGATTTGAGACGTATACAAAAACACCAACCTGTAACTAATAGCATCACATCGTAGACTAGCTATAACCCCATCTCTACGACACCTTCGAAGTGATATAGAATGCTCCCCAATCGGACTCCCGAGCGCAAAGTTACACCCCTTTTCTTGTCCAGCACTTGCTGAAAGTCAATTGCTCTCTCTGATTTGAGACGTATACAAAAATGCAAGCCCGGAACTAAAAACATCACATTGTAGCCTGGATATAGCCCCATCTCTACGACACCTTCGAAGTGATATAGAATACTCCCCAATCGGAGTCCCGAGCGCAAAGTTACACCCCTTTTCTCGTCCAGCACTTGAATGAAAGTGTGCTACTCTCTCTCTGATTTGAGAGGTATACAAAAACGCCAACCTGTAACTAAAAGCATCACATTGTAGCCTAGCTATAACCCCATCTCTACGACACCTTCGAAGTGATATAGAATGCTCCGCAATCGGACTCCCGAGCGCAAAGTTACACCCCTTTTCTCGTTCAGCACTTGCTGAAAGTCAACTGCTCTCTTTGATTTGAGACGTATAGAAAAACGCAAGCCCGGAACTAAAAACATCACGTTATAGCCTAGATATAGCCCCATCTCTACGACACCTTCGAAGTGATATAGAATGCTCCCCAATCGGACTGCCGAGCGCAAAGTTGAACCCCTTTTCTCGTCCAGCACTTGAATGCAAGTCTGCTACTCTCTCTCTGATTTGAGAGGTATACAAAAATGCCAACCTGTAACTAAAAGCATCACATTGTAGCCTAGCTATAACTCCATCTCTACGACACCTTCGAAGTGATATAGAATGCTCCGCAATCGGACTCCCGAGCGCAAAGTTACACCCCTTTTCTCGTTCAGCACTTGAATGCAAGTCTGCTACTCTCTCTCTGATTTGAGAGGTATACAAAAATGCCAACCTGTAACTAAAAGCATCACATTGTAGCCTAGCTATAACCCCATCTCTACGACACCTTCGAAGTGATATAGAATGCTCCGCAATCGGACTCCCGAGCGCAAAGTTACACCCCTTTTCTCGTCCAGCACTTGCTGAATGTCAACTGCTCTCTCTAATTTGAGACGTATACAAAAACGCAAGCCCGGAACTAAAAACATCACATTGTAGCCTAGATATAGCCCCAGCTCTACGACACCTTCGAAGTGATATAGAATGCTCCCTAATCGGACTCCCGAGCGCAAAGTTACACCCCTTTTCTCGTCCAGCACTTGAATGCAAGTGTGCTACTCTCTCTCTGATTTGAGAG
Organism: Polygonum maritimum; assembly: GCA_963924305.1. Lineage (NCBI taxonomy): Eukaryota > Viridiplantae > Streptophyta > Magnoliopsida > Caryophyllales > Polygonaceae > Polygonum > Polygonum maritimum. Next base: position 39,563,065 of record OZ002734.1, read on the forward strand.
GTATACAAAAACGCCAACCTGTAACTAAAAGCATCACGTTGTAGCCTAGCTATAACCCCATCTCTACGACACCTTCGAAGTGATATAGAATGCACCCCAATCGGACTCCGAGCGCAAAGTTACACCCCTTTTCTCGTCCAACACTTGTTGAAAGTCAACTGCTCTCTCTGATTTGAGAGGTATACAAAAACACCAACCCGTGACTAAAAGCATCGCATTGTAGCCTAGCTACAACCCCATCTCTACGACACCTTCAAAATGATATAGAATGCTCCCCAATCGGACTCCCGAGCGCAAAGTTACACCCCTTTTCTCGTCCAGCACTTGCTGAAAGTCAATTGCTCTCTCTGATTTGAGACGTATACAAAAATGCAAGCCCGGAACTAAAAACATCACATTGCAGCCTGGATATAGCCCCATCTCTACGACACCTTCGAAGTGATATAGAATACTCCCCAATCGGACTCCCGAGCGCAAAGTTACACCCCTTTTCTCGTCCAGCACTTGAATGAAAGTGTGCTACTCTCTCTCTGATTTGAGAGGTATACAAAAACGCCAACCTGTAACTAAAAGCATCACATTGTAGCCTAGCTATAACCCCATCTCTACGACACCTTCGAAGTGATATAGAATGCTCCGCAATCGGACTCCCGAGCGCAAAGTTACACCCCTTTTCTCGTTCAGCACTTGCTGAAAGTCAACTGCTCTCTTTGATTTGAGACGTATAGAAAAACGCAAACCCGGAACTAAAAACATCACGTTATAGCCTAGATATAGCCCCATCTCTACGACACCTTCGAAGTGATATAGAATGCTCCCCAATCGGACTCCCGAGCGCATAGTGGCACCCCTTTTCTCGTCCAGCACTTGAATGCAAGTCTGCTACTCTCTCTCTGATTTGAGAGGTATACAAAAACGCCAACCTGTAACTAAAAGCATCACATTGTAGCCTAGCTATAACCCCATCTCTACGACACCTTCGAAGTGATATAGAATGCTCCCCAATCGGACTCCCGAGCGCAAAGTTACACCCTTTTCTCGTCCAGCACTTGAATGCATGTCTGCTACTCTCTCTCTGATTTGAGAGGTATATAAAAACGCCAACCTGTAACTAAAAGCATCACATTGTAGCCTAGCTATAACCCCATCTCTACGACACCTTCGAAGTGATATAGAATGCTCCCCAATCGGACTCCCGAGCGCAAAGTTACACCCCTTTTCTCGTCCAGCACTTGCTGAAAGTCAACTGCTCTCTCTAATTTGAGACGTATACAAAAACGCAAGCCCGGAACTAAAAACATCACATTGTAGCCTAGATATAGCCCCAGCTCTACGACACCTTCGAAGTGATATAGAATGCTCCCTAATCGGACTCCCGAGCGCAAAGTTACACCCCTTTTCTCGTCCAGCACTTGAATGCAAGTGTGCTACTCTCTCTCTGATTTGAGAGGTATACAAAAACGCCAACCTGTAACTAAAAGCATCACGTTGTAGCCTAGCTATAACCCCATCTCTACGACACCTTCGAAGTGATATAGAATGCACCCCAATCGGACTCCGAGCGCAAAGTTACACCACTTTTCTCGTCCAGCACTTGAATGCAAGTCTGCTACTCTCTCTCTGATTTGAGAGGTATACAAAAACGCCAACCTGTAACTAAAAGCATCACATTGTAGCCTAGCTATAACCCCATCTCTACGACACCTTCGAAGTGATATAGAATGCTCCGCAATTGGACTCCCGAGCGCAAAGTTACACCCCTTTTCTCGTCCAGCACTTGCTGAAAGTCAACTGCTCTCTCTGATTTGAGAGGTATACAAAAACACCCACCCGTGACTAAAAGCATCGCATTGTTGCCTAGCTACAACCCCATCTCTACGACACCTTCAAAATGATATAGAATGCTCCCCAATCGGACTCCCGAGCGCAAAGTTACACCCCTTTTCTCGTCCAGCACTTGCTGAAAGTTAACTGCTCTCTCTGATTTGAGACGTATACAAAAACACCAACCTGTAACTAATAGCATCACATCGTAGACTAGCTATAACCCCATCTCTACAACACCTTCGAAGTGATATAGAATGCTCCCCAATCGGACTCCCGAGCGCAAAGTTACACCCCTTTTCTTGTCCAGCACTTGCTGAAAGTCAATTGCTCTCTCTGATTTGAGACGTATACAAAAATGCAAGCCCGGAACTAAAAACATCACATTGTAGCCTGGATATAGCCCCATCTCTACGACACCTTCGAAGTGATATAGAATACTCCCCAATCGGAGTCCCGAGCGCAAAGTTACACCCCTTTTCTCGTCCAGCACTTGAATGAAAGTGTGCTACTCTCTCTCTGATTTGAGAGGTATACAAAAACGCCAACCTGTAACTAAAAGCATCACATTGTAGCCTAGCTATAACCCCATCTCTACGACACCTTCGAAGTGATATAGAATGCTCCGCAATCGGACTCCCGAGCGCAAAGTTACACCCCTTTTCTCGTTCAGCACTTGAATGCAAGTCTGCTACTCTCTCTCTGATTTGAGAGGTATACAAAAATGCCAACCTGTAACTAAAAGCATCACATTGTAGCCTAGCTATAACTCCATCTCTACGACACCTTCGAAGTGATATAGAATGCTCCGCAATCGGACTCCCGAGCGCAAAGTTACACCCCTTTTCTCGTTCAGCACTTGAATGCAAGTCTGCTACTCTCTCTCTGATTTGAGAGGTATACAAAAATGCCAACCTGTAACTAAAAGCATCACATTGTAGCCTAGCTATAACCCCATCTCTACGACACCTTCGAAGTGATATAGAATGCTCCGCAATCGGACTCCCGAGCGCAAAGTTACACCCCTTTTCTCGTCCAGCACTTGCTGAATGTCAACTGCTCTCTCTAATTTGAGACGTATACAAAAACGCAAGCCCGGAACTAAAAACATCACATTGTAGCCTAGATATAGCCCCAGCTCTACGACACCTTCGAAGTGATATAGAATGCTCCCTAATCGGACTCCCGAGCGCAAAGTTACACCCCTTTTCTCGTCCAGCACTTGAATGCAAGTGTGCTACTCTCTCTCTGATTTGAGAGGTATACAAAAACGCCAACCTGTAACTAAAAGCATCACGTTGTAGCCTAGCTATAACCCCATCTCTACGACACCTTCGAAGTGATATAGAATGCACCCCAATCGGACTCCGAGCGCAAAGTTACACCCCTTTTCTCGTCCAACACTTGTTGAAAGTCAACTGCTCTCTCTGATTTGAGAGGTATACAAAAACACCAACCCGTGACTAAAAGCATCGCATTGTAGCCTAGCTACAACCCCATCTCTACGACACCTTCAAAATGATATAGAATGCTCCCCAATCGGACTCCCGAGCGCAAAGTTACACCCCTTTTCTCGTCCAGCACTTGCTGAAAGTCAATTGCTCTCTCTGATTTGAGACGTATACAAAAATGCAAGCCCGGAACTAAAAACATCACATTGCAGCCTGGATATAGCCCCATCTCTACGACACCTTCGAAGTGATATAGAATACTCCCCAATCGGACTCCCGAGCGCAAAGTTACACCCCTTTTCTCGTCCAGCACTTGAATGAAAGTGTGCTACTCTCTCTCTGATTTGAGAGGTATACAAAAACGCCAACCTGTAACTAAAAGCATCACATTGTAGCCTAGCTATAACCCCATCTCTACGACACCTTCGAAGTGATATAGAATGCTCCGCAATCGGACTCCCGAGCGCAAAGTTACACCCCTTTTCTCGTTCAGCACTTGCTGAAAGTCAACTGCTCTCTTTGATTTGAGACGTATAGAAAAACGCAAACCCGGAACTAAAAACATCACGTTATAGCCTAGATATAGCCCCATCTCTACGACACCTTCGAAGTGATATAGAATGCTCCCCAATCGGACTCCCGAGCGCATAGTGGCACCCCTTTTCTCGTCCAGCACTTGAATGCAAGTCTGCTACTCTCTCTCTGATTTGAGAGGTATACAAAAACGCCAACCTGTAACTAAAAGCATCACATTGTAGCCTAGCTATAACCCCATCTCTACGACACCTTCGAAGTGATATAGAATGCTCCCCAATCGGACTCCCGAGCGCAAAGTTACACCCTTTTCTCGTCCAGCACTTGAATGCATGTCTGCTACTCTCTCTCTGATTTGAGAGGTATATAAAAACGCCAACCTGTAACTAAAAGCATCACATTGTAGCCTAGCTATAACCCCATCTCTACGACACCTTCGAAGTGATATAGAATGCTCCCCAATCGGACTCCCGAGCGCAAAGTTACACCCCTTTTCTCGTCCAGCACTTGCTGAAAGTCAACTGCTCTCTCTAATTTGAGACGTATACAAAAACGCAAGCCCGGAACTAAAAACATCACATTGTAGCCTAGATATAGCCCCAGCTCTACGACACCTTCGAAGTGATATAGAATGCTCCCTAATCGGACTCCCGAGCGCAAAGTTACACCCCTTTTCTCGTCCAGCACTTGAATGCAAGTGTGCTACTCTCTCTCTGATTTGAGAGGTATACAAAAACGCCAACCTGTAACTAAAAGCATCACGTTGTAGCCTAGCTATAACCCCATCTCTACGACACCTTCGAAGTGATATAGAATGCACCCCAATCGGACTCCGAGCGCAAAGTTACACCACTTTTCTCGTCCAGCACTTGAATGCAAGTCTGCTACTCTCTCTCTGATTTGAGAGGTATACAAAAACGCCAACCTGTAACTAAAAGCATCACATTGTAGCCTAGCTATAACCCCATCTCTACGACACCTTCGAAGTGATATAGAATGCTCCGCAATTGGACTCCCGAGCGCAAAGTTACACCCCTTTTCTCGTCCAGCACTTGCTGAAAGTCAACTGCTCTCTCTGATTTGAGAGGTATACAAAAACACCCACCCGTGACTAAAAGCATCGCATTGTTGCCTAGCTACAACCCCATCTCTACGACACCTTCAAAATGATATAGAATGCTCCCCAATCGGACTCCCGAGCGCAAAGTTACACCCCTTTTCTCGTCCAGCACTTGCTGAAAGTTAACTGCTCTCTCTGATTTGAGACGTATACAAAAACACCAACCTGTAACTAATAGCATCACATCGTAGACTAGCTATAACCCCATCTCTACAACACCTTCGAAGTGATATAGAATGCTCCCCAATCGGACTCCCGAGCGCAAAGTTACACCCCTTTTCTTGTCCAGCACTTGCTGAAAGTCAATTGCTCTCTCTGATTTGAGACGTATACAAAAATGCAAGCCCGGAACTAAAAACATCACATTGTAGCCTGGATATAGCCCCATCTCTACGACACCTTCGAAGTGATATAGAATACTCCCCAATCGGAGTCCCGAGCGCAAAGTTACACCCCTTTTCTCGTCCAGCACTTGAATGAAAGTGTGCTACTCTCTCTCTGATTTGAGAGGTATACAAAAACGCCAACCTGTAACTAAAAGCATCACATTGTAGCCTAGCTATAACCCCATCTCTACGACACCTTCGAAGTGATATAGAATGCTCCGCAATCGGACTCCCGAGCGCAAAGTTACACCCCTTTTCTCGTTCAGCACTTGCTGAAAGTCAACTGCTCTCTTTGATTTGAGACGTATAGAAAAACGCAAGCCCGGAACTAAAAACATCACGTTATAGCCTAGATATAGCCCCATCTCTACGACACCTTCGAAGTGATATAGAATGCTCCCCAATCGGACTGCCGAGCGCAAAGTTGAACCCCTTTTCTCGTCCAGCACTTGAATGCAAGTCTGCTACTCTCTCTCTGATTTGAGAGGTATACAAAAATGCCAACCTGTAACTAAAAGCATCACATTGTAGCCTAGCTATAACTCCATCTCTACGACACCTTCGAAGTGATATAGAATGCTCCGCAATCGGACTCCCGAGCGCAAAGTTACACCCCTTTTCTCGTTCAGCACTTGAATGCAAGTCTGCTACTCTCTCTCTGATTTGAGAGGTATACAAAAATGCCAACCTGTAACTAAAAGCATCACATTGTAGCCTAGCTATAACTCCATCTCTACGACACCTTCGAAGTGATATAGAATGCTCCGCAATCGGACTCCCGAGCGCAAAGTTACACCCCTTTTCTCGTCCAGCACTTGCTGAATGTCAACTGCTCTCTCTAATTTGAGACGTATACAAAAACGCAAGCCCGGAACTAAAAACATCACATTGTAGCCTAGATATAGCCCCAGCTCTACGACACCTTCGAAGTGATATAGAATGCTCCCTAATCGGACTCCCGAGCGCAAAGTTACACCCCTTTTCTCGTCCAGCACTTGAATGCAAGTGTGCTACTCTCTCTCTGATTTGAGAGGTATACAAAAACGCCAACCTGTAACTAAAAGCATCACGTTGTAGCCTAGCTATAACCCCATCTCTACGACACCTTCGAAGTGATATAGAATGCACCCCAATCGGACTCCGAGCGCAAAGTTACACCCCTTTTCTCGTCCAACACTTGTTGAAAGTCAACTGCTCTCTCTGATTTGAGAGGTATACAAAAACACCAACCCGTGACTAAAAGCATCGCATTGTAGCCTAGCTACAACCCCATCTCTACGACACCTTCAAAATGATATAGAATGCTCCCCAATCGGACTCCCAAGCGCAAAGTTACACCCCTTTTCTCGTCCAGCACTTGCTGAAAGTCAATTGCTCTCTCTGATTTGAGACGTATACAAAAATGCAAGCCCGGAACTAAAAACATCACATTGCAGCCTGGATATAGCCCCATCTCTACGACACCTTCGAAGTGATATAGAATACTCCCCAATCGGACTCCCGAGCGCAAAGTTACACCCCTTTTCTCGTCCAGCACTTGAATGAAAGTGTGCTACTCTCTCTCTGATTTGAGAGGTATACAAAAACGCCAACCTGTAACTAAAAGCATCACATTGTAGCCTAGCTATAACCCCATCTCTACGACACCTTCGAAGTGATATAGAATGCTCCGCAATCGGACTCCCGAGCGCAAAGTTACACCCCTTTTCTCGTTCAGCACTTGCTGAAAGTCAACTGCTCTCTTTGATTTGAGACGTATAGAAAAACGCAAACCCGGAACTAAAAACATCACGTTATAGCCTAGATATAGCCCCATCTCTACGACACCTTCGAAGTGATATAGAATGCTCCCCAATCGGACTCCCGAGCGCATAGTGGCACCCCTTTTCTCGTCCAGCACTTGAATGCAAGTCTGCTACTCTCTCTCTGATTTGAGAGGTATACAAAAACGCCAACCTGTAACTAAAAGCATCACATTGTAGCCTAGCTATAACCCCATCTCTACGACACCTTCGAAGTGATATAGAATGCTCCCCAATCGGACTCCCGAGCGCAAAGTTACACCCTTTTCTCGTCCAGCACTTGAATGCATGTCTGCTACTCTCTCTCTGATTTGAGAGGTATATAAAAACGCCAACCTGTAACTAAAAGCATCACATTGTAGCCTAGCTATAACCCCATCTCTACGACACCTTCGAAGTGATATAGAATGCTCCCCAATCGGACTCCCGAGCGCAAAGTTACACCCCTTTTCTCGTCCAGCACTTGCTGAAAGTCAACTGCTCTCTCTAATTTGAGACGTATACAAAAACGCAAGCCCGGAACTAAAAACATCACATTGTAGCCTAGATATAGCCCCAGCTCTACGACACCTTCGAAGTGATATAGAATGCTCCCTAATCGGACTCCCGAGCGCAAAGTTACACCCCTTTTCTCGTCCAGCACTTGAATGCAAGTGTGCTACTCTCTCTCTGATTTGAGAGGTATACAAAAACGCCAACCTGTAACTAAAAGCATCACGTTGTAGCCTAGCTATAACCCCATCTCTACGACACCTTCGAAGTGATATAGAATGCACCCCAATCGGACTCCGAGCGCAAAGTTACACCACTTTTCTCGTCCAGCACTTGAATGCAAGTCTGCTACTCTCTCTCTGATTTGAGAGGTATACAAAAACGCCAACCTGTAACTAAAAGCATCACATTGTAGCCTAGCTATAACCCCATCTCTACGACACCTTCGAAGTGATATAGAATGCTCCGCAATTGGACTCCCGAGCGCAAAGTTACACCCCTTTTCTCGTCCAGCACTTGCTGAAAGTCAACTGCTCTCTCTGATTTGAGAGGTATACAAAAACACCCACCCGTGACTAAAAGCATCGCATTGTTGCCTAGCTACAACCCCATCTCTACGACACCTTCAAAATGATATAGAATGCTCCCCAATCGGACTCCCGAGCGCAAAGTTACACCCCTTTTCTCGTCCAGCACTTGCTGAAAGTTAACTGCTCTCTCTGATTTGAGACGTATACAAAAACACCAACCTGTAACTAATAGCATCACATCGTAGACTAGCTATAACCCCATCTCTACGACACCTTCGAAGTGATATAGAATGCTCCCCAATCGGACTCCCGAGCGCAAAGTTACACCCCTTTTCTTGTCCAGCACTTGCTGAAAGTCAATTGCTCTCTCTGATTTGAGACGTATACAAAAATGCAAGCCCGGAACTAAAAACATCACATTGTAGCCTGGATATAGCCCCATCTCTACGACACCTTCGAAGTGATATAGAATACTCCCCAATCGGAGTCCCGAGCGCAAAGTTACACCCCTTTTCTCGTCCAGCACTTGAATGAAAGTGTGCTACTCTCTCTCTGATTTGAGAGGTATACAAAAACGCCAACCTGTAACTAAAAGCATCACATTGTAGCCTAGCTATAACCCCATCTCTACGACACCTTCGAAGTGATATAGAATGCTCCGCAATCGGACTCCCGAGCGCAAAGTTACACCCCTTTTCTCGTTCAGCACTTGCTGAAAGTCAACTGCTCTCTTTGATTTGAGACGTATAGAAAAACGCAAGCCCGGAACTAAAAACATCACGTTATAGCCTAGATATAGCCCCATCTCTACGACACCTTCGAAGTGATATAGAATGCTCCCCAATCGGACTGCCGAGCGCAAAGTTGAACCCCTTTTCTCGTCCAGCACTTGAATGCAAGTCTGCTACTCTCTCTCTGATTTGAGAGGTATACAAAAATGCCAACCTGTAACTAAAAGCATCACATTGTAGCCTAGCTATAACTCCATCTCTACGACACCTTCGAAGTGATATAGAATGCTCCGCAATCGGACTCCCGAGCGCAAAGTTACACCCCTTTTCTCGTTCAGCACTTGAATGCAAGTCTGCTACTCTCTCTCTGATTTGAGAGGTATACAAAAATGCCAACCTGTAACTAAAAGCATCACATTGTAGCCTAGCTATAACTCCATCTCTACGACACCTTCGAAGTGATATAGAATGCTCCGCAATCGGACTCCCGAGCGCAAAGTTACACCCCTTTTCTCGTCCAGCACTTGCTGAATGTCAACTGCTCTCTCTAATTTGAGACGTATACAAAAACGCAAGCCCGGAACTAAAAACATCACATTGTAGCCTAGATATAGCCCCAGCTCTACGACACCTTCGAAGTGATATAGAATGCTCCCTAATCGGACTCCCGAGCGCAAAGTTACACCCCTTTTCTCGTCCAGCACTTGAATGCAAGTGTGCTACTCTCTCTCTGATTTGAGAGGTATACAAAAACGCCAACCTGTAACTAAAAGCATCACGTTGTAGCCTAGCTATAACCCCATCTCTACGACACCTTCGAAGTGATATAGAATGCACCCCAATCGGACTCCGAGCGCAAAGTTACACCCCTTTTCTCGTCCAACACTTGTTGAAAGTCAACTGCTCTCTCTGATTTGAGAGGTATACAAAAACACCAACCCGTGACTAAAAGCATCGCATTGTAGCCTAGCTACAACCCCATCTCTACGACACCTTCAAAATGATATAGAATGCTCCCCAATCGGACTCCCAAGCGCAAAGTTACACCCCTTTTCTCGTCCAGCACTTGCTGAAAGTCAATTGCTCTCTCTGATTTGAGACGTATACAAAAATGCAAGCCCGGAACTAAAAACATCACATTGCAGCCTGGATATAGCCCCATCTCTACGACACCTTCGAAGTGATATAGAATACTCCCCAATCGGACTCCCGAGCGCAAAGTTACACCCCTTTTCTCGTCCAGCACTTGAATGAAAGTGTGCTACTCTCTCTCTGATTTGAGAGGTATACAAAAACGCCAACCTGTAACTAAAAGCATCACATTGTAGCCTAGCTATAACCCCATCTCTACGACACCTTCGAAGTGATATAGAATGCTCCGCAATCGGACTCCCGAGCGCAAAGTTACACCCCTTTTCTCGTTCAGCACTTGCTGAAAGTCAACTGCTCTCTTTGATTTGAGACGTATAGAAAAACGCAAACCCGGAACTAAAAACATCACGTTATAGCCTAGATATAGCCCCATCTCTACGACACCTTCGAAGTGATATAGAATGCTCCCCAATCGGACTCCCGAGCGCATAGTGGCACCCCTTTTCTCGTCCAGCACTTGAATGCAAGTCTGCTACTCTCTCTCTGATTTGAGAGGTATACAAAAACGCCAACCTGTAACTAAAAGCATCACATTGTAGCCTAGCTATAACCCCATCTCTACGACACCTTCGAAGTGATATAGAATGCTCCCCAATCGGACTCCCGAGCGCAAAGTTACACCCTTTTCTCGTCCAGCACTTGAATGCATGTCTGCTACTCTCTCTCTGATTTGAGAGGTATATAAAAACGCCAACCTGTAACTAAAAGCATCACATTGTAGCCTAGCTATAACCCCATCTCTACGACACCTTCGAAGTGATATAGAATGCTCCCCAATCGGACTCCCGAGCGCAAAGTTACACCCCTTTTCTCGTCCAGCACTTGCTGAAAGTCAACTGCTCTCTCTAATTTGAGACGTATACAAAAACGCAAGCCCGGAACTAAAAACATCACATTGTAGCCTAGATATAGCCCCAGCTCTACGACACCTTCGAAGTGATATAGAATGCTCCCTAATCGGACTCCCGAGCGCAAAGTTACACCCCTTTTCTCGTCCAGCACTTGAATGCAAGTGTGCTACTCTCTCTCTGATTTGAGAGGTATACAAAAACGCCAACCTGTAACTAAAAGCATCACGTTGTAGCCTAGCTATAACCCCATCTCTACGACACCTTCGAAGTGATATAGAATGCACCCCAATCGGACTCCGAGCGCAAAGTTACACCACTTTTCTCGTCCAGCACTTGAATGCAAGTCTGCTACTCTCTCTCTGATTTGAGAGGTATACAAAAACGCCAACCTGTAACTAAAAGCATCACATTGTAGCCTAGCTATAACCCCATCTCTACGACACCTTCGAAGTGATATAGAATGCTCCGCAATTGGACTCCCGAGCGCAAAGTTACACCCCTTTTCTCGTCCAGCACTTGCTGAAAGTCAACTGCTCTCTCTGATTTGAGAGGTATACAAAAACACCCACCCGTGACTAAAAGCATCGCATTGTTGCCTAGCTACAACCCCATCTCTACGACACCTTCAAAATGATATAGAATGCTCCCCAATCGGACTCCCGAGCGCAAAGTTACACCCCTTTTCTCGTCCAGCACTTGCTGAAAGTTAACTGCTCTCTCTGATTTGAGACGTATACAAAAACACCAACCTGTAACTAATAGCATCACATCGTAGACTAGCTATAACCCCATCTCTACGACACCTTCGAAGTGATATAGAATGCTCCCCAATCGGACTCCCGAGCGCAAAGTTACACCCCTTTTCTTGTCCAGCACTTGCTGAAAGTCAATTGCTCTCTCTGATTTGAGACGTATACAAAAATGCAAGCCCGGAACTAAAAACATCACATTGTAGCCTGGATATAGCCCCATCTCTACGACACCTTCGAAGTGATATAGAATACTCCCCAATCGGAGTCCCGAGCGCAAAGTTACACCCCTTTTCTCGTCCAGCACTTGAATGAAAGTGTGCTACTCTCTCTCTGATTTGAGAGGTATACAAAAACGCCAACCTGTAACTAAAAGCATCACATTGTAGCCTAGCTATAACCCCATCTCTACGACACCTTCGAAGTGATATAGAATGCTCCGCAATCGGACTCCCGAGCGCAAAGTTACACCCCTTTTCTCGTTCAGCACTTGCTGAAAGTCAACTGCTCTCTTTGATTTGAGACGTATAGAAAAACGCAAGCCCGGAACTAAAAACATCACGTTATAGCCTAGATATAGCCCCATCTCTACGACACCTTCGAAGTGATATAGAATGCTCCCCAATCGGACTGCCGAGCGCAAAGTTGAACCCCTTTTCTCGTCCAGCACTTGAATGCAAGTCTGCTACTCTCTCTCTGATTTGAGAGGTATACAAAAATGCCAACCTGTAACTAAAAGCATCACATTGTAGCCTAGCTATAACTCCATCTCTACGACACCTTCGAAGTGATATAGAATGCTCCGCAATCGGACTCCCGAGCGCAAAGTTACACCCCTTTTCTCGTTCAGCACTTGCTGAAAGTCAACTGCTCTCTTTGATTTGAGACGTATAGAAAAACGCAAACCCGGAACTAAAAACATCACGTTATAGCCTAGATATAGCCCCATCTCTACGACACCTTCGAAGTGATATAGAATGCTCCCCAATCGGACTCCCGAGCGCAAAGTTGCACCCCTTTTCTCGTCCAGCACTTGAATGCAAGTCTGCTACTCTCTCTCTGATTTGAGAGGTATACAAAAACGCCAACCTGTAACTAAAAGCATCACATTGTAGCCTAGCTATAACCCCATCTCTACGACACCTTCGAAGTGATATAGAATGCTCCGCAATCGGACTCCCGAGCGCAAAGTTACACCCCTTTTCTCGTCCAGCACTTGCTGAAAGTCAACTGCTCTCTCTGATTTGAGAGGTATACAAAAACACCAACCCGTGACTAAAAGCATCGCATTGTTGCCTAGCTACAACCCCATCTCTACGACACCTTCAAAATGATATAGAATGCTCCCCAATCGGACTCCCGAGCGCAAAGTTACACCCCTTTTCTCGTCCAGCACTTGAATGAAAGTGTGCTACTCTCTCTCTGATTTGAGACGTATACAAAAACACCAACCTGTAACTAATAGCATCACATCGTAGACTAGCTATAACCCCATCTCTACGACACCTTCGAAGTGATATAGAATGCTCCGCAATCGGACTCCCGAGCGCAAAGTTACACCCCTTTTCTCGTTCAGCACTTGCTGAAAGTCAACTGCTCTCTTTGATTTGAGACGTATAGAAAAACGCAAACCCGGAACTAAAAACATCACGTTATAGCCTAGATATAGCCCCATCTCTACGACACCTTCGAAGTGATATAGAATGCTCCCCAATCGGACTCCCGAGCGCAAAGTGGCACCCCTTTTCTCGTCCAGCACTTGAATGCAAGTCTGCTACTCTCTCTCTGATTTGAGAGGTATACAAAAACGCCAACCTGTAACTAAAAGCATCACATTGTAGCCTAGCTATAACCCCATCTCTACGACACCTTCGAAGTGATATAGAATGCTCCGCAATCGGACTCCCGAGCGCAAAGTTACACCCCTTTTCTCGTTCAGCACTTGCTGAAAGTCAACTGCTCTCTTTGATTTGAGACGTATAGAAAAACGCAAACCCGGAACTAAAAACATCACGTTATAGCCTAGATATAGCCCCATCTCTACGACACCTTCGAAGTGATATAGAATGCTCCCCAATCGGACTCCCGAGCGCAAAGTGGCACCCCTTTTCTCGTCCAGCACTTGAATGCAAGTCTGCTACTGTCTCTCTGATTTGAGAGGTATACAAAAACGCCAACCTGTAACTAAAAGCATCACATTGTAGCCTAGCTATAACCCCATCTCTACGACACCTTCGAAGTGATATAGAATGCTCCCCAATCGGACTCCCGAGCGCAAAGTTACACCCTTTTCTCGTCCAGCACTTGAATGCAAGTCTGCTACTCTCTCTCTGATTTGAGAGGTATATAAAAACGCCAACCTGTAACTAAAAGCATCACATTGTAGCCTAGCTATAACCCCATCTCTACGACACCTTCGAAGTGATATAGAATGCTCCCCAATCGGACTCCCGAGCGCAAAGTTACACCCCTTTTCTCGTCCAGCACTTGAATGCAACTGTGCTACTCTCTCTCTGATTTGAGAGGTATACAAAAACACCAACCCGTAACTAAAAGCATCACATCGTAGACTAGCTATAACCCCATCTCTACGACACCTTCGAAGTGATATAGAATGCTCCGCAATCGGACTCCCGAGCGCAAAGTTACACCCCTTTTCTCGTTCAGCACTTGCTGAAAGTCAACTGCTCTCTTTGATTTGAGACGTATAGAAAAACGCAAACCCGGAACTAAAAACATCACGTTATAGCCTAGATATAGCCCCATCTCTACGACACCTTCGAAGTGATATAGAATGCTCCCCAATCGGACTCCCGAGCGCAAAGTGGCACCCCTTTTCTCGTCCAGCACTTGAATGCAAGTCTGCTACTCTCTCTCTGATTTGAGAGGTATACAAAAACGCCAACCTGTAACTAAAAGCATCACATTGTAGCCTAGCTATAACCCCATCTCTACGACACCTTCGAAGTGATATAGAATGCTCCGCAATCGGACTCCCGAGCGCAAAGTTACACCCCTTTTCTCGTTCAGCACTTGCTGAAAGTCAACTGCTCTCTTTGATTTGAGACGTATAGAAAAACGCAAACCCGGAACTAAAAACATCACGTTATAGCCTAGATATAGCCCCATCTCTACGACACCTTCGAAGTGATATAGAATGCTCCCCAATCGGACTCCCGAGCGCAAAGTGGCACCCCTTTTCTCGTCCAGCACTTGAATGCAAGTCTGCTACTGTCTCTCTGATTTGAGAGGTATACAAAAACGCCAACCTGTAACTAAAAGCATCACATTGTAGCCTAGCTATAACCCCATCTCTACGACACCTTCGAAGTGATATAGAATGCTCCCCAATCGGACTCCCGAGCGCAAAGTTACACCCTTTTCTCGTCCAGCACTTGAATGCAAGTCTGCTACTCTCTCTCTGATTTGAGAGGTATATAAAAACGCCAACCTGTAACTAAAAGCATCACATTGTAGCCTAGCTATAACCCCATCTCTACGACACCTTCGAAGTGATATAGAATGCTCCCCAATCGGACTCCCGAGCGCAAAGTTACACCCCTTTTCTCGTCCAGCACTTGAATGCAACTGTGCTACTCTCTCTCTGATTTGAGAGGTATACAAAAACACCAACCCGTAACTAAAAGCATCACATCGTAGACTAGCTATAACCCCATCTCTACGACACCTTCGAAGTGATATAGAATGCTCCGCAATCGGACTCCCGAGCGCAAAGTTACACCCCTTTTCTCGTTCAGCACTTGCTGAAAGTCAACTGCTCTCTTTGATTTGAGACGTATAGAAAAACGCAAGCCCGGAACTAAAAACATCACGTTATAGCCTAGATATAGCCCCATCTCTACGACACCTTCGAAGTGATATAGAATGCTCCCCAATCGGACTGCCGAGCGCAAAGTTGAACCCCTTTTCTCGTCCAGCACTTGAATGCAAGTCTGCTACTCTCTCTCTGATTTGAGAGGTATACAAAAATGCCAACCTGTAACTAAAAGCATCACATTGTAGCCTAGCTATAACTCCATCTCTACGACACCTTCGAAGTGATATAGAATGCTCCGCAATCGGACTCCCGAGCGCAAAGTTACACCCCTTTTCTCGTTCAGCACTTGCTGAAAGTCAACTGCTCTCTTTGATTTGAGACGTATAGAAAAACGCAAACCCGGAACTAAAAACATCACGTTATAGCCTAGATATAGCCCCATCTCTACGACACCTTCGAAGTGATATAGAATGCTCCCCAATCGGACTCCCGAGCGCAAAGTTGCACCCCTTTTCTCGTCCAGCACTTGAATGCAAGTCTGCTACTCTCTCTCTGATTTGAGAGGTATACAAAAACGCCAACCTGTAACTAAAAGCATCACATTGTAGCCTAGCTATAACCCCATCTCTACGACACCTTCGAAGTGATATAGAATGCTCCGCAATCGGACTCCCGAGCGCAAAGTTACACCCCTTTTCTCGTCCAGCACTTGCTGAAAGTCAACTGCTCTCTCTGATTTGAGAGGTATACAAAAACACCAACCCGTGACTAAAAGCATCGCATTGTTGCCTAGCTACAACCCCATCTCTACGACACCTTCAAAATGATATAGAATGCTCCCCAATCGGACTCCCGAGCGCAAAGTTACACCCCTTTTCTCGTCCAGCACTTGAATGAAAGTGTGCTACTCTCTCTCTGATTTGAGACGTATACAAAAACACCAACCTGTAACTAATAGCATCACATCGTAGACTAGCTATAACCCCATCTCTACGACACCTTCGAAGTGATATAGAATGCTCCGCAATCGGACTCCCGGGCGCAAAGTTACACCCCTTTTCTCGTCCAGCACTTGCTGAATGTCAACTGCTCTTTCTAATTTGAGACGTATACAAAAACGCAAGCCCGGAACAAAAAACATCACATTGTAGCCTAGATATAGCCCCAGCTCTACGACACCTTCGAAGTGATATAGAATGCTCCCTAATCGGACTCCCGAGCGCAAAGTTACACCCCTTTTCTCGTCCAGCACTTGAATGCAAGTGTGCTACTCTCTCTCTGATTTGAGAGGTATACAAAAACGCCAACCTGTAACTAAAAGCATCACGTTGTAGCCTAGCTATAACCCCATCTCTACGACACCTTCGAAGTGATATAGAATGCACCCCAATCGGACTCCGAGCGCAAAGTTACACCCCTTTTCTCGTCCAGCACTTGAATGCAAGTCTGCTACTCTCTCTCTGATTTGAGAGGTATACAAAAATGCCAACCTGTAACTAAAAGAATCACATTGTAGCCTAGCTATAACCCCATCTCTACGACACCTTCGAAGTGATATAGAATGCTCCGCAATCGGACTCCCGAGCGCAAAGTTACACCCCTTTTCTCGTCCAGCACTTGCTGAATGTCAACTGCTCTCTCTAATTTGAGACGTATACAAAAACGCAAGCCCGGAACTAAAAACATCACATTGTAGCCTAGATATAGCCCCAGCTCTACGACACCTTCGAAGTGATATAGAATGCTCCCTAATCGGACTCCCGAGCGCAAAGTTACACCCCTTTTCTCGTCCAGCACTTGAATGCAAGTGTGCTACTCTCTCTCTGATTTGAGAGGTATACAAAAACGCCAACCTGTAACTAAAAGCATCACGTTGTAGCCTAGCTATAACCCCATCTCTACGACACCTTCGAAGTGATATAGAATGCACCCCAATCGGACTCCGAGCGCAAAGTTACACCCCTTTTCTCGTCCAACACTTGTTGAAAGTAAACTGCTCTCTCTGATTTGAGAGGTATACAAAAACACCAACCCGTGACTAAAAGCATCGCATTGTAGCCTAGCTACAACCCCATCTCTACGACACCTTCAAAATGATATAGAATGCTCCCCAATCGGACTCCCGAGCGCAAAGTTACACCCCTTTTCTCGTCCAGCACTTGCTGAAAGTCAATTGCTCTCTCTGATTTGAGACGTATACAAAAATGCAAGCCCGGAACTAAAAACATCACATTGCAGCCTGGATATAGCCCCATCTCTACGACACCTTCGAAGTGATATAGAATACTCCCCAATCGGACTCCCGAGCGCAAAGTTACACCCCTTTTCTCGTCCAGCACTTGAATGAAAGTGTGCTACTCTCTCTCTGATTTGAGAGGTATACAAAAACGCCAACCTGTAACTAAAAGCATCACATTGTAGCCTAGCTATAACCCCATCTCTACGACACCTTCGAAGTGATATAGAATGCTCCGCAATCGGACTCCCGAGCGCAAAGTTACACCCCTTTTCTCGTTCAGCACTTGCTGAAAGTCAACTGCTCTCTTTGATTTGAGACGTATAGAAAAACGCAAACCCGGAACTAAAAACATCACGTTATAGCCTAGATATAGCCCCATCTCTACGACACCTTCGAAGTGATATAGAATGCTCCCCAATCGGACTCCCGAGCGCATAGTGGCACCCCTTTTCTCGTCCAGCACTTGAATGCAAGTCTGCTACTCTCTCTCTGATTTGAGAGGTATACAAAAACGCCAACCTGTAACTAAAAGCATCACATTGTAGCCTAGCTATAACCCCATCTCTACGACACCTTCGAAGTGATATAGAATGCTCCCCAATCGGACTCCCGAGCGCAAAGTTACACCCTTTTCTCGTCCAGCACTTGAATGCATGTCTGCTACTCTCTCTCTGATTTGAGAGGTATATAAAAACGCCAACCTGTAACTAAAAGCATCACATTGTAGCCTAGCTATAACCCCATCTCTACGACACCTTCGAAGTGATATAGAATGCTCCCCAATCGGACTCCCGAGCGCAAAGTTACACCCCTTTTCTCGTCCAGCACTTGCTGAAAGTCAACTGCTCTCTCTAATTTGAGACGTATACAAAAACGCAAGCCCGGAACTAAAAACATCACATTGTAGCCTAGATATAGCCCCAGCTCTACGACACCTTCGAAGTGATATAGAATGCTCCCTAATCGGACTCCCGAGCGCAAAGTTACACCCCTTTTCTCGTCCAGCACTTGAATGCAAGTGTGCTACTCTCTCTCTGATTTGAGAGGTATACAAAAACGCCAACCTGTAACTAAAAGCATCACGTTGTAGCCTAGCTATAACCCCATCTCTACGACACCTTCGAAGTGATATAGAATGCACCCCAATCGGACTCCGAGCGCAAAGTTACACCACTTTTCTCGTCCAGCACTTGAATGCAAGTCTGCTACTCTCTCTCTGATTTGAGAGGTATACAAAAACGCCAACCTGTAACTAAAAGCATCACATTGTAGCCTAGCTATAACCCCATCTCTACGACACCTTCGAAGTGATATAGAATGCTCCCCAATCGGACTCCCGAGCGCAAAGTTACACCCCTTTTCTCGTCCAGCACTTGCTGAAAGTCAACTGCTCTCTCTAATTTGAGACGTATACAAAAACGCAAGCCCGGAACTAAAAACATCACATTGTAGCCTAGATATAGCCCCAGCTCTACGACACCTTCGAAGTGATATAGAATGCTCCCTAATCGGACTCCCGAGCGCAAAGTTACACCCCTTTTCTCGTCCAGCACTTGAATGCAAGTGTGCTACTCTCTCTCTGATTTGAGAGGTATACAAAAACGCCAACCTGTAACTAAAAGCATCACGTTGTAGCCTAGCTATAACCCCATCTCTACGACACCTTCGAAGTGATATAGAATGCTCCCCAATCGGACTCCCGAGCGCAAAGTTACACCCCTTTTCTCGTTCAGCACTTGCTGAAAGTCAACTGCTCTCTTTGATTTGAGACGTATAGAAAAACGCAAACCCGGAACTAAAAACATCACGTTATAGCCTAGATATAGCCCCATCTCTACGACACCTTCGAAGTGATATAGAATGCTCCCCAATCGGACTCCCGAGCGCAAAGTGGCACCCCTTTTCTCGTCCAGCACTTGAATGCAAGTCTGCTACTCTCTCTCTGATTTGAGAGGTATACAAAAACGCCAACCTGTAACTAAAAGCATCACATTGTAGCCTAGCTATAACCCCATCTCTACGACACCTTCGAAGTGATATAGAATGCTCCGCAATCGGACTCCCGAGCGCAAAGTTACACCCCTTTTCTCGTCCAGCACTTGCTGAAAGTCAATTGCTCTCTCTGATTTGAGACGTATACAAAAATGCAAGCCCGGAACTAAAAACATCACATTGCAGCCTGGATATAGCCCCATCTCTACGACACCTTCGAAGTGATATAGAATACTCCCCAATCGGACTCCCGAGCGCAAAGTTACACCCCTTTTCTCGTCCAGCACTTGAATGAAAGTGTGCTACTCTCTCTCTGATTTGAGAGGTATACAAAAACGCCAACCTGTAACTAAAAGCATCACATTGTAGCCTAGCTATAACCCCATCTCTACGACACCTTCGAAGTGATATAGAATGCTCCGCAATCGGACTCCCGAGCGCAAAGTTACACCCCTTTTCTCGTTCAGCACTTGCTGAAAGTCAACTGCTCTCTTTGATTTGAGACGTATAGAAAAACGCAAACCCGGAACTAAAAACATCACGTTATAGCCTAGATATAGCCCCATCTCTACGACACCTTCGAAGTGATATAGAATGCTCCCCAATCGGACTCCCGAGCGCATAGTGGCACCCCTTTTCTCGTCCAGCACTTGAATGCAAGTCTGCTACTCTCTCTCTGATTTGAGAGGTATACAAAAACGCCAACCTGTAACTAAAAGCATCACATTGTAGCCTAGCTATAACCCCATCTCTACGACACCTTCGAAGTGATATAGAATGCTCCCCAATCGGACTCCCGAGCGCAAAGTTACACCCTTTTCTCGTCCAGCACTTGAATGCATGTCTGCTACTCTCTCTCTGATTTGAGAGGTATATAAAAACGCCAACCTGTAACTAAAAGCATCACATTGTAGCCTAGCTATAACCCCATCTCTACGACACCTTCGAAGTGATATAGAATGCTCCCCAATCGGACTCCCGAGCGCAAAGTTACACCCCTTTTCTCGTCCAGCACTTGCTGAAAGTCAACTGCTCTCTCTAATTTGAGACGTATACAAAAACGCAAGCCCGGAACTAAAAACATCACATTGTAGCCTAGATATAGCCCCAGCTCTACGACACCTTCGAAGTGATATAGAATGCTCCCTAATCGGACTCCCGAGCGCAAAGTTACACCCCTTTTCTCGTCCAGCACTTGAATGCAAGTGTGCTACTCTCTCTCTGATTTGAGAGGTATACAAAAACGCCAACCTGTAACTAAAAGCATCACGTTGTAGCCTAGCTATAACCCCATCTCTACGACACCTTCGAAGTGATATAGAATGCACCCCAATCGGACTCCGAGCGCAAAGTTACACCACTTTTCTCGTCCAGCACTTGAATGCAAGTCTGCTACTCTCTCTCTGATTTGAGAGGTATACAAAAACGCCAACCTGTAACTAAAAGCATCACATTGTAGCCTAGCTATAACCCCATCTCTACGACACCTTCGAAGTGATATAGAATGCTCCCCAATCGGACTCCCGAGCGCAAAGTTACACCCCTTTTCTCGTCCAGCACTTGCTGAAAGTCAACTGCTCTCTCTAATTTGAGACGTATACAAAAACGCAAGCCCGGAACTAAAAACATCACATTGTAGCCTAGATATAGCCCCAGCTCTACGACACCTTCGAAGTGATATAGAATGCTCCCTAATCGGACTCCCGAGCGCAAAGTTACACCCCTTTTCTCGTCCAGCACTTGAATGCAAGTGTGCTACTCTCTCTCTGATTTGAGAGGTATAAAAAAACGCCAACCTGTAACTAAAAGCATCACGTTGTAGCCTAGCTATAACCCCATCTCTACGACACCTTCGAAGTGATATAGAATGCTCCCCAATCGGACTCCCGAGCGCAAAGTTACACCCCTTTTCTCGTTCAGCACTTGCTGAAAGTCAACTGCTCTCTTTGATTTGAGACGTATAGAAAAACGCAAACCCGGAACTAAAAACATCACGTTATAGCCTAGATATAGCCCCATCTCTACGACACCTTCGAAGTGATATAGAATGCTCCCCAATCGGACTCCCGAGCGCAAAGTGGCACCCCTTTTCTCGTCCAGCACTTGAATGAAAGTCTGCTACTCTCTCTCTGATTTGAGAGGTATACAAAAACGCCAACCTGTAACTAAAAGCATCACATTGTAGCCTAGCTATAACCCCATCTCTACGACACCTTCGAAGTGATATAGAATGCTCCGCAATCGGACTCCCGAGCGCAAAGTTACACCCCTTTTCTCGTCCAGCACTTAAATGCAAGTCTGCTACTCTCTCTCTGATTTGAGAGGTATACAAAAACGCCAACCTGTAACTAAAAGCATCACATTGTAGCCTAGCTATAACCCCATCTCTACGACACCTTCGAAGTGATATAGAATGCTCCCCAAACGGACTCCCGAGCGCAAAGTTACACCCCTTTTCTCGTCCAGCACTTGCTGAAAGTCAACTGCTCTCTCTAATTTGAGACGTATACAAAAACGCAAGCCCGGAACTAAAAACATCACATTGTAGCCTAGATATAGCCCCAGCTCTACGACACCTTCGAAGTGATATAGAATGCTCCCTAATCGGACTCCCGAGCGCAAAGTTACACCCCTTTTCTCGTCCAGCACTTGAATGCAAGTGTGCTACTCTCTCTCTGATTTGAGAGGTATACAAAAACGCCAACCTGTAACTAAAAGCATCACGTTGTAGCCTAGCTATAACCCCATCTCTACGACACCTTCGAAGTGATATAGAATGCTCCCCAATCGGACTCCCGAGCGCAAAGTTACACCCCTTTTCTCGTTCAGCACTTGCTGAAAGTCAACTGCTCTCTTTGATTTGAGACGTATAGAAAAACGCAAACCCGGAACTAAAAACATCACGTTATAGCCTAGATATAGCCCCATCTCTACGACACCTTCGAAGTGATATAGAATGCTCCCCAATCGCACTCCCGAGCGCAAAGTGGCACCCCTTTTCTCGTCCAGCACTTGAATGCAAGTCTGCTACTGTCTCTCTGATTTGAGAGGTATACAAAAACGCCAACCTGTAACTAAAAGCATCACATTGTAGCCTAGCTATAACCCCATCTCTACGACACCTTCGAAGTGATATAGAATGCTCCCCAATCGGACTCCCGAGCGCAAAGTTACACCCTTTTCTCGTCCAGCACTTGAATGCAAGTCTGCTACTCTCTCTCTGATTTGAGAGGTATATAAAAACGCCAACCTGTAACTAAAAGCATCACATTGTAGCCTAGATATAACCCCATCTCTACGACACCTTCGAAGTGATATAGAATGCTCCCCAATCGGACTCCCGAGCGCAAAGTTACACCCCTTTTCTCGTCCAGCACTTGAATGCAACTGTGCTACTCTCTCTCTGATTTGAGAGGTATACAAAAACACCAACCCGTAACTAAAAGCATCACATCGTAGACTAGCTATAACCCCATCTCTACGACACCTTCGAAGTGATATAGAATGCTCCGCAATCGGACTCCCGAGCGCAAAGTTACACCCCTTTTCTCGTTCAGCACTTGCTGAAAGTCAACTGCTCTCTTTGATTTGAGACGTATAGAAAAACGCAAGCCCGGAACTAAAAACATCACGTTATAGCCTAGATATAGCCCCATCTCTACGACACCTTCGAAGTGATATAGAATGCTCCCCAATCGGACTGCCGAGCGCAAAGTTGAACCCCTTTTCTCGTCCAGCACTTGAATGCAAGTCTGCTACTCTCTCTCTGATTTGAGAGGTATACAAAAATGCCAACCTGTAACTAAAAGCATCACATTGTAGCCTAGCTATAACTCCATCTCTACGACACCTTCGAAGTGATATAGAATGCTCCGCAATCGGACTCCCGAGCGCAAAGTTACACCCCTTTTCTCGTTCAGCACTTGCTGAATGTCAACTGCTCTCTCTAATTTGAGACGTATACAAAAACGCAAGCCCGGAACAAAAAACATCACATTGTAGCCTAGATATAGCCCCAGCTCTACGACACCTTCGAAGTGATATAGAATGCTCCCTAATCGGACTCCCGAGCGCAAAGTTACACCCCTTTTCTCGTCCAGCACTTGAATGCAAGTGTGCTACTCTCTCTCTGATTTGAGAGGTATACAAAAACGCCAACCTGTAACTAAAAGCATCACGTTGTAGCCTAGCTATAACCCCATCTCTACGACACCTTCGAAGTGATATAGAATGCACCCCAATCGGACTCCGAGCGCAAAGTTACACCACTTTTCTCGTCCAGCACTTGAATGCAAGTCTGCTACTCTCTCTCTGATTTGAGAGGTATACAAAAACGCCAACCTGTAACTAAAAGCATCACATTGTAGCCTAGCTATAACCCCATCTCTACGACACCTTCGAAGTGATATAGAATGCTCCCCAATCGGACTCCCGAGCGCAAAGTTACACCCCTTTTCTCGTCCAGCACTTGCTGAAAGTCAACTGCTCTCTCTAATTTGAGACGTATACAAAAACGCAAGCCCGGAACTAAAAACATCACATTGTAGCCTAGATATAGCCCCAGCTCTACGACACCTTCGAAGTGATATAGAATGCTCCCTAATCGGACTCCCGAGCGCAAAGTTACACCCCTTTTCTCGTCCAGCACTTGAATGCAAGTGTGCTACTCTCTCTCTGATTTGAGAGGTATAAAAAAACGCCAACCTGTAACTAAAAGCATCACGTTGTAGCCTAGCTATAACCCCATCTCTACGACACCTTCGAAGTGATATAGAATGCTCCCCAATCGGACTCCCGAGCGCAAAGTTACACCCCTTTTCTCGTTCAGCACTTGCTGAAAGTCAACTGCTCTCTTTGATTTGAGACGTATAGAAAAACGCAAACCCGGAACTAAAAACATCACGTTATAGCCTAGATATAGCCCCATCTCTACGACACCTTCGAAGTGATATAGAATGCTCCCCAATCGGACTCCCGAGCGCAAAGTGGCACCCCTTTTCTCGTCCAGCACTTGAATGCAAGTCTGCTACTCTCTCTCTGATTTGAGAGGTATACAAAAACGCCAACCTGTAACTAAAAGCATCACATTGTAGCCTAGCTATAACCCCATCTCTACGACACCTTCGAAGTGATATAGAATGCTCCCCAATCGGACTCCCGAGCGCAAAGTTACACCCTTTTCTCGTCCAGCACTTGAATGCAAGTCTGCTACTCTCTCTCTGATTTGAGAGGTATATAAAAACGCCAACCTGTAACTAAAAGCATCACATTGTAGCCTAGATATAACCCCATCTCTACGACACCTTCGAAGTGATATAGAATGCTCCCCAATCGGACTCCCGAGCGCAAAGTTACACCCCTTTTCTCGTCCAGCACTTGAATGCAACTGTGCTACTCTCTCTCTGATTTGAGAGGTATACAAAAACACCAACCCGTAACTAAAAGCATCACATCGTAGACTAGCTATAACCCCATCTCTACGACACCTTCGAAGTGATATAGAATGCTCCGCAATCGGACTCCCGAGCGCAAAGTTACACCCCTTTTCTCGTTCAGCACTTGCTGAAAGTCAACTGCTCTCTTTGATTTGAGACGTATAGAAAAACGCAAGCCCGGAACTAAAAACATCACGTTATAGCCTAGATATAGCCCCATCTCTACGACACCTTCGAAGTGATATAGAATGCTCCCCAATCGGACTGCCGAGCGCAAAGTTGAACCCCTTTTCTCGTCCAGCACTTGAATGCAAGTCTGCTACTCTCTCTCTGATTTGAGAGGTATACAAAAATGCCAACCTGTAACTAAAAGCATCACATTGTAGCCTAGCTATAACTCCATCTCTACGACACCTTCGAAGTGATATAGAATGCTCCGCAATCGGACTCCCGAGCGCAAAGTTACACCCCTTTTCTCGTTCAGCACTTGCTGAAAGTCAACTGCTCTCTTTGATTTGAGACGTATAGAAAAACGCAAACCCGGAACTAAAAACATCACGTTATAGCCTAGATATAGCCCCAGCTCTACGACACCTTCGAAGTGATATAGAATGCTCCCCAATCGGACTCCCGAGCGCAAAGTTGCACCCCTTTTCTCGTCCAGCACTTGAATGCAAGTCTGCTACTCTCTCTCTGATTTGAGAGGTATACAAAAACGCCAACCTGTAACTAAAAGCATCACATTGTAGCCTAGCTATAACCCCATCTCTACGACACCTTCGAAGTGATATAGAATGCTCCGCAATCGGACTCCCGAGCGCAAAGTTACACCCCTTTTCTCGTCCAGCACTTGAATGCAAGTGTGCTACTCTCTCTCTGATTTGAGAGGTATACAAAAACGCCAACCTGTAACTAAAAGCATCACGTTGTAGCCTAGCTATAACCCCATCTCTACGACACCTTCGAAGTGATATAGAATGCTCCCCAATCGGACTCCCGAGCGCAAAGTTACACCCCTTTTCTCGTCCAGCACTTGCTGAAAGTCAACTGCTCTCTTTGATTTGAGACGTATAGAAAAACGCAAACCCGGAACTAAAAACATCACGTTATAGCCTAGATATAGCCCCATCTCTACGACACCTTCGAAGTGATATAGAATGCTCCCCAATCGGACTCCCGAGCGCAAAGTGGCACCCCTTTTCTCGTCCAGCACTTGAATGCAAGTCTGCTACTCTCTCTCTGATTTGAGAGGTATACAAAAACGCCAACCTGTAACTAAAAGCATCACATTGTAGCCTAGCTATAACCCCATCTCTACGACACCTTCGAAGTGATATAGAATGCTCCGCAATCGGACTCCCGAGCGCAAAGTTACACCCCTTTTCTCGTTCAGCACTTGCTGAAAGTCAACTGCTCTCTTTGATTTGAGACGTATAGAAAAACGCAAACCCGGAACTAAAAACATCACGTTATAGCCTAGATATAGCCCCATCTCTACGACACCTTCGAAGTGATATAGAATGCTCCCCAATCGCACTCCCGAGCGCAAAGTGGCACCCCTTTTCTCGTCCAGCACTTGAATGCAAGTCTGCTACTGTCTCTCTGATTTGAGAGGTATACAAAAACGCCAACCTGTAACTAAAAGCATCACATTGTAGCCTAGCTATAACCCCATCTCTACGACACCTTCGAAGTGATATAGAATGCTCCCCAATCGGACTCCCGAGCGCAAAGTTACACCCTTTTCTCGTCCAGCACTTGAATGCAAGTCTGCTACTCTCTCTCTGATTTGAGAGGTATATAAAAACGCCAACCTGTAACTAAAAGCATCACATTGTAGCCTAGATATAACCCCATCTCTACGACACCTTCGAAGTGATATAGAATGCTCCCCAATCGGACTCCCGAGCGCAAAGTTACACCCCTTTTCTCGTCCAGCACTTGAATGCAACTGTGCTACTCTCTCTCTGATTTGAGAGGTATACAAAAACACCAACCCGTAACTAAAAGCATCACATCGTAGACTAGCTATAACCCCATCTCTACGACACCTTCGAAGTGATATAGAATGCTCCGCAATCGGACTCCCGAGCGCAAAGTTACACCCCTTTTCTCGTTCAGCACTTGCTGAAAGTCAACTGCTCTCTTTGATTTGAGACGTATAGAAAAACGCAAGCCCGGAACTAAAAACATCACGTTATAGCCTAGATATAGCCCCATCTCTACGACACCTTCGAAGTGATATAGAATGCTCCCCAATCGGACTGCCGAGCGCAAAGTTGAACCCCTTTTCTCGTCCAGCACTTGAATGCAAGTCTGCTACTCTCTCTCTGATTTGAGAGGTATACAAAAATGCCAACCTGTAACTAAAAGCATCACATTGTAGCCTAGCTATAACTCCATCTCTACGACACCTTCGAAGTGATATAGAATGCTCCGCAATCGGACTCCCGAGCGCAAAGTTACACCCCTTTTCTCGTTCAGCACTTGCTGAAAGTCAACTGCTCTCTTTGATTTGAGACGTATAGAAAAACGCAAACCCGGAACTAAAAACATCACGTTATAGCCTAGATATAGCCCCATCTCTACGACACCTTCGAAGTGATATAGAATGCTCCCCAATCGGACTCCCGAGCGCAAAGTTGCACCCCTTTTCTCGTCCAGCACTTGAATGCAAGTCTGCTACTCTCTCTCTGATTTGAGAGGTATACAAAAACGCCAACCTGTAACTAAAAGCATCACATTGTAGCCTAGCTATAACCCCATCTCTACGACACCTTCGAAGTGATATAGAATGCTCCGCAATCGGACTCCCGAGCGCAAAGTTACACCCCTTTTCTCGTCCAGCACTTGCTGAAAGTCAACTGCTCTCTCTGATTTGAGAGGTATACAAAAACACCAACCCGTGACTAAAACCATCGCATTGTTGCCTAGCTACAACCCCATCTCTACGACACCTTCAAAATGATATAGAATGCTCCCCAATCGGACTCCCGAGCGCAAAGTTACACCCCTTTTCTCGTCCAGCACTTGAATGAAAGTGTGCTACTCTCTCTCTGATTTGAGACGTATACAAAAACACCAACCTGTAACTAATAGCATCACATCGTAGACTAGCTATAACCCCATCTCTACGACACCTTCGAAGTGATATAGAATGCTCCGCAATCGGACTCCCGAGCGCAAAGTTACACCCCTTTTCTCGTCCAGCACTTGCTGAATGTCAACTGCTCTCTCTAATTTGAGACGTATACAAAAACGCAAGCCCGGAACTAAAAACATCACATTGTAGCCTAGATATAGCCCCAGCTCTACGACACCTTCGAAGTGATATAGAATGCTCCCTAATCGGACTCCCGAGCGCAAAGTTACACCCCTTTTCTCGTCCAGCACTTGAATGCAAGTGTGCTACTCTCTCTCTGATTTGAGAGGTATACAAAAACGCCAACCTGTAACTAAAAGCATCACGTTGTAGCCTAGCTATAACCCCATCTCTACGACACCTTCGAAGTGATATAGAATGCACCCCAATCGGACTCCGAGCGCAAAGTTACACCCCTTTTCTCGTCCAACACTTGTTGAAAGTCAACTGCTCTCTCTGATTCGAGAGGTATACAAAAACACCAACCCGTGACTAAAAGCATCGCATTGTAGCCTAGCTACAACCCCATCTCTACGACACCTTCAAAATGATATAGAATGCTCCCCAATCGGACTCCCGAGCGCAAAGTTACACCCCTTTTCTCGTCCAGCACTTGCTGAAAGTCAATTGCTCTCTCTGATTTGAGACGTATACAAAAATGCAAGCCCGGAACTAAAAACATCACATTGCAGCCTGGATATAGCCCCATCTCTACGACACCTTCGAAGTGATATAGAATACTCCCCAATCGGACTCCCGAGCGCAAAGTTACACCCCTTTTCTCGTCCAGCACTTGAATGAAAGTGTGCTACTCTCTCTCTGATTTGAGAGGTATACAAAAACGCCAACCTGTAACTAAAAGCATCACATTGTAGCCTAGCTATAACCCCATCTCTACGACACCTTCGAAGTGATATAGAATGCTCCGCAATCGGACTCCCGAGCGCAAAGTTACACCCCTTTTCTCGTTCAGCACTTGCTGAAAGTCAACTGCTCTCTTTGATTTGAGACGTATAGAAAAACGCAAACCCGGAACTAAAAACATCACGTTATAGCCTAGATATAGCCCCATCTCTACGACACCTTCGAAGTGATATAGAATGCTCCCCAATCGGACTCCCGAGCGCAAAGTTGCACCCCTTTTCTCGTCCAGCACTTGAATGCAAGTCTGCTACTCTCTCTCTGATTTGAGAGGTATACAAAAACGCCAACCTGTAACTAAAAGCATCACATTGTAGCCTAGCTATAACCCCATCTCTACGACACCTTCGAAGTGATATAGAATGCTCCGCAATCGGACTCCCGAGCGCAAAGTTACACCCCTTTTCTCGTCCAGCACTTGAATGAAAGTGTGCTACTCTCTCTCTGATTTGAGAGGTATACAAAAACGCCAACCTGTAACTAAAAGCATCACATTGTAGCCTAGCTATAACCCCATCTCTACGACACCTTCGAAGTGATATAGAATGCTCCGCAATCGGACTCCCGAGCGCAAAGTTACACCCCTTTTCTCGTTCAGCACTTGCTGAAAGTCAACTGCTCTCTTTGATTTGAGACGTATAGAAAAACGCAAACCCGGAACTAAAAACATCACGTTATAGCCTAGATATAGCCCCATCTCTACGACACCTTCGAAGTGATATAGAATGCTCCCCAATCGGACTCCCGAGCGCATAGTGGCACCCCTTTTCTCGTCCAGCACTTGAATGCAAGTCTGCTACTCTCTCTCTGATTTGAGAGGTATACAAAAACGCCAACCTGTAACTAAAAGCATCACATTGTAGCCTAGCTATAACCCCATCTCTACGACACCTTCGAAGTGATATAGAATGCTCCCCAATCGGACTCCCGAGCGCAAAGTTACACCCTTTTCTCGTCCAGCACTTGAATGCATGTCTGCTACTCTCTCTCTGATTTGAGAGGTATATAAAAACGCCAACCTGTAACTAAAAGCATCACATTGTAGCCTAGCTATAACCCCATCTCTACGACACCTTCGAAGTGATATAGAATGCTCCCCAATCGGACTCCCGAGCGCAAAGTTACACCCCTTTTCTCGTCCAGCACTTGCTGAAAGTCAACTGCTCTCTCTAATTTGAGACGTATACAAAAACGCAAGCCCGGAACTAAAAACATCACATTGTAGCCTAGATATAGCCCCAGCTCTACGACACCTTCGAAGTGATATAGAATGCTCCCTAATCGGACTCCCGAGCGCAAAGTTACACCCCTTTTCTCGTCCAGCACTTGAATGCAAGTGTGCTACTCTCTCTCTGATTTGAGAGGTATACAAAAACGCCAACCTGTAACTAAAAGCATCACGTTGTAGCCTAGCTATAACCCCATCTCTACGACACCTTCGAAGTGATATAGAATGCACCCCAATCGGACTCCGAGCGCAAAGTTACACCACTTTTCTCGTCCAGCACTTGAATGCAAGTCTGCTACTCTCTCTCTGATTTGAGAGGTATACAAAAACGCCAACCTGTAACTAAAAGCATCACATTGTAGCCTAGCTATAACCCCATCTCTACGACACCTTCGAAGTGATATAGAATGCTCCGCAATTGGACTCCCGAGCGCAAAGTTACACCCCTTTTCTCGTCCAGCACTTGCTGAAAGTCAACTGCTCTCTCTGATTTGAGAGGTATACAAAAACACCCACCCGTGACTAAAAGCATCGCATTGTTGCCTAGCTACAACCCCATCTCTACGACACCTTCAAAATGATATAGAATGCTCCCCAATCGGACTCCCGAGCGCAAAGTTACACCCCTTTTCTCGTCCAGCACTTGCTGAAAGTTAACTGCTCTCTCTGATTTGAGACGTATACAAAAACACCAACCTGTAACTAATAGCATCACATCGTAGACTAGCTATAACCCCATCTCTACGACACCTTCGAAGTGATATAGAATGCTCCCCAATCGGACTCCCGAGCGCAAAGTTACACCCCTTTTCTCGTCCAGCACTTGCTGAAAGTCAATTGCTCTCTCTGATTTGAGACGTATACAAAAATGCAAGCCCGGAACTAAAAACATCACATTGTAGCCTGGATATAGCCCCATCTCTACGACACCTTCGAAGTGATATAGAATACTCCCCAATCGGAGTCCCGAGCGCAAAGTTACACCCCTTTTCTCGTCCAGCACTTGAATGAAAGTGTGCTACTCTCTCTCTGATTTGAGAGGTATACAAAAACGCCAACCTGTAACTAAAAGCATCACATTGTAGCCTAGCTATAACCCCATCTCTACGACACCTTCGAAGTGATATAGAATGCTCCGCAATCGGACTCCCGAGCGCAAAGTTACACCCCTTTTCTCGTTCAGCACTTGCTGAAAGTCAACTGCTCTCTTTGATTTGAGACGTATAGAAAAACGCAAGCCCGGAACTAAAAACATCACGTTATAGCCTAGATATAGCCCCATCTCTACGACACCTTCGAAGTGATATAGAATGCTCCCCAATCGGACTGCCGAGCGCAAAGTTGAACCCCTTTTCTCGTCCAGCACTTGAATGCAAGTCTGCTACTCTCTCTCTGATTTGAGAGGTATACAAAAATGCCAACCTGTAACTAAAAGCATCACATTGTAGCCTAGATATAACTCCATCTCTACGACACCTTCGAAGTGATATAGAATGCTCCGCAATCGGACTCCCGAGCGCAAAGTTACACCCCTTTTCTCGTTCAGCACTTGCTGAAAGTCAACTGCTCTCTTTGATTTGAGACGTATAGAAAAACGCAAACCCGGAACTAAAAACATCACGTTATAGCCTAGATATAGCCCCATCTCTACGACACCTTCGAAGTGATATAGAATGCTCCCCAATCGGACTCCCGAGCGCAAAGTTGCACCCCTTTTCTCGTCCAGCACTTGAATGCAAGTCTGCTACTCTCTCTCTGATTTGAGAGGTATACAAAAACGCCAACCTGTAACTAAAAGCATCACATTGTAGCCTAGCTATAACCCCATCTCTACGACACCTTCGAAGTGATATAGAATGCTCCGCAATCGGACTCCCGAGCGCAAAGTTACACCCCTTTTCTCGTCCAGCACTTGCTGAAAGTCAACTGCTCTCTCTGATTTGAGAGGTATACAAAAACACCAACCCGTGACTAAAAGCATCGCATTGTTGCCTAGCTACAACCCCATCTCTACGACACCTTCAAAATGATATAGAATGCTCCCCAATCGGACTCCCGAGCGCAAAGTTACACCCCTTTTCTCGTCCAGCACTTGAATGAAAGTGTGCTACTCTCTCTCTCTGATTTGAGACGTATACAAAAACACCAACCTGTAACTAATAGCATCACATCGTAGACTAGCTATAACCCCATCTCTACGACACCTTCGAAGTGATATAGAATGCTCCGCAATCGGACTCCCGAGCGCAAAGTTACACCCCTTTTCTCGTTCAGCACTTGCTGAAAGTCAACTGCTCTCTTTGATTTGAGACGTATAGAAAAACGCAAACCCGGAACTAAAAACATCACGTTATAGCCTAGATATAGCCCCATCTCTACGACACCTTCGAAGTGATATAGAATGCTCCCCAATCGGACTCCCGAGCGCAAAGTGGCACCCCTTTTCTCGTCCAGCACTTGAATGCAAGTCTGCTACTCTCTCTCTGATTTGAGAGGTATACAAAAACGCCAACCTGTAACTAAAAGCATCACATTGTAGCCTAGCTATAACCCCATCTCTACGACACCTTCGAAGTGATATAGAATGCACCCCAATCGGACTCCGAGCGCAAAGTTACACCCCTTTTCTCGTCCAACACTTGTTGAAAGTCAACTGCTCTCTCTGATTTGAGAGGTATACAAAAACACCAACCCGTGACTAAAAGCATCGCAAGTAGCCTAGCTACAACCCCATCTCTACGACACCTTCAAAATGATATAGAATGCTCCCCAATCGGACTCCCGAGCGCAAAGTTACACCCCTTTTCTCGTCCAGCACTTGCTGAAAGTCAATTGCTCTCTCTGATTTGAGACGTATACAAAAATGCAAGCCCGGAACTAAAAACATCACATTGCAGCCTGGATATAGCCCCATCTCTACGACACCTTCGAAGTGATATAGAATACTCCCCAATCGGACTCCCGAGCGCAAAGTTACACCCCTTTTCTCGTCCAGCACTTGAATGAAAGTGTGCTACTCTCTCTCTGATTTGAGAGGTATACAAAAACGCCAACCTGTAACTAAAAGCATCACATTGTAGCCTAGCTATAACCCCATCTCTACGACACCTTCGAAGTGATATAGAATGCTCCGCAATCGGACTCCCGAGCGCAAAGTTACACCCCTTTTCTCGTTCAGCACTTGCTGAAAGTCAACTGCTCTCTTTGATTTGAGACGTATAGAAAAACGCAAACCCGGAACTAAAAACATCACGTTATAGCCTAGATATAGCCCCATCTCTACGACACCTTCGAAGTGATATAGAATGCTCCCCAATCGGACTCCCGAGCGCATAGTGGCACCCCTTTTCTCGTCCAGCACTTGAATGCAAGTCTGCTACTCTCTCTCTGATTTGAGAGGTATACAAAAACGCCAACCTGTAACTAAAAGCATCACATTGTAGCCTAGCTATAACCCCATCTCTACGACACCTTCGAAGTGATATAGAATGCTCCCCAATCGGACTCCCGAGCGCAAAGTTACACCCTTTTCTCGTCCAGCACTTGAATGCATGTCTGCTACTCTCTCTCTGATTTGAGAGGTATATAAAAACGCCAACCTGTAACTAAAAGCATCACATTGTAGCCTAGCTATAACCCCATCTCTACGACACCTTCGAAGTGATATAGAATGCTCCCCAATCGGACTCCCGAGCGCAAAGTTACACCCCTTTTCTCGTCCAGCACTTGCTGAAAGTCAACTGCTCTCTCTAATTTGAGACGTATACAAAAACGCAAGCCCGGAACTAAAAACATCACATTGTAGCCTAGATATAGCCCCAGCTCTACGACACCTTCGAAGTGATATAGAATGCTCCCTAATCGGACTCCCGAGCGCAAAGTTACACCCCTTTTCTCGTCCAGCACTTGAATGCAAGTGTGCTACTCTCTCTCTGATTTGAGAGGTATACAAAAACGCCAACCTGTAACTAAAAGCATCACGTTGTAGCCTAGCTATAACCCCATCTCTACGACACCTTCGAAGTGATATAGAATGCACCCCAATCGGACTCCGAGCGCAAAGTTACACCACTTTTCTCGTCCAGCACTTGAATGCAAGTCTGCTACTCTCTCTCTGATTTGAGAGGTATATAAAAACGCCAACCTGTAACTAAAAGCATCACATTGTAGCCTAGCTATAACCCCATCTCTACGACACCTTCGAAGTGATATAGAATGCTCCGCAATTGGACTCCCGAGCGCAAAGTTACACCCCTTTTCTCGTCCAGCACTTGCTGAAAGTCAACTGCTCTCTCTGATTTGAGAGGTATACAAAAACACCCACCCGTGACTAAAAGCATCGCATTGTTGCCTAGCTACAACCCCATCTCTACGACACCTTCAAAATGATATAGAATGCTCCCCAATCGGACTCCCGAGCGCAAAGTTACACCCTTTTTCTCGTCCAGCACTTGCTGAAAGTTAACTGCTCTCTCTGATTTGAGACGTATACAAAAACACCAACCTGTAACTAATAGCATCACATCGTAGACTAGCTATAACCCCATCTCTACGACACCTTCGAAGTGATATAGAATGCTCCCCAATCGGACTCCCGAGCGCAAAGTTACACCCCTTTTCTCGTCCAGCACTTGCTGAAAGTCAATTGCTCTCTCTGATTTGAGACGTATACAAAAATGCAAGCCCGGAACTAAAAACATCACATTGTAGCCTGGATATAGCCCCATCTCTACGACACCTTCGAAGTGATATAGAATACTCCCCAATCGGAGTCCCGAGCGCAAAGTTACACCCCTTTTCTCGTCCAGCACTTGAATGCAACTGTGCTACTCTCTCTCTGATTTGAGAGGTATACAAAAACGCCAACCTGTAACTAAAAGCATCACATTGTAGCCTAGCTATAACCCCATCTCTACGACACCTTCGAAGTGATATAGAATGCTCCGCAATCGGACTCCCGAGCGCAAAGTTACACCCCTTTTCTCGTTCAGCACTTGCTGAAAGTCAACTGCTCTCTTTGATTTGAGACGTATAGAAAAACGCAAGCCCGGAACTAAAAACATCACGTTATAGCCTAGATATAGCCCCATCTCTACGACACCTTCGAAGTGATATAGAATGCTCCCCAATCGGACTGCCGAGCGCAAAGTTGAACCCCTTTTCTCGTCCAGCACTTGAATGCAAGTCTGCTACTCTCTCTCTGATTTGAGAGGTATACAAAAATGCCAACCTGTAACTAAAAGCATCACATTGTAGCCTAGATATAACTCCATCTCTACGACACCTTCGAAGTGATATAGAATGCTCCGCAATCGGACTCCCGAGCGCAAAGTTACACCCCTTTTCTCGTTCAGCACTTGCTGAAAGTCAACTGCTCTCTTTGATTTGAGACGTATAGAAAAACGCAAACCCGGAACTAAAAACATCACGTTATAGCCTAGATATAGCCCCATCTCTACGACACCTTCGAAGTGATATAGAATGCTCCCCAATCGGACTCCCGAGCGCAAAGTTGCACCCCTTTTCTCGTCCAGCACTTGAATGCAAGTCTGCTACTCTCTCTCTGATTTGAGAGGTATACAAAAACGCCAACCTGTAACTAAAAGCATCACATTGTAGCCTAGCTATAACCCCATCTCTACGACACCTTCGAAGTGATATAGAATGCTCCGCAATCGGACTCCCGAGCGCAAAGTTACACCCCTTTTCTCGTCCAGCACTTGCTGAAAGTCAACTGCTCTCTCTGATTTGAGAGGTATACAAAAACACCAACCCGTGACTAAAAGCATCGCATTGTTGCCTAGCTACAACCCCATCTCTACGACACCTTCAAAATGATATAGAATGCTCCCCAATCGGACTCCCGAGCGCAAAGTTACACCCCTTTTCTCGTCCAGCACTTGAATGAAAGTGTGCTACTCTCTCTCTCTGATTTGAGACGTATACAAAAACACCAACCTGTAACTAATAGCATCACATCGTAGACTAGCTATAACCCCATCTCTACGACACCTTCGAAGTGATATAGAATGCTCCGCAATCGGACTCCCGAGCGCAAAGTTACACCCCTTTTCTCGTTCAGCACTTGCTGAAAGTCAACTGCTCTCTTTGATTTGAGACGTATAGAAAAACGCAAACCCGGAACTAAAAACATCACGTTATAGCCTAGATATAGCCCCATCTCTACGACACCTTCGAAGTGATATAGAATGCTCCCCAATCGGACTCCCGAGCGCAAAGTGGCACCCCTTTTCTCGTCCAGCACTTGAATGCAAGTCTGCTACTCTCTCTCTGATTTGAGAGGTATACAAAAACGCCAACCTGTAACTAAAAGCATCACATTGTAGCCTAGCTATAACCCCATCTCTACGACACCTTCGAAGTGATATAGAATGCACCCCAATCGGACTCCGAGCGCAAAGTTACACCCCTTTTCTCGTCCAACACTTGTTGAAAGTCAACTGCTCTCTCTGATTTGAGAGGTATACAAAAACACCAACCCGTGACTAAAAGCATCGCAAGTAGCCTAGCTACAACCCCATCTCTACGACACCTTCAAAATGATATAGAATGCTCCCCAATCGGACTCCCGAGCGCAAAGTTACACCCCTTTTCTCGTCCAGCACTTGCTGAAAGTCAATTGCTCTCTCTGATTTGAGACGTATACAAAAATGCAAGCCCGGAACTAAAAACATCACATTGCAGCCTGGATATAGCCCCATCTCTACGACACCTTCGAAGTGATATAGAATACTCCCCAATCGGACTCCCGAGCGCAAAGTTACACCCCTTTTCTCGTCCAGCACTTGAATGAAAGTGTGCTACTCTCTCTCTGATTTGAGAGGTATACAAAAACGCCAACCTGTAACTAAAAGCATCACATTGTAGCCTAGCTATAACCCCATCTCTACGACACCTTCGAAGTGATATAGAATGCTCCGCAATCGGACTCCCGAGCGCAAAGTTACACCCCTTTTCTCGTTCAGCACTTGCTGAAAGTCAACTGCTCTCTTTGATTTGAGACGTATAGAAAAACGCAAACCCGGAACTAAAAACATCACGTTATAGCCTAGATATAGCCCCATCTCTACGACACCTTCGAAGTGATATAGAATGCTCCCCAATCGGACTCCCGAGCGCATAGTGGCACCCCTTTTCTCGTCCAGCACTTGAATGCAAGTCTGCTACTCTCTCTCTGATTTGAGAGGTATACAAAAACGCCAACCTGTAACTAAAAGCATCACATTGTAGCCTAGCTATAACCCCATCTCTACGACACCTTCGAAGTGATATAGAATGCTCCCCAATCGGACTCCCGAGCGCAAAGTTACACCCTTTTCTCGTCCAGCACTTGAATGCATGTCTGCTACTCTCTCTCTGATTTGAGAGGTATATAAAAACGCCAACCTGTAACTAAAAGCATCACATTGTAGCCTAGCTATAACCCCATCTCTACGACACCTTCGAAGTGATATAGAATGCTCCCCAATCGGACTCCCGAGCGCAAAGTTACACCCCTTTTCTCGTCCAGCACTTGCTGAAAGTCAACTGCTCTCTCTAATTTGAGACGTATACAAAAACGCAAGCCCGGAACTAAAAACATCACATTGTAGCCTAGATATAGCCCCAGCTCTACGACACCTTCGAAGTGATATAGAATGCTCCCTAATCGGACTCCCGAGCGCAAAGTTACACCCCTTTTCTCGTCCAGCACTTGAATGCAAGTGTGCTACTCTCTCTCTGATTTGAGAGGTATACAAAAACGCCAACCTGTAACTAAAAGCATCACGTTGTAGCCTAGCTATAACCCCATCTCTACGACACCTTCGAAGTGATATAGAATGCACCCCAATCGGACTCCGAGCGCAAAGTTACACCACTTTTCTCGTCCAGCACTTGAATGCAAGTCTGCTACTCTCTCTCTGATTTGAGAGGTATATAAAAACGCCAACCTGTAACTAAAAGCATCACATTGTAGCCTAGCTATAACCCCATCTCTACGACACCTTCGAAGTGATATAGAATGCTCCGCAATTGGACTCCCGAGCGCAAAGTTACACCCCTTTTCTCGTCCAGCACTTGCTGAAAGTCAACTGCTCTCTCTGATTTGAGAGGTATACAAAAACACCCACCCGTGACTAAAAGCATCGCATTGTTGCCTAGCTACAACCCCATCTCTACGACACCTTCAAAATGATATAGAATGCTCCCCAATCGGACTCCCGAGCGCAAAGTTACACCCTTTTTCTCGTCCAGCACTTGCTGAAAGTTAACTGCTCTCTCTGATTTGAGACGTATACAAAAACACCAACCTGTAACTAATAGCATCACATCGTAGACTAGCTATAACCCCATCTCTACGACACCTTCGAAGTGATATAGAATGCTCCCCAATCGGACTCCCGAGCGCAAAGTTACACCCCTTTTCTCGTCCAGCACTTGCTGAAAGTCAATTGCTCTCTCTGATTTGAGACGTATACAAAAATGCAAGCCCGGAACTAAAAACATCACATTGTAGCCTGGATATAGCCCCATCTCTACGACACCTTCGAAGTGATATAGAATACTCCCCAATCGGAGTCCCGAGCGCAAAGTTACACCCCTTTTCTCGTCCAGCACTTGAATGCAACTGTGCTACTCTCTCTCTGATTTGAGAGGTATACAAAAACGCCAACCTGTAACTAAAAGCATCACATTGTAGCCTAGCTATAACCCCATCTCTACGACACCTTCGAAGTGATATAGAATGCTCCGCAATCGGACTCCCGAGCGCAAAGTTACACCCCTTTTCTCGTTCAGCACTTGCTGAAAGTCAACTGCTCTCTTTGATTTGAGACGTATAGAAAAACGCAAGCCCGGAACTAAAAACATCACGTTATAGCCTAGATATAGCCCCATCTCTACGACACCTTCGAAGTGATATAGAATGCTCCCCAATCGGACTGCCGAGCGCAAAGTTGAACCCCTTTTCTCGTCCAGCACTTGAATGCAAGTCTGCTACTCTCTCTCTGATTTGAGAGGTATACAAAAATGCCAACCTGTAACTAAAAGCATCACATTGTAGCCTAGCTATAACTCCATCTCTACGACACCTTCGAAGTGATATAGAATGCTCCGCAATCGGACTCCCGAGCGCAAAGTTACACCCCTTTTCTCGTTCAGCACTTGCTGAAAGTCAACTGCTCTCTTTGATTTGAGACGTATAGAAAAACGCAAACCCGGAACTAAAAACATCACGTTATAGCCTAGATATAGCCCCATCTCTACGACACCTTCGAAGTGATATAGAATGCTCCCCAATCGGACTCCCGAGCGCAAAGTTGCACCCCTTTTCTCGTCCAGCACTTGAATGCAAGTCTGCTACTCTCTCTCTGATTTGAGAGGTATACAAAAACGCCAACCTGTAACTAAAAGCATCACATTGTAGCCTAGCTATAACCCCATCTCTACGACACCTTCGAAGTGATATAGAATGCTCCGCAATCGGACTCCCGAGCGCAAAGTTACACCCCTTTTCTCGTCCAGCACTTGCTGAAAGTCAACTGCTCTCTCTGATTTGAGAGGTATACAAAAACACCAACCCGTGACTAAAAGCATCGCATTGTTGCCTAGCTACAACCCCATCTCTACGACACCTTCAAAATGATATAGAATGCTCCCCAATCGGACTCCCGAGCGCAAAGTTACACCCCTTTTCTCGTCCAGCACTTGAATGAAAGTGTGCTACTCTCTCTCTGATTTGAGACGTATACAAAAACACCAACCTGTAACTAATAGCATCACATCGTAGACTAGCTATAACCCCATCTCTACGACACCTTCGAAGTGATATAGAATGCTCCGCAATCGGACTCCCGAGCGCAAAGTTACACCCCTTTTCTCGTTCAGCACTTGCTGAAAGTCAACTGCTCTCTTTGATTTGAGACGTATAGAAAAACGCAAACCCGGAACTAAAAACATCACGTTATAGCCTAGATATAGCCCCATCTCTACGACACCTTCGAAGTGATATAGAATGCTCCCCAATCGGACTCCCGAGCGCAAAGTGGCACCCCTTTTCTCGTCCAGCACTTGAATGCAAGTCTGCTACTCTCTCTCTGATTTGAGAGGTATACAAAAACGCCAACCTGTAACTAAAAGCATCACATTGTAGCCTAGCTATAACCCCATCTCTACGACACCTTCGAAGTGATATAGAATGCTCCGCAATCGGACTCCCGAGCGCAAAGTTACACCCCTTTTCTCGTTCAGCACTTGCTGAAAGTCAACTGCTCTCTTTGATTTGAGACGTATAGAAAAACGCAAACCCGGAACTAAAAACATCACGTTATAGCCTAGATATAGCCCCATCTCTACGACACCTTCGAAGTGATATAGAATGCTCCCCAATCGGACTCCCGAGCGCAAAGTGGCACCCCTTTTCTCGTCCAGCACTTGAATGCAAGTCTGCTACTCTCTCTCTGATTTGAGAGGTTTATAAAAACGCCAACCTGTAACTAAAAGCATCACATTGTAGCCTAGCTATAACCCCATCTCTACGACACCTTCGAAGTGATATAGAATGCTCCCCAATCGGACTCCCGAGCGCAAAGTTACACCCCTTTTCTCGTCCAGCACTTGCTGAAAGTCAACTGCTCTCTCTAATTTGAGACGTATACAAAAACGCAAGCCCGGAACTAAAAACATCACATTGTAGCCTAGATATAGCCCCAGCTCTACGACACCTTCGAAGTGATATAGAATGCTCCCTAATCGGACTCCCGAGCGCAAAGTTACACCCCTTTTCTCGTCCAGCACTTGAATGCAAGTGTGCTACTCTCTCTCTGATTTGAGAGGTATACAAAAACGCCAACCTGTAACTAAAAGCATCACGTTGTAGCCTAGCTATAACCCCATCTCTACGACACCTTCGAAGTGATATAGAATGCACCCCAATCGGACTCCGAGCGCAAAGTTACACCACTTTTCTCGTCCAGCACTTGAATGCAAGTCTGCTACTCTCTCTCTGATTTGAGAGGTATATAAAAACGCCAACCTGTAACTAAAAGCATCACATTGTAGCCTAGCTATAACCCCATCTCTACGACACCTTCGAAGTGATATAGAATGCTCCGCAATTGGACTCCCGAGCGCAAAGTTACACCCCTTTTCTCGTCCAGCACTTGCTGAAAGTCAACTGCTCTCTCTGATTTGAGAGGTATACAAAAACACCCACCCGTGACTAAAAGCATCGCATTGTTGCCTAGCTACAACCCCATCTCTACGACACCTTCAAAATGATATAGAATGCTCCCCAATCGGACTCCCGAGCGCAAAGTTACACCCCTTTTCTCGTCCAGCACTTGCTGAAAGTTAACTGCTCTCTCTGATTTGAGACGTATACAAAAACACCAACCTGTAACTAATAGCATCACATCGTAGACTAGCTATAACCCCATCTCTACGACACCTTCGAAGTGATATAGAATGCTCCCCAATCGGACTCCCGAGCGCAAAGTTACACCCCTTTTCTCGTCCAGCACTTGCTGAAAGTCAATTGCTCTCTCTGATTTGAGACGTATACAAAAATGCAAGCCCGGAACTAAAAACATCACATTGTAGCCTGGATATAGCCCCATCTCTACGACACCTTCGAAGTGATATAGAATACTCCCCAATCGGAGTCCCGAGCGCAAAGTTACACCCCTTTTCTCGTCCAGCACTTGAATGAAAGTGTGCTACTCTCTCTCTGATTTGAGAGGTATACAAAAACGCCAACCTGTAACTAAAAGCATCACATTGTAGCCTAGCTATAACCCCATCTCTACGACACCTTCGAAGTGATATAGAATGCTCCGCAATCGGACTCCCGAGCGCAAAGTTACACCCCTTTTCTCGTTCAGCACTTGCTGAAAGTCAACTGCTCTCTTTGATTTGAGACGTATAGAAAAACGCAAGCCCGGAACTAAAAACATCACGTTATAGCCTAGATATAGCCCCATCTCTACGACACCTTCGAAGTGATATAGAATGCTCCCCAATCGGACTGCCGAGCGCAAAGTTGAACCCCTTTTCTCGTCCAGCACTTGAATGCAAGTCTGCTACTCTCTCTCTGATTTGAGAGGTATACAAAAATGCCAACCTGTAACTAAAAGCATCACATTGTAGCCTAGCTATAACTCCATCTCTACGACACCTTCGAAGTGATATAGAATGCTCCGCAATCGGACTCCCGAGCGCAAAGTTACACCCCTTTTCTCGTTCAGCACTTGCTGAAAGTCAACTGCTCTCTTTGATTTGAGACGTATAGAAAAACGCAAACCCGGAACTAAAAACATCACGTTATAGCCTAGATATAGCCCCATCTCTACGACACCTTCGAAGTGATATAGAATGCTCCCCAATCGGACTCCCGAGCGCAAAGTTGCACCCCTTTTCTCGTCCAGCACTTGAATGCAAGTCTGCTACTCTCTCTCTGATTTGAGAGGTATACAAAAACGCCAACCTGTAACTAAAAGCATCACATTGTAGCCTAGCTATAACCCCATCTCTACGACACCTTCGAAGTGATATAGAATGCTCCGCAATCGGACTCCCGAGCGCAAAGTTACACCCCTTTTCTCGTCCAGCACTTGCTGAAAGTCAACTGCTCTCTCTGATTTGAGAGGTATACAAAAACACCAACCCGTGACTAAAAGCATCGCATTGTTGCCTAGCTACAACCCCATCTCTACGACACCTTCAAAATGATATAGAATGCTCCCCAATCGGACTCCCGAGCGCAAAGTTACACCCCTTTTCTCGTCCAGCACTTGAATGAAAGTGTGCTACTCTCTCTCTGATTTGAGACGTATACAAAAACACCAACCTGTAACTAATAGCATCACATCGTAGACTAGCTATAACCCCATCTCTACGACACCTTCGAAGTGATATAGAATGCTCCGCAATCGGACTCCCGAGCGCAAAGTTACACCCCTTTTCTCGTTCAGCACTTGCTGAAAGTCAACTGCTCTCTTTGATTTGAGACGTATAGAAAAACGCAAACCCGGAACTAAAAACATCACGTTAT
This sequence comes from Polygonum maritimum, assembly GCA_963924305.1. NCBI lineage: Eukaryota > Viridiplantae > Streptophyta > Magnoliopsida > Caryophyllales > Polygonaceae > Polygonum > Polygonum maritimum. The sequence goes on from OZ002734.1 coordinate 39,606,473, forward strand.
AGCCTAGATATAGCCCCATCTCTACGACACCTTCGAAGTGATATAGAATGCTCCCCAATCGGACTCCCGAGCGCAAAGTTGCACCCCTTTTCTCGTCCAGCACTTGAATGCAAGTCTGCTACTCTCTCTCTGATTTGAGAGGTATTCAAAAACGCCAACCTGTAACTAAAAGCATCACATTGTAGCCTAGCTATAACCCCATCTCTACGACACCTTCGAAGTGATATAGAATGCTCCGCAATCGGACTCCCGAGCGCAAAGTTACACCCCTTTTCACGTTCAGCACTTGCTGAAAGTCAACTGCTCTCTTTGATTTGAGACGTATAGAAAAACGCAAACCCGGAACTAAAAACATCACGTTATAGCCTAGATATAGCCCCATCTCTACGACACCTTCGAAGTGATATAGAATGCTCCCCAATCGGACTCCCGAGCGCAAAGTGGCACCCCTTTTCTCGTCCAGCACTTGAATGCAAGTCTGCTACTGTCTCTCTGATTTGAGAGGTATACAAAAACGCCAACCTGTAACTAAAAGCATCACATTGTAGCCTAGCTATAACCCCATCTCTACGACACCTTCGAAGTGATATAGAATGCTCCCCAATCGGACTCCCGAGCGCAAAGTTACACCCTTTTCTCGTCCAGCACTTGAATGCAAGTCTGCTACTCTCTCTCTGATTTGAGAGGTATATAAAAACGCCAACCTGTAACTAAAAGCATCACATTGTAGCCTAGCTATAACCCCATCTCTACGACACCTTCGAAGTGATATAGAATGCTCCCCAATCGGACTCCCGAGCGCAAAGTTACACCCCTTTTCTCGTCCAGCACTTGAATGCAACTGTGCTACTCTCTCTCTGATTTGAGAGGTATACAAAAACACCAACCCGTAACTAAAAGCATCACATCGTAGACTAGCTATAACCCCATCTCTACGACACCTTCGAAGTGATATAGAATGCTCCGCAATCGGACTCCCGAGCGCAAAGTTACACCCCTTTTCTCGTTCAGCACTTGCTGAAAGTCAACTGCTCTCTTTGATTTGAGACGTATAGAAAAACGCAAGCCCGGAACTAAAAACATCACGTTATAGCCTAGATATAGCCCCATCTCTACGACACCTTCGAAGTGATATAGAATGCTCCCCAATCGGACTGCCGAGCGCAAAGTTGAACCCCTTTTCTCGTCCAGCACTTGAATGCAAGTCTGCTACTCTCTCTCTGATTTGAGAGGTATACAAAAATGCCAACCTGTAACTAAAAGCATCACATTGTAGCCTAGCTATAACTCCATCTCTACGACACCTTCGAAGTGATATAGAATGCTCCGCAATCGGACTCCCGAGCGCAAAGTTACACCCCTTTTCTCGTTCAGCACTTGCTGAAAGTCAACTGCTCTCTTTGATTTGAGACGTATAGAAAAACGCAAACCCGGAACTAAAAACATCACGTTATAGCCTAGATATAGCCCCATCTCTACGACACCTTCGAAGTGATATAGAATGCTCCCCAATCGGACTCCCGAGCGCAAAGTTGCACCCCTTTTCTCGTCCAGCACTTGAATGCAAGTCTGCTACTCTCTCTCTGATTTGAGAGGTATTCAAAAACGCCAACCTGTAACTAAAAGCATCACATTGTAGCCTAGCTATAACCCCATCTCTACGACACCTTCGAAGTGATATAGAATGCTCCGCAATCGGACTCCCGAGCGCAAAGTTACACCCCTTTTCTCGTCCAGCACTTGCTGAAAGTCAACTGCTCTCTCTGATTTGAGAGGTATACAAAAACACCAACCCGTGACTAAAAGCATCGCATTGTTGCCTAGCTACAACCCCATCTCTACGACACCTTCAAAATGATATAGAATGCTCCCCAATCGGACTCCCGAGCGCAAAGTTACACCCCTTTTCTCGTCCAGCACTTGAATGAAAGTGTGCTACTCTCTCTCTGATTTGAGACGTATACAAAAACACCAACCTGTAACTAATAGCATCACATCGTAGACTAGCTATAACCCCATCTCTACGACACCTTCGAAGTGATATAGAATGCTCCGCAATCGGACTCCCGAGCGCAAAGTTACACCCCTTTTCTCGTTCAGCACTTGCTGAAAGTCAACTGCTCTCTTTGATTTGAGACGTATAGAAAAACGCAAACCCGGAACTAAAAACATCACGTTATAGCCTAGATATAGCCCCATCTCTACGACACCTTCGAAGTGATATAGAATGCTCCCCAATCGGACTCCCGAGCGCAAAGTTGCACCCCTTTTCTCGTCCAGCACTTGAATGCAAGTCTGCTACTCTCTCTCTGATTTGAGAGGTATACAAAAACGCCAACCTGTAACTAAAAGCATCACATTGTAGCCTAGCTATAACCCCATCTCTACGACACCTTCGAAGTGATATAGAATGCTCCGCAATCGGACTCCCGAGCGCAAAGTTACACCCCTTTTCTCGTCCAGCACTTGCTGAAAGTCAACTGCTCTCTCTGATTTGAGAGGTATACAAAAACACCAACCCGTGACTAAAAGCATCGCATTGTTGCCTAGCTACAACCCCATCTCTACGACACCTTCAAAATGATATAGAATGCTCCCCAATCGGACTCCCGAGCGCAAAGTTACACCCCTTTTCTCGTCCAGCACTTGAATGAAAGTGTGCTACTCTCTCTCTGATTTGAGAGGTATACAAAAACGCCAACCTGTAACTAAAAGCATCACATTGTAGCCTAGCTATAACCCCATCTCTACGACACCTTCGAAGTGATATAGAATGCTCCGCAATCGGACTCCCGAGCGCAAAGTTACACCCCTTTTCTCGTTCAGCACTTGCTGAAAGTCAACTGCTCTCTTTGATTTGAGACGTATAGAAAAACGCAAACCCGGAACTAAAAACATCACGTTATAGCCTAGATATAGCCCGATCTCTACGACACCTTCGAAGTGATATAGAATGCTCCCCAATCGGACTCCCGAGCGCAAAGTGGCACCCCTTTTCTCGTCCAGCACTTGAATGCAAGTCTGCTACTCTCTCTCTGATTTGAGAGGTATACAAAAACGCCAACCTGTAACTAAAAGCATCACATTGTAGCCTAGCTATAACCCCATCTCTACGACACCTTCGAAGTGATATAGAATGCTCCCCAATCGGACTCCCGAGCGCAAAGTTACACCCTTTTCTCGTCCAGCACTTGAATGCAAGTCTGCTACTCTCTCTCTGACTTGAGAGGTATATAAAAACGCCAACCTGTAACTAAAAGCATCACATTGTAGCCTAGCTATAACCCCATCTCTACGACACCTTCGAAGTGATATAGAATGCTCCCCAATCGGACTCCCGAGCGCAAAGTTACACCCCTTTTCTCGTCCAGCACTTGCTGAAAGTCAACTGCTCTCTCTAATTTGAGACGTATACAAAAATGCAAGCCCGGAACTAAAAACATCACATTGTAGCCTAGATATAGCCCCAACTCTACGACACCTTCGAAGTGATATAGAATTCTCCCTAATCGGACTCCCGAGCGCAAAGTTACACCCCTTTTCTCGTCCAGCACTTGCTGAAAGTTAACTGCTCTCTCTGATTTGAGACGTATACAAAAACACCAACCTGTAACTAATAGCATCACATCGTAGACTAGCTATAACCCCACCTCTACGACACCTTCGAAGTGATATAGAATGCTCCCCAATCGGACTCCCGAGCGCAAAGTTACACCCCTTTTCTCGTCCAGCACTTGCTGAAAGTCAACTGCTCTCTTTGATTTGAGACGTATAGAAAAACGCAAACCCGGAACTAAAAACATCACGTTATAGCCTAGATATAGCCCCATCTCTACGACACCTTCGAAGTGATATAGAATGCTCCCCAATCGGACTCCCGAGCGCAAAGTTGCACCCCTTTTCTCGTCCAGCACTTGAATGCAAGTCTGCTACTCTCTCTCTGATTTGAGAGGTATTCAAAAACGCCAACCTGTAACTAAAAGCATCACATTGTAGCCTAGCTATAACCCCATCTCTACGACACCTTCGAAGTGATATAGAATGCTCCGCAATCGGACTCCCGAGCGCAAAGTTACACCCCTTTTCTCGTCCAGCACTTGCTGAAAGTCAACTGCTCTCTCTGATTTGAGAGGTATACAAAAACACCAACCCGTGACTAAAAGCATCGCATTGTTGCCTAGCTACAACCCCATCTCTACGACACCTTCAAAATGATATAGAATGCTCCCCAATCGGACTCCCGAGCGCAAAGTTACACCCCTTTTCTCGTCCAGCACTTGAATGAAAGTGTGCTACTCTCTCTCTGATTTGAGACGTATACAAAAACACCAACCTGTAACTAATAGCATCACATCGTAGACTAGCTATAACCCCATCTCTACGACACCTTCGAAGTGATATAGAATGCTCCGCAATCGGACTCCCGAGCGCAAAGTTACACCCCTTTTCTCGTTCAGCACTTGCTGAAAGTCAACTGCTCTCTTTGATTTGAGACGTATAGAAAAACGCAAACCCGGAACTAAAAACATCACGTTATAGCCTAGATATAGCCCCATCTCTACGACACCTTCGAAGTGATATAGAATGCTCCCCAATCGGACTCCCGAGCGCAAAGTTGCACCCCTTTTCTCGTCCAGCACTTGAATGCAAGTCTGCTACTCTCTCTCTGATTTGAGAGGTATACAAAAACGCCAACCTGTAACTAAAAGCATCACATTGTAGCCTAGCTATAACCCCATCTCTACGACACCTTCGAAGTGATATAGAATGCTCCGCAATCGGACTCCCGAGCGCAAAGTTACACCCCTTTTCTCGTCCAGCACTTGCTGAAAGTCAACTGCTCTCTCTGATTTGAGAGGTATACAAAAACACCAACCCGTGACTAAAAGCATCGCATTGTTGCCTAGCTACAACCCCATCTCTACGACACCTTCAAAATGATATAGAATGCTCCCCAATCGGACTCCCGAGCGCAAAGTTACACCCCTTTTCTCGTCCAGCACTTGAATGAAAGTGTGCTACTCTCTCTCTGATTTGAGAGGTATACAAAAACGCCAACCTGTAACTAAAAGCATCACATTGTAGCCTAGCTATAACCCCATCTCTACGACACCTTCGAAGTGATATAGAATGCTCCGCAATCGGACTCCCGAGCGCAAAGTTACACCCCTTTTCTCGTTCAGCACTTGCTGAAAGTCAACTGCTCTCTTTGATTTGAGACGTATAGAAAAACGCAAACCCGGAACTAAAAACATCACGTTATAGCCTAGATATAGCCCGATCTCTACGACACCTTCGAAGTGATATAGAATGCTCCCCAATCGGACTCCCGAGCGCAAAGTGGCACCCCTTTTCTCGTCCAGCACTTGAATGCAAGTCTGCTACTCTCTCTCTGATTTGAGAGGTATACAAAAACGCCAACCTGTAACTAAAAGCATCACATTGTAGCCTAGCTATAACCCCATCTCTACGACACCTTCGAAGTGATATAGAATGCTCCCCAATCGGACTCCCGAGCGCAAAGTTACACCCTTTTCTCGTCCAGCACTTGAATGCAAGTCTGCTACTCTCTCTCTGACTTGAGAGGTATATAAAAACGCCAACCTGTAACTAAAAGCATCACATTGTAGCCTAGCTATAACCCCATCTCTACGACACCTTCGAAGTGATATAGAATGCTCCCCAATCGGACTCCCGAGCGCAAAGTTACACCCCTTTTCTCGTCCAGCACTTGCTGAAAGTCAACTGCTCTCTCTAATTTGAGACGTATACAAAAATGCAAGCCCGGAACTAAAAACATCACATTGTAGCCTAGATATAGCCCCAACTCTACGACACCTTCGAAGTGATATAGAATTCTCCCTAATCGGACTCCCGAGCGCAAAGTTACACCCCTTTTCTCGTCCAGCACTTGCTGAAAGTTAACTGCTCTCTCTGATTTGAGACGTATACAAAAACACCAACCTGTAACTAATAGCATCACATCGTAGACTAGCTATAACCCCACCTCTACGACACCTTCGAAGTGATATAGAATGCTCCCCAATCGGACTCCCGAGCGCAAAGTTACACCCCTTTTCTCGTCCAGCACTTGCTGAAAGTCAATTGCTCTCTCTGATTTGAGAGGTGTACAAAAACGCCAACCTGTAACTAAAAACATCACATTGTAGCCTGGATATAGCCCCATCTCTACGACACCTTCGAAGTGATATAGAATACTCCCCAATCGGACTCCCGAGCGCAAAGTTACACCCCTTTTCTCGTCCAGCACTTGCTGAAAGTTAACTGCTCTCTCTGATTTGAGACGTATACAAAAACACCAACCTGTAACTAATAGCATCACATCGTAGACTAGCTATAACCCCATCTCTACGACACCTTCGAAGTGATATAGAATGCTCCCCAATCGGACTCCCGAGCGCAAAGTTACACCCCTTTTCTCGTCCAGCACTTGCTGAAAGTCAATTGCTCTCTCTGATTTGAGACGTATACAAAAATGCAAGCCCGGAACTAAAAACATCACATTGTAGCCTGGATATAGCCCCATCTCTACGACACCTTCGAAGTGATATAGAATACTCCCCAATCGGACTCCCGAGCGCAAAGTTACACCCCTTTTCTCGTCCAGCACTTGAATGAAAGTGTGCTACTCTCTCTCTGATTTGAGAGGTATACAAAAACGCCAACCTGTAACTAAAAGCATCACATTGTAGCCTAGCTATAACCCCATCTCTACGACACCTTCGAAGTGATATAGAATGCTCCGCAATCGGACTCCCGAGCGCAAAGTTACACCCCTTTTCTCGTTCAGCACTTGCTGAAAGTCAACTGCTCTCTTTGATTTGAGACGTATAGAAAAACGCAAACCCGGAACTAAAAACATCACGTTATAGCCTAGATATAGCCCCATCTCTACGACACCTTCGAAGTGATATAGAATGCTCCCCAATCGGACTCCCGAGCGCAAAGTTGCACCCCTTTTCTCGTCCAGCACTTGAATGCAAGTCTGCTACTCTCTCTCTGATTTGAGAGGTATACAAAAACGCCAACCTGTAACTAAAAGCATCACATTGTAGCCTAGCTATAACCCCATCTCTACGACACCTTCGAAGTGATATAGAATGCTCCCCAATCGGACTCCCGAGCGCAAAGTTACACCCTTTTCTCGTCCAGCACTTGAATGCAAGTCTGCTACTCTCTCTCTGACTTGAGAGGTATATAAAAACGCCAACCTGTGACTAAAAGCATCACATTGTAGCCTAGCTATAACCCCATCTCTACGACACCTTCGAAGTGATATAGAATGCTCCCCAATCGGACTCCCGAGCGCAAAGTTACACCCCTTTTCTCGTCCAGCACTTGCTGAAAGTCAACTGCTCTCTCTAATTTGAGACGTATACAAAAATGCAAGCCCGGAACTAAAAACATCACATTGTAGCCTAGATATAGCCCCAACTCTACGACACCTTCGAAGTGATATAGAATGCTCCCTAATCGGACTCCCGAGCGCAAAGTTACACCCCTTTTCTCGTCCAGCACTTGCTGAAAGTTAACTGCTCTCTCTGATTTGAGACGTATACAAAAACACCAACCTGTAACTAATAGCATCACATCGTAGACTAGCTATAACCCCACCTCTACGACACCTTCGAAGTGATATAGAATGCTCCCCAATCGGACTCCCGAGCGCAAAGTTACACCCCTTTTCTCGTCCAGCACTTGCTGAAAGTCAATTGCTCTCTCTGATTTGAGAGGTGTACAAAAACGCCAACCTGTAACTAAAAACATCACATTGTAGCCTGGATATAGCCCCATCTCTACGACACCTTCGAAGTGATATAGAATACTCCCCAATCGGACTCCCGAGCGCAAAGTTACACCCCTTTTCTCGTCCAGCACTTGCTGAAAGTTAACTGCTCTCTCTGATTTGAGACGTATACAAAAACACCAACCTGTAACTAATAGCATCACATCGTAGACTAGCTATAACCCCATCTCTACGACACCTTCGAAGTGATATAGAATGCTCCCCAATCGGACTCCCGAGCGCAAAGTTACACCCCTTTTCTCGTCCAGCACTTGCTGAAAGTCAATTGCTCTCTCTGATTTGAGACGTATACAAAAATGCAAGCCCGGAACTAAAAACATCACATTGTAGCCTGGATATAGCCCCATCTCTACGACACCTTCGAAGTGATATAGAATACTCCCCAATCGGACTCCCGAGCGCAAAGTTACACCCCTTTTCTCGTCCAGCACTTGAATGCAAGTCTGCTACTCTCTCTCTGACTTGAGAGGTATATAAAAACGCCAACCTGTAACTAAAAGCATCACATTGTAGCCTAGCTATAACCCCATCTCTACGACACCTTCGAAGTGATATAGAATGCTCCCCAATCGGACTCCCGAGCGCAAAGTTACACCCCTTTTCTCGTCCAGCACTTGCTGAAAGTCAACTGCTCTCTCTAATTTGAGACGTATACAAAAATGCAAGCCCGGAACTAAAAACATCACATTGTAGCCTAGATATAGCCCCAACTCTACGACACCTTCGAAGTGATATAGAATTCTCCCTAATCGGACTCCCGAGCGCAAAGTTACACCCCTTTTCTCGTCCAGCACTTGCTGAAAGTTAACTGCTCTCTCTGATTTGAGACGTATACAAAAACACCAACCTGTAACTAATAGCATCACATCGTAGACTAGCTATAACCCCACCTCTACGACACCTTCGAAGTGATATAGAATGCTCCCCAATCGGACTCCCGAGCGCAAAGTTACACCCCTTTTCTCGTCCAGCACTTGCTGAAAGTCAATTGCTCTCTCTGATTTGAGAGGTGTACAAAAACGCCAACCTGTAACTAAAAACATCACATTGTAGCCTGGATATAGCCCCATCTCTACGACACCTTCGAAGTGATATAGAATACTCCCCAATCGGACTCCCGAGCGCAAAGTTACACCCCTTTTCTCGTCCAGCACTTGCTGAAAGTTAACTGCTCTCTCTGATTTGAGACGTATACAAAAACACCAACCTGTAACTAATAGCATCACATCGTAGACTAGCTATAACCCCATCTCTACGACACCTTCGAAGTGATATAGAATGCTCCCCAATCGGACTCCCGAGCGCAAAGTTACACCCCTTTTCTCGTCCAGCACTTGCTGAAAGTCAATTGCTCTCTCTGATTTGAGACGTATACAAAAATGCAAGCCCGGAACTAAAAACATCACATTGTAGCCTGGATATAGCCCCATCTCTACGACACCTTCGAAGTGATATAGAATACTCCCCAATCGGACTCCCGAGCGCAAAGTTACACCCCTTTTCTCGTCCAGCACTTGAATGAAAGTGTGCTACTCTCTCTCTGATTTGAGAGGTATACAAAAACGCCAACCTGTAACTAAAAGCATCACATTGTAGCCTAGCTATAACCCCATCTCTACGACACCTTCGAAGTGATATAGAATGCTCCGCAATCGGACTCCCGAGCGCAAAGTTACACCCCTTTTCTCGTTCAGCACTTGCTGAAAGTCAACTGCTCTCTTTGATTTGAGACGTATAGAAAAACGCAAACCCGGAACTAAAAACATCACGTTATAGCCTAGATATAGCCCCATCTCTACGACACCTTCGAAGTGATATAGAATGCTCCCCAATCGGACTCCCGAGCGCAAAGTTGCACCCCTTTTCTCGTCCAGCACTTGAATGCAAGTCTGCTACTCTCTCTCTGATTTGAGAGGTATACAAAAACGCCAACCTGTAACTAAAAGCATCACATTGTAGCCTAGCTATAACCCCATCTCTACGACACCTTCGAAGTGATATAGAATGCTCCCCAATCGGACTCCCGAGCGCAAAGTTACACCCTTTTCTCGTCCAGCACTTGAATGCAAGTCTGCTACTCTCTCTCTGACTTGAGAGGTATATAAAAACGCCAACCTGTAACTAAAAGCATCACATTGTAGCCTAGCTATAACCCCATCTCTACGACACCTTCGAAGTGATATAGAATGCTCCCCAATCGGACTCCCGAGCGCAAAGTTACACCCCTTTTCTCGTCCAGCACTTGCTGAAAGTCAACTGCTCTCTCTAATTTGAGACGTATACAAAAATGCAAGCCCGGAACTAAAAACATCACATTGTAGCCTAGATATAGCCCCAACTCTACGACACCTTCGAAGTGATATAGAATGCTCCCTAATCGGACTCCCGAGCGCAAAGTTACACCCCTTTTCTCGTCCAGCACTTGCTGAAAGTTAACTGCTCTCTCTGATTTGAGACGTATACAAAAACACCAACCTGTAACTAATAGCATCACATCGTAGACTAGCTATAACCCCACCTCTACGACACCTTCGAAGTGATATAGAATGCTCCCCAATCGGACTCCCGAGCGCAAAGTTACACCCCTTTTCTCGTCCAGCACTTGCTGAAAGTCAATTGCTCTCTCTGATTTGAGAGGTGTACAAAAACGCCAACCTGTAACTAAAAACATCACATTGTAGCCTGGATATAGCCCCATCTCTACGACACCTTCGAAGTGATATAGAATACTCCCCAATCGGACTCCCGAGCGCAAAGTTACACCCCTTTTCTCGTCCAGCACTTGCTGAAAGTTAACTGCTCTCTCTGATTTGAGACGTATACAAAAACACCAACCTGTAACTAATAGCATCACATCGTAGACTAGCTATAACCCCATCTCTACGACACCTTCGAAGTGATATAGAATGCTCCCCAATCGGACTCCCGAGCGCAAAGTTACACCCCTTTTCTCGTCCAGCACTTGCTGAAAGTCAATTGCTCTCTCTGATTTGAGACGTATACAAAAATGCAAGCCCGGAACTAAAAACATCACATTGTAGCCTGGATATAGCCCCATCTCTACGACACCTTCGAAGTGATATAGAATACTCCCCAATCGGACTCCCGAGCGCAAAGTTACACCCCTTTTCTCGTCCAGCACTTGAATGCAAGTCTGCTACTCTCTCTCTGACTTGAGAGGTATATAAAAACGCCAACCTGTAACTAAAAGCATCACATTGTAGCCTAGCTATAACCCCATCTCTACGACACCTTCGAAGTGATATAGAATGCTCCCCAATCGGACTCCCGAGCGCAAAGTTACACCCCTTTTCTCGTCCAGCACTTGCTGAAAGTCAACTGCTCTCTCTAATTTGAGACGTATACAAAAATGCAAGCCCGGAACTAAAAACATCACATTGTAGCCTAGATATAGCCCCAACTCTACGACACCTTCGAAGTGATATAGAATGCTCCCTAATCGGACTCCCGAGCGCAAAGTTACACCCCTTTTCTCGTCCAGCACTTGCTGAAAGTTAACTGCTCTCTCTGATTTGAGACGTATACAAAAACACCAACCTGTAACTAATAGCATCACATCGTAGACTAGCTATAACCCCACCTCTACGACACCTTCGAAGTGATATAGAATGCTCCCCAATCGGACTCCCGAGCGCAAAGTTACACCCCTTTTCTCGTCCAGCACTTGCTGAAAGTCAATTGCTCTCTCTGATTTGAGAGGTGTACAAAAACGCCAACCTGTAACTAAAAACATCACATTGTAGCCTGGATATAGCCCCATCTCTACGACACCTTCGAAGTGATATAGAATACTCCCCAATCGGACTCCCGAGCGCAAAGTTACACCCCTTTTCTCGTCCAGCACTTGCTGAAAGTTAACTGCTCTCTCTGATTTGAGACGTATACAAAAACACCAACCTGTAACTAATAGCATCACATCGTAGACTAGCTATAACCCCATCTCTACGACACCTTCGAAGTGATATAGAATGCTCCCCAATCGGACTCCCGAGCGCAAAGTTACACCCCTTTTCTCGTCCAGCACTTGCTGAAAGTCAATTGCTCTCTCTGATTTGAGACGTATACAAAAATGCAAGCCCGGAACTAAAAACATCACATTGTAGCCTGGATATAGCCCCATCTCTACGACACCTTCGAAGTGATATAGAATACTCCCCAATCGGACTCCCGAGCGCAAAGTTACACCCCTTTTCTCGTCCAGCACTTGAATGAAAGTGTGCTACTCTCTCTCTGATTTGAGAGGTATACAAAAACGCCAACCTGTAACTAAAAGCATCACATTGTAGCCTAGCTATAACCCCATCTCTACGACACCTTCGAAGTGATATAGAATGCTCCGCAATCGGACTCCCGAGCGCAAAGTTACACCCCTTTTCTCGTTCAGCACTTGCTGAAAGTCAACTGCTCTCTTTGATTTGAGACGTATAGAAAAACGCAAACCCGGAACTAAAAACATCACGTTATAGCCTAGATATAGCCCCATCTCTACGACACCTTCGAAGTGATATAGAATGCTCCCCAATCGGACTCCCGAGCGCAAAGTTGCACCCCTTTTCTCGTCCAGCACTTGAATGCAAGTCTGCTACTCTCTCTCTGATTTGAGAGGTATACAAAAACGCCAACCTGTAACTAAAAGCATCACATTGTAGCCTAGCTATAACCCCATCTCTACGACACCTTCGAAGTGATATAGAATGCTCCGCAATCGGACTCCCGAGCGCAAAGTTACACCCCTTTTCTCGTCCAGCACTTGCTGAAAGTCAACTGCTCTCTCTAATTTGAGACGTATACAAAAATGCAAGCCCGGAACTAAAAACATCACATTGTAGCCTAGATATAGCCCCAGCTCTACGACACCTTCGAAGTGATATAGAATGCTCCCTAATCGGACTCCCGAGCGCAAAGTTACACCCCTTTTCTCGTCCAGCACTTGCTGAAAGTCAACTGCTCTCTCTAATTTGAGACGTATACAAAAATGCAAGCCCGGAACTAAAAACATCACATTGTAGCCTGGATATAGCCCCATCTCTACGACACCTTCGAAGTGATATAGAATACTCCCCAATCGGACTCCCGAGCGCAAAGTTACACCCCTTTTCTCGTCCAGCACTTGAATGAAAGTGTGCTACTCTCTCTCTGATTTGAGAGGTATACAAAAACGCCAACCTGTAACTAAAAGCATCACATTGTAGCCTAGCTATAACCCCATCTCTACGACACCTTCGAAGTGATATAGAATGCTCCGCAATCGGACTCCCGAGCGCAAAGTTACACCCCTTTTCTCGTTCAGCACTTGCTGAAAGTCAACTGCTCTCTTTGATTTGAGACGTATAGAAAAACGCAAACCCGGAACTAAAAACATCACGTTATAGCCTAGATATAGCCCGATCTCTACGACACCTTCGAAGTGATATAGAATGCTCCCCAATCGGACTCCCGAGCGCAAAGTGGCACCCCTTTTCTCGTCCAGCACTTGAATGCAAGTCTGCTACTCTCTCTCTGATTTGAGAGGTATACAAAAACGCCAACCTGTAACTAAAAGCATCACATTGTAGCCTAGCTATAACCCCATCTCTACGACACCTTCGAAGTGATATAGAATGCTCCCCAATCGGACTCCCGAGCGCAAAGTTACACCCTTTTCTCGTCCAGCACTTGAATGCAAGTCTGCTACTCTCTCTCTGACTTGAGAGGTATATAAAAACGCCAACCTGTAACTAAAAGCATCACATTGTAGCCTAGCTATAACCCCATCTCTACGACACCTTCGAAGTGATATAGAATGCTCCGCAATCGGACTCCCGAGCGCAAAGTTACACCCCTTTTCTCGTTCAGCACTTGCTGAAAGTCAACTGCTCTCTTTGATTTGAGACGTATAGAAAAACGCAAACCCGGAACTAAAAACATCACGTTATAGCCTAGATATAGCCCCATCTCTACGACACCTTCGAAGTGATATAGAATGCTCCCCAATCGGACTCCCGAGCGCAAAGTTGCACCCCTTTTCTCGTCCAGCACTTGAATGCAAGTCTGCTACTCTCTCTCTGATTTGAGAGGTATACAAAAACGCCAACCTGTAACTAAAAGCATCACATTGTAGCCTAGCTATAACCCCATCTCTACGACACCTTCGAAGTGATATAGAATGCTCCGCAATCGGACTCCCGAGCGCAAAGTTACACCCCTTTTCTCGTCCAGCACTTGCTGAAAGTCAATTGCTCTCTCTGATTTGAGACGTATAGAAAAATGCAAGCCCGGAACTAAAAACATCACATTGTAGCCTGGATATAGCCCCATCTCTACGACACCTTCGAAGTGATATAGAATACTCCCCAATCGGACTCCCGAGCGCAAAGTTACACCCCTTTTCTCGTCCAGCACTTGAATGAAAGTGTGCTACTCTCTCTCTGATTTGAGAGGTATACAAAAACGCCAACCTGTAACTAAAAGCATCACATTGTAGCCTAGCTATAACCCCATCTCTACGACACCTTCGAAGTGATATAGAATGCTCCGCAATCGGACTCCCGAGCGCAAAGTTACACCCCTTTTCTCGTTCAGCACTTGCTGAAAGTCAACTGCTCTCTTTGATTTGAGACGTATAGAAAAACGCAAACCCGGAACTAAAAACATCACGTTATAGCCTAGATATAGCCCCATCTCTACGACACCTTCGAAGTGATATAGAATGCTCCCCAATCGGACTCCCGAGCGCAAAGTTGCACCCCTTTTCTCGTCCAGCACTTGAATGCAAGTCTGCTACTCTCTCTCTCTGATTTGAGAGGTATACAAAAACGCCAACCTGTAACTAAAAGCATCACATTGTAGCCTAGCTATAACCCCATCTCTACGACACCTTCGAAGTGATATAGAATGCTCCGCAATCGGACTCCCGAGCGCAAAGTTACACCCCTTTTCTCGTCCAGCACTTGCTGAAAGTCAACTGCTCTCTCTAATTTGAGACGTATACAAAAATGCAAGCCCGGAACTAAAAACATCACATTGTAGCCTAGATATAGCCCCAGCTCTACGACACCTTCGAAGTGATATAGAATGCTCCCTAATCGGACTCCCGAGCGCAAAGTTACACCCCTTTTCTCGTCCAGCACTTGCTGAAAGTGAACTGCTCTCTCTAATTTGAGACGTATACAAAAATGCAAGCCCGGAACTAAAAACATCACATTGTAGCCTGGATATAGCCCCATCTCTACGACACCTTCGAAGTGATATAGAATACTCCCCAATCGGACTCCCGAGCGCAAAGTTACACCCCTTATCTCGTCCAGCACTTGAATGAAAGTGTGCTACTCTCTCTCTGATTTGAGAGGTATACAAAAACGCCAACCTGTAACTAAAAGCATCACATTGTAGCCTAGCTATAACCCCATCTCTACGACACCTTCGAAGTGATATAGAATGCTCCGCAATCGGACTCCCGAGCGCAAAGTTACACCCCTTTTCTCGTTCAGCACTTGCTGAAAGTCAACTGCTCTCTTTGATTTGAGACGTATAGAAAAACGCAAACCCGGAACTAAAAACATCACGTTATAGCCTAGATATAGCCCGATCTCTACGACACCTTCGAAGTGATATAGAATGCTCCCCAATCGGACTCCCGAGCGCAAAGTGGCACCCCTTTTCTCGTCCAGCACTTGAATGCAAGTCTGCTACTCTCTCTCTGATTTGAGAGGTATACAAAAACGCCAACCTGTAACTAAAAGCATCACATTGTAGCCTAGCTATAACCCCATCTCTACGACACCTTCGAAGTGATATAGAATGCTCCGCAATCGGACTCCCGAGCGCAAAGTTACACCCCTTTTCTCGTTCAGCACTTGCTGAAAGTCAACTGCTCTCTTTGATTTGAGACGTATAGAAAAACGCAAACCCGGAACTAAAAACATCACGTTATAGCCTAGATATAGCCCGATCTCTACGACACCTTCGAAGTGATATAGAATGCTCCCCAATCGGACTCCCGAGCGCAAAGTGGCACCCCTTTTCTCGTCCAGCACTTGAATGCAAGTCTGCTACTCTCTCTCTGATTTGAGAGGTATACAAAAACGCCAACCTGTAACTAAAAGCATCACATTGTAGCCTAGCTATAACCCCATCTCTACGACACCTTCGAAGTGATATAGAATGCTCCCCAATCGGACTCCCGAGCGCAAAGTTACACCCTTTTCTCGTCCAGCACTTGAATGCAAGTCTGCTACTCTCTCTCTGACTTGAGAGGTATATAAAAACGCCAACCTGTAACTAAAAGCATCACATTGTAGCCTAGCTATAACCCCATCTCTACGACACCTTCGAAGTGATATAGAATGCTCCGCAATCGGACTCCCGAGCGCAAAGTTACACCCCTTTTCTCGTTCAGCACTTGCTGAAAGTCAACTGCTCTCTTTGATTTGAGACGTATAGAAAAACGCAAACCCGGAACTAAAAACATCACGTTATAGCCTAGATATAGCCCCATCTCTACGACACCTTCGAAGTGATATAGAATGCTCCCCAATCGGACTCCCGAGCGCAAAGTTGCACCCCTTTTCTCGTCCAGCACTTGAATGCAAGTCTGCTACTCTCTCTCTGATTTGAGAGGTATACAAAAACGCCAACCTGTAACTAAAAGCATCACATTGTAGCCTAGCTATAACCCCATCTCTACGACACCTTCGAAGTGATATAGAATGCTCCGCAATCGGACTCCCGAGCGCAAAGTTACACCCCTTTTCTCGTCCAGCACTTGCTGAAAGTCAATTGCTCTCTCTGATTTGAGACGTATAGAAAAATGCAAGCCCGGAACTAAAAACATCACATTGTAGCCTGGATATAGCCCCATCTCTACGACACCTTCGAAGTGATATAGAATACTCCCCAATCGGACTCCCGAGCGCAAAGTTACACCCCTTTTCTCGTCCAGCACTTGAATGAAAGTGTGCTACTCTCTCTCTGATTTGAGAGGTATACAAAAACGCCAACCTGTAACTAAAAGCATCACATTGTAGCCTAGCTATAACCCCATCTCTACGACACCTTCGAAGTGATATAGAATGCTCCGCAATCGGACTCCCGAGCGCAAAGTTACACCCCTTTTCTCGTTCAGCACTTGCTGAAAGTCAACTGCTCTCTTTGATTTGAGACGTATAGAAAAACGCAAACCCGGAACTAAAAACATCACGTTATAGCCTAGATATAGCCCCATCTCTACGACACCTTCGAAGTGATATAGAATGCTCCCCAATCGGACTCCCGAGCGCAAAGTTGCACCCCTTTTCTCGTCCAGCACTTGAATGCAAGTCTGCTACTCTCTCTCTGATTTGAGAGGTATACAAAAACGCCAACCTGTAACTAAAAGCATCACATTGTAGCCTAGCTATAACCCCATCTCTACGACACCTTCGAAGTGATATAGAATGCTCCGCAATCGGACTCCCGAGCGCAAAGTTACACCCCTTTTCTCGTCCAGCACTTGCTGAAAGTCAATTGCTCTCTCTGATTTGAGACGTATAGAAAAATGCAAGCCCGGAACTAAAAACATCACATTGTAGCCTGGATATAGCCCCATCTCTACGACACCTTCGAAGTGATATAGAATACTCCCCAATCGGACTCCCGAGCGCAAAGTTACACCCCTTTTCTCGTCCAGCACTTGAATGAAAGTGTGCTACTCTCTCTCTGATTTGAGAGGTATACAAAAACGCCAACCTGTAACTAAAAGCATCACATTGTAGCCTAGCTATAACCCCATCTCTACGACACCTTCGAAGTGATATAGAATGCTCCGCAATCGGACTCCCGAGCGCAAAGTTACACCCCTTTTCTCGTTCAGCACTTGCTGAAAGTCAACTGCTCTCTTTGATTTGAGACGTATAGAAAAACGCAAACCCGGAACTAAAAACATCACGTTATAGCCTAGATATAGCCCCATCTCTACGACACCTTCGAAGTGATATAGAATGCTCCCCAATCGGACTCCCGAGCGCAAAGTTGCACCCCTTTTCTCGTCCAGCACTTGAATGCAAGTCTGCTACTCTCTCTCTGATTTGAGAGGTATACAAAAACGCCAACCTGTAACTAAAAGCATCACATTGTAGCCTAGCTATAACCCCATCTCTACGACACCTTCGAAGTGATATAGAATGCTCCGCAATCGGACTCCCGAGCGCAAAGTTACACCCCTTTTCTCGTCCAGCACTTGCTGAAAGTCAACTGCTCTCTCTAATTTGAGACGTATACAAAAATGCAAGCCCGGAACTAAAAACATCACATTGTAGCCTAGATATAGCCCCAGCTCTACGACACCTTCGAAGTGATATAGAATGCTCCCTAATCGGACTCCCGAGCGCAAAGTTACACCCCTTTTCTCGTCCAGCACTTGCTGAAAGTCAACTGCTCTCTCTAATTTGAGACGTATACAAAAATGCAAGCCCGGAACTAAAAACATCACATTGTAGCCTGGATATAGCCCCATCTCTACGACACCTTCGAAGTGATATAGAATACTCCCCAATCGGACTCCCGAGCGCAAAGTTACACCCCTTTTCTCGTCCAGCACTTGAATGAAAGTGTGCTACTCTCTCTCTGATTTGAGAGGTATACAAAAACGCCAACCTGTAACTAAAAGCATCACATTGTAGCCTAGCTATAACCCCATCTCTACGACACCTTCGAAGTGATATAGAATGCTCCGCAATCGGACTCCCGAGCGCAAAGTTACACCCCTTTTCTCGTTCAGCACTTGCTGAAAGTCAACTGCTCTCTTTGATTTGAGACGTATAGAAAAACGCAAACCCGGAACTAAAAACATCACGTTATAGCCTAGATATAGCCCGATCTCTACGACACCTTCGAAGTGATATAGAATGCTCCCCAATCGGACTCCCGAGCGCAAAGTGGCACCCCTTTTCTCGTCCAGCACTTGAATGCAAGTCTGCTACTCTCTCTCTGATTTGAGAGGTATACAAAAACGCCAACCTGTAACTAAAAGCATCACATTGTAGCCTAGCTATAACCCCATCTCTACGACACCTTCGAAGTGATATAGATTGCTCCCCAATCGGACTCCCGAGCGCAAAGTTACACCCTTTTCTCGTCCAGCACTTGAATGCAAGTCTGCTACTTTCTCTCTGACTTGAGAGGTATATAAAAACGCCAACCTGTAACTAAAAGCATCACATTGTAGCCTAGCTATAACCCCATCTCTACGACACCTTCGAAGTGATATAGAATGCTCCGCAATCGGACTCCCGAGCGCAAAGTTACACCCCTTTTCTCGTTCAGCACTTGCTGAAAGTCAACTGCTCTCTTTGATTTGAGACGTATAGAAAAACGCAAACCCGGAACTAAAAACATCACGTTATAGCCTAGATATAGCCCCATCTCTACGACACCTTCGAAGTGATATAGAATGCTCCCCAATCGGACTCCCGAGCGCAAAGTTGCACCCCTTTTCTCGTCCAGCACTTGAATGCAAGTCTGCTACTCTCTCTCTGATTTGAGAGGTATACAAAAACGCCAACCTGTAACTAAAAGCATCACATTGTAGCCTAGCTATAACCCCATCTCTACGACACCTTCGAAGTGATATAGAATGCTCCGCAATCGGACTCCCGAGCGCAAAGTTACACCCCTTTTCTCGTCCAGCACTTGCTGAAAGTCAACTGCTCTCTCTAATTTGAGACGTATACAAAAATGCAAGCCCGGAACTAAAAACATCACATTGTAGCCTAGATATAGCCCCAGCTCTACGACACCTTCGAAGTGATATAGAATGCTCCCTAATCGGACTCCCGAGCGCAAAGTTACACCCCTTTTCTCGTCCAGCACTTGCTGAAAGTCAACTGCTCTCTCTAATTTGAGACGTATACAAAAATGCAAGCCCGGAACTAAAAACATCACATTGTAGCCTGGATATAGCCCCATCTCTACGACACCTTCGAAGTGATATAGAATACTCCCCAATCGGACTCCCGAGCGCAAAGTTACACCCCTTTTCTCGTCCAGCACTTGAATGAAAGTGTGCTACTCTCTCTCTGATTTGAGAGGTATACAAAAACGCCAACCTGTAACTAAAAGCATCACATTGTAGCCTAGCTATAACCCCATCTCTACGACACCTTCGAAGTGATATAGAATGCTCCGCAATCGGACTCCCGAGCGCAAAGTTACACCCCTTTTCTCGTTCAGCACTTGCTGAAAGTCAACTGCTCTCTTTGATTTGAGACGTATAGAAAAACGCAAACCCGGAACTAAAAACATCACGTTATAGCCTAGATATAGCCCGATCTCTACGACACCTTCGAAGTGATATAGAATGCTCCCCAATCGGACTCCCGAGCGCAAAGTGGCACCCCTTTTCTCGTCCAGCACTTGAATGCAAGTCTGCTACTCTCTCTCTGATTTGAGAGGTATACAAAAACGCCAACCTGTAACTAAAAGCATCACATTGTAGCCTAGCTATAACCCCATCTCTACGACACCTTCGAAGTGATATAGAATGCTCCCCAATCGGACTCCCGAGCGCAAAGTTACACCCTTTTCTCGTCCAGCACTTGAATGCAAGTCTGCTACTCTCTCTCTGACTTGAGAGGTATATAAAAACGCCAACCTGTAACTAAAAGCATCACATTGTAGCCTAGCTATAACCCCATCTCTACGACACCTTCGAAGTGATATAGAATGCTCCCCAATCGGACTCCCGAGCGCAAAGTTGCACCCCTTTTCTCGTCCAGCACTTGAATGCAAGTCTGCTACTCTCTCTCTGATTTGAGAGGTATACAAAAACGCCAACCTGTAACTAAAAGCATCACATTGTAGCCTAGCTATAACCCCATCTCTACGACACCTTCGAAGTGATATAGAATGCTCCGCAATCGGACTCCCGAGCGCAAAGTTACACCCCTTTTCTCGTCCAGCACTTGCTGAAAGTCAACTGCTCTCTCTAATTTGAGACGTATACAAAAATGCAAGCCCGGAACTAAAAACATCACATTGTAGCCTAGATATAGCCCCAGCTCTACGACACCTTCGAAGTGATATAGAATGCTCCCTAATCGGACTCCCGAGCGCAAAGTTACACCCCTTTTCTCGTCCAGCACTTGCTGAAAGTCAACTGCTCTCTCTAATTTGAGACGTATACAAAAATGCAAGCCCGGAACTAAAAACATCACATTGTAGCCTGGATATAGCCCCATCTCTACGACACCTTCGAAGTGATATAGAATACTCCCCAATCGGACTCCCGAGCGCAAAGTTACACCCCTTTTCTCGTCCAGCACTTGAATGAAAGTGTGCTACTCTCTCTCTGATTTGAGAGGTATACAAAAACGCCAACCTGTAACTAAAAGCATCACATTGTAGCCTAGCTATAACCCCATCTCTACGACACCTTCGAAGTGATATAGAATGCTCCGCAATCGGACTCCCGAGCGCAAAGTTACACCCCTTTTCTCGTTCAGCACTTGCTGAAAGTCAACTGCTCTCTTTGATTTGAGACGTATAGAAAAACGCAAACCCGGAACTAAAAACATCACGTTATAGCCTAGATATAGCCCGATCTCTACGACACCTTCGAAGTGATATAGAATGCTCCCCAATCGGACTCCCGAGCGCAAAGTGGCACCCCTTTTCTCGTCCAGCACTTGAATGCAAGTCTGCTACTCTCTCTCTGATTTGAGAGGTATACAAAAACGCCAACCTGTAACTAAAAGCATCACATTGTAGCCTAGCTATAACCCCATCTCTACGACACCTTCGAAGTGATATAGAATGCTCCCCAATCGGACTCCCGAGCGCAAAGTTACACCCTTTTCTCGTCCAGCACTTGAATGCAAGTCTGCTACTCTCTCTCTGACTTGAGAGGTATATAAAAACGCCAACCTGTAACTAAAAGCATCACATTGTAGCCTAGCTATAACCCCATCTCTACGACACCTTCGAAGTGATATAGAATGCTCCCCAATCGGACTCCCGAGCGCAAAGTTGCACCCCTTTTCTCGTCCAGCACTTGAATGCAAGTCTGCTACTCTCTCTCTGATTTGAGAGGTATACAAAAACGCCAACCTGTAACTAAAAGCATCACATTGTAGCCTAGCTATAACCCCATCTCTACGACACCTTCGAAGTGATATAGAATGCTCCGCAATCGGACTCCCGAGCGCAAAGTTACACCCCTTTTCTCGTCCAGCACTTGCTGAAAGTCAACTGCTCTCTCTAATTTGAGACGTATACAAAAATGCAAGCCCGGAACTAAAAACATCACATTGTAGCCTAGATATAGCCCCAGCTCTACGACACCTTCGAAGTGATATAGAATGCTCCCTAATCGGACTCCCGAGCGCAAAGTTACACCCCTTTTCTCGTCCAGCACTTGCTGAAAGTCAACTGCTCTCTCTAATTTGAGACGTATACAAAAATGCAAGCCCGGAACTAAAAACATCACATTGTTGCCTGGATATAGCCCCATCTCTACGACACCTTCGAAGTGATATAGAATACTCCCCAATCGGACTCCCGAGCGCAAAGTTACACCCCTTTTCTCGTCCAGCACTTGAATGAAAGTGTGCTACTCTCTCTCTGATTTGAGAGGTATACAAAAACGCCAACCTGTAACTAAAAGCATCACATTGTAGCCTAGCTATAACCCCATCTCTACGACACCTTCGAAGTGATATAGAATGCTCCGCAATCGGACTCCCGAGCGCAAAGTTACACCCCTTTTCTCGTTCAGCACTTGCTGAAAGTCAACTGCTCTCTTTGATTTGAGACGTATAGAAAAACGCAAACCCGGAACTAAAAACATCACGTTATAGCCTAGATATAGCCCGATCTCTACGACACCTTCGAAGTGATATAGAATGCTCCCCAATCGGACTCCCGAGCGCAAAGTGGCACCCCTTTTCTCGTCCAGCACTTGAATGCAAGTCTGCTACTCTCTCTCTGATTTGAGAGGTATACAAAAACGCCAACCTGTAACTAAAAGCATCACATTGTAGCCTAGCTATAACCCCATCTCTACGACACCTTCGAAGTGATATAGAATGCTCCCCAATCGGACTCCCGAGCGCAAAGTTACACCCTTTTCTCGTCCAGCACTTGAATGCAAGTCTGCTACTCTCTCTCTGACTTGAGAGGTATATAAAAACGCCAACCTGTAACTAAAAGCATCACATTGTAGCCTAGCTATAACCCCATCTCTACGACACCTTCGAAGTGATATAGAATGCTCCGCAATCGGACTCCCGAGCGCAAAGTTACACCCCTTTTCTCGTTCAGCACTTGCTGAAAGTCAACTGCTCTCTTTGATTTGAGACGTATAGAAAAACGCAAACCCGGAACTAAAAACATCACGTTATAGCCTAGATATAGCCCCATCTCTACGACACCTTCGAAGTGATATAGAATGCTCCCCAATCGGACTCCCGAGCGCAAAGTTGCACCCCTTTTCTCGTCCAGCACTTGAATGCAAGTCTGCTACTCTCTCTCTGATTTGAGAGGTATACAAAAACGCCAACCTGTAACTAAAAGCATCACATTGTAGCCTAGCTATAACCCCATCTCTACGACACCTTCGAAGTGATATAGAATGCTCCGCAATCGGACTCCCGAGCGCAAAGTTACACCCCTTTTCTCGTCCAGCACTTGCTGAAAGTCAACTGCTCTCTCTAATTTGAGACGTATACAAAAATGCAAGCCCGGAACTAAAAACATCACATTGTAGCCTAGATATAGCCCCAGCTCTACGACACCTTCGAAGTGATATAGAATGCTCCCTAATCGGACTCCCGAGCGCAAAGTTACACCCCTTTTCTCGTCCAGCACTTGCTGAAAGTCAACTGCTCTCTCTAATTTGAGACGTATACAAAAATGCAAGCCCGGAACTAAAAACATCACATTGTAGCCTGGATATAGCCCCATCTCTACGACACCTTCGAAGTGATATAGAATACTCCCCAATCGGACTCCCGAGCGCAAAGTTACACCCCTTTTCTCGTCCAGCACTTGAATGAAAGTGTGCTACTCTCTCTCTGATTTGAGAGGTATACAAAAACGCCAACCTGTAACTAAAAGCATCACATTGTAGCCTAGCTATAACCCCATCTCTACGACACCTTCGAAGTGATATAGAATGCTCCGCAATCGGACTCCCGAGCGCAAAGTTACACCCCTTTTCTCGTTCAGCACTTGCTGAAAGTCAACTGCTCTCTTTGATTTGAGACGTATAGAAAAACGCAAACCCGGAACTAAAAACATCACGTTATAGCCTAGATATAGCCCGATCTCTACGACACCTTCGAAGTGATATAGAATGCTCCCCAATCGGACTCCCGAGCGCAAAGTGGCACCCCTTTTCTCGTCCAGCACTTGAATGCAAGTCTGCTACTCTCTCTCTGATTTGAGAGGTATACAAAAACGCCAACCTGTAACTAAAAGCATCACATTGTAGCCTAGCTATAACCCCATCTCTACGACACCTTCGAAGTGATATAGAATGCTCCCCAATCGGACTCCCGAGCGCAAAGTTACACCCTTTTCTCGTCCAGCACTTGAATGCAAGTCTGCTACTCTCTCTCTGACTTGAGAGGTATATAAAAACGCCAACCTGTAACTAAAAGCATCACATTGTAGCCTAGCTATAACCCCATCTCTACGACACCTTCGAAGTGATATAGAATGCTCCCCAATCGGACTCCCGAGCGCAAAGTTACACCCCTTTTCTCGTCCAGCACTTGCTGAAAGTCAACTGCTCTCTCTAATTTGAGACGTATACAAAAATGCAAGCCCGGAACTAAAAACATCACATTGTAGCCTAGATATAGCCCCAACTCTACGACACCTTCGAAGTGATATAGAATTCTCCCTAATCGGACTCCCGAGCGCAAAGTTACACCCCTTTTCTCGTCCAGCACTTGCTGAAAGTTAACTGCTCTCTCTGATTTGAGACGTATACAAAAACACCAACCTGTAACTAATAGCATCACATCGTAGACTAGCTATAACCCCACCTCTACGACACCTTCGAAGTGATATAGAATGCTCCCCAATCGGACTCCCGAGCGCAAAGTTACACCCCTTTTCTCGTCCAGCACTTGCTGAAAGTCAATTGCTCTCTCTGATTTGAGAGGTGTACAAAAACGCCAACCTGTAACTAAAAACATCACATTGTAGCCTGGATATAGCCCCATCTCTACGACACCTTCGAAGTGATATAGAATACTCCCCAATCGGACTCCCGAGCGCAAAGTTACACCCCTTTTCTCGTCCAGCACTTGCTGAAAGTTAACTGCTCTCTCTGATTTGAGACGTATAC
Organism: Polygonum maritimum; assembly: GCA_963924305.1. Classification (NCBI taxonomy): domain Eukaryota; kingdom Viridiplantae; phylum Streptophyta; class Magnoliopsida; order Caryophyllales; family Polygonaceae; genus Polygonum; species Polygonum maritimum. Next base: position 39,631,630 of record OZ002734.1, read on the forward strand.
AAAAACACCAACCTGTAACTAATAGCATCACATCGTAGACTAGCTATAACCCCATCTCTACGACACCTTCGAAGTGATATAGAATGCTCCCCAATCGGACTCCCGAGCGCAAAGTTACACCCCTTTTCTCGTCCAGCACTTGCTGAAAGTCAATTGCTCTCTCTGATTTGAGACGTATACAAAAATGCAAGCCCGGAACTAAAAACATCACATTGTAGCCTGGATATAGCCCCATCTCTACGACACCTTCGAAGTGATATAGAATACTCCCCAATCGGACTCCCGAGCGCAAAGTTACACCCCTTTTCTCGTCCAGCACTTGAATGAAAGTGTGCTACTCTCTCTCTGATTTGAGAGGTATACAAAAACGCCAACCTGTAACTAAAAGCATCACATTGTAGCCTAGCTATAACCCCATCTCTACGACACCTTCGAAGTGATATAGAATGCTCCGCAATCGGACTCCCGAGCGCAAAGTTACACCCCTTTTCTCGTTCAGCACTTGCTGAAAGTCAACTGCTCTCTTTGATTTGAGACGTATAGAAAAACGCAAACCCGGAACTAAAAACATCACGTTATAGCCTAGATATAGCCCCATCTCTACGACACCTTCGAAGTGATATAGAATGCTCCCCAATCGGACTCCCGAGCGCAAAGTTGCACCCCTTTTCTCGTCCAGCACTTGAATGCAAGTCTGCTACTCTCTCTCTGATTTGAGAGGTATACAAAAACGCCAACCTGTAACTAAAAGCATCACATTGTAGCCTAGCTATAACCCCATCTCTACGACACCTTCGAAGTGATATAGAATGCTCCGCAATCGGACTCCCGAGCGCAAAGTTACACCCCTTTTCTCGTCCAGCACTTGCTGAAAGTCAACTGCTCTCTCTAATTTGAGACGTATACAAAAATGCAAGCCCGGAACTAAAAACATCACATTGTAGCCTAGATATAGCCCCAGCTCTACGACACCTTCGAAGTGATATAGAATGCTCCCTAATCGGACTCCCGAGCGCAAAGTTACACCCCTTTTCTCGTCCAGCACTTGCTGAAAGTGAACTGCTCTCTCTAATTTGAGACGTATACAAAAATGCAAGCCCGGAACTAAAAACATCACATTGTAGCCTGGATATAGCCCCATCTCTACGACACCTTCGAAGTGATATAGAATGCTCCCCAATCGGACTCCCGAGCGCAAAGTTGCACCCCTTTTCTCGTCCAGCACTTGAATGCAAGTCTGCTACTCTCTCTCTGATTTGAGAGGTATACAAAAACGCCAACCTGTAACTAAAAGCATCACATTGTAGCCTAGCTATAACCCCATCTCTACGACACCTTCGAAGTGATATAGAATGCTCCGCAATCGGACTCCCGAGCGCAAAGTTACACCCCTTTTCTCGTCCAGCACTTGCTGAAAGTCAACTGCTCTCTCTAATTTGAGACGTATACAAAAATGCAAGCCCGGAACTAAAAACATCACATTGTAGCCTAGATATAGCCCCAGCTCTACGACACCTTCGAAGTGATATAGAATGCTCCCTAATCGGACTCCCGAGCGCAAAGTTACACCCCTTTTCTCGTCCAGCACTTGCTGAAAGTGAACTGCTCTCTCTAATTTGAGACGTATACAAAAATGCAAGCCCGGAACTAAAAACATCACATTGTAGCCTGGATATAGCCCCATCTCTACGACACCTTCGAAGTGATATAGAATGCTCCCCAATCGGACTCCCGAGCGCAAAGTTGCACCCCTTTTCTCGTCCAGCACTTGAATGCAAGTCTGCTACTCTCTCTCTGATTTGAGAGGTATACAAAAACGCCAACCTGTAACTAAAAGCATCACATTGTAGCCTAGCTATAACCCCATCTCTACGACACCTTCGAAGTGATATAGAATGCTCCGCAATCGGACTCCCGAGCGCAAAGTTACACCCCTTTTCTCGTCCAGCACTTGCTGAAAGTCAACTGCTCTCTCTAATTTGAGACGTATACAAAAATGCAAGCCCGGAACTAAAAACATCACATTGTAGCCTAGATATAGCCCCAGCTCTACGACACCTTCGAAGTGATATAGAATGCTCCCTAATCGGACTCCCGAGCGCAAAGTTACACCCCTTTTCTCGTCCAGCACTTGCTGAAAGTCAACTGCTCTCTCTAATTTGAGACGTATACAAAAATGCAAGCCCGGAACTAAAAACATCACATTGTAGCCTGGATATAGCCCCATCTCTACGACACCTTCGAAGTGATATAGAATACTCCCCAATCGGACTCCCGAGCGCAAAGTTACACCCCTTTTCTCGTCCAGCACTTGAATGAAAGTGTGCTACTCTCTCTCTGATTTGAGAGGTATACAAAAACGCCAACCTGTAACTAAAAGCATCACATTGTAGCCTAGCTATAACCCCATCTCTACGACACCTTCGAAGTGATATAGAATGCTCCGCAATCGGACTCCCGAGCGCAAAGTTACACCCCTTTTCTCGTTCAGCACTTGCTGAAAGTCAACTGCTCTCTTTGATTTGAGACGTATAGAAAAACGCAAACCCGGAACTAAAAACATCACGTTATAGCCTAGATATAGCCCGATCTCTACGACACCTTCGAAGTGATATAGAATGCTCCCCAATCGGACTCCCGAGCGCAAAGTGGCACCCCTTTTCTCGTCCAGCACTTGAATGCAAGTCTGCTACTCTCTCTCTGATTTGAGAGGTATACAAAAACGCCAACCTGTAACTAAAAGCATCACATTGTAGCCTAGCTATAACCCCATCTCTACGACACCTTCGAAGTGATATAGAATGCTCCCCAATCGGACTCCCGAGCGCAAAGTTACACCCTTTTCTCGTCCAGCACTTGAATGCAAGTCTGCTACTCTCTCTCTGACTTGAGAGGTATATAAAAACGCCAACCTGTAACTAAAAGCATCACATTGTAGCCTAGCTATAACCCCATCTCTACGACACCTTCGAAGTGATATAGAATGCTCCCCAATCGGACTCCCGAGCGCAAAGTTACACCCCTTTTCTCGTCCAGCACTTGCTGAAAGTCAACTGCTCTCTCTAATTTGAGACGTATACAAAAATGCAAGCCCGGAACTAAAAACATCACATTGTAGCCTAGATATAGCCCCAACTCTACGACACCTTCGAAGTGATATAGAATTCTCCCTAATCGGACTCCCGAGCGCAAAGTTACACCCCTTTTCTCGTCCAGCACTTGCTGAAAGTTAACTGCTCTCTCTGATTTGAGACGTATACAAAAACACCAACCTGTAACTAATAGCATCACATCGTAGACTAGCTATAACCCCACCTCTACGACACCTTCGAAGTGATATAGAATGCTCCCCAATCGGACTCCCGAGCGCAAAGTTACACCCCTTTTCTCGTCTAGCACTTGCTGAAAGTCAATTGCTCTCTCTGATTTGAGAGGTGTACAAAAACGCCAACCTGTAACTAAAAACATCACATTGTAGCCTGGATATAGCCCCATCTCTACGACACCTTCGAAGTGATATAGAATACTCCCCAATCGGACTCCCGAGCGCAAAGTTACACCCCTTTTCTCGTCCAGCACTTGCTGAAAGTTAACTGCTCTCTCTGATTTGAGACGTATACAAAAACACCAACCTGTAACTAATAGCATCACATCGTAGACTAGCTATAACCCCATCTCTACGACACCTTCGAAGTGATATAGAATGCTCCCCAATCGGACTCCCGAGCGCAAAGTTACACCCCTTTTCTCGTCCAGCACTTGCTGAAAGTCAATTGCTCTCTCTGATTTGAGACGTATACAAAAATGCAAGCCCGGAACTAAAAACATCACATTGTAGCCTGGATATAGCCCCATCTCTACGACACCTTCGAAGTGATATAGAATACTCCCCAATCGGACTCCCGAGCGCAAAGTTACACCCCTTTTCTCGTCCAGCACTTGAATGAAAGTGTGCTACTCTCTCTCTGATTTGAGAGGTATACAAAAACGCCAACCTGTAACTAAAAGCATCACATTGTAGCCTAGCTATAACCCCATCTCTACGACACCTTCGAAGTGATATAGAATGCTCCGCAATCGGACTCCCGAGCGCAAAGTTACACCCCTTTTCTCGTTCAGCACTTGCTGAAAGTCAACTGCTCTCTTTGATTTGAGACGTATAGAAAAACGCAAACCCGGAACTAAAAACATCACGTTATAGCCTAGATATAGCCCCATCTCTACGACACCTTCGAAGTGATATAGAATGCTCCCCAATCGGACTCCCGAGCGCAAAGTTGCACCCCTTTTCTCGTCCAGCACTTGAATGCAAGTCTGCTACTCTCTCTCTGATTTGAGAGGTATACAAAAACGCCAACCTGTAACTAAAAGCATCACATTGTAGCCTAGCTATAACCCCATCTCTACGACACCTTCGAAGTGATATAGAATGCTCCGCAATCGGACTCCCGAGCGCAAAGTTACACCCCTTTTCTCGTCCAGCACTTGCTGAAAGTCAACTGCTCTCTCTAATTTGAGACGTATACAAAAATGCAAGCCCGGAACTAAAAACATCACATTGTAGCCTAGATATAGCCCCAGCTCTACGACACCTTCGAAGTGATATAGAATGCTCCCTAATCGGACTCCCGAGCGCAAAGTTACACCCCTTTTCTCGTCCAGCACTTGCTGAAAGTGAACTGCTCTCTCTAATTTGAGACGTATACAAAAATGCAAGCCCGGAACTAAAAACATCACATTGTAGCCTGGATATAGCCCCATCTCTACGACACCTTCGAAGTGATATAGAATACTCCCCAATCGGACTCCCGAGCGCAAAGTTACACCCCTTTTCTCGTCCAGCACTTGAATGAAAGTGTGCTACTCTCTCTCTGATTTGAGAGGTATACAAAAACGCCAACCTGTAACTAAAAGCATCACATTGTAGCCTAGCTATAACCCCATCTCTACGACACCTTCGAAGTGATATAGAATGCTCCGCAATCGGACTCCCGAGCGCAAAGTTACACCCCTTTTCTCGTTCAGCACTTGCTGAAAGTCAACTGCTCTCTTTGATTTGAGACGTATAGAAAAACGCAAACCCGGAACTAAAAACATCACGTTATAGCCTAGATATAGCCCCATCTCTACGACACCTTCGAAGTGATATAGAATGCTCCCCAATCGGACTCCCGAGCGCAAACTTGCACCCCTTTTCTCGTCCAGCACTTGAATGCAAGTCTGCTACTCTCTCTCTGATTTGAGAGGTATACAAAAACGCCAACCTGTAACTAAAAGCATCACATTGTAGCCTAGCTATAACCCCATCTCTACGACACCTTCGAAGTGATATAGAATGCTCCGCAATCGGACTCCCGAGCGCAAAGTTACACCCCTTTTCTCGTTCAGCACTTGAATGCAAGTCTGCTACTCTCTCTCTGACTTGAGAGGTATATAAAAACGCCAACCTGTAACTAAAAGCATCACATTGTAGCCTAGCTATAACCCCATCTCTACGACACCTTCGAAGTGATATAGAATGCTCCCCAATCGGACTCCCGAGCGCAAAGTTACACCCTTTTCTCGTCCAGCACTTGAATGCAAGTCTGCTACTCTCTCTCTGACTTGAGAGGTATATAAAAACGCCAACCTGTAACTAAAAGCATCACATTGTAGCCTAGCTATAACCCCATCTCTACGACACCTTCGAAGTGATATAGAATGCTCCGCAATCGGACTCCCGAGCGCAAAGTTACACCCCTTTTCTCGTTCAGCACTTGCTGAAAGTCAACTGCTCTCTTTGATTTGAGACGTATAGAAAAACGCAAACCCGGAACTAAAAACATCACGTTATAGCCTAGATATAGCCCGATCTCTACGACACCTTCGAAGTGATATAGAATGCTCCCCAATCGGACTCCCGAGCGCAAAGTGGCACCCCTTTTCTCGTCCAGCACTTGAATGCAAGTCTGCTACTCTCTCTCTGATTTGAGAGGTATACAAAAACGCCAACCTGTAACTAAAAGCATCACATTGTAGCCTAGCTATAACCCCATCTCTACGACACCTTCGAAGTGATATAGAATGCTCCCCAATCGGACTCCCGAGCGCAAAGTTACACCCTTTTCTCGTCCAGCACTTGAATGCAAGTCTGCTACTCTCTCTCTGACTTGAGAGGTATATAAAAACGCCAACCTGTAACTAAAAGCATCACATTGTAGCCTAGCTATAACCCCATCTCTACGACACCTTCGAAGTGATATAGAATGCTCCCCAATCGGACTCCCGAGCGCAAAGTTACACCCCTTTTCTCGTCCAGCACTTGCTGAAAGTCAACTGCTCTCTCTAATTTGAGACGTATACAAAAATGCAAGCCCGGAACTAAAAACATCACATTGTAGCCTAGATATAGCCCCAACTCTACGACACCTTCGAAGTGATATAGAATTCTCCCTAATCGGACTCCCGAGCGCAAAGTTACACCCCTTTTCTCGTCCAGCACTTGCTGAAAGTTAACTGCTCTCTCTGATTTGAGACGTATACAAAAACACCAACCTGTAACTAATAGCATCACATCGTAGACTAGCTATAACCCCACCTCTACGACACCTTCGAAGTGATATAGAATGCTCCCCAATCGGACTCCCGAGCGCAAAGTTACACCCCTTTTCTCGTCTAGCACTTGCTGAAAGTCAATTGCTCTCTCTGATTTGAGAGGTGTACAAAAACGCCAACCTGTAACTAAAAACATCACATTGTAGCCTGGATATAGCCCCATCTCTACGACACCTTCGAAGTGATATAGAATACTCCCCAATCGGACTCCCGAGCGCAAAGTTACACCCCTTTTCTCGTCCAGCACTTGCTGAAAGTTAACTGCTCTCTCTGATTTGAGACGTATACAAAAACACCAACCTGTAACTAATAGCATCACATCGTAGACTAGCTATAACCCCATCTCTACGACACCTTCGAAGTGATATAGAATGCTCCCCAATCGGACTCCCGAGCGCAAAGTTACACCCCTTTTCTCGTCCAGCACTTGCTGAAAGTCAATTGCTCTCTCTGATTTGAGACGTATACAAAAATGCAAGCCCGGAACTAAAAACATCACATTGTAGCCTGGATATAGCCCCATCTCTACGACACCTTCGAAGTGATATAGAATACTCCCCAATCGGACTCCCGAGCGCAAAGTTACACCCCTTTTCTCGTCCAGCACTTGAATGAAAGTGTGCTACTCTCTCTCTGATTTGAGAGGTATACAAAAACGCCAACCTGTAACTAAAAGCATCACATTGTAGCCTAGCTATAACCCCATCTCTACGACACCTTCGAAGTGATATAGAATGCTCCGCAATCGGACTCCCGAGCGCAAAGTTACACCCCTTTTCTCGTTCAGCACTTGCTGAAAGTCAACTGCTCTCTTTGATTTGAGACGTATAGAAAAACGCAAACCCGGAACTAAAAACATCACGTTATAGCCTAGATATAGCCCCATCTCTACGACACCTTCGAAGTGATATAGAATGCTCCCCAATCGGACTCCCGAGCGCAAAGTTGCACCCCTTTTCTCGTCCAGCACTTGAATGCAAGTCTGCTACTCTCTCTCTGATTTGAGAGGTATACAAAAACGCCAACCTGTAACTAAAAGCATCACATTGTAGCCTAGCTATAACCCCATCTCTACGACACCTTCGAAGTGATATAGAATGCTCCGCAATCGGACTCCCGAGCGCAAAGTTACACCCCTTTTCTCGTCCAGCACTTGCTGAAAGTCAACTGCTCTCTCTAATTTGAGACGTATACAAAAATGCAAGCCCGGAACTAAAAACATCACATTGTAGCCTAGATATAGCCCCAGCTCTACGACACCTTCGAAGTGATATAGAATGCTCCCTAATCGGACTCCCGAGCGCAAAGTTACACCCCTTTTCTCGTCCAGCACTTGCTGAAAGTGAACTGCTCTCTCTAATTTGAGACGTATACAAAAATGCAAGCCCGGAACTAAAAACATCACATTGTAGCCTGGATATAGCCCCATCTCTACGACACCTTCGAAGTGATATAGAATACTCCCCAATTGGACTCCCGAGCGCAAAGTTACACCCCTTTTCTCGTCCAGCACTTGAATGAAAGTGTGCTACTCTCTCTCTGATTTGAGAGGTATACAAAAACGCCAACCTGTAACTAAAAGCATCACATTGTAGCCTAGCTATAACCCCATCTCTACGACACCTTCGAAGTGATATAGAATGCTCCGCAATCGGACTCCCGAGCGCAAAGTTACACCCCTTTTCTCGTTCAGCACTTGCTGAAAGTCAACTGCTCTCTTTGATTTGAGACGTATAGAAAAACGCAAACCCGGAACTAAAAACATCACGTTATAGCCTAGATATAGCCCCATCTCTACGACACCTTCGAAGTGATATAGAATGCTCCCCAATCGGACTCCCGAGCGCAAACTTGCACCCCTTTTCTCGTCCAGCACTTGAATGCAAGTCTGCTACTCTCTCTCTGATTTGAGAGGTATACAAAAACGCCAACCTGTAACTAAAAGCATCACATTGTAGCCTAGCTATAACCCCATCTCTACGACACCTTCGAAGTGATATAGAATGCTCCGCAATCGGACTCCCGAGCGCAAAGTTACACCCCTTTTCTCGTTCAGCACTTGAATGCAAGTCTGCTACTCTCTCTCTGACTTGAGAGGTATATAAAAACGCCAACCTGTAACTAAAAGCATCACATTGTAGCCTAGCTATAACCCCATCTCTACGACACCTTCGAAGTGATATAGAATGCTCCCCAATCGGACTCCCGAGCGCAAAGTTACACCCTTTTCTCGTCCAGCACTTGAATGCAAGTCTGCTACTCTCTCTCTGACTTGAGAGGTATATAAAAACGCCAACCTGTAACTAAAAGCATCACATTGTAGCCTAGCTATAACCCCATCTCTACGACACCTTCGAAGTGATATAGAATGCTCCCCAATCGGACTCCCGAGCGCAAAGTTACACCCCTTTTCTCGTTCAGCACTTGCTGAAAGTCAACTGCTCTCTTTGATTTGAGACGTATAGAAAAACGCAAACCCGGAACTAAAAACATCACGTTATAGCCTAGATATAGCCCCATCTCTACGACACCTTCGAAGTGATATAGAATGCTCCCCAATCGGACTCCCGAGCGCAAACTTGCACCCCTTTTCTCGTCCAGCACTTGAATGCAAGGCTGCTACTCTCTCTCTGATTTGAGAGGTATACAAAAACGCCAACCTGTAACTAAAAGCATCACATTGTAGCCTAGCTATAACCCCATCTCTACGACACCTTCGAAGTGATATAGAATGCTCCGCAATCGGACTCCCGAGCGCAAAGTTACACCCCTTTTCTCGTTCAGCACTTGAATGCAAGTCTGCTACTCTCTCTCTGACTTGAGAGGTATATAAAAACGCCAACCTGTAACTAAAAGCATCACATTGTAGCCTAGCTATAACCCCATCTCTACGACACCTTCGAAGTGATATAGAATGCTCCCCAATCGGACTCCCGAGCGCAAAGTTACACCCTTTTCTCGTCCAGCACTTGAATGCAAGTCTGCTACTCTCTCTCTGACTTGAGAGGTATATAAAAACGCCAACCTGTAACTAAAAGCATCACATTGTAGCCTAGCTATAACCCCATCTCTACGACACCTTCGAAGTGATATAGAATACTCCCCAATCGGACTCCCGAGCGCAAAGTTACACCCCTTTTCTCGTCCAGCACTTGCTGAAAGTTAACTGCTCTCTCTGATTTGAGACGTATACAAAAACACCAACCTGTAACTAATAGCATCACATCGTAGACTAGCTATAACCCCATCTCTACGACACCTTCGAAGTGATATAAAATGCTCCCCAATCGGACTCCCGAGCGCAAAGTTACACCCCTTTTCTCGTCCAGCACTTGCTGAAAGTCAATTGCTCTCTCTGATTTGAGACGTATACAAAAATGCAAGCCCGGAACTAAAAACATCACATTGTAGCCTGGATATAGCCCCATCTCTACGACACCTTCGAAGTGATATAGAATACTCCCCAATCGGACTCCCGAGCGCAAAGTTACACCCCTTTTCTCGTCCAGCACTTGAATGAAAGTGTGCTACTCTCTCTCTGATTTGAGAGGTATACAAAAACGCCAACCTGTAACTAAAAGCATCACATTGTAGCCTAGCTATAACCCCATCTCTACGACACCTTCGAAGTGATATAGAATGCTCCCCAATCGGACTCCCGAGCGCAAAGTTACACCCCTTTTCTCGTTCAGCACTTGCTGAAAGTCAACTGCTCTCTTTGATTTGAGACGTATAGAAAAACGCAAACCCGGAACTAAAAACATCACGTTATAGCCTAGATATAGCCCCATCTCTACGACACCTTCGAAGTGATATAGAATGCTCCCCAATCGGACTCCCGAGCGCAAACTTGCACCCCTTTTCTCGTCCAGCACTTGAATGCAAGGCTGCTACTCTCTCTCTGATTTGAGAGGTATACAAAAACGCCAACCTGTAACTAAAAGCATCACATTGTAGCCTAGCTATAACCCCATCTCTACGACACCTTCGAAGTGATATAGAATGCTCCGCAATCGGACTCCCGAGCGCAAAGTTACACCCCTTTTCTCGTTCAGCACTTGAATGCAAGTCTGCTACTCTCTCTCTGACTTGAGAGGTATATAAAAACGCCAACCTGTAACTAAAAGCATCACATTGTAGCCTAGCTATAACCCCATCTCTACGACACCTTCGAAGTGATATAGAATGCTCCCCAATCGGACTCCCGAGCGCAAAGTTACACCCTTTTCTCGTCCAGCACTTGAATGCAAGTCTGCTACTCTCTCTCTGACTTGAGAGGTATATAAAAACGCCAACCTGTAACTAAAAGCATCACATTGTAGCCTAGCTATAACCCCATCTCTACGACACCTTCGAAGTGATATAGAATACTCCCCAATCGGACTCCCGAGCGCAAAGTTACACCCCTTTTCTCGTCCAGCACTTGCTGAAAGTTAACTGCTCTCTCTGATTTGAGACGTATACAAAAACACCAACCTGTAACTAATAGCATCACATCGTAGACTAGCTATAACCCCATCTCTACGACACCTTCGAAGTGATATAAAATGCTCCCCAATCGGACTCCCGAGCGCAAAGTTACACCCCTTTTCTCGTCCAGCACTTGCTGAAAGTCAATTGCTCTCTCTGATTTGAGACGTATACAAAAATGCAAGCCCGGAACTAAAAACATCACATTGTAGCCTGGATATAGCCCCATCTCTACGACACCTTCGAAGTGATATAGAATACTCCCCAATCGGACTCCCGAGCGCAAAGTTACACCCCTTTTCTCGTCCAGCACTTGAATGAAAGTGTGCTACTCTCTCTCTGATTTGAGAGGTATACAAAAACGCCAACCTGTAACTAAAAGCATCACATTGTAGCCTAGCTATAACCCCATCTCTACGACACCTTCGAAGTGATATAGAATGCTCCGCAATCGGACTCCCGAGCGCAAAGTTACACCCCTTTTCTCGTTCAGCACTTGCTGAAAGTCAACTGCTCTCTTTGATTTGAGACGTATAGAAAAACGCAAACCCGGAACTAAAAACATCACGTTATAGCCTAGATATAGCCCCATCTCTACGACACCTTCGAAGTGATATAGAATGCTCCCCAATCGGACTCCCGAGCGCAAAGTTGCACCCCTTTTCTCGTCCAGCACTTGAATGCAAGTCTGCTACTCTCTCTCTGATTTGAGAGGTATACAAAAACGCCAACCTGTAACTAAAAGCATCACATTGTAGCCTAGCTATAACCCCATCTCTACGACACCTTCGAAGTGATATAGAATGCTCCGCAATCGGACTCCCGAGCGCAAAGTTACACCCCTTTTCTCGTCCAGCACTTGCTGAAAGTCAACTGCTCTCTCTAATTTGAGACGTATACAAAAATGCAAGCCCGGAACTAAAAACATCACATTGTAGCCTAGATATAGCCCCAGCTCTACGACACCTTCGAAGTGATATAGAATGCTCCCTAATCGGACTCCCGAGCGCAAAGTTACACCCCTTTTCTCGTCCAGCACTTGCTGAAAGTGAACTGCTCTCTCTAATTTGAGACGTATACAAAAATGCAAGCCCGGAACTAAAAACATCACATTGTAGCCTGGATATAGCCCCATCTCTACGACACCTTCGAAGTGATATAGAATACTCCCCAATCGGACTCCCGAGCGCAAAGTTACACCCCTTTTCTCGTCCAGCACTTGAATGAAAGTGTGCTACTCTCTCTCTGATTTGAGAGGTATACAAAAACGCCAACCTGTAACTAAAAGCATCACATTGTAGCCTAGCTATAACCCCATCTCTACGACACCTTCGAAGTGATATAGAATGCTCCGCAATCGGACTCCCGAGCGCAAAGTTACACCCCTTTTCTCGTTCAGCACTTGCTGAAAGTCAACTGCTCTCTTTGATTTGAGACGTATAGAAAAACGCAAACCCGGAACTAAAAACATCACGTTATAGCCTAGATATAGCCCCATCTCTACGACACCTTCGAAGTGATATAGAATGCTCCCCAATCGGACTCCCGAGCGCAAACTTGCACCCCTTTTCTCGTCCAGCACTTGAATGCAAGTCTGCTACTCTCTCTCTGATTTGAGAGGTATACAAAAACGCCAACCTGTAACTAAAAGCATCACATTGTAGCCTAGCTATAACCCCATCTCTACGACACCTTCGAAGTGATATAGAATGCTCCGCAATCGGACTCCCGAGCGCAAAGTTACACCCCTTTTCTCGTCCAGCACTTGCTGAAAGTCAACTGCTCTCTCTAATTTGAGACGTATACAAAAATGCAAGCCCGGAACTAAAAACATCACATTGTAGCCTAGATATAGCCCCAGCTCTACGACACCTTCGAAGTGATATAGAATGCTCCCTAATCGGACTCCCGAGCGCAAAGTTACACCCCTTTTCTCGTCCAGCACTTGCTGAAAGTGAACTGCTCTCTCTAATTTGAGACGTATACAAAAATGCAAGCCCGGAACTAAAAACATCACATTGTAGCCTGGATATAGCCCCATCTCTACGACACCTTCGAAGTGATATAGAATACTCCCCAATCGGACTCCCGAGCGCAAAGTTACACCCCTTTTCTCGTCCAGCACTTGAATGAAAGTGTGCTACTCTCTCTCTGATTTGAGAGGTATACAAAAACGCCAACCTGTAACTAAAAGCATCACATTGTAGCCTAGCTATAACCCCATCTCTACGACACCTTCGAAGTGATATAGAATGCTCCGCAATCGGACTCCCGAGCGCAAAGTTACACCCCTTTTCTCGTTCAGCACTTGCTGAAAGTCAACTGCTCTCTTTGATTTGAGACGTATAGAAAAACGCAAACCCGGAACTAAAAACATCACGTTATAGCCTAGATATAGCCCCATCTCTACGACACCTTCGAAGTGATATAGAATGCTCCCCAATCGGACTCCCGAGCGCAAACTTGCACCCCTTTTCTCGTCCAGCACTTGAATGCAAGTCTGCTACTCTCTCTCTGATTTGAGAGGTATACAAAAACGCCAACCTGTAACTAAAAGCATCACATTGTAGCCTAGCTATAACCCCATCTCTACGACACCTTCGAAGTGATATAGAATGCTCCGCAATCGGACTCCCGAGCGCAAAGTTACACCCCTTTTCTCGTTCAGCACTTGAATGCAAGTCTGCTACTCTCTCTCTGACTTGAGAGGTATATAAAAACGCCAACCTGTAACTAAAAGCATCACATTGTAGCCTAGCTATAACCCCATCTCTACGACACCTTCGAAGTGATATAGAATGCTCCCCAATCGGACTCCCGAGCGCAAAGTTACACCCTTTTCTCGTCCAGCACTTGAATGCAAGTCTGCTACTCTCTCTCTGACTTGAGAGGTATATAAAAACGCCAACCTGTAACTAAAAGCATCACATTGTAGCCTAGCTATAACCCCATCTCTACGACACCTTCGAAGTGATATAGAATGCTCCCCAATCGGACTCCCGAGCGCAAAGTTACACCCCTTTTCTCGTCTAGCACTTGCTGAAAGTCAACTGCTCTCTCTAATTTGAGACGTATACAAAAATGCAAGCCCGGAACTAAAAACATCACATTGTAGCCTAGATATAGCCCCAGCTCTACGACACCTTCGAAGTGATATAGAATGCTCCCTAATCGGACTCCCGAGCGCAAAGTTACACCCCTTTTCTCGTCCAGCACTTGCTGAAAGTTAACTGCTCTCTCTGATTTGAGACGTATACAAAAACACCAACCTGTAACTAATAGCATCACATCGTAGACTAGCTATAACCCCATCTCTACGACACCTTCGAAGTGATATAGAATGCTCCCCAATCGGACTCCCGAGCGCAAAGTTACACCCCTTTTCTCGTCCAGCACTTGCTGAAAGTCAATTGCTCTCTCTGATTTGAGAGGTGTACAAAAACGCCAACCTGTAACTAAAAACATCACATTGTAGCCTGGATATAGCCCCATCTCTACGACACCTTCGAAGTGATATAGAATACTCCCCAATCGGACTCCCGAGCGCAAAGTTACACCCCTTTTCTCGTCCAGCACTTGCTGAAAGTTAACTGCTCTCTCTGATTTGAGACGTATACAAAAACACCAACCTGTAACTAATAGCATCACATCGTAGACTAGCTATAACCCCATCTCTACGACACCTTCGAAGTGATATAGAATGCTCCCCAATCGGACTCCCGAGCGCAAAGTTACACCCCTTTTCTCGTCCAGCACTTGCTGAAAGTCAATTGCTCTCTCTGATTTGAGACGTATACAAAAATGCAAGCCCGGAACTAAAAACATCACATTGTAGCCTGGATATAGCCCCATCTCTATGACACCTTCGAAGTGATATAGAATACTCCCCAATCGGACTCCCGAGCGCAAAGTTACACCCCTTTTCTCGTCCAGCACTTGAATGAAAGTGTGCTACTCTCTCTCTGATTTGAGAGGTATACAAAAACGCCAACCTGTAACTAAAAGCATCACATTGTAGCCTAGCTATAACCCCATCTCTACGACACCTTCGAAGTGATATAGAATGCTCCGCAATCGGACTCCCGAGCGCAAAGTTACACCCCTTTTCTCGTTCAGCACTTGCTGAAAGTCAACTGCTCTCTTTGATTTGAGACGTATAGAAAAACGCAAACCCGGAACTAAAAACATCACGTTATAGCCTAGATATAGCCCCATCTCTACGACACCTTCGAAGTGATATAGAATGCTCCCCAATCGGACTCCCGAGCGCAAAGTTGCACCCCTTTTCTCGTCCAGCACTTGAATGCAAGTCTGCTACTCTCTCTCTGATTTGAGAGGTATACAAAAACGCCAACCTGTAACTAAAAGCATCACATTGTAGCCTAGCTATAACCCCATCTCTACGACACCTTCGAAGTGATATAGAATGCTCCGCAATCGGACTCCCGAGCGCAAAGTTACACCCCTTTTCTCGTCCAGCACTTGCTGAAAGTCAACTGCTCTCTCTAATTTGAGACGTATACAAAAATGCAAGCCCGGAACTAAAAACATCACATTGTAGCCTAGATATAGCCCCAGCTCTACGACACCTTCGAAGTGATATAGAATGCTCCCTAATCGGACTCCCGAGCGCAAAGTTACACCCCTTTTCTCGTCCAGCACTTGCTGAAAGTGAACTGCTCTCTCTAATTTGAGACGTATACAAAAATGCAAGCCCGGAACTAAAAACATCACATTGTAGCCTGGATATAGCCCCATCTCTACGACACCTTCGAAGTGATATAGAATACTCCCCAATCGGACTCCCGAGCGCAAAGTTACACCCCTTTTCTCGTCCAGCACTTGAATGAAAGTGTGCTACTCTCTCTCTGATTTGAGAGGTATACAAAAACGCCAACCTGTAACTAAAAGCATCACATTGTAGCCTAGCTATAACCCCATCTCTACGACACCTTCGAAGTGATATAGAATGCTCCGCAATCGGACTCCCGAGCGCAAAGTTACACCCCTTTTCTCGTTCAGCACTTGCTGAAAGTCAACTGCTCTCTTTGATTTGAGACGTATAGAAAAACGCAAACCCGGAACTAAAAACATCACGTTATAGCCTAGATATAGCCCCATCTCTACGACACCTTCGAAGTGATATAGAATGCTCCCCAATCGGACTCCCGAGCGCAAACTTGCACCCCTTTTCTCGTCCAGCACTTGAATGCAAGTCTGCTACTCTCTCTCTGATTTGAGAGGTATACAAAAACGCCAACCTGTAACTAAAAGCATCACATTGTAGCCTAGCTATAACCCCATCTCTACGACACCTTCGAAGTGATATAGAATGCTCCGCAATCGGACTCCCGAGCGCAAAGTTACACCCCTTTTCTCGTTCAGCACTTGCTGAAAGTCAACTGCTCTCTTTGATTTGAGACGTATAGAAAAACGCAAACCCGGAACTAAAAACATCACGTTATAGCCTAGATATAGCCCCATCTCTACGACACCTTCGAAGTGATAAAGAATGCTCCCCAATCGGACTCCCGAGCGCAAAGTGGCACCCCTTTTCTCGTCCAGCACTTGAATGCAAGTCTGCTACTCTCTCTCTGATTTGAGAGGTATACAGAAATGCCAACCTGTAACTAAAAGCATCACATTGTAGCCTAGCTATAACCCCATCTCTACGACACCTTCGAAGTGATATAGAATGCTCCCCAATCGGACTCCCGAGCGCAAAGTTACACCCTTTTCTCGTCCAGCACTTGAATGCAAGTCTGCTACTCTCTCTCTGACTTGAGAGGTATATAAAAACGCCAACCTGTAACTAAAAGCATCACATTGTAGCCTAGCTATAACCCCATCTCTACGACACCTTCGAAGTGATATAGAATGCTCCGCAATCGGACTCCCGAGCGCAAAGTTACACCCCTTTTCTCGTTCAGCACTTGAATGCAAGTCTGCTACTCTCTCTCTGACTTGAGAGGTATATAAAAACGCCAACCTGTAACTAAAAGCATCACATTGTAGCCTAGCTATAACCCCATCTCTACGACACCTTCGAAGTGATATAGAATGCTCCCCAATCGGACTCCCGAGCGCAAAGTTACACCCTTTTCTCGTCCAGCACTTGAATGCAAGTCTGCTACTCTCTCTCTGACTTGAGAGGTATATAAAAACGCCAACCTGTAACTAAAAGTATCACATTGTAGCCTAGCTATAACCCCATCTCTACGACACCTTCGAAGTGATATAGAATGCTCCGCAATCGGACTCCCGAGCGCAAAGTTACACCCCTTTTCTCGTCCAGCACTTGCTGAAAGTCAACTGCTCTCTCTAATTTGAGACGTATACAAAAATGCAAGCCCGGAACTAAAAACATCACATTGTAGCCTAGATATAGCCCCAGCTCTACGACACCTTCGAAGTGATATAGAATGCTCCCTAATCGGACTCCCGAGCGCAAAGTTACACCCCTTTTCTCGTCCAGCACTTGCTGAAAGTCAACTGCTCTCTCTAATTTGAGACGTATACAAAAATGCAAGCCCGGAACTAAAAACATCACATTGTAGCCTGGATATAGCCCCATCTCTACGACACCTTCGAAGTGATATAGAATACTCCCCAATCGGACTCCCGAGCGCAAAGTTACACCCCTTTTCTCGTCCAGCACTTGAATGAAAGTGTGCTACTCTCTCTCTGATTTGAGAGGTATACAAAAACGCCAACCTGTAACTAAAAGCATCACATTGTAGCCTAGCTATAACCCCATCTCTACGACACCTTCGAAGTGATATAGAATGCTCCGCAATCGGACTCCCGAGCGCAAAGTTACACCCCTTTTCTCGTTCAGCACTTGCTGAAAGTCAACTGCTCTCTTTGATTTGAGACGTATAGAAAAACGCAAACCCGGAACTAAAAACATCACGTTATAGCCTAGATATAGCCCCATCTCTACGACACCTTCGAAGTGATATAGAATGCTCCCCAATCGGACTCCCGAGCGCAAACTTGCACCCCTTTTCTCGTCCAGCACTTGAATGCAAGTCTGCTACTCTCTCTCTGATTTGAGAGGTATACAAAAACGCCAACCTGTAACTAAAAGCATCACATTGTAGCCTAGCTATAACCCCATCTCTACGACACCTTCGAAGTGATATAGAATGCTCCGCAATCGGACTCCCGAGCGCAAAGTTACACCCCTTTTCTCGTTCAGCACTTGCTGAAAGTCAACTGCTCTCTTTGATTTGAGACGTATAGAAAAACGCAAACCCGGAACTAAAAACATCACGTTATAGCCTAGATATAGCCCCATCTCTACGACACCTTCGAAGTGATAAAGAATGCTCCCCAATCGGACTCCCGAGCGCAAAGTGGCACCCCTTTTCTCGTCCAGCACTTGAATGCAAGTCTGCTACTCTCTCTCTGATTTGAGAGGTATAGAGAAACGCCAACCTGTAACTAAAAGCATCACATTGTAGCCTAGCTATAACCCCATCTCTACGACACCTTCGAAGTGATATAGAATGCTCCCCAATCGGACTCCCGAGCGCAAAGTTACACCCTTTTCTCGTCCAGCACTTGAATGCAAGTCTGCTACTCTCTCTCTGACTTGAGAGGTATATAAAAACGCCAACCTGTAACTAAAAGCATCACATTGTAGCCTAGCTATAACCCCATCTCTACGACACCTTCGAAGTGATATAGAATGCTCCGCAATCGGACTCCCGAGCGCAAAGTTACACCCCTTTTCTCGTTCAGCACTTGAATGCAAGTCTGCTACTCTCTCTCTGACTTGAGAGGTATATAAAAACGCCAACCTGTAACTAAAAGCATCACATTGTAGCCTAGCTATAACCCCATCTCTACGACACCTTCGAAGTGATATAGAATGCTCCCCAATCGGACTCCCGAGCGCAAAGTTACACCCTTTTCTCGTCCAGCACTTGAATGCAAGTCTGCTACTCTCTCTCTGACTTGAGAGGTATATAAAAACGCCAACCTGTAACTAAAAGCATCACATTGTAGCCTAGCTATAACCCCATCTCTACGACACCTTCGAAGTGATATAGAATGCTCCCCAATCGGACTCCCGAGCGCAAAGTTACACCCCTTTTCTCGTCTAGCACTTGCTGAAAGTCAACTGCTCTCTCTAATTTGAGACGTATACAAAAATGCAAGCCCGGAACTAAAAACATCACATTGTAGCCTAGATATAGCCCCAGCTCTACGACACCTTCGAAGTGATATAGAATGCTCCCTAATCGGACTCCCGAGCGCAAAGTTACACCCCTTTTCTAGTCCAGCACTTGCTGAAAGTTAACTGCTCTCTCTGATTTGAGACGTATACAAAAACACCAACCTGTAACTAATAGCATCACATCGTAGACTAGCTATAACCCCATCTCTACGACACCTTCGAAGTGATATAGAATGCTCCCCAATCGGACTCCCGAGCGCAAAGTTACACCCCTTTTCTCGTCCAGCACTTGCTGAAAGTCAATTGCTCTCTCTGATTTGAGAGGTGTACAAAAACGCCAACCTGTAACTAAAAACATCACATTGTAGCCTGGATATAGCCCCATCTCTACGACACCTTCGAAGTGATATAGAATACTCCCCAATCGGACTCCCGAGCGCAAAGTTACACCCCTTTTCTCGTCCAGCACTTGCTGAAAGTTAACTGCTCTCTCTGATTTGAGACGTATACAAAAACACCAACCTGTAACTAATAGCATCACATCGTAGACTAGCTATAACCCCATCTCTACGACACCTTCGAAGTGATATAGAATGCTCCCCAATCGGACTCCCGAGCGCAAAGTTACACCCCTTTTCTCGTCCAGCACTTGCTGAAAGTCAATTGCTCTCTCTGATTTGAGACGTATACAAAAATGCAAGCCCGGAACTAAAAACATCACATTGTAGCCTGGATATAGCCCCATCTCTATGACACCTTCGAAGTGATATAGAATACTCCCCAATCGGACTCCCGAGCGCAAAGTTACACCCCTTTTCTCGTCCAGCACTTGAATGCAAGTCTGCTACTCTCTCTCTGACTTGAGAGGTATATAAAAACGCCAACCTGTAACTAAAAGCATCACATTGTAGCCTAGCTATAACCCCATCTCTACGACACCTTCGAAGTGATATAGAATGCTCCGCAATCGGACTCCCGAGCGCAAAGTTACACCCCTTTTCTCGTTCAGCACTTGAATGCAAGTCTGCTACTCTCTCTCTGACTTGAGAGGTATATAAAAACGCCAACCTGTAACTAAAAGCATCACATTGTAGCCTAGCTATAACCCCATCTCTACGACACCTTCGAAGTGATATAGAATGCTCCCCAATCGGACTCCCGAGCGCAAAGTTACACCCTTTTCTCGTCCAGCACTTGAATGCAAGTCTGCTACTCTCTCTCTGACTTGAGAGGTATATAAAAACGCCAACCTGTAACTAAAAGCATCACATTGTAGCCTAGCTATAACCCCATCTCTACGACACCTTCGAAGTGATATAGAATGCTCCCCAATCGGACTCCCGAGCGCAAAGTTACACCCTTTTCTCGTCCAGCACTTGAATGCAAGTCTGCTACTCTCTCTCTGACTTGAGAGGTATATAAAAACGCCAACCTGTAACTAAAAGCATCACATTGTAGCCTAGCTATAACCCCATCTCTACGACACCTTCGAAGTGATATAGAATGCTCCGCAATCGGACTCCCGAGCGCAAAGTTACACCCCTTTTCTCGTTCAGCACTTGCTGAAAGTTAACTGCTCTCTTTGATTTGAGACGTATAGAAAAACGCAAACCCGGAACTAAAAACATCACGTTATAGCCTAGATATAGCCCCATCTCTACGACACCTTCGAAGTGATATAGAATGCTCCCCAATCGGACTCCCGAGCGCAAAGTTGCACCCCTTTTCTCGTCCAGCACTTGAATGCAAGTCTGCTACTCTCTCTCTGATTTGAGAGGTATACAAAAACGCCAACCTGTAACTAAAAGCATCACATTGTAGCCTAGCTATAACCCCATCTCTACGACACCTTCGAAGTGATATAGAATGCTCCGCAATCGGACTCCCGAGCGCAAAGTTACACCCCTTTTCTCGTCCAGCACTTGCTGAAAGTCAACTGCTCTCTCTAATTTGAGACGTATACAAAAATGCAAGCCCGGAACTAAAAACATCACATTGTAGCCTAGATATAGCCCCAGCTCTACGACACCTTCGAAGTGATATAGAATGCTCCCTAATCGGACTCCCGAGCGCAAAGTTACACCCCTTTTCTCGTCCAGCACTTGCTGAAAGTCAACTGCTCTCTCTAATTTGAGACGTATACAAAAATGCAAGCCCGGAACTAAAAACATCACATTGTAGCCTGGATATAGCCCCATCTCTACGACACCTTCGAAGTGATATAGAATACTCCCCAATCGGACTCCCGAGCGCAAAGTTACACCCCTTTTCTCGTCCAGCACTTGAATGAAAGTGTGCTACTCTCTCTCTGATTTGAGAGGTATACAAAAACGCCAACCTGTAACTAAAAGCATCACATTGTAGCCTAGCTATAACCCCATCTCTACGACACCTTCGAAGTGATATAGAATGCTCCGCAATCGGACTCCCGAGCGCAAAGTTACACCCCTTTTCTCGTTCAGCACTTGCTGAAAGTCAACTGCTCTCTTTGATTTGAGACGTATAGAAAAACGCAAACCCGGAACTAAAAACATCACGTTATAGCCTAGATATAGCCCGATCTCTACGACACCTTCGAAGTGATATAGAATGCTCCCCAATCGGACTCCCGAGCGCAAAGTGGCACCCCTTTTCTCGTCCAGCACTTGAATGCAAGTCTGCTACTCTCTCTCTGATTTGAGAGGTATACAAAAACGCCAACCTGTAACTAAAAGCATCACATTGTAGCCTAGCTATAACCCCATCTCTACGACACCTTCGAAGTGATATAGAATGCTCCCCAATCGGACTCCCGAGCGCAAAGTTACACCCTTTTCTCGTCCAGCACTTGAATGCAAGTCTGCTACTCTCTCTCTGACTTGAGAGGTATATAAAAACGCCAACCTGTAACTAAAAGCATCACATTGTAGCCTAGCTATAACCCCATCTCTACGACACCTTCGAAGTGATATAGAATGCTCCCCAATCGGACTCCCGAGCGCAAAGTTACACCCCTTTTCTCGTCCAGCACTTGCTGAAAGTCAACTGCTCTCTCTAATTTGAGACGTATACAAAAATGCAAGCCCGGAACTAAAAACATCACATTGTAGCCTAGATATAGCCCCAACTCTACGACACCTTCGAAGTGATATAGAATTCTCCCTAATCGGACTCCCGAGCGCAAAGTTACACCCCTTTTCTCGTCCAGCACTTGCTGAAAGTTAACTGCTCTCTCTGATTTGAGACGTATACAAAAACACCAACCTGTAACTAATAGCATCACATCGTAGACTAGCTATAACCCCACCTCTACGACACCTTCGAAGTGATATAGAATGCTCCCCAATCGGACTCCCGAGCGCAAAGTTACACCCCTTTTCTCGTCCAGCACTTGCTGAAAGTCAATTGCTCTCTCTGATTTGAGAGGTGTACAAAAACGCCAACCTGTAACTAAAAACATCACATTGTAGCCTGGATATAGCCCCATCTCTACGACACCTTCGAAGTGATATAGAATACTCCCCAATCGGACTCCCGAGCGCAAAGTTACACCCCTTTTCTCGTCCAGCACTTGCTGAAAGTTAACTGCTCTCTCTGATTTGAGACGTATACAAAAACACCAACCTGTAACTAATAGCATCACATCGTAGACTAGCTATAACCCCATCTCTACGACACCTTCGAAGTGATATAGAATGCTCCCCAATCGGACTCCCGAGCGCAAAGTTACACCCCTTTTCTCGTCCAGCACTTGCTGAAAGTCAATTGCTCTCTCTGATTTGAGACGTATACAAAAATGCAAGCCCGGAACTAAAAACATCACATTGTAGCCTGGATATAGCCCCATCTCTACGACACCTTCGAAGTGATATAGAATACTCCCCAATCGGACTCCCGAGCGCAAAGTTACACCCCTTTTCTCGTCCAGCACTTGAATGAAAGTGTGCTACTCTCTCTCTGATTTGAGAGGTATACAAAAACGCCAACCTGTAACTAAAAGCATCACATTGTAGCCTAGCTATAACCCCATCTCTACGACACCTTCGAAGTGATATAGAATGCTCCGCAATCGGACTCCCGAGCGCAAAGTTACACCCCTTTTCTCGTTCAGCACTTGCTGAAAGTCAACTGCTCTCTTTGATTTGAGACGTATAGAAAAACAAAAACCCGGAACTAAAAACATCACGTTATAGCCTAGATATAGCCCCATCTCTACGACACCTTCGAAGTGATATAGAATGCTCCCCAATCGGACTCCCGAGCGCAAAGTTGCACCCCTTTTCTCGTCCAGCACTTGAATGCAAGTCTGCTACTCTCTCTCTGATTTGAGAGGTATACAAAAACGCCAACCTGTAACTAAAAGCATCACATTGTAGCCTAGCTATAACCCCATCTCTACGACACCTTCGAAGTGATATAGAATGCTCCGCAATCGGACTCCCGAGCGCAAAGTTACACCCCTTTTCTCGTCCAGCACTTGCTGAAAGTCAACTGCTCTCTCTAATTTGAGACGTATACAAAAATGCAAGCCCGGAACTAAAAACATCACATTGTAGCCTAGATATAGCCCCAGCTCTACGACACCTTCGAAGTGATATAGAATGCTCCCTAATCGGACTCCCGAGCGCAAAGTTACACCCCTTTTCTCGTCCAGTACTTGCTGAAAGTCAACTGCTCTCTCTAATTTGAGACGTATACAAAAATGCAAGCCCGGAACTAAAAACATCACATTGTAGCCTGGATATAGCCCCATCTCTACGACACCTTCGAAGTGATATAGAATACTCCCCAATCGGACTCCCGAGCGCAAAGTTACACCCCTTTTCTCGTCCAGCACTTGAATGAAAGTGTGCTACTCTCTCTCTGATTTGAGAGGTATACAAAAACGCCAACCTGTAACTAAAAGCATCACATTGTAGCCTAGCTATAACCCCATCTCTACGACACCTTCGAAGTGATATAGAATGCTCCGCAATCGGACTCCCGAGCGCAAAGTTACACCCCTTTTCTCGTTCAGCACTTGCTGAAAGTCAACTGCTCTCTTTGATTTGAGACGTATAGAAAAACGCAAACCCGGAACTAAAAACATCACGTTATAGCCTAGATATAGCCCGATCTCTACGACACCTTCGAAGTGATATAGAATGCTCCCCAATCGGACTCCCGAGCGCAAAGTGGCACCCCTTTTCTCGTCCAGCACTTGAATGCAAGTCTGCTACTCTCTCTCTGATTTGAGAGGTATACAAAAACGCCAACCTGTAACTAAAAGCATCACATTGTAGCCTAGCTATAACCCCATCTCTACGACACCTTCGAAGTGATATAGAATGCTCCCCAATCGGACTCCCGAGCGCAAAGTTACACCCTTTTCTCGTCCAGCACTTGAATGCAAGTCTGCTACTCTCTCTCTGACTTGAGAGGTATATAAAAACGCCAACCTGTAACTAAAAGCATCACATTGTAGCCTAGCTATAACCCCATCTCTACGACACCTTCGAAGTGATATAGAATGCTCCCCAATCGGACTCCCGAGCGCAAAGTTACACCCCTTTTCTCGTCCAGCACTTGCTGAAAGTCAACTGCTCTCTCTCTGACTTGAGAGGTATATAAAAACGCCAACCTGTAACTAAAAACATCACATTGTAGCCTAGATATAGCCCCAACTCTACGACACCTTCGAAGTGATATAGAATTCTCCCTAATCGGACTCCCGAGCGCAAAGTTACACCCCTTTTCTCGTCCAGCACTTGCTGAAAGTTAACTGCTCTCTCTGATTTGAGACGTATACAAAAACACCAACCTGTAACTAATAGCATCACATCGTAGACTAGCTATAACCCCACCTCTACGACACCTTCGAAGTGATATAGAATGCTCCCCAATCGGACTCCCGAGCGCAAAGTTACACCCCTTTTCTCGTCTAGCACTTGCTGAAAGTCAATTGCTCTCTCTGATTTGAGAGGTGTACAAAAACGCCAACCTGTAACTAAAAACATCACATTGTAGCCTGGATATAGCCCCATCTCTACGACACCTTCGAAGTGATATAGAATACTCCCCAATCGGACTCCCGAGCGCAAAGTTACACCCCTTTTCTCGTCCAGCACTTGCTGAAAGTTAACTGCTCTCTCTGATTTGAGACGTATACAAAAACACCAACCTGTAACTAATAGCATCACATCGTAGACTAGCTATAACCCCATCTCTACGACACCTTCGAAGTGATATAGAATGCTCCCCAATCGGACTCCCGAGCGCAAAGTTACACCCCTTTTCTCGTCCAGCACTTGCTGAAAGTCAATTGCTCTCTCTGATTTGAGACGTATACAAAAATGCAAGCCCGGAACTAAAAACATCACATTGTAGCCTGGATATAGCCCCATCTCTATGACACCTTCGAAGTGATATAGAATACTCCCCAATCGGACTCCCGAGCGCAAAGTTACACCCCTTTTCTCGTCCAGCACTTGAATGAAAGTGTGCTACTCTCTCTCTGATTTGAGAGGTATACAAAAACGCCAACCTGTAACTAAAAGCATCACATTGTAGCCTAGCTATAACCCCATCTCTACGACACCTTCGAAGTGATATAGAATGCTCCGCAATCGGACTCCCGAGCGCAAAGTTACACCCCTTTTCTCGTTCAGCACTTGCTGAAAGTCAACTGCTCTCTTTGATTTGAGACGTATAGAAAAACGCAAACCCGGAACTAAAAACATCACGTTATAGCCTAGATATAGCCCCATCTCTACGACACCTTCGAAGTGATATAGAATGCTCCCCAATCGGACTCCCGAGCGCAAAGTTGCACCCCTTTTCTCGTCCAGCACTTGAATGCAAGTCTGCTACTCTCTCTCTGATTTGAGAGGTATACAAAAACGCCAACCTGTAACTAAAAGCATCACATTGTAGCCTAGCTATAACCCCATCTCTACGACACCTTCGAAGTGATATAGAATGCTCCGCAATCGGACTCCCGAGCGCAAAGTTACACCCCTTTTCTCGTCCAGCACTTGCTGAAAGTCAACTGCTCTCTCTAATTTGAGACGTATACAAAAATGCAAGCCCGGAACTAAAAACATCACATTGTAGCCTAGATATAGCCCCAGCTCTACGACACCTTCGAAGTGATATAGAATGCTCCCTAATCGGACTCCCGAGCGCAAAGTTACACCCCTTTTCTCGTCCAGCACTTGCTGAAAGTGAACTGCTCTCTCTAATTTGAGACGTATACAAAAATGCAAGCCCGGAACTAAAAACATCACATTGTAGCCTGGATATAGCCCCATCTCTACGACACCTTCGAAGTGATATAGAATACTCCCCAATCGGACTCCCGAGCGCAAAGTTACACCCCTTTTCTCGTCCAGCACTTGAATGAAAGTGTGCTACTCTCTCTCTGATTTGAGAGGTATACAAAAACGCCAACCTGTAACTAAAAGCATCACATTGTAGCCTAGCTATAACCCCATCTCTACGACACCTTCGAAGTGATATAGAATGCTCCGCAATCGGACTCCCGAGCGCAAAGTTACACCCCTTTTCTCGTTCAGCACTTGCTGAAAGTCAACTGCTCTCTTTGATTTGAGACGTATAGAAAAACGCAAACCCGGAACTAAAAACATCACGTTATAGCCTAGATATAGCCCCATCTCTACGACACCTTCGAAGTGATATAGAATGCTCCCCAATCGGACTCCCGAGCGCAAACTTGCACCCCTTTTCTCGTCCAGCACTTGAATGCAAGTCTGCTACTCTCTCTCTGATTTGAGAGGTATACAAAAACGCCAACCTGTAACTAAAAGCATCACATTGTAGCCTAGCTATAACCCCATCTCTACGACACCTTCGAAGTGATATAGAATGCTCCGCAATCGGACTCCCGAGCGCAAAGTTACACCCCTTTTCTCGTTCAGCACTTGCTGAAAGTCAACTGCTCTCTTTGATTTGAGACGTATAGAAAAACGCAAACCCGGAACTAAAAACATCACGTTATAGCCTAGATATAGCCCCATCTCTACGACACCTTCGAAGTGATAAAGAATGCTCCCCAATCGGACTCCCGAGCGCAAAGTGGCACCCCTTTTCTCGTCCAGCACTTGAATGCAAGTCTGCTACTCTCTCTCTGATTTGAGAGGTATACAGAAATGCCAACCTGTAACTAAAAGCATCACATTGTAGCCTAGCTATAACCCCATCTCTACGACACCTTCGAAGTGATATAGAATGCTCCCCAATCGGACTCCCGAGCGCAAAGTTACACCCTTTTCTCGTCCAGCACTTGAATGCAAGTCTGCTACTCTCTCTCTGACTTGAGAGGTATATAAAAACGCCAACCTGTAACTAAAAGCATCACATTGTAGCCTAGCTATAACCCCATCTCTACGACACCTTCGAAGTGATATAGAATGCTCCGCAATCGGACTCCCGAGCGCAAAGTTACACCCCTTTTCTCGTTCAGCACTTGAATGCAAGTCTGCTACTCTCTCTCTGACTTGAGAGGTATATAAAAACGCCAACCTGTAACTAAAAGCATCACATTGTAGCCTAGCTATAACCCCATCTCTACGACACCTTCGAAGTGATATAGAATGCTCCCCAATCGGACTCCCGAGCGCAAAGTTACACCCTTTTCTCGTCCAGCACTTGAATGCAAGTCTGCTACTCTCTCTCTGACTTGAGAGGTATATAAAAACGCCAACCTGTAACTAAAAGTATCACATTGTAGCCTAGCTATAACCCCATCTCTACGACACCTTCGAAGTGATATAGAATGCTCCGCAATCGGACTCCCGAGCGCAAAGTTACACCCCTTTTCTCGTCCAGCACTTGCTGAAAGTCAACTGCTCTCTCTAATTTGAGACGTATACAAAAATGCAAGCCCGGAACTAAAAACATCACATTGTAGCCTAGATATAGCCCCAGCTCTACGACACCTTCGAAGTGATATAGAATGCTCCCTAATCGGACTCCCGAGCGCAAAGTTACACCCCTTTTCTCGTCCAGCACTTGCTGAAAGTCAACTGCTCTCTCTAATTTGAGACGTATACAAAAATGCAAGCCCGGAACTAAAAACATCACATTGTAGCCTGGATATAGCCCCATCTCTACGACACCTTCGAAGTGATATAGAATACTCCCCAATCGGACTCCCGAGCGCAAAGTTACACCCCTTTTCTCGTCCAGCACTTGAATGAAAGTGTGCTACTCTCTCTCTGATTTGAGAGGTATACAAAAACGCCAACCTGTAACTAAAAGCATCACATTGTAGCCTAGCTATAACCCCATCTCTACGACACCTTCGAAGTGATATAGAATGCTCCGCAATCGGACTCCCGAGCGCAAAGTTACACCCCTTTTCTCGTTCAGCACTTGCTGAAAGTCAACTGCTCTCTTTGATTTGAGACGTATAGAAAAACGCAAACCCGGAACTAAAAACATCACGTTATAGCCTAGATATAGCCCCATCTCTACGACACCTTCGAAGTGATATAGAATGCTCCCCAATCGGACTCCCGAGCGCAAACTTGCACCCCTTTTCTCGTCCAGCACTTGAATGCAAGTCTGCTACTCTCTCTCTGATTTGAGAGGTATACAAAAACGCCAACCTGTAACTAAAAGCATCACATTGTAGCCTAGCTATAACCCCATCTCTACGACACCTTCGAAGTGATATAGAATGCTCCGCAATCGGACTCCCGAGCGCAAAGTTACACCCCTTTTCTCGTTCAGCACTTGCTGAAAGTCAACTGCTCTCTTTGATTTGAGACGTATAGAAAAACGCAAACCCGGAACTAAAAACATCACGTTATAGCCTAGATATAGCCCCATCTCTACGACACCTTCGAAGTGATAAAGAATGCTCCCCAATCGGACTCCCGAGCGCAAAGTGGCACCCCTTTTCTCGTCCAGCACTTGAATGCAAGTCTGCTACTCTCTCTCTGATTTGAGAGGTATAGAGAAACGCCAACCTGTAACTAAAAGCATCACATTGTAGCCTAGCTATAACCCCATCTCTACGACACCTTCGAAGTGATATAGAATGCTCCCCAATCGGACTCCCGAGCGCAAAGTTACACCCTTTTCTCGTCCAGCACTTGAATGCAAGTCTGCTACTCTCTCTCTGACTTGAGAGGTATATAAAAACGCCAACCTGTAACTAAAAGCATCACATTGTAGCCTAGCTATAACCCCATCTCTACGACACCTTCGAAGTGATATAGAATGCTCCGCAATCGGACTCCCGAGCGCAAAGTTACACCCCTTTTCTCGTTCAGCACTTGAATGCAAGTCTGCTACTCTCTCTCTGACTTGAGAGGTATATAAAAACGCCAACCTGTAACTAAAAGCATCACATTGTAGCCTAGCTATAACCCCATCTCTACGACACCTTCGAAGTGATATAGAATGCTCCCCAATCGGACTCCCGAGCGCAAAGTTACACCCTTTTCTCGTCCAGCACTTGAATGCAAGTCTGCTACTCTCTCTCTGACTTGAGAGGTATATAAAAACGCCAACCTGTAACTAAAAGCATCACATTGTAGCCTAGCTATAACCCCATCTCTACGACACCTTCGAAGTGATATAGAATGCTCCCCAATCGGACTCCCGAGCGCAAAGTTACACCCCTTTTCTCGTCTAGCACTTGCTGAAAGTCAACTGCTCTCTCTAATTTGAGACGTATACAAAAATGCAAGCCCGGAACTAAAAACATCACATTGTAGCCTAGATATAGCCCCAGCTCTACGACACCTTCGAAGTGATATAGAATGCTCCCTAATCGGACTCCCGAGCGCAAAGTTACACCCCTTTTCTCGTCCAGCACTTGCTGAAAGTTAACTGCTCTCTCTGATTTGAGACGTATACAAAAACACCAACCTGTAACTAATAGCATCACATCGTAGACTAGCTATAACCCCATCTCTACGACACCTTCGAAGTGATATAGAATGCTCCCCAATCGGACTCCCGAGCGCAAAGTTACACCCCTTTTCTCGTCCAGCACTTGCTGAAAGTCAATTGCTCTCTCTGATTTGAGAGGTGTACAAAAACGCCAACCTGTAACTAAAAACATCACATTGTAGCCTGGATATAGCCCCATCTCTACGACACCTTCGAAGTGATATAGAATACTCCCCAATCGGACTCCCGAGCGCAAAGTTACACCCCTTTTCTCGTCCAGCACTTGCTGAAAGTTAACTGCTCTCTCTGATTTGAGACGTATACAAAAACACCAACCTGTAACTAATAGCATCACATCGTAGACTAGCTATAACCCCATCTCTACGACACCTTCGAAGTGATATAGAATGCTCCCCAATCGGACTCCCGAGCGCAAAGTTACACCCCTTTTCTCGTCCAGCACTTGCTGAAAGTCAATTGCTCTCTCTGATTTGAGACGTATACAAAAATGCAAGCCCGGAACTAAAAACATCACATTGTAGCCTGGATATAGCCCCATCTCTATGACACCTTCGAAGTGATATAGAATACTCCCCAATCGGACTCCCGAGCGCAAAGTTACACCCCTTTTCTCGTCCAGCACTTGAATGCAAGTCTGCTACTCTCTCTCTGACTTGAGAGGTATATAAAAACGCCAACCTGTAACTAAAAGCATCACATTGTAGCCTAGCTATAACCCCATCTCTACGACACCTTCGAAGTGATATAGAATGCTCCGCAATCGGACTCCCGAGCGCAAAGTTACACCCCTTTTCTCGTTCAGCACTTGAATGCAAGTCTGCTACTCTCTCTCTGACTTGAGAGGTATATAAAAACGCCAACCTGTAACTAAAAGCATCACATTGTAGCCTAGCTATAACCCCATCTCTACGACACCTTCGAAGTGATATAGAATGCTCCCCAATCGGACTCCCGAGCGCAAAGTTACACCCTTTTCTCGTCCAGCACTTGAATGCAAGTCTGCTACTCTCTCTCTGACTTGAGAGGTATATAAAAACGCCAACCTGTAACTAAAAGCATCACATTGTAGCCTAGCTATAACCCCATCTCTACGACACCTTCGAAGTGATATAGAATGCTCCGCAATCGGACTCCCGAGCGCAAAGTTACACCCCTTTTCTCGTCCAGCACTTGCTGAAAGTCAACTGCTCTCTCTAATTTGAGACGTATACAAAAATGCAAGCCCGGAACTAAAAACATCACATTGTAGCCTAGATATAGCCCCAGCTCTACGACACCTTCGAAGTGATATAGAATGCTCCCTAATCGGACTCCCGAGCGCAAAGTTACACCCCTTTTCTCGTCCAGCACTTGCTGAAAGTCAACTGCTCTCTCTAATTTGAGACGTATACAAAAATGCAAGCCCGGAACTAAAAACATCACATTGTAGCCTGGATATAGCCCCATCTCTACGACACCTTCGAAGTGATATAGAATACTCCCCAATCGGACTCCCGAGCGCAAAGTTACACCCCTTTTCTCGTCCAGCACTTGAATGAAAGTGTGCTACTCTCTCTCTGATTTGAGAGGTATACAAAAACGCCAACCTGTAACTAAAAGCATCACATTGTAGCCTAGCTATAACCCCATCTCTACGACACCTTCGAAGTGATATAGAATGCTCCGCAATCGGACTCCCGAGCGCAAAGTTACACCCCTTTTCTCGTTCAGCACTTGCTGAAAGTCAACTGCTCTCTTTGATTTAAGACGTATAGAAAAACGCAAACCCGGAACTAAAAACATCACGTTATAGCCTAGATATAGCCCCATCTCTACGACACCTTCGAAGTGATATAGAATGCTCCCCAATCGGACTCCCGAGCGCAAACTTGCACCCCTTTTCTCGTCCAGCACTTGAATGCAAGTCTGCTACTCTCTCTCTGATTTGAGAGGTATACAAAAACGCCAACCTGTAACTAAAAGCATCACATTGTAGCCTAGCTATAACCCCATCTCTACGACACCTTCGAAGTGATATAGAATGCTCCGCAATCGGACTCCCGAGCGCAAAGTTACACCCCTTTTCTCGTTCAGCACTTGCTGAAAGTCAACTGCTCTCTTTGATTTGAGACGTATAGAAAAACGCAAACCCGGAACTAAAAACATCACTTTATAGCCTAGATATAGCCCCATCTCTACGACACCTTCGAAGTGATATAGAATGCTCCCCAATCGGACTCCCGAGCGCAAAGTGGCACCCCTTTTCTCGTCCAGCACTTGAATGCAAGTCTGCTACTCTCTCTCTGATTTGAGAGGTATACAAAAACGCCAACCTGTAACTAAAAGCATCACATTGTAGCCTAGCTATAACCCCATCTCTACGACACCTTCGAAGTGATATAGAATGCTCCGCAATCGGACTCCCGAGCGCAAAGTTACACCCCTTTTCTCGTTCAGCACTTGCTGAAAGTCAACTGCTCTCTTTGATTTGAGACGTATAGAAAAACGCAAACCCGGAACTAAAAACATCACGTTATAGCCTAGATATAGCCCCATCTCTACGACACCTTCGAAGTGATATAGAATGCTCCCCAATCGGACTCCCGAGCGCAAACTTGCACCCCTTTTCTCGTCCAGCACTTGAATGCAAGTCTGCTACTCTCTCTCTGATTTGAGAGGTATACAAAAACGCCAACCTGTAACTAAAAGCATCACATTGTAGCCTAGCTATAACCCCATCTCTACGACACCTTCGAAGTGATATAGAATGCTCCGCAATCGGACTCCCGAGCGCAAAGTTACACCCCTTTTCTCGTTCAGCACTTGCTGAAAGTCAACTGCTCTCTTTGATTTGAGACGTATAGAAAAACGCAAACCCGGAACTAAAAACATCACGTTATAGCCTAGATATAGCCCCATCTCTACGACACCTTCGAAGTGATAAAGAATGCTCCCCAATCGGACTCCCGAGCGCAAAGTGGCACCCCTTTTCTCGTCCAGCACTTGAATGCAAGTCTGCTACTCTCTCTCTGATTTGAGAGGTATACAGAAACGCCAACCTGTAACTAAAAGCATCACATTGTAGCCTAGCTATAACCCCATCTCTACGACACCTTCGAAGTGATATAGAATGCTCCCCAATCGGACTCCCGAGCGCAAAGTTACACCCTTTTCTCGTCCAGCACTTGAATGCAAGTCTGCTACTCTCTCTCTGACTTGAGAGGTATATAAAAATGCCAACCTGTAACTAAAAGCATCACATTGTAGCCTAGCTATAACCCCATCTCTACGACACCTTCGAAGTGATATAGAATGCTCCGCAATCGGACTCCCGAGCGCAAAGTTACACCCCTTTTCTCGTTCAGCACTTGAATGCAACTCTGCTACTCTCTCTCTGACTTGAGAGGTATATAAAAACGCCAACCTGTAACTAAAAGCATCACATTGTAGCCTAGCTATAACCCCATCTCTACGACACCTTCGAAGTGATATAGAATGCTCCCCAATCGGACTCCCGAGCGCAAAGTTACACCCTTTTCTCGTCCAGCACTTGAATGCAAGTCTGCTACTCTCTCTCTGACTTGAGAGGTATATAAAAACGCCAACCTGTAACTAAAAGCATCACATTGTAGCCTAGCTATAACCCCATCTCTACGACACCTTCGAAGTGATATAGAATGCTCCCCAATCGGACTCCCGAGCGCAAAGTTACACCCCTTTTCTCGTCTAGCACTTGCTGAAAGTCAACTGCTCTCTCTAATTTGAGACGTATACAAAAATGCAAGCCCGGAACTAAAAACATCACATTGTAGCCTAGATATAGCCCCAGCTCTACGACACCTTCGAAGTGATATAGAATGCTCCCTAATCGGACTCCCGAGCGCAAAGTTACACCCCTTTTCTCGTCCAGCACTTGCTGAAAGTTAACTGCTCTCTCTGATTTGAGACGTATACAAAAACACCAACCTGTAACTAATAGCATCACATCGTAGACTAGCTATAACCCCATCTCTACGACACCTTCGAAGTGATATAGAATGCTCCCCAATCGGACTCCCGAGCGCAAAGTTACACCCCTTTTCTCGTCCAGCACTTGCTGAAAGTCAATTGCTCTCTCTGATTTGAGAGGTGTACAAAAACGCCAACCTGTAACTAAAAACATCACATTGTAGCCTGGATATAGCCCCATCTCTACGACACCTTCGAAGTGATATAGAATACTCCCCAATCGGACTCCCGAGCGCAAAGTTACACCCCTTTTCTCGTCCAGCACTTGCTGAAAGTTAACTGCTCTCTCTGATTTGAGACGTATACAAAAACACCAACCTGTAACTAATAGCATCACATCGTAGACTAGCTATAACCCCATCTCTACGACACCTTCGAAGTGATATAGAATGCTCCCCAATCGGACTCCCGAGCGCAAAGTTACACCCCTTTTCTCGTCCAGCACTTGCTGAAAGTCAATTGCTCTCTCTGATTTGAGACGTATACAAAAATGCAAGCCCGGAACTAAAAACATCACATTGTAGCCTGGATATAGCCCCATCTCTATGACACCTTCGAAGTGATATAGAATACTCCCCAATCGGACTCCCGAGCGCAAAGTTACACCCCTTTTCTCGTCCAGCACTTGAATGAAAGTGTGCTACTCTCTCTCTGATTTGAGAGGTATACAAAAACGCCAACCTGTAACTAAAAGCATCACATTGTAGCCTAGCTATAACCCCATCTCTACGACACCTTCGAAGTGATATAGAATGCTCCGCAATCGGACTCCCGAGCGCAAAGTTACACCCCTTTTCTCGTTCAGCACTTGCTGAAAGTCAACTGCTCTCTTTGATTTGAGACGTATAGAAAAACGCAAACCCGGAACTAAAAACATCACGTTATAGCCTAGATATAGCCCCATCTCTACGACACCTTCGAAGTGATATAGAATGCTCCCCAATCGGACTCCCGAGCGCAAACTTGCACCCCTTTTCTCGTCCAGCACTTGAATGCAAGTCTGCTACTCTCTCTCTGATTTGAGAGGTATACAAAAACGCCAACCTGTAACTAAAAGCATCACATTGTAGCCTAGCTATAACCCCATCTCTACGACACCTTCGAAGTGATATAGAATGCTCCGCAATCGGACTCCCGAGCGCAAAGTTACACCCCTTTTCTCGTCCAGCACTTGCTGAAAGTCAACTGCTCTCTCTAATTTGAGACGTATACAAAAATGCAAGCCCGGAACTAAAAACATCACATTGTAGCCTAGATATAGCCCCAGCTCTACGACACCTTCGAAGTGATATAGAATGCTCCCTAATCGGACTCCCGAGCGCAAAGTTACACCCCTTTTCTCGTCCAGCACTTGCTGAAAGTCAACTGCTCTCTCTAATTTGAGACGTATACAAAAATGCAAGCCCGGAACTAAAAACATCACATTGTAGCCTGGATATAGCCCCATCTCTACGACACCTTCGAAGTGATATAGAATACTCCCCAATCGGACTCCCGAGCGCAAAGTTACACCCCTTTTCTCGTCCAGCACTTGAATGAAAGTGTGCTACTCTCTCTCTGATTTGAGAGGTATACAAAAACGCCAACCTGTAACTAAAAGCATCACATTGTAGCCTAGCTATAACCCCATCTCTACGACACCTTCGAAGTGATATAGAATGCTCCGCAATCGGACTCCCGAGCGCAAAGTTACACCCCTTTTCTCGTTCAGCACTTGCTGAAAGTCAACTGCTCTCTTTGATTTGAGACGTATAGAAAAACGCAAACCCGGAACTAAAAACATCACGTTATAGCCTAGATATAGCCCCATCTCTACGACACCTTCGAAGTGATATAGAATGCTCCCCAATCGGACTCCCGAGCGCAAACTTGCACCCCTTTTCTCGTCCAGCACTTGAATGCAAGTCTGCTACTCTCTCTCTGATTTGAGAGGTATACAAAAACGCCAACCTGTAACTAAAAGCATCACATTGTAGCCTAGCTATAACCCCATCTCTACGACACCTTCGAAGTGATATAGAATGCTCCGCAATCGGACTCCCGAGCGTAAAGTTACACCCCTTTTCTCGTTCAGCACTTGCTGAAAGTCAACTGCTCTCTTTGATTTGAGACGTATAGAAAAACGCAAACCCGGAACTAAAAACATCACGTTATAGCCTAGATATAGCCCCATCTCTACGACACCTTCGAAGTGATAAAGAATGCTCCCCAATCGGACTCCCGAGCGCAAAGTGGCACCCCTTTTCTCGTCCAGCACTTGAATGCAAGTCTGCTACTCTCTCTCTGATTTGAGAGGTATACAGAAACGCCAACCTGTAACTAAAAGCATCACATTGTAGCCTAGCTATAACCCCATCTCTACGACACCTTCGAAGTGATATAGAATGCTCCCCAATCGGACTCCCGAGCGCAAAGTTACACCCTTTTCTCGTCCAGCACTTGAATGCAAGTCTGCTACTCTCTCTCTGATTTGAGAGGTATATAAAAACGCCAACCTGTAACTAAAAGCATCACATTGTAGCCTAGCTATAACCCCATCTCTACGACACCTTCGAAGTGATATAGAATGCTCCCCAATCGGACTCCCGAGCGCAAAGTTACACCCTTTTCTCGTCCAGCACTTGAATGCAAGTCTGCTACTCTCTCTCTGACTTGAGAGGTATATAAAAACGCCAACCTGTAACTAAAAGCATCACATTGTAGCCTAGCTATAACCCCATCTCTACGACACCTTCGAAGTGATATAGAATGCTCCCCAATCGGACTCCCGAGCGCAAAGTTACACCCCTTTTCTCGTCTAGCACTTGCTGAAAGTCAACTGCTCTCTCTAATTTGAGACGTATACAAAAATGCAAGCCCGGAACTAAAAACATCACATTGTAGCCTAGATATAGCCCCAGCTCTACGACACCTTCGAAGTGATATAGAATGCTCCCTAATCGGACTCCCGAGCGCAAAGTTACACCCCTTTTCTCGTCCAGCACTTGCTGAAAGTTAACTGCTCTCTCTGATTTGAGACGTATACAAAAACACCAACCTGTAACTAATAGCATCACATCGTAGACTAGCTATAACCCCATCTCTACGACACCTTCGAAGTGATATAGAATGCTCCCCAATCGGACTCCCGAGCGCAAAGTTACACCCCTTTTCTCGTCCAGCACTTGCTGAAAGTCAATTGCTCTCTCTGATTTGAGAGGTGTACAAAAACGCCAACCTGTAACTAAAAACATCACATTGTAGCCTGGATATAGCCCCATCTCTACGACACCTTCGAAGTGATATAGAATACTCCCCAATCGGACTCCCGAGCGCAAAGTTACACCCCTTTTCTCGTCCAGCACTTGCTGAAAGTTAACTGCTCTCTCTGATTTGAGACGTATACAAAAACACCAACCTGTAACTAATAGCATCACATCGTAGACTAGCTATAACCCCATCTCTACGACACCTTCGAAGTGATATAGAATGCTCCCCAATCGGACTCCCGAGCGCAAAGTTACACCCCTTTTCTCGTCCAGCACTTGCTGAAAGTCAATTGCTCTCTCTGATTTGAGACGTATACAAAAATGCAAGCCCGGAACTAAAAACATCACATTGTAGCCTGGATATAGCCCCATCTCTATGACACCTTCGAAGTGATATAGAATACTCCCCAATCGGACTCCCGAGCGCAAAGTTACACCCCTTTTCTCGTCCAGCACTTGAATGAAAGTGTGCTACTCTCTCTCTGATTTGAGAGGTATACAAAAACGCCAACCTGTAACTAAAAGCATCACATTGTAGCCTAGCTATAACCCCATCTCTACGACACCTTCGAAGTGATATAGAATGCTCCGCAATCGGACTCCCGAGCGCAAAGTTACACCCCTTTTCTCGTTCAGCACTTGCTGAAAGTCAACTGCTCTCTTTGATTTGAGACGTATAGAAAAACGCAAACCCGGAACTAAAAACATCACGTTATAGCCTAGATATAGCCCCATCTCTACGACACCTTCGAAGTGATATAGAATGCTCCCCAATCGGACTCCCGAGCGCAAACTTGCACCCCTTTTCTCGTCCAGCACTTGAATGCAAGTCTGCTACTCTCTCTCTGATTTGAGAGGTATACAAAAACGCCAACCTGTAACTAAAAGCATCACATTGTAGCCTAGCTATAACCCCATCTCTACGACACCTTCGAAGTGATATAGAATGCTCCGCAATCGGACTCCCGAGCGCAAAGTTACACCCCTTTTCTCGTCCAGCACTTGCTGAAAGTCAACTGCTCTCTCTAATTTGAGACGTATACAAAAATGCAAGCCCGGAACTAAAAACATCACATTGTAGCCTAGATATAGCCCCAGCTCTACGACACCTTCGAAGTGATATAGAATGCTCCCTAATCGGACTCCCGAGCGCAAAGTTACACCCCTTTTCTCGTCCAGCACTTGCTGAAAGTCAACTGCTCTCTCTAATTTGAGACGTATACAAAAATGCAAGCCCGGAACTAAAAACATCACATTGTAGCCTGGATATAGCCCCATCTCTACGACACCTTCGAAGTGATATAGAATACTCCCCAATCGGACTCCCGAGCGCAAAGTTACACCCCTTTTCTCGTCCAGCACTTGAATGAAAGTGTGCTACTCTCTCTCTGATTTGAGAGGTATACAAAAACGCCAACCTGTAACTAAAAGCATCACATTGTAGCCTAGCTATAACCCCATCTCTACGACACCTTCGAAGTGATATAGAATGCTCCGCAATCGGACTCCCGAGCGCAAAGTTACACCCCTTTTCTCGTTCAGCACTTGCTGAAAGTCAACTGCTCTCTTTGATTTGAGACGTATAGAAAAACGCAAACCCGGAACTAAAAACATCACGTTATAGCCTAGATATAGCCCCATCTCTACGACACCTTCGAAGTGATATAGAATGCTCCCCAATCGGACTCCCGAGCGCAAACTTGCACCCCTTTTCTCGTCCAGCACTTGAATGCAAGTCTGCTACTCTCTCTCTGATTTGAGAGGTATACAAAAACGCCAACCTGTAACTAAAAGCATCACATTGTAGCCTAGCTATAACCCCATCTCTACGACACCTTCGAAGTGATATAGAATGCTCCGCAATCGGACTCCCGAGCGCAAAGTTACACCCCTTTTCTCGTTCAGCACTTGCTGAAAGTCAACTGCTCTCTTTGATTTGAGACGTATAGAAAAACGCAAACCCGGAACTAAAAACATCACGTTATAGCCTAGATATAGCCCCATCTCTACGACACCTTCGAAGTGATAAAGAATGCTCCCCAATCGGACTCCCGAGCGCAAAGTGGCACCCCTTTTCTCGTCCAGCACTTGAATGCAAGTCTGCTACTCTCTCTCTGATTTGAGAGGTATACAGAAACGCCAACCTGTAACTAAAAGCATCACATTGTAGCCTAGCTATAACCCCATCTCTACGACACCTTCGAAGTGATATAGAATGCTCCCCAATCGGACTCCCGAGCGCAAAGTTACACCCTTTTCTCGTCCAGCACTTGAATGCAAGTCTGCTACTCTCTCTCTGATTTGAGAGGTATATAAAAACGCCAACCTGTAACTAAAAGCATCACATTGTAGCCTAGCTATAACCCCATCTCTACGACACCTTCGAAGTGATATAGAATGCTCCCCAATCGGACTCCCGAGCGCAAAGTTACACCCCTTTTCTCGTCCAGCACTTGAATGAAAGTGTGCTACTCTCTCTCTGATTTGAGAGGTATACAAAAACGCCAACCTGTAACTAAAAGCATCACATTGTAGCCTAGCTATAACCCCATCTCTACGACACCTTCGAAGTGATATAGAATGCTCCGCAATCGGACTCCCGAGCGCAAAGTTACACCCCTTTTCTCGTTCAGCACTTGCTGAAAGTCAACTGCTCTCTTTGATTTGAGACGTATAGAAAAACGCAAACCCGGAACTAAAAACATCACGTTATAGCCTAGATATAGCCCCATCTCTACGACACCTTCGAAGTGATATAGAATGCTCCCCAATCGGACTCCCGAGCGCAAACTTGCACCCCTTTTCTCGTCCAGCACTTGAATGCAAGTCTGCTACTCTCTCTCTGATTTGAGAGGTATACAAAAACGCCAACCTGTAACTAAAAGCATCACATTGTAGCCTAGCTATAACCCCATCTCTACGACACCTTCGAAGTGATATAGAATGCTCCGCAATCGGACTCCCGAGCGCAAAGTTACACCCCTTTTCTCGTCCAGCACTTGCTGAAAGTCAACTGCTCTCTCTAATTTGAGACGTATACAAAAATGCAAGCCCGGAACTAAAAACATCACATTGTAGCCTAGATATAGCCCCAGCTCTACGACACCTTCGAAGTGATATAGAATGCTCCCTAATCGGACTCCCGAGCGCAAAGTTACACCCCTTTTCTCGTCCAGCACTTGCTGAAAGTCAACTGCTCTCTCTAATTTGAGACGTATACAAAAATGCAAGCCCGGAACTAAAAACATCACATTGTAGCCTGGATATAGCCCCATCTCTACGACACCTTCGAAGTGATATAGAATACTCCCCAATCGGACTCCCGAGCGCAAAGTTACACCCCTTTTCTCGTCCAGCACTTGAATGAAAGTGTGCTACTCTCTCTCTGATTTGAGAGGTATACAAAAACGCCAACCTGTAACTAAAAGCATCACATTGTAGCCTAGCTATAACCCCATCTCTACGACACCTTCGAAGTGATATAGAATGCTCCGCAATCGGACTCCCGAGCGCAAAGTTACACCCCTTTTCTCGTTCAGCACTTGCTGAAAGTCAACTGCTCTCTTTGATTTGAGACGTATAGAAAAACGCAAACCCGGAACTAAAAACATCACGTTATAGCCTAGATATAGCCCCATCTCTACGACACCTTCGAAGTGATATAGAATGCTCCCCAATCGGACTCCCGAGCGCAAACTTGCACCCCTTTTCTCGTCCAGCACTTGAATGCAAGTCTGCTACTCTCTCTCTGATTTGAGAGGTATACAAAAACGCCAACCTGTAACTAAAAGCATCACATTGTAGCCTAGCTATAACCCCATCTCTACGACACCTTCGAAGTGATATAGAATGCTCCGCAATCGGACTCCCGAGCGCAAAGTTACACCCCTTTTCTCGTTCAGCACTTGCTGAAAGTCAACTGCTCTCTTTGATTTGAGACGTATAGAAAAACGCAAACCCGGAACTAAAAACATCACGTTATAGCCTAGATATAGCCCCATCTCTACGACACCTTCGAAGTGATAAAGAATGCTCCCCAATCGGACTCCCGAGCGCAAAGTGGCACCCCTTTTCTCGTCCAGCACTTGAATGCAAGTCTGCTACTCTCTCTCTGATTTGAGAGGTATACAGAAACGCCAACCTGTAACTAAAAGCATCACATTGTAGCCTAGCTATAACCCCATCTCTACGACACCTTCGAAGTGATATAGAATGCTCCCCAATCGGACTCCCGAGCGCAAAGTTACACCCTTTTCTCGTCCAGCACTTGAATGCAAGTCTGCTACTCTCTCTCTGATTTGAGAGGTATATAAAAACGCCAACCTGTAACTAAAAGCATCACATTGTAGCCTAGCTATAACCCCATCTCTACGACACCTTCGAAGTGATATAGAATGCTCCCCAATCGGACTCCCGAGCGCAAAGTTACACCCCTTTTCTCGTCCAGCACTTGCTGAAAGTCAATTGCTCTCTCTGATTTGAGACGTATACAAAAATGCAAGCCCGGAACTAAAAACATCACATTGTAGCCTGGATATAGCCCCATCTCTACGACACCTTCGAAGTGATATAGAATACTCCCCAATCGGACTCCCGAGCGCAAAGTTACACCCCTTTTCTCGTCCAGCACTTGCTGAAAGTTAACTGCTCTCTCTGATTTGAGACGTATACAAAAACACCAACCTGTAACTAATAGCATCACATCGTAGACTAGCTATAACCCCATCTCTACGACACCTTCGAAGTGATATAGAATGCTCCCCAATCGGACTCCCGAGCGCAAAGTTACACCCCTTTTCTCGTCCAGCACTTGCTGAAAGTCAATTGCTCTCTCTGATTTGAGACGTATACAAAAATGCAAGCCCGGAACTAAAAACATCACATTGTAGCCTGGATATAGCCCCATCTCTACGACACCTTCGAAGTGATATAGAATACTCCCCAATCGGACTCCCGAGCGCAAAGTTACACCCCTTTTCTCGTCCAGCACTTGAATGAAAGTGTGCTACTCTCTCTCTGATTTGAGAGGTATACAAAAACGCCAACCTGTAACTAAAAGCATCACATTGTAGCCTAGCTATAACCCCATCTCTACGACACCTTCGAAGTGATATAGAATGCTCCGCAATCGGACTCCCGAGCGCAAAGTTACACCCCTTTTCTCGTTCAGCACTTGCTGAAAGTCAACTGCTCTCTTTGATTTGAGACGTATAGAAAAACGCAAACCCGGAACTAAAAACATCACGTTATAGCCTAGATATAGCCCCATCTCTACGACACCTTCGAAGTGATATAGAATGCTCCCCAATCGGACTCCCGAGCGCAAAGTTGCACCCCTTTTCTCGTCCAGCACTTGAATGCAAGTCTGCTACTCTCTCTCTGATTTGAGAGGTATACAAAAACGCCAACCTGTAACTAAAAGCATCACATTGTAGCCTAGCTATAACCCCATCTCTACCACACCTTCGAAGTGATATAGAATGCTCCGCAATCGGACTCCCGAGCGCAAAGTTACACCCCTTTTCTCGTTCAGCACTTGCTGAAAGTCAACTGCTCTCTTTGATTTGAGACGTATAGAAAAACGCAAACCCGGAACTAAAAACATCACGTTATAGCCTAGATATAGCCCCATCTCTACGACACCTTCGAAGTGATAAAGAATGCTCCCCAATCGGACTCCCGAGCGCAAAGTGGCACCCCTTTTCTCGTCCAGCACTTGAATGCAAGTCTGCTACTCTCTCTCTGATTTGAGAGGTATACAGAAACGCCAACCTGTAACTAAAAGCATCACATTGTAGCCTAGCTATAACCCCATCTCTACGACACCTTCGAAGTGATATAGAATGCTCCCCAATCGGACTCCCGAGCGCAAAGTTACACCCTTTTCTCGTCCAGCACTTGAATGCAAGTCTGCTACTCTCTCTCTGATTTGAGAGGTATATAAAAACGCCAACCTGTAACTAAAAGCATCACATTGTAGCCTAGCTATAACCCCATCTCTACGACACCTTCGAAGTGATATAGAATGCTCCCCAATCGGACTCCCGAGCGCAAAGTTACACCCCTTTTCTCGTCCAGCACTTGCTGAAAGTCAATTGCTCTCTCTGATTTGAGACGTATACAAAAATGCAAGCCCGGAACTAAAAACATCACATTGTAGCCTGGATATAGCCCCATCTCTACGACACCTTCGAAGTGATATAGAATACTCCCCAATCGGACTCCCGAGCGCAAAGTTACACCCCTTTTCTCGTCCAGCACTTGCTGAAAGTTAACTGCTCTCTCTGATTTGAGACGTATACAAAAACACCAACCTGTAACTAATAGCA
Organism: Polygonum maritimum; assembly: GCA_963924305.1. Classification (NCBI taxonomy): domain Eukaryota; kingdom Viridiplantae; phylum Streptophyta; class Magnoliopsida; order Caryophyllales; family Polygonaceae; genus Polygonum; species Polygonum maritimum. The sequence goes on from OZ002734.1 coordinate 39,675,345, forward strand.
TCACATCGTAGACTAGCTATAACCCCATCTCTACGACACCTTCGAAGTGATATAGAATGCTCCCCAATCGGACTCCCGAGCGCAAAGTTACACCCCTTTTCTCGTCCAGCACTTGCTGAAAGTCAATTGCTCTCTCTGATTTGAGACGTATACAAAAATGCAAGCCCGGAACTAAAAACATCACATTGTAGCCTGGATATAGCCCCATCTCTACGACACCTTCGAAGTGATATAGAATACTCCCCAATCGGACTCCCGAGCGCAAAGTTACACCCCTTTTCTCGTCCAGCACTTGAATGAAAGTGTGCTACTCTCTCTCTGATTTGAGAGGTATACAAAAACGCCAACCTGTAACTAAAAGCATCACATTGTAGCCTAGCTATAACCCCATCTCTACGACACCTTCGAAGTGATATAGAATGCTCCGCAATCGGACTCCCGAGCGCAAAGTTACACCCCTTTTCTCGTTCAGCACTTGCTGAAAGTCAACTGCTCTCTTTGATTTGAGACGTATAGAAAAACGCAAACCCGGAACTAAAAACATCACGTTATAGCCTAGATATAGCCCCATCTCTACGACACCTTCGAAGTGATATAGAATGCTCCCCAATCGGACTCCCGAGCGCAAAGTTGCACCCCTTTTCTCGTCCAGCACTTGAATGCAAGTCTGCTACTCTCTCTCTGATTTGAGAGGTATACAAAAACGCCAACCTGTAACTAAAAGCATCACATTGTAGCCTAGCTATAACCCCATCTCTACGACACCTTCGAAGTGATATAGAATGCTCCGCAATCGGACTCCCGAGCGCAAAGTTACACCCCTTTTCTCGTTCAGCACTTGCTGAAAGTCAACTGCTCTCTTTGATTTGAGACGTATAGAAAAACGCAAACCCGGAACTAAAAACATCACGTTATAGCCTAGATATAGCCCCATCTCTACGACACCTTCGAAGTGATAAAGAATGCTCCCCAATCGGACTCCCGAGCGCAAAGTGGCACCCCTTTTCTCGTCCAGCACTTGAATGCAAGTCTGCTACTCTCTCTCTGATTTGAGAGGTATACAGAAACGCCAACCTGTAACTAAAAGCATCACATTGTAGCCTAGCTATAACCCCATCTCTACGACACCTTCGAAGTGATATAGAATGCTCCCCAATCGGACTCCCGAGCGCAAAGTTACACCCTTTTCTCGTCCAGCACTTGAATGCAAGTCTGCTACTCTCTCTCTGATTTGAGAGGTATATAAAAACGCCAACCTGTAACTAAAAGCATCACATTGTAGCCTAGCTATAACCCCATCTCTACGACACCTTCGAAGTGATATAGAATGCTCCCCAATCGGACTCCCGAGCGCAAAGTTACACCCTTTTCTCGTCCAGCACTTGCTGAAAGTCAATTGCTCTCTCTGATTTGAGACGTATACAAAAATGCAAGCCCGGAACTAAAAACATCACATTGTAGCCTGGATATAGCCCCATCTCTACGACACCTTCGAAGTGATATAGAATACTCCCCAATCGGACTCCCGAGCGCAAAGTTACACCCCTTTTCTCGTCCAGCACTTGCTGAAAGTTAACTGCTCTCTCTGATTTGAGACGTATACAAAAACACCAACCTGTAACTAATAGCATCACATCGTAGACTAGCTATAACCCCATCTCTACGACACCTTCGAAGTGATATAGAATGCTCCCCAATCGGACTCCCGAGCGCAAAGTTACACCCCTTTTCTCGTCCAGCACTTGCTGAAAGTCAATTGCGCTCTCTGATTTGAGACGTATACAAAAATGCAAGCCCGGAACTAAAAACATCACATTGTAGCCTGGATATAGCCCCATCTCTACGACACCTTCGAAGTGATATAGAATACTCCCCAATCGGACTCCCGAGCGCAAAGTTACACCCCTTTTCTCGTCCAGCACTTGAATGAAAGTGTGCTACTCTCTCTCTGATTTGAGAGGTATACAAAAACGCCAACCTGTAACTAAAAGCATCACATTGTAGCCTAGCTATAACCCCATCTCTACGACACCTTCGAAGTGATATAGAATGCTCCGCAATCGGACTCCCGAGCGCAAAGTTACACCCCTTTTCTCGTTCAGCACTTGCTGAAAGTCAACTGCTCTCTTTGATTTGAGACGTATAGAAAAACGCAAACCCGGAACTAAAAACATCACGTTATAGCCTAGATATAGCCCCATCTCTACGACACCTTCGAAGTGATATAGAATGCTCCCCAATCGGACTCCCGAGCGCAAAGTTGCACCCCTTTTCTCGTCCAGCACTTGAATGCAAGTCTGCTACTCTCTCTCTGATTTGAGAGGTATACAAAAACGCCAACCTGTAACTAAAAGCATCACATTGTAGCCTAGCTATAACCCCATCTCTACGACACCTTCGAAGTGATATAGAATGCTCCGCAATCGGACTCCCGAGCGCAAAGTTACACCCCTTTTCTCGTTCAGCACTTGCTGAAAGTCAACTGCTCTCTTTGATTTGAGACGTATAGAAAAACGCAAACCCGGAACTAAAAACATCACGTTATAGCCTAGATATAGCCCCATCTCTACGACACCTTCGAAGTGATAAAGAATGCTCCCCAATCGGACTCCCGAGCGCAAAGTGGCACCCCTTTTCTCGTCCAGCACTTGAATGCAAGTCTGCTACTCTCTCTCTGATTTGAGAGGTATACAGAAACGCCAACCTGTAACTAAAAGCATCACATTGTAGCCTAGCTATAACCCCATCTCTACGACACCTTCGAAGTGATATAGAATGCTCCCCAATCGGACTCCCGAGCGCAAAGTTACACCCTTTTCTCGTCCAGCACTTGAATGCAAGTCTGCTACTCTCTCTCTGATTTGAGAGGTATATAAAAACGCCAACCTGTAACTAAAAGCATCACATTGTAGCCTAGCTATAACCCCATCTCTACGACACCTTCGAAGTGATATAGAATGCTCCCCAATCGGACTCCCGAGCGCAAAGTTACACCCTTTTCTCGTCCAGCACTTGCTGAAAGTCAATTGCTCTCTCTGATTTGAGACGTATACAAAAATGCAAGCCCGGAACTAAAAACATCACATTGTAGCCTGGATATAGCCCCATCTCTACGACACCTTCGAAGTGATATAGAATACTCCCCAATCGGACTCCCGAGCGCAAAGTTACACCCCTTTTCTCGTCCAGCACTTGCTGAAAGTTAACTGCTCTCTCTGATTTGAGACGTATACAAAAACACCAACCTGTAACTAATAGCATCACATCGTAGACTAGCTATAACCCTATCTCTACGACACCTTCGAAGTGATATAGAATGCTCCCCAATCGGACTCCCGAGCGCAAAGTTACACCCCTTTTCTCGTCCAGCACTTGCTGAAAGTCAATTGCTCTCTCTGATTTGAGACGTATACAAAAATGCAAGCCCGGAACTAAAAACATCACATTGTAGCCTGGATATAGCCCCATCTCTACGACACCTTCGAAGTGATATAGAATACTCCCCAATCGGACTCCCGAGCGCAAAGTTACACCCCTTTTCTCGTCCAGCACTTGAATGAAAGTGTGCTACTCTCTCTCTGATTTGAGAGGTATACAAAAACGCCAACCTGTAACTAAAAGCATCACATTGTAGCCTAGCTATAACCCCATCTCTACGACACCTTCGAAGTGATATAGAATGCTCCGCAATCGGACTCCCGAGCGCAAAGTTACACCCCTTTTCTCGTTCAGCACTTGCTGAAAGTCAACTGCTCTCTTTGATTTGAGACGTATAGAAAAACGCAAACCCGGAACTAAAAACATCACGTTATAGCCTAGATATAGCCCCATCTCTACGACACCTTCGAAGTGATATAGAATGCTCCCCAATCGGACTCCCGAGCGCAAAGTTGCACCCCTTTTCTCGTCCAGCACTTGAATGCAAGTCTGCTACTCTCTCTCTGATTTGAGAGGTATACAAAAACGCCAACCTGTAACTAAAAGCATCACATTGTAGCCTAGCTATAACCCCATCTCTACGACACCTTCGAAGTGATATAGAATGCTCCGCAATCGGACTCCCGAGCGCAAAGTTACACCCCTTTTCTCGTTCAGCACTTGCTGAAAGTCAACTCCTCTCTTTGATTTGAGACGTATAGAAAAACGCAAACCCGGAACTAAAAACATCACGTTATAGCCTAGATATAGCCCCATCTCTACGACACCTTCGAAGTGATAAAGAATGCTCCCCAATCGGACTCCCGAGCGCAAAGTGGCACCCCTTTTCTCGTCCAGCACTTGAATGCAAGTCTGCTACTCTCTCTCTGATTTGAGAGGTATACAGAAACGCCAACCTGTAACTAAAAGCATCACATTGTAGCCTAGCTATAACCCCATCTCTACGACACCTTCGAAGTGATATAGAATGCTCCCCAATCGGACTCCCGAGCGCAAAGTTACACCCTTTTCTCGTCCAGCACTTGAATGCAAGTCTGCTACTCTCTCTCTGATTTGAGAGGTATATAAAAACGCCAACCTGTAACTAAAAGCATCACATTGTAGCCTAGCTATAACCCCATCTCTACGACACCTTCGAAGTGATATAGAATGCTCCCCAATCGGACTCCCGAGCGCAAAGTTACACCCCTTTTCTCGTCCAGCACTTGCTGAAAGTCAACTACTCTCTCTAATTTGAGACGTATACAAAAATGCAAGCCCGGAACTAAAAACATCACATTGTAGCCTAGATATAGCCCCAGCTCTACGACACCTTCGAAGTGATATAGAATGCTCCCTAATCGGACTCCCGAGCGCAAAGTTACACCCCTTTTCTCGTCCAGCACTTGCTGAAAGTTAACTGCTCTCTCTGATTTGAGACATATACAAAAACACCAACCTGTAACTAATAGCATCACATCGTAGACTAGCTATAACCCCATCTCTACGACACCTTCGAAGTGATATAGAATGCTCCCCAATCGGACTCCCGAGCGCAAAGTTACACCCCTTTTCTCGTCCAGCACTTGCTGAAAGTCAATTGCTCTCTCTGATTTGAGACGTATACAAAAATGCAAGCCCGGAACTAAAAACGTCACATTGTAGCCTGGATATAGCCCCATCTCTACGACACCTTCGAAGTGATATAGAATACTCCCCAATCGGACTCCCGAGCGCAAAGTTACACCCCTTTTCTCGTCCAGCACTTGCTGAAAGTTAACTGCTCTCTCTGATTTGAGACGTATACAAAAACACCAACCTGTAACTAATAGCATCACATCGTAGACTAGCTATAACCCCATCTCTACGACACCTTCGAAGTGATATAGAATGCTCCCCAATCGGACTCCCGAGCGCAAAGTGGCACCCCTTTTCTCGTCCAGCACTTGAATGCAAGTCTGCTACTCTCTCTCTGATTTGAGAGGTATACAGAAACGCCAACCTGTAACTAAAAGCATCACATTGTAGCCTAGCTATAACCCCATCTCTACGACACCTTCGAAGTGATATAGAATGCTCCCCAATCGGACTCCCGAGCGCAAAGTTACACCCTTTTCTCGTCCAGCACTTGAATGCAAGTCTGCTACTCTCTCTCTGATTTGAGAGGTATATAAAAACGCCAACCTGTAACTAAAAGCATCACATTGTAGCCTAGCTATAACCCCATCTCTACGACACCTTCGAAGTGATATAGAATGCTCCCCAATCGGACTCCCGAGCGCAAAGTTACACCCCTTTTCTCGTCCAGCACTTGCTGAAAGTCAACTGCTCTCTCTAATTTGAGACGTATACAAAAATGCAAGCCCGGAACTAAAAACATCACATTGTAGCCTAGATATAGCCCCAGCTCTACGACACCTTCGAAGTGATATAGAATGCTCCCTAATCGGACTCCCGAGCGCAAAGTTACACCCCTTTTCTCGTCCAGCACTTGCTGAAAGTTAACTGCTCTCTCTGATTTGAGACATATACAAAAACACCAACCTGTAACTAATAGCATCACATCGTAGACTAGCTATAACCCCATCTCTACGACACCTTCGAAGTGATATAGAATGCTCCCCAATCGGACTCCCGAGCGCAAAGTTACACCCCTTTTCTCGTCCAGCACTTGCTGAAAGTCAATTGCTCTCTCTGATTTGAGACGTATACAAAAATGCAAGCCCGGAACTAAAAACGTCACATTGTAGCCTGGATATAGCCCCATCTCTACGACACCTTCGAAGTGATATAGAATACTCCCCAATCGGACTCCCGAGCGCAAAGTTACACCCCTTTTCTCGTCCAGCACTTGCTGAAAGTTAACTGCTCTCTCTGATTTGAGACGTATACAAAAACACCAACCTGTAACTAATAGCATCACATCGTAGACTAGCTATAACCCCATCTCTACGACACCTTCGAAGTGATATAGAATGCTCCCCAATCGGACTCCCGAGCGCAAAGTTACACCCCTTTTCTCGTCCAGCACTTGCTGAAAGTCAATTGCTCTCTCTGATTTGAGACGTATACAAAAATGCAAGCCCGGAACTAAAAACATCACATTGTAGCCTGGATATAGCCCCATCTCTACGACACCTTCGAAGTGATATAGAATACTCCCCAATCGGACTCCCGAGCGCAAAGTTACACCCCTTTTCTCGTCCAGCACTTGAATGAAAGTGTGCTACTCTCTCTCTGATTTGAGAGGTATACAAAAACGCCAACCTGTAACTAAAAGCATCACATTGTAGCCTAGCTATAGCCCCATCTCTACGACACCTTCGAAGTGATATAGAATGCTCCGCAATCGGACTCCCGAGCGCAAAGTTACACCCCTTTTCTCGTTCAGCACTTGCTGAAAGTCAACTGCTCTCTTTGATTTGAGACGTATAGAAAAACGCAAACCCGGAACTAAAAACATCACGTTATAGCCTAGATATAGCCCCATCTCTACGACACCTTCGAAGTGATATAGAATGCTCCCCAATCGGACTCCCGAGCGCAAACTTGCACCCCTTTTCTCGTCCAGCACTTGAATGCAAGTCTGCTACTCTCTCTCTGATTTGAGAGGTATACAAAAACGCCAACCTGTAACTAAAAGCATCACATTGTAGCCTAGCTATAACCCCATCTCTACGACACCTTCGAAGTGATATAGAATGCTCCGCAATCGGACTCCCGAGCGCAAAGTTACACCCCTTTTCTCGTTCAGCACTTGCTGAAAGTCAACTGCTCTCTTTGATTTGAGACGTATAGAAAAACGCAAACCCGGAACTAAAAACATCACGTTATAGCCTAGATATAGCCCCATCTCTACGACACCTTCGAAGTGATATAGAATGCTCCCCAATCGGACTCCCGAGCGCAAAGTGGCACCCCTTTTCTCGTCCAGCACTTGAATGCAAGTCTGCTACTCTCTCTCTGATTTGAGAGGTATACAAAAACGCCAACCTGTAACTAAAAGCATCACATTGTAGCCTAGCTATAACCCCATCTCTACGACACCTTCGAAGTGATATAGAATGCTCCCCAATCGGACTCCCGAGCGCAAAGTTACACCCTTTTCTCGTCCAGCACTTGAATGCAAGTCTGCTACTCTCTCTCTGATTTGAGAGGTATATAAAAACGCCAACCTGTAACTAAAAGCATCACATTGTAGCCTAGCTATAACCCCATCTCTACGACACCTTCGAAGTGATATAGAATGCTCCCCAATCGGACTCCCGAGCGCAAAGTTACACCCCTTTTCTCGTCCAGCACTTGCTGAAAGTCAACTGCTCTCTCTAATTTGAGACGTATACAAAAATGCAAGCCCGGAACTAAAAACATCACATTGTAGCCTAGATATAGCCCCAGCTCTACGACACCTTCGAAGTGATATAGAATGCTCCCTAATCGGACTCCCGAGCGCAAAGTTACACCCCTTTTCTCGTCCAGCACTTGCTGAAAGTTAACTGCTCTCTCTGATTTGAGACGTATACAAAAACACCAACCTGTAACTAATAGCATCACATCGTAGACTAGCTATAACCCCATCTCTACGACACCTTCGAAGTGATATAGAATGCTCCCCAATCGGACTCCCGAGCGTAAAGTTACACCCCTTTTCTCGTCCAGCACTTGCTGAAAGTCAATTGCTCTCTCTGATTTGAGACGTATACAAAAATGCAAGCCCGGAACTAAAAACATCACATTGTAGCCTGGATATAGCCCCATCTCTACGACACCTTCGAAGTGATATAGAATACTCCCCAATCGGACTCCCGAGCGCAAAGTTACACCCCTTTTCTCGTCCAGCACTTGCTGAAAGTTAACTGCTCTCTCTGATTTGAGACGTATACAAAAACACCAACCTGTAACTAATAGCATCACATCGTAGACTAGCTATAACCCCATCTCTACGACACCTTCGAAGTGATATAGAATGCTCCCCAATCGGACTCCCGAGCGCAAAGTTACACCCCTTTTCTCGTCCAGCACTTGCTGAAAGTCAATTGCTCTCTCTGATTTGAGACGTATACAAAAATGCAAGCCCGGAACTAAAAACATCACATTGTAGCCTGGATATAGCCCCATCTCTACGACACCTTCGAAGTGATATAGAATACTCCCCAATCGGACTCCCGAGCGCAAAGTTACACCCCTTTTCTCGTCCAGCACTTGAATGAAAGTGTGCTACTCTCTCTCTGATTTGAGAGGTATACAAAAACGCCAACCTGTAACTAAAAGCATCACATTGTAGCCTAGCTATAACCCCATCTCTACGACACCTTCGAAGTGATATAGAATGCTCCGCAATCGGACTCCCGAGCGCAAAGTTACACCCCTTTTCTCGTTCAGCACTTGCTGAAAGTCAACTGCTCTCTTTGATTTGAGACGTATAGAAAAACGCAAACCCGGAACTAAAAACATCACGTTATAGCCTAGATATAGCCCCATCTCTACGACACCTTCGAAGTGATATAGAATGCTCCCCAATCGGACTCCCGAGCGCAAACTTGCACCCCTTTTCTCGTCCAGCACTTGAATGCAAGTCTGCTACTCTCTCTCTGATTTGAGAGGTATACAAAAACGCCAACCTGTAACTAAAAGCATCACATTGTAGCCTAGCTATAACCCCATCTCTACGACACCTTCGAAGTGATATAGAATGCTCCGCAATCGGACTCCCGAGCGCAAAGTTACACCCCTTTTCTCGTTCAGCACTTGCTGAAAGTCAACTGCTCTCTTTGATTTGAGACGTATAGAAAAACGCAAACCCGGAACTAAAAACATCACGTTATAGCCTAGATATAGCCCCATCTCTACGACACCTTCGAAGTGATATAGAATGCTCCCCAATCGGACTCCCGAGCGCAAAGTGGCACCCCTTTTCTCGTCCAGCACTTGAATGCAAGTCTGCTACTCTCTCTCTGATTTGAGAGGTATACAAAAACGCCAACCTGTAACTAAAAGCATCACATTGTAGCCTAGCTATAACCCCATCTCTACGACACCTTCGAAGTGATATAGAATGCTCCCCAATCGGACTCCCGAGCGCAAAGTTACACCCTTTTCTCGTCCAGCACTTGAATGCAAGTCTGCTACTCTCTCTCTGATTTGAGAGGTATATAAAAACGCCAACCTGTAACTAAAAGCATCACATTGTAGCCTAGCTATAACCCCATCTCTACGACACCTTCGAAGTGATATAGAATGCTCCCCAATCGGACTCCCGAGCGCAAAGTTACACCCCTTTTCTCGTCCAGCACTTGCTGAAAGTCAACTGCTCTCTCTAATTTGAGACGTATACAAAAATGCAAGCCCGGAACTAAAAACATCACATTGTAGCCTAGATATAGCCCCAGCTCTACGACACCTTCGAAGTGATATAGAATGCTCCCTAATCGGACTCCCGAGCGCAAAGTTACACCCCTTTTCTCGTCCAGCACTTGCTGAAAGTTAACTGCTCTCTCTGATTTGAGACGTATACAAAAACACCAACCTGTAACTAATAGCATCACATCGTAGACTAGCTATAACCCCATCTCTACGACACCTTCGAAGTGATATAGAATGCTCCCCAATCGGACTCCCGAGCGCAAAGTTACACCCCTTTTCTCGTCCAGCACTTGCTGAAAGTCAATTGCTCTCTCTGATTTGAGACGTATACAAAAATGCAAGCCCGGAACTAAAAACATCACATTGTAGCCTGGATATAGCCCCATCTCTACGACACCTTCGAAGTGATATAGAATACTCCCCAATCGGACTCCCGAGCGCAAAGTTACACCCCTTTTCTCGTCCAGCACTTGCTGAAAGTTAACTGCTCTCTCTGATTTGAGACGTATACAAAAACACCAACCTGTAACTAATAGCATCACATCGTAGACTAGCTATAACCCCATCTCTACGACACCTTCGAAGTGATATAGAATGCTCCCCAATCGGACTCCCGAGCGCAAAGTTACACCCCTTTTCTCGTCCAGCACTTGCTGAAAGTCAATTGCTCTCTCTGATTTGAGACGTATACAAAAATGCAAGCCCGGAACTAAAAACATCACATTGTAGCCTGGATATAGCCCCATCTCTACGACACCTTCGAAGTGATATAGAATACTCCCCAATCGGACTCCCGAGCGCAAAGTTACACCCCTTTTCTCGTCCAGCACTTGAATGAAAGTGTGCTACTCTCTCTCTGATTTGAGAGGTATACAAAAACGCCAACCTGTAACTAAAAGCATCACATTGTAGCCTAGCTATAACCCCATCTCTACGACACCTTCGAAGTGATATAGAATGCTCCGCAATCGGACTCCCGAGCGCAAAGTTACACCCCTTTTCTCGTTCAGCACTTGCTGAAAGTCAACTGCTCTCTTTGATTTGAGACGTATAGAAAAACGCAAACCCGGAACTAAAAACATCACGTTATAGCCTAGATATAGCCCCATCTCTACGACACCTTCGAAGTGATATAGAATGCTCCCCAATCGGACTCCCGAGCGCAAACTTGCACCCCTTTTCTCGTCCAGCACTTGAATGCAAGTCTGCTACTCTCTCTCTGATTTGAGAGGTATACAAAAACGCCAACCTGTAACTAAAAGCATCACATTGTAGCCTAGCTATAACCCCATCTCTACGACACCTTCGAAGTGATATAGAATGCTCCGCAATCGGACTCCCGAGCGCAAAGTTACACCCCTTTTCTCGTTCAGCACTTGCTGAAAGTCAACTGCTCTCTTTGATTTGAGACGTATAGAAAAACGCAAACCCGGAACTAAAAACATCACGTTATAGCCTAGATATAGCCCCATCTCTACGACACCTTCGAAGTGATATAGAATGCTCCCCAATCGGACTCCCGAGCGCAAAGTGGCACCCCTTTTCTCGTCCAGCACTTGAATGCAAGTCTGCTACTCTCTCTCTGATTTGAGAGGTATACAAAAACGCCAACCTGTAACTAAAAGCATCACATTGTAGCCTAGCTATAACCCCATCTCTACGACACCTTCGAAGTGATATAGAATGCTGCCCAATCGGACTCCCGAGCGCAAAGTTACACCCTTTTCTCGTCCAGCACTTGAATGCAAGTCTGCTACTCTCTCTCTGATTTGAGAGGTATATAAAAACGCCAACCTGTAACTAAAAGCATCACATTGTAGCCTAGCTATAACCCCATCTCTACGACACCTTCGAAGTGATATAGAATGCTCCCCAATCGGACTCCCGAGCGCAAAGTTACACCCCTTTTCTCGTCCAGCACTTGCTGAAAGTCAACTGCTCTCTCTAATTTGAGACGTATACAAAAATGCAAGCCCGGAACTAAAAACATCACATTGTAGCCTAGATATAGCCCCAGCTCTACGACACCTTCGAAGTGATATAGAATGCTCCCTAATCGGACTCCCGAGCGCAAAGTTACACCCCTTTTCTCGTCCAGCACTTGCTGAAAGTTAACTGCTCTCTCTGATTTGAGACGTATACAAAAACACCAACCTGTAACTAATAGCATCACATCGTAGACTAGCTATAACCCCATCTCTACGACACCTTCGAAGTGATATAGAATGCTCCCCAATCGGACTCCCGAGCGCAAAGTTACACCCCTTTTCTCGTCCAGCACTTGCTGAAAGTCAATTGCTCTCTCTGATTTGAGACGTATACAAAAATGCAAGCCCGGAACTAAAAACATCACATTGTAGCCTGGATATAGCCCCATCTCTACGACACCTTCGAAGTGATATAGAATACTCCCCAATCGGACTCCCGAGCGCAAAGTTACACCCCTTTTCTCGTCCAGCACTTGCTGAAAGTTAACTGCTCTCTCTGATTTGAGACGTATACAAAAACACCAACCTGTAACTAATAGCATCACATCGTAGACTAGCTATAACCCCATCTCTACGACACCTTCGAAGTGATATAGAATGCTCCCCAATCGGACTCCCGAGCGCAAAGTTACACCCCTTTTCTCGTCCAGCACTTGCTGAAAGTCAATTGCTCTCTCTGATTTGAGACGTATACAAAAATGCAAGCCCGGAACTAAAAACATCACATTGTAGCCTGGATATAGCCCCATCTCTACGACACCTTCGAAGTGATATAGAATACTCCCCAATCGGACTCCCGAGCGCAAAGTTACACCCCTTTTCTCGTCCAGCACTTGAATGAAAGTGTGCTACTCTCTCTCTGATTTGAGAGGTATACAAAAACGCCAACCTGTAACTAAAAGCATCACATTGTAGCCTAGCTATAACCCCATCTCTACGACACCTTCGAAGTGATATAGAATGCTCCGCAATCGGACTCCCGAGCGCAAAGTTACACCCCTTTTCTCGTTCAGCACTTGCTGAAAGTCAACTGCTCTCTTTGATTTGAGACGTATAGAAAAACGCAAACCCGGAACTAAAAACATCACGTTATAGCCTAGATATAGCCCCATCTCTACGACACCTTCGAAGTGATATAGAATGCTCCCCAATCGGACTCCCGAGCGCAAAGTTGCACCCCTTTTCTCGTCCAGCACTTGAATGCAAGTCTGCTACTCTCTCTCTGATTTGAGAGGTATACAAAAACGCCAACCTGTAACTAAAAGCATCACATTGTAGCCTAGCTATAACCCCATCTCTACGACACCTTCGAAGTGATATAGAATGCTCCGCAATCGGACTCCCGAGCGCAAAGTTACACCCCTTTTCTCGTTCAGCACTTGCTGAAAGTCAACTGCTCTCTTTTATTTGAGACGTATAGAAAAACGCAAACCCGGAACTAAAAACATCACGTTATAGCCTAGATATAGCCCCATCTCTACGACACCTTCGAAGTGATATAGAATGCTCCCCAATCGGACTCCCGAGCGCAAAGTGGCACCCCTTTTCTCGTCCAGCACTTGAATGCAAGTCTGCTACTCTCTCTCTGATTTGAGAGGTATACAAAAACGCCAACCTGTAACTAAAAGCATCACATTGTAGCCTAGCTATAACCCCATCTCTACGACACCTTCGAAGTGATATAGAATGCTCCCCAATCGGACTCCCGAGCGCAAAGTTACACCCTTTTCTCGTCCAGCACTTGAATGCAAGTCTGCTACTCTCTCTCTGATTTGAGAGGTATATAAAAACGCCAACCTGTAACTAAAAGCATCACATTGTAGCCTAGCTATAACCCCATCTCTACGACACCTTCGAAGTGATATAGAATGCTCCCCAATCGGACTCCCGAGCGCAAAGTTACACCCCTTTTCTCGTCCAGCACTTGCTGAAAGTCAACTGCTCTCTCTAATTTGAGACGTATACAAAAATGCAAGCCCGGAACTAAAAACATCACATTGTAGCCTAGATATAGCCCCAGCTCTACGACACCTTCGAAGTGATATAGAATGCTCCCTAATCGGACTCCCGAGCGCAAAGTTACACCCCTTTTCTCGTCCAGCACTTGCTGAAAGTTAACTGCTCTCTCTGATTTGAGACGTATACAAAAACACCAACCTGTAACTAATAGCATCACATCGTAGACTAGCTATAACCCCATCTCTACGACACCTTCGAAGTGATATAGAATGCTCCCCAATCGGACTCCCGAGCGCAAAGTTACACCCCTTTTCTCGTCCAGCACTTGCTGAAAGTCAATTGCTCTCTCTGATTTGAGACGTATACAAAAATGCAAGCCCGGAACTAAAAACATCACATTGTAGCCTGGATATAGCCCCATCTCTACGACACCTTCGAAGTGATATAGAATACTCCCCAATCGGACTCCCGAGCGCAAAGTTACACCCCTTTTCTCGTCCAGCACTTGAATGAAAGTGTGCTACTCTCTCTCTGATTTGAGAGGTATACAAAAACGCCAACCTGTAACTAAAAGCATCACATTGTAGCCTAGCTATAACCCCATCTCTACGACACCTTCGAAGTGATATAGAATGCTCCGCAATCGGACTCCCGAGCGCAAAGTTACACCCCTTTTCTCGTTCAGCACTTGCTGAAAGTCAACTGCTCTCTTTGATTTGAGACGTATAGAAAAACGCAAACCCGGAACTAAAAACATCACGTTATAGCCTAGATATAGCCCCATCTCTACGACACCTTCGAAGTGATATAGAATGCTCCCCAATCGGACTCCCGAGCGCAAACTTGCACCGCTTTTCTCGTCCAGCACTTGAATGCAAGTCTGCTACTCTCTCTCTGATTTGAGAGGTATACAAAAACGCCAACCTGTAACTAAAAGCATCACATTGTAGCCTAGCTATAACCCCATCTCTACGACACCTTCGAAGTGATATAGAATGCTCCGCAATCGGACTCCCGAGCGCAAAGTTACACCCCTTTTCTCGTTCAGCACTTGCTGAAAGTCAACTGCTCTCTTTGATTTGAGACGTATAGAAAAACGCAAACCCGGAACTAAAAACATCACGTGATAGCCTAGATATAGCCCCATCTCTACGACACCTTCGAAGTGATATAGAATGCTCCCCAATCGGACTCCCGAGCGCAAAGTGGCACCCCTTTTCTCGTCCAGCACTTGAATGCAAGTCTGCTACTCTCTCTCTGATTTGAGAGGTATACAAAAACGCCAACCTGTAACTAAAAGCATCACATTGTAGCCTAGCTATAACCCCATCTCTACGACACCTTCGAAGTGATATAGAATGCTCCCCAATCGGACTCCCGAGCGCAAAGTTACACCCCTTTTCTCGTTCAGCACTTGCTGAAAGTCAACTGCTCTCTTTGATTTGAGACGTATAGAAAAACGCAAACCCGGAACTAAAAACATCACGTTATAGCCTAGATATAGCCCCATCTCTACGACACCTTCGAAGTGATATAGAATGCTCCCCAATCGGACTCCCGAGCGCAAACTTGCACCGCTTTTCTCGTCCAGCACTTGAATGCAAGTCTGCTACTCTCTCTCTGATTTGAGAGGTATACAAAAACGCCAACCTGTAACTAAAAGCATCACATTGTAGCCTAGCTATAACCCCATCTCTACGACACCTTCGAAGTGATATAGAATGCTCCGCAATCGGACTCCCGAGCGCAAAGTTACACCCCTTTTCTCGTTCAGCACTTGCTGAAAGTCAACTGCTCTCTTTGATTTGAGACGTATAGAAAAACGCAAACCCGGAACTAAAAACATCACGTGATAGCCTAGATATAGCCCCATCTCTACGACACCTTCGAAGTGATATAGAATGCTCCCCAATCGGACTCCCGAGCGCAAAGTGGCACCCCTTTTCTCGTCCAGCACTTGAATGCAAGTCTGCTACTCTCTCTCTGATTTGAGAGGTATACAAAAACGCCAACCTGTAACTAAAAGCATCACATTGTAGCCTAGCTATAACCCCATCTCTACGACACCTTCGAAGTGATATAGAATGCTCCCCAATCGGACTCCCGAGCGCAAAGTTACACCCTTTTCTCGTCCAGCACTTGAATGCAAGTCTGCTACTCTCTCTCTGATTTGAGAGGTATATAAAAACGCCAACCTGTAACTAAAAGCATCACATTGTAGCCTAGCTATAACCCCATCTCTACGACACCTTCGAAGTGATATAGAATGCTCCCCAATCGGACTCCCGAGCGCAAAGTTACACCCCTTTTCTCGTCCAGCACTTGCTGAAAGTCAACTGCTCTCTCTAATTTGAGACGTATACAAAAATGCAAGCCCGGAACTAAAAACATCACATTGTAGCCTAGATATAGCCCCAGCTCTACGACACCTTCGAAGTGATATAGAATGCTCCCTAATCGGACTCCCGAGCGCAAAGTTACACCCCTTTTCTCGTCCAGCACTTGCTGAAAGTTAACTGCTCTCTCTGATTTGAGACGTATACAAAAACACCAACCTGTAACTAATAGCATCACATCGTAGACTAGCTATAACCCCATCTCTACGACACCTTCGAAGTGATATAGAATGCTCCCCAATCGGACTCCCGAGCGCAAAGTTACACCCCTTTTCTCGTCCAGCACTTGCTGAAAGTCAATTGCTCTCTCTGATTTGAGACGTATACAAAAATGCAAGCCCGGAACTAAAAACATCACATTGTAGCCTGGATATAGCCCCATCTCTACGACACCTTCGAAGTGATATAGAATACTCCCCAATCGGACTCCCGAGCGCAAAGTTACACCCCTTTTCTCGTCCAGCACTTGCTGAAAGTTAACTGCTCTCTCTGATTTGAGACGTATACAAAAACACCAACCTGTAACTAATAGCATCACATCGTAGACTAGCTATAACCCCATCTCTACGACACCTTCGAAGTGATATAGAATGCTCCCCAATCGGACTCCCGACCGCAAAGTTACACCCCTTTTCTCGTCCAGCACTTGCTGAAAGTCAATTGCTCTCTCTGATTTGAGACGTATACAAAAATGCAAGCCCGGAACTAAAAACATCACATTGTAGCCTGGATATAGCCCCATCTCTACGACACCTTCGAAGTGATATAGAATACTCCCCAATCGGACTCCCGAGCGCAAAGTTACACCCCTTTTCTCGTCCAGCACTTGAATGAAAGTGTGCTACTCTCTCTCTGATTTGAGAGGTATACAAAAACGCCAACCTGTAACTAAAAGCATCACATTGTAGCCTAGCTATAACCCCATCTCTACGACACCTTCGAAGTGATATAGAATGCTCCGTAATCGGACTCCCGAGCGCAAAGTTACACCCCTTTTCTCGTTCAGCACTTGCTGAAAGTCAACTGCTCTCTTTGATTTGAGACGTATAGAAAAACGCAAACCCGGAACTAAAAACATCACGTTATAGCCTAGATATAGCCCCATCTCTACGACACCTTCGAAGTGATATAGAATGCTCCCCAATCGGACTCCCGAGCGCAAAGTTGCACCCCTTTTCTCGTCCAGCACTTGAATGCAAGTCTGCTACTCTCTCTCTGATTTGAGAGGTATACAAAAACGCCAACCTGTAACTAAAAGCATCACATTGTAGCCTAGCTATAACCCCATCTCTACGACACCTTCGAAGTGATATAGAATGCTCCGCAATCGGACTCCCGAGCGCAAAGTTACACCCCTTTTCTCGTTCAGCACTTGCTGAAAGTCAACTGCTCTCTTTGATTTGAGACGTATAGAAAAACGCAAACCCGGAACTAAAAACATCACGTTATAGCCTAGATATAGCCCCATCTCTACGACACCTTCGAAGTGATATAGAATGCTCCCCAATCGGACTCCCGAGCGCAAAGTGGCACCCCTTTTCTCGTCCAGCACTTGAATGCAAGTCTGCTACTCTCTCTCTGATTTGAGAGGTATACAAAAACGCCAACCTGTAACTAAAAGCATCACATTGTAGCCTAGCTATAACCCCATCTCTACGACACCTTCGAAGTGATATAGAATGCTCCCCAATCGGACTCCCGAGCGCAAAGTTACACCCTTTTCTCGTCCAGCACTTGAATGCAAGTCTGCTACTCTCTCTCTGATTTGAGAGGTATATAAAAACGCCAACCTGTAACTAAAAGCATCACATTGTAGCCTAGCTATAACCCCATCTCTACGACACCTTCGAAGTGATATAGAATGCTCCCCAATCGGACTCCCGAGCGCAAAGTTACACCCCTTTTCTCGTCCAGCACTTGCTGAAAGTCAACTGCTCTCTCTAATTTGAGACGTATACAAAAATGCAAGCCCGGAACTAAAAACATCACATTGTAGCCTAGATATAGCCCCAGCTCTACGACACCTTCGAAGTGATATAGAATGCTCCCTAATCGGACTCCCGAGCGCAAAGTTACACCCCTTTTCTCGTCCAGCACTTGCTGAAAGTTAACTGCTCTCTCTGATTTGAGACGTATACAAAAACACCAACCTGTAACTAATAGCATCACATCGTAGACTAGCTATAACCCCATCTCTACGACACCTTCGAAGTGATATAGAATGCTCCCCAATCGGACTCCCGAGCGCAAAGTTACACCCCTTTTCTCGTCCAGCACTTGCTGAAAGTCAATTGCTCTCTCTGATTTGAGACGTATACAAAAATGCAAGCCCGGAACTAAAAACATCACATTGTAGCCTGGATATAGCCCCATCTCTACGACACCTTCGAAGTGATATAGAATACTCCCCAATCGGACTCCCGAGCGCAAAGTTACACCCCTTTTCTCGTCCAGCACTTGCTGAAAGTTAACTGCTCTCTCTGATTTGAGACGTATACAAAAACACCAACCTGTAACTAATAGCATCACATCGTAGACTAGCTATAACCCCATCTCTACGACACCTTCGAAGTGATATAGAATGCTCCCCAATCGGACTCCCGAGCGCAAAGTTACACCCCTTTTCTCGTCCAGCACTTGCTGAAAGTCAATTGCTCTCTCTGATTTGAGACGTATACAAAAATGCAAGCCCGGAACTAAAAACATCACATTGTAGCCTGGATATAGCCCCATCTCTACGACACCTTCGAAGTGATATAGAATACTCCCCAATCGGACTCCCGAGCGCAAAGTTACACCCCTTTTCTCGTCCAGCACTTGAATGAAAGTGTGCTACTCTCTCTCTGATTTGAGAGGTATACAAAAACGCCAACCTGTAACTAAAAGCATCACATTGTAGCCTAGCTATAACCCCATCTCTACGACACCTTCGAAGTGATATAGAATGCTCCGCAATCGGACTCCCGAGCGCAAAGTTACACCCCTTTTCTCGTTCAGCACTTGCTGAAAGTCAACTGCTCTCTTTGATTTGAGACGTATAGAAAAACGCAAACCCGGAACTAAAAACATCACGTTATAGCCTAGATATAGCCCCATCTCTACGACACCTTCGAAGTGATATAGAATGCTCCCCAATCGGACTCCCGAGCGCAAAGTTGCACCCCTTTTCTCGTCCAGCACTTGAATGCAAGTCTGCTACTCTCTCTCTGATTTGAGAGGTATACAAAAACGCCAACCTGTAACTAAAAGCATCACATTGTAGCCTAGCTATAACCCCATCTCTACGACACCTTCGAAGTGATATAGAATGCTCCGCAATCGGACTCCCGAGCGCAAAGTTACACCCCTTTTCTCGTTCAGCACTTGCTGAAAGTCAACTGCTCTCTTTGATTTGAGACGTATAGAAAAACGCAAACCCGGAACTAAAAACATCACGTTATAGCCTATTTATAGCCCCATCTCTACGACACCTTCGAAGTGATATAGAATGCTCCCCAATCGGACTCCCGAGCGCAAAGTTGCACCCCTTTTCTCGTCCAGCACTTGAATGCAAGTCTGCTACTCTCTCTCTGATTTGAGAGGTATACAAAAACGCCAACCTGTAACTAAAAGCATCACATTGTAGCCTAGCTATAACCCCATCTCTACGACACCTTCGAAGTGATATAGAATACTCCCCAATCGGACTCCCGAGCGCAAAGTTACACCCCTTTTCTCGTCCAGCACTTGAATGAAAGTGTGCTACTCTCTCTCTGATTTGAGAGGTATACAAAAACGCCAACCTGTAACTAAAAGCATCACATTGTAGCCTAGCTATAACCCCATCTCTACGACACCTTCGAAGTGATATAGAATGCTCCCCAATCGGACTCCCGAGCGCAAAGTTACACCCCTTTTCTCGTCCAGCACTTGAATGTAAGTGTGCTACTCTCTCTCTGATTTGAGAGGTATACAAAAACGCCAACCTGTAACTAAAAGCATCACATTGTAGCCTAGCTATAACCCCATCTCTACGACACCTTCGAAGTGATATAGAATGCTCCGCAATCGGACTCCCGAGCGCAAAGTTACACCCCTTTTCTCGTTCAGCACTTGCTGAAAGTCAACTGCTCTCTTTGATTTGAGACGTATAGAAAAACGCAAACCCGGAACTAAAAACATCACGTTATAGCCTAGATATAGCCCCATCTCTACGACACCTTCGAAGTGATATAGAATGCTCCCCAATCGGACTCCCGAGCGCAAAGTTGCACCCCTTTTCTCGTCCAGCACTTGAATGCAAGTCTGCTACTCTCTCTCTGATTTGAGAGGTATACAAAAACGCCAACCTGTAACTAAAAGCATCACATTGTAGCCTAGCTATAACCCCATCTCTACGACACCTTCGAAGTGATATAGAATGCTCCGCAATCGGACTCCCGAGCGCAAAGTTACACCCCTTTTCTCGTCCAGCACTTGAATGAAAGTGTGCTACTCTCTCTCTGATTTGAGAGGTATACAAAAACGCCAACCTGTAACTAAAAGCATCACATTGTAGCCTAGCTATAACCCTATCTCTACGACACCTTCGAAGTGATATAGAATGCTCCGCAATCGGACTCCCGAGCGCAAAGTTACACCCCTTTTCTCGTTCAGCACTTGCTGAAAGTCAACTGCTCTCTTTGATTTGAGACGTATAGAAAAACGCAAACCCGGAACTAAAAACATCACGTTATAGCCTAGATATAGCCCCATCTCTACGACACCTTTGAAGTGATATAGAATGCTCCCCAATCGGACTCCCGAGCGCAAAGTTGCACCCCTTTTCTCGTCCAGCACTTGAATGCAAGTCTGCTACTCTCTCTCTGATTTGAGAGGTATACAAAAACGCCAACCTGTAACTAAAAGCATCACATTGTAGCCTAGCTATAACCCCATCTCTACGACACCTTCGAAGTGATATAGAATGCTCCGCAATCGGACTCCCGAGCGCAAAGTTACACCCCTTTTCTCGTTCAGCACTTGCTGAAAGTCAACTGCTCTCTTTGATTTGAGACGTATAGAAAAACGCAAACCCGGAACTAAAAACATCACGTTATAGCCTAGATATAGCCCCATCTCTACGACACCTTCGAAGTGATATAGAATGCTCCCCAATCGGACTCCCGAGCGCAAAGTTGCACCCCTTTTCTCGTCCAGCACTTGAATGCAAGTCTGCTACTCTCTCTCTGATTTGAGAGGTATACAAAAACGCCAACCTGTAACTAAAAGCATCACATTGTAGCCTAGCTATAACCCCATCTCTACGACACCTTCGAAGTGATATAGAATGCTCCGCAATCGGACTCCCGAGCGCAAAGTTACACCCCTTTTCTCGTTCAGCACTTGCTGAAAGTCAACTGCTCTCTTTGATTTGAGACGTATAGAAAAACGCAAACCCGGAACTAAAAACATCACGTTATAGCCTAGATATAGCCCCATCTCAACGACACCTTCGAAGTGATATAGAATGCTCCCCAATCGGACTCCCGAGCGCAAAGTGGCACCCCTTTTCTCGTCCAGCACTTGAATGCAAGTCTGCTACTCTCTCTCTGATTTGAGAGGTATACAAAAACGCCAACCTGTAACTAAAAGCATCACATTGTAGCCTAGCTATAACCCCATCTCTACGACACCTTCGAAGTGATATAGAATGCTCCCCAATCGGACTCCCGAGCGCAAAGTTACACCCTTTTCTCGTCCAGCACTTGAATGCAAGTCTGCTACTCTCTCTCTGATTTGAGAGGTATATAAAAACGCCAACCTGTAACTAAAAGCATCACATTGTAGCCTAGCTATAACCCCATCTCTACGACACCTTCGAAGTGATATAGAATGCTCCCCAATCGGACTCCCGAGCGCAAAGTTACACCCCTTTTCTCGTCCAG